>CP092879.1:2819058-3442684 GCA_030710605.1 Cordylochernes scorpioides
GAGTAGAACCTCTTTAATTCAACACCCCAAGGGATCAGAGCTTTCGGTTGAATTAAAGGAAGTGTTGAATTAAAAGTTATTCAGATGATTAGCTAATCATCTAACTCACTGAAATATTTTTAAAAATTGCTTTGTAATATAAAATAATTATATTAATTGAAACCATTGTAGGCACTTTTTTTGTATTTATTTTTTATTTTCATGATTAACTTTAGTATCAAGGACAAAATGTCAATAATACATATTTTTGAAACATAAATAATTACAAATAATATTTTATTCTAATTGAAGAATATAGCAGTTGAAAGGAAATAAATATGGAAAACAAAAAGAAAATTTTAAAATAATATTTAAAAATAATCATGAAGATCTTTTTAAAAATTCCTTTAAAGATGTCTGTTTTTGCACTGAAATCCTATTCAGGATGTATTCCAGATGGTCTATTTAGAAAAAAAAAAACATGCATAACTTTATTCCTCTGCAATGTGTTTTAAATAACAGTTTTTATTGTATTAAAGACATCCACTGCTGCTGCAGGTGTTATTGATTTTGTGTTTAAATCTTTTATAATAACATGGAAATGGAATATTGAAATAAAATGTTATCATAATCATTGTGGCTACATTTTATCAAGATTTATTAATTTAAAAGGAAATTATTTGTAAATTTTAAAATAACTAAAATATTTCAATGCTGAAAATTAAAAAGAAACAACACTCGCGACATTGCGCAATGGCACTACAAAGTGAAACTTAAACTAACAGAAACCAAAAGTGCGCAGGCACGATCCTATCGGCGCTCATCGTCGCCGCTTGCCGCCGATGTAATACCTTTTTAGCGGTAAAGTTGTATATAAAAAAACATTCAACTGTCGAAATTCGAATTTTAAAATGGTCGAACTATCGGAACTGTCGAATTACAGTTTTTTATTTGATAGGCCGGAGATCGGGACATTAGAATATGGTCGAATTAAGGTAGAGTGTCGAATTTGCGTGTGTCGAATTAACGAGGTTATACTGTATTTAATTATTCCAAAATTGGCCAAATACCCATTCTTGATTAATCAACGAGAATAGTTTATATTTATTCCGATAGATGGCGCAAGCCATCAGCAACTTTCAGTTGCACGATAAGGAGATACCTTTTTCATAATTTATGCAACTTACCCAGTACAATATCATAGTTGTACTATTTTTTTCACATTTACTAAGTGTTAAACAAGGATACGTTATAATAAAGATGATTAGGCACATTTTGGATTATATACACCTATCCCCCGATTTACACGGTACTTGTTTTACACGTTTTCGCTTTTACACGGTTTTCCAAATAACTTTTTTTTTTATCGCACTAAATGCTACTGTGATTGAACACATGCGCTGTGTACACATCTCACGAGGAATCCCGAGCTTATGTTCTGACTACATATTTTAACCTGTCAATGCATTTTATTTTTTATTTCTGTGTACATCTATCCCCTGATTTACACGTTTTTCTCAGGAACGTATCTACCGTGTAAATCGGGGGATAGGTGTATTAGAAACACAAGGTAATAAGACCAAATCTACATAAATAATGTGATATTTCAGTAACAGCACTGTTACCATCATCAGACAAAGTATTGAATGAGAAAATATATTGCAGCATGATAAAACACAATTTGGATTATAAATTATAATAAAAGAAAATAAGACCTAATCCAAATAATTTATTAGTGTGTGACGTTTCGGCAACAACATTGTCACCATCATCAGACAAAAGAATAAATTTCAAGTTTACGTAAAAAACTATTTTCCTTATCTGTTATCTTGTTTAAACACTTGATAACAGTACTATATAAGAACTTGCTGTGATATTTTTTCTCATTTATTCTTTTGTCTGATGATGGTGAAAATGTTGCCGAAACATCACACACTAATAAATTATTTGGATTAGGTCTTATTTTCTTTTATTATAATCTATAATCCAAATTGTGCTTTATCATTAATTAAAGATCTATTTATGGATGGCTCTATTTTCAAAATAATAAGATTGTATAAAATATAGGTAAGAAACGCGAGGTATAACAAGATCAAATCTTAATATATAGGTGACTGTTTCAGTCACAGCGTTGTTACCATTTTCAAACAAAAGTATTGAACACTGTTTACTGAAATGTCACTTATGGTTTAATCAGATTTGGTTTTGTTACTATATATGTATTTAGTATCTACTAAATTAAACTCTTAGAGTTGAAATACCAATTAAAAAAAAAAAGGAGATTGAAGAGGAGTGTCTTGTGCAGACACAATCTCCGTTTTATTTTGCTATTTAGTATCTATAAACCTATTTCTCTTTACAATATTTACAAAGCACTGTTTGTTTGTTACGTGTGATATATAAAAAAATACAACAGCAGGTAAAATGATGTTACAATGTATGTATACAAGAGGGTCTATACCGTTGTCTTCCAACTGATGTTTGTACAATGGGGAAAACTAAATAAATAAATCTAGTTTTGATATTGTTTCTCTCAATTCACTGACCATATATACTGACTTACACTTGGATGGTTGTTCTGCTAGTATTTGTTTCTGGAAACCAAGATACACACGGAGGGTTCAGTGGAAGGCTGGTATAAACCGTTGGTTTTCGACCGCTACGACCCGGGTTTGATTCCCGCATTGGACACTTTTTTCTGGTTAAAAAAAAAAACGCTCCAATGGCCCCCTATTCTTGCAAAAGTCCAACTCCACCAACGAGTGCAAGTAATCAAGCGGGGATCTGGCACATTTATTTGTAAGTGCAAAGTCGAACTGCTTTTCACGTGTGTAGACATGTGGTGCACTTACAGTAAAAGCAGTCGACTTCTTCTACCCACCATGATTATCATGGACTGTACCACGTGTACTAGGGATAAGCAAAAAAAAAATATTGGCTCACACACCCACCAGAGTGAGTGCAAGAAACAAATGAAGGTACAGTAGAACCTCCTTGTAAAGGATAACACCTAATTGAAGAGCCAAAGTGTCCTCTAGAGAGAGGTGTCCTCTTACCGGAGAGTTGCTAAATACAGAACCTCCCTGTAAATGACAACACCTAATTACAGAGCCAAAGTGTCCTTTAGGGAGAGGTGTCCTCTTACCGGAGAGTTGCTAAATTGTAAAAATGGTAATTTTTCAAATGAAAACTGTCCTTTGTGGAGAGGTGTCCTCTAAAGGGAGGTCATACTGTATAACACCTTATAAGTGCCAAAAGTCAGATTTTTTTTGGCCTATCCCTAGTACACGTGGTACAGGCCATGATAATCATGGTGGGTAGAAGTTTGGCGACTGCTTTTACTGTAAGTGCACCACATGTCTACACATGTTAAAAGCAGTTTGACTTTGCACTTACAAATGTGCCAGAGCCCCGTTTTGTTATTTGCATTCGCTGGTCAGGTTGGACTTTTGCAAGAATCGGGGGCCATTGGAGCATTTTTAAAGTCAGATTCTACATGGTATATTTATAATAAATATAAGGTAACAATTTGAATTATCAACATATATAGTCACGACCGTCATGGGTTCTGTCACGGATGCGCGCGCATCATCATTATGATCATTATCATTATCTAATGATAATAATAATCATAATTATTATTATTATATTATTATTATTATCCATCCATTATATATATAGTCACGACCGTCATGGGCCGGCCGGTTCTGTCACGGATGCGCGCGCACAGGGAGGTCACGTGCTCGCCGGCAGCCAACGGGCGCGCGCCGCCGGCATTACGTCATAGATTATAAACACAAGGTAATAAGGCCAAATAAAAAAATAGTGTGTGATAAGGCACAATTTGGATTATCTACTTATATAATTGCCTTATTCTCTCTGTGTGAAGTTCACGGATAGATTTTGGTCAGAATGGATAAAATAAAAAAGTGTCAAGGGATGGGAATCGAACCCACGACCTTCCGCTTACCGGGCAGATGCCATGACCACTAGGCTACCCTGGACATATTTTTCCGTTCACATTTTTATTTTTATATTTTCAAGACACACACAGTTTGGGGCGGGACGTTTCACAAGAGAGACATCCACGGCGCCAATTTATAATTGTAACAAATAGTATTTTAATTAAAACATTTTAAAAATATATACGCACTCGGGTAAAACCCGGGCGTTGCCCGGGCCATTCGTCTAGTAGATTATAAACACAAGGTAATAAGACCAAAGCCAAATAAATAGTGTATGGCATTTCGGTAACAGCGTTGTTACCATCATCAGACAAAAGTACTAAATGAGAAAATATATCACAGCATCTTGTTTATACATTTGATAAAAGTAACTATATAAAACATGCTGCAATATTAAAAGAAAATAAGACCTAATCCAAATAATTTCTTAGTGTGTGACGTTTCGGTAACAACATTGTCACCATCATCAGACAAAATGTTGTTGCCGAAACGTCACACACTAATAAATTATTTGGATTAGGTCTTATTTTCTTTTATTATAATTTATAATCCAAATTGTGTTTTATCATGCTGCAATATATTTTCTCATTCAATACTTTGTCTGATGATGGTAACAGTGCTGTTACTGAAATATCACATTATTTATGTAGATTTGGTCTTATTACCTTGTGTTTCTAATACACCTATCCCCCGATTTACACGGTAGATACGTTCCTTAGAAAAACGTGTAAATTATAAGCATCGGTGGTTCAGTGGTAGAATGCTCGCCTGCCACGCGGGCTCCCCGGGTTCGATTCCCGGCCGATGCATTTTTTTTTTTTTACAATTTTTTAAACTCATTTATTTTTAATTAAATTTTATTGCCATCTCTCTATCGTTAAAATTTTACACAAATAAATTTACTGTGTGCACTGTGCATTTATATGTGTGCACCTCTACAGACCTATAAGCTTATGTCCATAGTTCACTAAACACCCCTAAGCTGCCTTCCATAGAAAATGCAGGGTATATAACAAAACCAGTCCAATACAATAGAGCGGTCTAGAGATTAATTTGGCGAAACCGCTGAGAGGGTTCACTACTGATGAGCCAAGCCCTCTCATTCAATAACTCATATCATTGCAGTAAGGTCTGTAGAGATAATATTTGATGATATTTAAAAGAAACGCATTGCCAGTAAATTTATTTGTGTAAAATTTAAACTCATTTATATTATTAAAACTAGCGGATGTGTACCCGGCTTCGCCCGGGTTTTATCCGAGTGAAAGTTTGCCTAACGGATATAATTGTTAATAATATTCCGGAACACACAGAATATTATGATAATAATATTCGTTACATTATATATTTATATACAGTTATCAGAGTCATGTACAATTCTTTCTTAATTCTGTCACCGTTTGCTTTTGGTTCAGTGGTAGAATGCCAGCCTGCCACGTGGGTGCCCCGGGTTCGATTCCCGGCCGATGCATTTTTTTTTTTTTTACAATTTTAAAAATCATTTATATTATTAAAATATAAGTGCTTTTCCTGTCTATGTACAGATTTATGGTCTATGTACAGATTTATGTACACAAGTATACAAGTATGTTGTTGTTGTCGTGTCCAAAGAAGAGCCTCAGATGTCTCCATGCATCTCCATCACAGCAGCAGCAATGTCCACTATCTTGGGTGTGTAAAGCTGCTGCTCTGGGTCTAAGTCAATTTTCTGCAAGGCTGCGACCATTGCTGGGCATGAGAATATGTGAGTAGGTGTTAGTTCCACACCAGGACAGTTGTTGAATGCTTTATAAGTTCTTGTGCCATCTGGATGTATTGTCATTCCTTTATAGTGTTTTATTCTAAGTCTTGTTATAGTTTTTATCAGTTTTCTCTCAGAGTTTATTTCACATATTTGATCTTTTCTTATTTTTTGTTTGATTATCTTGTATTTTGCCAAAGCATCAGCGTCAAATACTGACATTTGTTCTTTCCTTTGGCTCAGCTTTCTGGCTTCCTTTGCCAATTCATCTGCCATTTCATTACCCTCGATCCCAACATGGGCAGGAATCCATTGTAGAATGCAGTTCTTCTCCAATGTTTCTAGTTGGGTAAGTAATGAGTGTATTTTCTGCGTGATTCTAGTATTGCCCTTCTGAATTGCTTCTAGAGAGAAACAAGTTATTTGCAAATTGCGTGGCAAATTTGCCCTTTCGCTCGCAAGCAGCGCCTCTAGCGGTGAAGATGGGAGGTAATATCAGCTGACCTAATGGACATGTAAAACATGTTTTAACAGGACATAGAAAAAATATGGAAGAGATATTTGTCGCATTTTTAGCCAAGAAAAATTGAAATTGACAGGTTCTGGGCAAATATAGTTGTTTTTTTTTTTAGTCAGAAAATGATTATGACAATATTGCTGTATCATATTTGATTATCAGATACAAAATTATATCCGGAAAAATTCCAAAAAGCAGAGACCACGGGTGAAGCCAGTTCATTTTTAGTATGCAGGAACAAAATTCTAACAGAAAAACATTCATTCGAGCAGAAGACACAAAGCCAGATCATCTCTTTATAAAAATATCGCTTCTCAGACACAAAGTTTGGAGCGGGACGTTTCACAAGAATGACATCCACGGCGCCAATTTATAATTGTAACAAATAGTATTTGAATAAAAGCATTTAATCGGGTAAAACCCGGGCGTTGCCTGGGTAATTCGGCTAGTTATTTCTCTAAAAGTCAGCTAAATGATAAAAATATATTAAAATTTGAATATATTTTATTTCTGACACTTTGTATAATATTTTTCAGGATCAATAAGTGTTACACCTGATCATCATTTCATTAAATATAAAATGCTATGTTGTTTATAAATTTAATTATTTAAATAATTTGTATTTTTTAGAATTTAATTGTAAAGACAAATTTTGTAAATATATATATATGTAAATTCTTGTGTAAAAATTAATTAACAATAGAGAATTTGCATATGTCTTGTTAGTTAGTTGGATAGAAATAATATTTTAGTTTTGTTCTTTTTTTGGCAGAGAAGCTTGATGCTCTCAGGTTAGTTTTTCTCTTGTAAATATGTTTATATAATTTCTTAAAAGTCTCTAATTTAACTTTATTGTAAAAATAAATATAATTTCTTCAGAGGGGTACATATGTTTTTGGTTCATTAAAAAGAAAGAAAATCTTTGAAAGAGGTGTGTGTGCCATCTGCCCTTCCTTCCACCCATCATAGGTTATGAGCCTACTAGCAAGCATTTAGCTGTATACTATAGCAACTTAAGAAAAAAAAAAGAATTGGCTAAACTTTTGGGGCCGCATTAAAAGTTTGAAAATGACTGATACAAATTTCACCTTTCCTAAGCTGAATGCTTTCAACTATAATATATGGAAGGTGGATATGAAGGTCCTTCTGATTGATAAAGGAAGCTGGGATTTTATCATTGAAGATGAACCTAATCTTCCAGCTGAGGCAACAGCCAAAGATATTAGAGAATTTAAATGGAGGAAGGATAGGGCTTTCACTACAATTTACCAAGGAGTAGAAAGAAAATACCAAACCTTGATTGCTAATGCTGCTGATGGAAAAGAAGCCTGGAACATTTTAAAGCAGAATTTTGAGCCAAATTCAAGAGCCAGACTGGCTGGTTTGATTGACGAATTTTACGAACTGAAATTTGCTCCTGATGAAGAAACTATTGGAATATTTATTAAAAGAATCCAAGAGAAAAAACAACTTATTAAAGAAGCAGGATTTGATCTACCTGAAATACTTGTGTGTTTTCAGTTGATAAGGAAATTACCTCAAGATTATGATGGCATTGTCCAAGTTCTATACAGACTAGAAGAAAAACAATTCAATGTTGAAAACATTGAAGCCCACTTAATAACTGAATCTGGAAGAGTTCAACAAAAGAAAAAAGATGATGGACTTGATATTGTGGCAAATGCTTATCAAACAAAAACTCCCAGGATGTACCAAGGAAATAAAAAGAAAAATTATTTTTCTACACAAGCTCAACATAACAGTGGAAGCATGCTGGAGCCAAGAGTGCATCCAAATGCCATGAAACATAATGTGAAAATATGTTATTTCTGTGGAAAAGCAGGTCATCTTATAAAGGATTGTTTTCTTAAAAACAAGAATCCTCCGAGACAACTGTATAGAAGGAATCAAGACTACCAAGGAAAATCTTCTGCGTTCCATTAAGAAATCTCAAGCATTCACCATGTCGACGAAAATATAAATGATCAACTGGGAGAATGGCTGATAGACAGTGCAGCTACTTCACATTTCTGTAAAGAGAAAGATTGGTTTACCAACTATCAAGAAATACCCCCAATGGATGCGTTAATAGGAGATGTCGACTGCAAGTCAAAAATCTTAGGTAAGGGAGATATAAACTTTATCTTTAAGGATATAAATAATTCCTATGTAGAGGTAACTTTACTTAATGTACTATATGCCCCTAATATGAGAAGGAATCTAATTAGTGGCTCATGTATAGATATGGCAGGAAATAAGATCATTTGGAAAGATGGTAAAATGGTAATTTTCAGAAATAATGGAGAATATTTCTTTACAGCTAAAAGAGTAGATAAATTATATATAGTAAATGGATACCCTAATAAAGCCAAAGCTCAAAATTATTCAATTTCATATAACTTAAATCTTAATTTTCTCCATAAGAGATTTTGTCATATTAATTCAGAAATACTTAATTCTATGAGTAAAAAGAATACTGTCAAAGGATTAGAAAAAGTTCAGGGTAATCCAACCACATGTGATGTATGTAAAGTAGCTAAGATCACCAGATCATCATTTAAATTTAGCTATACAATTCTGACTAGAAAACCTTTAGAAAAAGTGCATATGGATATCTGGGGTCCTGCACCAGTGAGATCACTTGGTGGCAGTAGATATTTTCTTTCTATCATAGATGACTACTCTAGAAAGGTTAATGTTTATTTCCTAAAAGAAAAGTCAGAAGTTTTTAACTATTTTAAGCAATACTTGCATGAGTCTGAGAGAGCATTAAATGCCAAATTAAAATGTATTAGGACAGATAATGGATTAGAATTCTGTAACAAAGAATTTGAAAATTTTCTAGTAAATTTGGGTATTAAAATAGAAAGAACATCAACTTATAGTCCTGAACAAAATGGAATAGCTGAAAGGTTTAATCGAACTGCTATTGAAGGTGTTCGAGCAATGCTTTTAGATAGTGGGTTACAACCCAGATTCTGGGCAGAAGCCCTAAATACCTTTACATATACAAAAAACAGATGTGAACATGCTCTAACAAAAGGAGTAAGTCCAATGGAATTATGGTCAGGACATAAACCATCTGTAAGACATTTTAAAATTTTTGGCTCATTAGCTTATGTACATGTCCCTAAAATGAAAAGAAATAAGTTACAACCTAAGGCCAATTCAGGCATAATGGTAGGTTATGCAACCAAAACAAAAGGTTATAGAATCTGGTTGCCAGCAGATAGAAAAGTAATAGAAACCATTCATGTATTTATTGATGAAGCTAAGAAAGGTGTTGATACTTTATTTGGTACTGCTTCTAGAGTACAATATGTTTTTTACCCACAGGATGATAACTACCCTTATGAAAATAATGATAGTGATAACCATAATTTGCATACACTTACCCCAATAGACATAACTCAATGGAAAAGACTAGAAGTGCCTAGAAAGACAGGATCAAGAGTAGACATATACTATTACCCCCCTTCTAGTGATCAAAAATTGAGATCATTAAATGATGTACAAAAATATTGTGAAACACAAAGCTTGAATTCAATTCTGAAATGTTTTCATTTAGACCACAAAAACCAGATATAAGCGAGGAAAATGAAGTTAAAATAGAAACAAATTGTTTAGAAGATGATTTGTACGAAAGTATTTTTCATGAGGAAATCTATAATGTAGAACTTCCTAAAAACTTTAATGATGTACAACAATCACAGGAAAAAAGGAATTGGATTAAGGCAATGGAAGATGAACTTAAGGTGATGAAAGATAGGAAAGTATGGAAATTAGTAGATCCCCACCTCAAGGTGTGAAAATATTAGGTAATAAATGGGTATATAGCGTAAAAAGGGATGATAAAAATAATATAAAAAGATATAAAGCTAGGCTTGTAGCACAAGGTTATAGACAGAAATATGGAATAGATTACACTGACATTTTTTCACCAGTTGTAAATTTTTCAATAATTAGATTCCTATTTATAATATTAGTATCTTTGCTAAAATGGAAGCATGTCCAGTTAGATGTTAAATCAGCCTATCTTTATGGAAATTTGAAAGAAAAAATTTACATGCAACAACCTGATGGATTCAAAATAAAAGGTAGTGAAGATAAAGTTTGTCTTTTAGAAAAGACTATTTATGGGTTACATCAGAGTGGAAGAGAATGGAATAAAGAATTGGATTCAATTTTGAATTCAATAGGATTTGAGACCATTAAATGGTGCAACTGTGTATATAAAATGAATAATAGTGTTATCTTGATAGTATATGTTGATGATATCTTGTTATTTGGAATAGAAACTGCAACATCTTCGTACACATTTATTTTTAGCAAATCTTTATTGTCTTAGTAAAGTCTGATACAGCCTTTTATTGTTTATTTTCGGAACGCCAAAAAAGTGACAAAAACAAATCAAAAAGGGATGATGATAACCTGCGTCTTGCAGATTAACATTTTCATAGAAACATATATATATACATATTTATTGCTAGCTATATATCAGAAACATCTGTAATTGGAAAAACTATTCAAATTATTAAAGAAAAGTTAGATATAGAGGAATTAGGAAAGGTCAAATATCTGTTAGGAGTTAACTTTGAAACTACAGACAAGAGAATATACTTACATCAAGAAACATATATAAACAGACTTATAACTCGTTTTACAGATCTACCTAAGACATTGGTAAATTTACCTTTTAAAACAGGGTGCTGGTTACCACCAAAAATTAAGGAAGATGAAATTATTGAGACTGAACTCATGAGAAAATACCCATATAGATCAATAATAGGTTGTTTATCTTTCCTTGCAGACAGAAGCCGACCAGATATTTCTTTTTCAGTAAACACAATGGCTCAATTCTGTAATGGATACACATATCAACATTGGAAAATCGTTGTAGATCTAATGAATTATGTCTTTAGGACAAAACATTATAAAATAAACCTATCAAATGTTAATAGAGGCATCTTAAATGCATATTCTGATGCAAACTGGGGAAGTCATTTGACCAATAGACACTCTACAAGTGGATACATACTATATCTAGATGATACCCCATTTACATGGAAATCGAGAAAACAAAAGTGTATTGCATTAAGTTCTATGGAATCCGAATTTATAGCCTTAACTGAAAGTGTAAAAGAAACAATATGGTATTTTAATATATTTAAAGAAATAGATGTACTACCTAATGTGGGAAAACCTATTCAATTTTGTGACAATCAGTCAGCTATATATTTCTGTAAGAATAGTGTAGAAAATATAAAAACCAAGCATATTGATATCAGATTACAATTCATTAGAAAACTTGTTGAGGAGGAAGAATTCACTTTAAAATTTGTTAATAGTAATTTAAACTTAGCTGACTTCCTAACTAAACCTTTATCCAAAGAGAAACTAAGTCGTTTCATAGAGAAATTGTTTTGGAGATGAATTATCTACAAATTAATTTAAGATTCATCTTCAGACAAGATTGGACCCGAAGCAGGAGGGAGTGTGAAGTCCACTACTTGTACAAGTTGACAAGGGACTCTGCATCATCTGTAAATTCCTTCACTGCTCTGTGCTATTTATCTCATTCTGTCTCTTTATAATTTTGTGTAGCTATCATGTTGTAAATCATGGGAAATGATGGTCATGGGGCCGATTGTTACACCTGATCATCATTTCATCTTCTATATATATAAAAATGAATGTATGTGTGTCTGTTTGTTTGTCCTTTATGCCTGACCAAACCACTCATTGGATCGCCATGAAACTTTGGGAAGTTATTTAGTATAGTACTGGGAAGGTTTCTAGCAAATAAAATTTTTGAAATAACTTTTCGCCTAGAAATAATCAAGATAAATATTCTAATTTATCTGTTATAATTCAACAATCTGCTCTAAATATTATCATGATGATACGATGATTTTGTAATGTAGAAAATTAGGAAAGACGAAATTCAGGATGACACGGCAATTTATTTGAGACAAGAATAATGATACAATTCAAAGGCAAGATACTATTCCTTTAACTTCCAATTACCGAGGGAACCAATTAATATTGATTTTATTCAACTTATCGAGTATTTTTCAAGGGACCGGAAATGTTCACTTTATCGAGAGATTCGTTAAACAAACCTTTACTCGGGTAAAACCCGGGCGAAGCCGGGTACATCCATACAAGAATAATGATACAATTCCAAGGCAAGATACTATTCCTTTAACTTCCAATTACAGAGGGAACCAATTAATATTGATTTTATTCAACTTATCAAGTATTTTTCAAGGGACCGGGAAAAAAATGTTCACTTTATCGAGAGATTCGTTAGACAAACTTTTACTCGGGTAAAACCTGGGCGAAGCCGGGTACGTCTGCTAGTTAAATATAAAATGCTATGTTGTTTATAAATTTAATTATTTAAATAATTTGTATTTTTTAGAATTTAATTGTAAAGACAAATTTTTGTAAATATATATATATGTAAATTCTTGTGTAAAAATTAATTAACAATAGAGAATTTGCATATGTCTTGTTAGTTAGTTGGTTAGAAATAATATTTTAGTTTTGTTCTTTTTTTGGCAGAGAAGCTTGATGCTCTCAGGTTAGTTTTTCTCTTGTAAATATGTTTATATAATTTCTTAAAAGTCTCTAATTTAACTTTATTGTAAAAATAAATATAATTTCTTCAGAGGGGTACATATGTTTTTGGTTCATTAAAAAGAAAGAAAATCTTTGAAAGAGGTGTGTGTGCCATCTGCCCTTCCTTCCGCCCAACAATAAGTAATTATTATAAATATATAATATTGTGGCGAAGAAATATTTTAAAGATGATTTCACAAACACAGATTAATATATATTTTTATAATCTGTTGAATATATTTTCATTGAATAATATTAAATTAAATAATAAAATATTTCTTCGCCACAATATTAATTGGTTCCCTCGGTAATTGGAAGTTAAAGGAATAGTATCTTGCCTTGTAATTGTGTCATTATTCTTGTCTCAAATAAATTGCCGTGTCATCCTGAATTTTGTCTTTCCTAATTTTCTTCATTACAAAATCATCATTTTCATCTATTCTCCCAATATATATGTTGTAGATAAATGATAAAACTAACTTTGACTTGTGCGCAATTAATAGGTAGAAAATCTTACTTTTGATAAATAATCTTTAAGATAATAAACTTGTGATAATAAAACTTATAGATAAAAAAACTTATCATCGTCGCAATGGGGGCGCTGATTTCGAGTTAAATATACAAATCTGCAAATAACTCTAAGGATATTCAAGATATTAAAGAAATTATTTTTCAAAAACCTTCCCGGGGATATACCTAATAATATCCCAAAATTTCACGGCGATTGGATGTATGGTTTTTGAATCTATAGAGTACAGACAGATAGACATTCAATTTTATATATATACTAGACGAATGGCCCGGGCAACGCCTGGGTTTTACCCGAGTGCGTATATATTTTAAAAACGTTTTAATTCAAATACTATTCGTTACAATTATAAATTGGCGCCATGGATGTCACTCTTGTGAAACGTCGCGTTCCAAACTGTGTGTTTTTAAAACGTTTTAATTAAAATACTATTGGTTACAATTATAAATTGGCGCCGTGGATGTCTCTCTTGTGAAACGTCCCGCCCCAAACTGTGTGTGTCTTGAAAATATAAAAATAAAAATGTGAATTTTCATAAAGATTATATCATGACGATTTTTTTTTTTGCATTTCACCTACTAAATCGATAGAGATAATTACATTTGCAACATGAACTTAGGTATATTGACTAAATAGAAAACTGCATAGTAATAAAGATCATTTTTTAAAGGCACCATATAGTTTTTTTTTTCAATAAAATCGAAACAAAAATTAACGATAAATAACGATAATTGCCTTAAAAAAAAGAAACATTCGCGGTGATTTTGTCTTGCATTCGTTTATACAATTATTATATACGAATGACCCGGGCAACGCCCAGGTTTTACCCGATTAAATGCTTTTGTTCAAATACTATTCGTTACAATTATAAATTGGCGCCGTGGATGTCATTCTTGTATAATATATAAATGAGTTTTAAAAATTGTAAAAAAAAAAAAATGCATCGGCCGGGAATCGAACCCGGGCCGCCCGCGTGGCAGGCGAGCATTCTACCACTGAACCACCGATGGTTATGAAAAATCCCATCCATGAGCTTCAGACAAACAAACAGACAGAATAAGGCAAATATATAAGTAGATACGAATGACCCGGGCAACGCCCGGGTTTTACCCGATTAAATGCTTTTATTCAAATACTATTCGTTACAATTATAAATTGGCGCCGTGGATGTCATTCTTGTATAATATATAAATGAGTTTTAAAAATTGTAAAAAAAAAAAAAAAATGCATCGGCCGGGAATCGAACCCGGGCCGCCCGCGTGGCAGGCGAGCATTCTACCACTGAACCACCGATGGTTATGAAAAATCCCATCCGTTAGCTTCAGACAAACAGACAGAATAAGGCAAATATATAAGTAGATTGTGGTCATTATACTTTAAAACATCAGATGCTACAATCTGCCATGGAAGTTTTGGTATTTGCTTATTAATGATTGCTTTTGTGATTATTTATTGAGTTCGAAATGTAAATCATGCACTTTTCTCCTTGGTTGATGTATATTGTTATTCCAGGCCAATAAATTGATTCCTTGGCCCTAAAGTAGGGTGCCATTGATGCGAATATGTCCTATGTGTATTCACTTCAAAACTTTGGATCTAAGACATCTAGGGATGATTATCCCTATATATATAAAAGTCAGTGTATGTATGTATGTATGTATGTATGTAGGTATGTGGGTATCTATGTCGTCTATACACGTCCACAATACGTAACTAATCTGACTGAAATTTTAACAGTATATAGAGTAGAATCTGGAAAAACTTATAGTGAAAATTTCAGGTCTCTATCCCGAATATTCTTCGAGTTATTTGCAAATTGCGTTGCAAATTTACCCTTTCGCTCGCAAGCAGCGCCTCTAGCGGTGAAGATGGGAGGTAATATCAGCTGACCTAATGTACATGTAAATCGTGTTTTGACATGACATAGAGAAAAATCTGGAAAATATATTTATCGGATTTTTAGCCAATAAAAAATAAAATTGACAGGTTCTGGGCAAAAATAGTTGTTTTTTTAGTCAGAAAATGATGATGACAATATTGCTGTATCATGTTTGATTATCAGATACAAAATTATATCGGGAAAAATTCCAAAAAGCTGAAACCACGGGTGAAGCCAGTTCATTTTTAGTGTGCAGGAACAAAATTCTAACAGAAAAACATTCATTCGAGCAGAAGACACAAAGCCAGATCATCTCTTTATAAAAATATCGCTTCTCTGACGCAAAGTTTGGAGCGGGACGTTTCACAAGAGTGACATCCACGGCGCCAATTTATAATTGTAACGAATAGTATTTGAATAAAAACATTTAATCGGGTAAAACCTGGGCGTTGCCCGGGTCATTCGGCTAGTTCACAATAATTTGAAGATCACGCCTTCTTGTAAAGAGATTTCTTCCCTGAAAGACCAATACAATCTGTACTCAATTGGAACACTAGACTTGTGTTCAGGCCATCCCTTTATTAGAACTGACTTTAGTTGTGACAGTTCTGTATCATCTTCCGTTGTGGTCATAATTTCATCCTTTGAAAGTTTTTTCGCATTAGAATACTCAGAAGCACTTCCAAACGTTCATTTTCAAAATTTTCTTCTTCGACACAATCCCGGCTTAGCAAATCAGCAATAAACAGCTCTTTGCCTTTAACATATTTTACAGTTAGATCATAGGGTTGTAATTCCGATTATATTCTCTGCAAACGGAGGGGAGATTTGCTTGAGCATTTCTTGAAGATGGTCTCAAGAGGTTTATGGTCGGTTTAAATCAATATAGGTTTCCTGTAAATGTATTTATGGAATTTTCTTCATCCAAATTTAATTGCCAATGCCTCTTTTTAAATCTGAGGATAGTTGCGTTGGTAGTCAACTAGTGACGCTGAGGCAAAAGCAATGGGTCGGTTGTCTTGTACAGCTCCAACCGCATGCGAACTAGCATCAACTGACATTTTCAATGCTTCATCTGGATCAAAAAAACTTCAATTCCGGTGCCCTTTTTAATAAAATTTTAATTTCTTCCAGATCATTATCAAGAGAAGTGTTTCAGTTCCAAACTACATTTTTCTTCAGGAGCATATTCAGGTTACTGGTCCTTTCAGATGCATTAGGTATGTAACTTTTCAAGAGCTGTATCATACCAAGCTCCTTGCGATTTCTAGGATTCTGAATAACATTTATTGCTTTGACCTTGTCAGGGTTAATTTGTATTCCTACCTTTGATATCAAATGCCCTAAAAATTTAACTTGTTTCTTTCAAAGACACATTTTTCTTTATTCAATTTGATTACACTTGATTTAAGCAAGGAAAGAACCTTATAGGTCCTTTTTCTCAATGTATCCAGGTCAGGTGCATGAATCAGGATATCATCCATAGAGTTTTATACTCTCTTAAGATCACTTAGTAAATCTGTCATTATTTGTTGCATTATTTCTGAGCAGTTTTAATCCCAAACGGCACCTGTGAAAAGGAATATCTCCTCCATAGTGTTGAAAAGGTTAAATATGGCTGTGTTTCCTCATCAAGAGGGATTTGCCAAGATATTTTCTTTAAATTCAGCTTGGTGAAGTACTTTGAATTGTGAAAGGTGACTGCAATGTCCTCTAGTCGTTTTAGTGAATACTAAAATATATACTTTTCATGCTGAATTCAAAAATGAAACCAGAAGTTTTCCATCACCCATAGATTGGTATGTACAGTAATAATGCAGAAAATGTTACGTAAGCATTTTTAAGTAAACATCATTACATTAGCTAGCGCTTTATTTTTGACAAGAAGAGTTGATATGTGGAGCCAAAAGCTTTATTTTATTTGTTATTAATTAAATTTTACTCTTTAAGAATCATAAATATTAATTTAAATGATAAATTATTGAATTTTTAATTAAATATGTTTATTTTATAATGCTATCTGTTTTGCTTTCAACTCAAAATAACGACAAGCTCTGGAATGATATTTGCTGAATAACAGTTTTAATATAAATATTTAAATTGAACCTAACGATTTGTTTAATAGATTTGCATCAGAAGTGACAGGTAAATTTGAAGTGATCAGTTTATTCTTCTCTATCGATTTGTTTTTATAAATCGTGTGCACTAGACTGTTTCAATATACCGAGGCGTTGCATTAATATTACTGATATTTTATGTTACATTTGTGGGGAATTAACTTTAAAAGTTCAAAGGCGAAACTTTACACCGCTCATCAAAAAGTGCTATTGTTGGGTCACATTTCACCAAACAGACCCAACAAAGATGTAAACATTCTTTTACATCCTATGTACATACACGCAGTGTCTCGCCGAAAGTGTTTGGTGTACAGATGGATGTCCCACGGCAATGGCCGACGGTGGTTCAAAGACCAAGCCGGGGGGGGGGGGGGGGGAGACGCAGCCCTGGACGTGAATACTAAGATATATCAAGGGAAGGCACAGCCCCGGACGCGATTCCAAGATCTACTGGAGGAGGATGATATCGGCCCCTGATTAAGTAGTCAGAAGCCCGACGAAAACAGAAGCAGGAGTCCAACCACAACATAAGCAGAAAGCTGACGGACAGTGGAGAAGCCACCTCAACAAGAAGAAACGGACATCGAGCATGCGCCTTTGTAAAACCTCCTTTTTAATTCTTGTATATATATGACCTGTGACATGACATTTTGATAGATGGGGACCATTTATTAATATTCTTGGGATTTCTTAAAGAAGAAATTAGCATATAAGTCTCTCAGAGGGGTAGCATCCTAAAATTGGATTTTAATACCATTGTTAATTTAAATTTATCTCTCAATAAGACAGATAAATTCTGAATTTTGGTTAATATTTAGTTTAAATTGATCTTTCATAAGCCGAGTAAGAATATTTCTAATTCATAATTTTCTTTAAAAATAAAATTTTAATAAAATACTATTTTCTCTCAATAAGACAGATAAATTCTGAATTTTGGTTAATATTTATTTTAAATTGATCTTTCATAAGCCGAGTAAGAATATTTCTAATTCATAATTTTCTTTAAAAATAAAAATTTAATAAAATACTATTTTCTCTCAATAAGACAGATAAATTCTGAATTTTGGTTAATATTTATTTTAAATTGATCTTTCATAAGCCGAGTAAGAATATTTCTAATTCATAATTTTCCTTAAAAATAAAAATTTAATAAAATAATATTTTCTCTCAATAAGACAGATAAATTCTGAATTTTGGTTAATATTTATGTTAAATTGATCTTTCATAAGCCGGGTAAGAATATTTCTAATTCATAATTTTTTTCTAATAAAATATTATTTTTATTCCTTAAATTTTAACTATAATAATATTATTTTTTCTGTTTAATATTTCGAGAATTTAGTATATTCAAGATTTATTATTCTGTGGGAGTTTGGGATTGAGGGCGCTGAAGAAAAGGGATAGGGGGCTTTTTTTTTTTGGGGGGGGCTGGACCAAGGACCAGTCAGTATTGACGAGGCTTTCGAGAGGGGCACATGAGATTTCTCATCGGGGGAGAGGTACGTAGCCGAGATGTTTAGGTAAGTTTTTAATCTAGATTTTGTTATAAAGGTCTATATAGAAACATGACGAAGTCATGTAGATACAAAGGATTTTTTTTTTTTTGCCTAACCAAGACGTCTTGTCATTCATGGCTAGTTTATATTGAGAGAGGGACTTATCCATGCTTTAATAGGTAAATTATATCTTGCCCAAGCAAGATCAACTTTGAAATGAGGCGCTATAGATTTTAATTATGTAATATAAAACCCATAGCAATACATGATTTAGATAGACCATATAATTTCAGCTATGTCCTTTTTATTTAGGAATTTAGAGTATTAAACCTGTTAAGAATATTGGAATTTCTATGTTTTTACCTAATTATGTCATGTCATAGTAAATACAATTTGTTTTATATTTTTGCAAAATCCCTTTCTTTGTCGAATAAAGTTGATGCGGTAAATTATATAATGTGTTTTAATGTCCATATCAAACCATATATCACACATAGACCTTGGTGCGTATGTTATAGATATTGAGTGTATTATAAGAAGTTTATTGGCTTATCATAAACTGTGAATATGTATGCACCTGGATTTTTTTTTTATGAGTTAGATGAGATCAAGATATAGATGTCTTTACAATCGATGCTTAATTACAAATCACATGTAAATCTGAGTGCATACAATATTTACCGTATATGATGTAATGTAAGAGCGTATCTTACGTCCCAAAATCTATCTTGAAACAAACTACATATTTTGATTATTAATATGGATCTTTGTGTTCGTCGTACCATATCAAGTGTATATCTGAGTGTAATTTTGGTTATTACACATGCTGATGTAAGCATTTGGCGAGTGTTACATTTGCATGTCTAAGTCAAAAGATGGAATTTAGCCATCTAGATGTAGGAGTGAGTCTTACATTGGTGCTCAACTATAGGTTACATGTAAATCCGGGCGTGTACTATATTCATCGTACATATATATATATATATAGATACATATATCCAAATGTAATGTAAGAGAAATCCTACAATTAGCGCCACTTAACGTGGGGCCGAGTCTTCCGAAAATTCCAAATTTTAATAAAATTAAAATTTGCAAAAAGTAGGCCTGCGAATCCCTGAGATTAAGAAATTAGGTATCACTGCATATTTTAATTGTAAAAATTTACTCAAGTTTAAAATATGAAATATGAAATATCAATAATTATTTTAACAGTTTTATTGTTATTTTTAACATTATGTCTAGTGTACATGCAATTTTCTGCTTATCATTGGTTTTTGATAAAAGCTTTATTTTTTTAAAATACGTTATTCATGCCGCCTTTTTCAATTTTATGAATTTTCGCTGGATAATTGTTAGCAATTTTCTGCTTATCATTGGTTTTTGATAAAAGCTTTATTTTTTTAAAATACGTTATTCATGCCGCCTTTTTCAATTTTATGAATTTTCGCTGGTAAATTGTTAGCATATAAAAGAAATACGTTAGGCTTAAATAGAAACCCACGAGCTTTTTATTTCTCAGTTTCACTCGATAAAAGAAGTGACCGTTATTTTTTTAACCATTCAATTTCACGAATCGAGAAAGGTACTTTATGCTTTAGTATAGACAATAATTTTAACAGTTTTATTGTTATTTTTAACATTATGTCTAGTGTACATGCAATTTTCTGCTTATCATTGGTTTTTGATAAAAGCTTTATTTTTTTAAATACGTTATTCATGCCGCCTTTTTTCAATTTTATGAATTTTCGCTGGATAATTGTTAGCATATAAAAGAAATACGTTAGGCTTAAATTGAAACCCACGAGTTTTTTTTTTTTCACTCGATAAAAGAAGTGACCGTTATTTTTTTGCTTATCATTGGTTTTTGATAAAAGCTTTATTTAAAAAAAAAATACGTTATTCATGCCGCCTTTTTCAATTTTATTTTCTTTTTATGATTTTGGGTAAAACATAGCAAGAATACATAATTTTTTTTGTGGCTGATTTTTCCATTTTGTTCACTTTTTAGAATTGTACAGTAGTAAGGAGCGGCCGTTTTTGGAATCGAAAGATTTCTTTATCTAACCACGGCGCCTTTGCAATTTTCTGCTTATCATGGTTTTTGATAAAGGCTTCATTTTATTTAAAAATACGTTATTCACGACGCTTTTTTTTTTTTGCAATTTTCCTTTTTGTGTTATAATTTGTTTTGAGCTTAGCATATATATTGTTCTAACCTTTCAATTTTCAAATCTACAGAAGCGTCTTATGTTAAAGTGTACCATTTTTTTTATAAGTTTCGAATATTGGAGAAATAGTTCCTTCCTTTGTATAGATAATGAAACATAGGGACGCTAACTTAAGCCTAGAAATATTGTTTTCTCAGAAACCTGAGAATTTCCCACGAGCTCCAAATTTAGAATCTCTAGGGATGTCTTTTGATTGACAAGTTGGGGTAGCGTCCACATCTGGAGAGAGGGGGGATGATTGACGTGAAAAACAACAGATGTGCATGCAAGATGTTTTCGAGGGGGGAAGGACATGTGGAAAAACACATGTACAGACTTTAGCTGGAAAGTGAGAAAACAATGAGGGGACAGTCCGCTGCCAGCTCTCGACTTGAAAGGTTGGTCTTACTACCCTCCCCGCTTTTGCGGGTAGGTTTTTCCCGTCTTGAATATTCTATCTTCCTTTGTCTTTCATCATTGCCTTCTTTATTATAAGATAAATGAAGCTTATTTTCTTTTACTACAGTTTAATAATTTTTAATTATTTTCCGTCCCAAAGAATTTCCACTCAATATGACTAAAGATATTTTGAATTTTATTAGAATGCTCTCTTAGCTATCCTTTAAGCTTTATAATATTTAACGTTGTCTAGACAATAATTCAAAGCATTTATTTTCTTTCTGATGTGCAATGACTTACGATTTATTTGATTTTAAATATTTTTTATTCTGTATTTAATGCCGCATGCCTAAATTGTTCCATCTCCGTTAGTTTCTCACCGTTAATTCCTAATTAGTAGGTCAATACGACCTATTACAAGACTTAATAGATTTTATATTTAATTATTTCTTTTTGCAAATTGGTTCCACTTGATAAATCTGGAGATGTTTTGAACTTTGTTATTGACATAGTACACCTGGTCTTCTCTTATCTTTCCAATGTCGAGCATTATCAATGTAAACACACAGATTGAAGATCTTTGTTTTTCTTATCTAGTTTGAAGGAAAAACGTACATTATCACGCGGTTAAGTTGATCTCATATAGGCTCGCAATTATCTTTTGATTTATTTTTTTTCAAGTTATTTCATACTGTTACATCATGATTAATGGCTTATTTATTATATTATTTTTAATATATTTGAAATTTAAATTATATATTTATTTATTTTTATATTCTATGATATTTATTTAAAACAGATTATTTTTAGATTATCATCATTTGTATTTAGGTACACTGTGACTTCACTGCTCTCTTTGATGTGAGAAAATAAATAAAGTATTCTGGAGGCTACTAAAAGTAGACTTATCTCATTATTCCCTTTTATAAATTTGTAGGATGGTTGAAACACGCTCTGGTAAGATGCAAGACCCAGCACAGGAGAGAATCAAGGCTGAAGAGTCTGCCAAGCCGCAGCCTGGTGCAACAATTGGTAGAGATGCTAGTTCCGACCCAGTTGTCCTGAATCCCAACATCGACATCCCCAAGTATGATGGAACGGAAGACCCTCGCCCATGGATTGAATCTCTTGAAGAAATTGGCTTCTTGTACCATTGGGCAGACTACATTATCTCTCGTTATGCCGCCATGAACATGACGGGAAGCGCTAAAACCTGGTTGAATTTACACAAAGCTAGTTTCACGAGCTGGGAAAATATTAAAATCCGCCTCATTCAGGATTTTTCTTTGGACGCGAATAAAGAAGAACTTAAAATGAAGCTCAACAGAATGCAACACTGGAATGAACCAGCAATCAGGTTCGCGGAAGACATTCTAGTGTTGTGCAACAAGGTTGACCCCGCAATGGAAGAAGAAACAAAAATTGAACATGTTATTGGAGGACTGAAAAAAGAGTACTCATTCGCGCTCTACCTGAACCCTCCTAAAACGACCAATGACCTTCTTGTCGTGTGCAAGAAAATGGATTCTTTTGAAAAGAAGTATCGGGAACGTGTGGAGAAATCCAGAAACCTATATAACGGTACACGCTATTCTAGACCCCAACAACAATCGAGGTACGTGCCGCCGACTGCCGCACGAAACTACCAGACCACTTCCAGGCCCCAAGCCCCTGTTTCCAATAATTACAAGAACGACTCCCCTCCTACCCCCAGACAGTATCGAAACAACTTTCCCCAGCCCTCTACCCCTAGACGTCCTTATAATCCTAACTTTGTGCCGAAACCAAACCTTCAGAGAAACATTTACAATAAAAGCCAAGAAGTGAGCAAAAATAGGACGGAAGATGGAAGACCAATCTGCTTTAAATGTAACAAGCCAGGGCACGTGGCCCGTTATTGTAGGGTCAAGTTTATAAGAATCCTAGAAGAGGATCCAGCAGATACCCAAGAGAAGGTCGAAGAAAAATGCCAAATGAATGAAATATCAGAGAAATCAGGACCTCGGCTTTATGCTGATGTATGTCATAGCACACAGACAAATATTCCTACCCGGAATAGATATTCCGTGTTGGAAGATTTAAACTAAGCGTCGCGCCTGAATCTGTCAATCAAAGCAAGTCGACCATAAACGGAATCAAGAAGTTGGACCCTAAATACAAATTAAAAATTAATGTGGACAAGATAGGGACTTTTGAAGCTTTGGTTGATACAGGTGCTGACCTCTCAGTGGTCGACCTCAGAACGGCCCTCGATACAGGCCATGGTATAAGTAAACTCGCAAAAATTTGTGCAGGACCCGATGGAAAAAAATTGGACATGGTAGGAAGTATATTTTTAAATATAAAAATTGATGACGAAACATTATCACACAACTTTGTGATATTGAAAACGCATTTACGGACATTAATTCTTGGGAGAGATTTCCTTAAGAAAATGAACGCAAAAATAGATTGTAAGCAAGAAACTATAAAATATGATTTGACGAATAATCATGACGAAATCAATTTTGAAAGGTTGAAAATAAAGAGTGCCAAGGATTCCATTGTACCGGAATGTTCCATGAAATTGATCAAGGCATTGGTAGAAACAGAGGATGGAGAATATATTATCGAAGAGAACAGCAAAATGTTTCAAACAAATGGACTTCGTCTAGCAAGAAGCTTGATCAATGTTATAAATAGGGAAACACACATCTGGATAACTAATCCGTATCCTCGACCGTTAAAAATAATGAAAAACCAAACATTGGCTTTTGGAAGTAGTCCAGCGAAAATAAATGTGAGTCGAGAAAGAGAGGTAGAAAAGAACGAAGAACCTAGATTCCAAATAAACGAAAATCTTTTACCAAAGGAACAGAAGGAGTTAAAACAAGTTTTAGAAAGGTATGGAGATCTTTTTTCATCGAGATTAGGGAGAACCAATTTGGCAAAACATCGGATAGACACAGAAGACGCGAAGCCAATTAAACACAAGCCTTACCGGGTAAGTGCTAAAGAACGAGATATAATAAAAGAGCAAATTGACGAGATGCTTACAGAAGGCATAATTAGGCCATCTTCTAGCCCCTGGTCTTTTCCAGTAATATTGGTCAAGAAGCGAGATGGCAAATACAGATTTTGTGTGGACTACAGAAAACTGAATAATGTCACAGTAAAAGATGTCTATCCGATCCCTAGAATAGACGAAGTTATGGATACTCTCCAAGGATCTACACACTTCTCAGCAATAGACCTCAGATCTGGATATTGGCAAGTTGAAGTCGAAGAAAGAGACAAAGAGAAAACAGCTTTCACTACAGCGCATGGATTATATGAATTCAACGTGATGCCTTTTGGACTTTGTAACGCGCCTGCTACCTTTGAGAGAAATATGGAGAATATGCTTGGAAATCTGAGATGGCAAATTTGTTTGTGTTATCTGGATGATGTTATCATATATAGCCCGGATTTTCCAACGCACCTCAAAAGACTTGAAGCTGTTTTTAGATGTTTTCGTGAATCTAATTTAAGGTTAAACGACAAAAAATGCCGATTTGCTTTTGAAGAATTGGAGATTCTCGGCTATATAACGAGCAAACATGGTATAAAACCCGCGGAACATAACATCAAAGCTGTCAGAAATTTTCCTCGGCCCAAAAAGGTCAAAGAAGTACAATCCTTTTTGGGAATGTGTTCATATTATAGAAAATTTATCAAAGACTTTTCAAAAATTGCTGACCCTTTGACCAACCTTATAAAAAAAAGTGTATCATTTACCTGGACAGAAAGACAAGAGGAAGCGTTTCAAACCCTAAAAACAGCACTATTAAGTCCACCAATTTTAGGTCACTTCAATCCAAATGCACCTACTTATGTTCATACTGATGCGTCCAACATCGGCATAGGTGCAACACTTGTCCAAGACATTGGTGGTGAAGAGAAGGTGATCTCATATTTGAGTCGTACCCTAAGTAAAGCGGAGCAAAATTATTCAACCACTGAAAAAGAATGTCTGGCCGTTGTCTGGTCAATGTCAAAATTACGACCCTACCTTTATGGAAGACACTTTAAAATAGTAACAGACCATCACGCCTTATGCTGGCTCAAAAACTTGAAGGATCCAACAGGTCGATTGGCAAGATGGGCATTGAAAATTCAAGAATATGACTTCGATATAATACATAAATCGGGAAAGAAGCATCTGGACGCCGATGGCTTATCTAGGGGGCCCTTACCAGAAACTGATTGGGATGAGGATTTTGAAAGGCTATTTTTAAATCAAATAACAGACGAAGAGGATAAATTTATCGAAAGTGTTAAGAAAAACCTTAATGGAAGCAGGCGATCAATTGCGCAAAACTTTAAAGAAGAAGATGGATGCCTCTTTAAGAAAAACCCGAACCCTGAAGGCAGGGCGTGGTTGCTTGTGGTTCCAGAGAATAAAAAGAGAGAAATTATGAAAGAATATCACAATCATATGTCGAATGGCCATCTGGGCGTCGCCAGAACCATGTACCGAATAAAGAGTAAATACTTTTGGCCATCCATGCTAAAGGATGTCTCAGAATTTGTAAAGACGTGCCATCTTTGCCAAAGTCGGAAAGGTTCAAATCACTTGCCTTCTGGACTTCTACAACCTATCCCCCCAGCCAACTTTCCTTTCGAAAGAATTGGAATTGACTTTGTTGGTCCACTACCATCTACGAAAAACAGGAAAAAATGGATAATCGTGCTGACGGACTACTACACTAGATATGCAGAAACAAGAGCAGTCTCGGAAGCAACAGTGAAAGAAGTTTCTAAATTTCTAGTAGAGGATATTTTTCTTCGGCACGGAGCCCCACAATATCTTATTAGTGACAGAGGCTCTCAATTTACCAGTAATTTAATGAAAGAGGTGATGAAAACGTGCAAGATTAAACATTGCTTCACAACGAGCTATCATCCCCAGACTAATGGATTGACAGAGCGGTTAAATAGAACATTGATCAATATGCTCAGTATGTATGTGAACACTGATCAGAAAAATTGGGACGAGATACTCCCATTCATCACTCACGCTTACAATACTACAATTCAGGAAACCACAGGATATTCTCCCTTTTTCCTGATGTTTGGAAGAGAACCCACGTCTCTTTTGGACGACAGGAATATCTCGGTGGACATTGACAAAGATGATTATGATGAATACATAAAACATCACTTAGACAAAATAAACAGAACAAGAAAATTAGTTATTAACAACACAATAAAGACTCAAGAAAGAATGAAAAAGAACTATGACAAGAAACACATGGAAAGAAGCTACGAACCAGGAGAATTAGTAGCAGTTTGGACACCAATTAGGAAAATAGGAAAGTGTGAGAAACTACTGAGAAAATATTTTGGCCCATATAGAATATTAAAGAAGCTGTCTAACGTAAATTACTTAATTGAGCCAAAAGATAATCCTGGCCAAGACCCATTGATTGTCCATGTCTCAAGACTCAAACCCTATTTTGAGAGAATTGATGAGGTAACTCACGAGGACGTGACGACCTCTGGAGAGGGGGAAGTGTTACATCATGATTAATGGCTTATTTATTATATTATTTTTAATATATTTGAAATTTAAATTATATATTTATTTATTTTTATATTCTATGATATTTATTTAAAACAGATTATTTTTAGATTATCATCATTTGTATTTAGGTACACTGTGACTTCACTGCTCTCTTTGATGTGAGAAAATAAATAAAGTATTCTGGAGGCTACTAAAAGTAGACTTATCTCATTATTCCCTTTTATAAATTTGTAGGATGGTTGAAACACGCTCTGGTAAGATGCAAGACCCAGCACAGGAGAGAATCAAGGCTGAAGAGTCTGCCAAGCCGCAGCCTGGTGCAACAATACAGATATTTTTTTTCCTTTATTTCTATATATTTTAAATCTTTAATTGTCCTAATAATTTCGCTTGTCATTTTATTTTGTCATCTTGTGATTTGTCGATTTCTTGCTAACTAAGACAATACTTATCACGAAGTATCTCGCATTTTTCTTTAAAGTTTGGACATAATGTTCGTTTTACTATATAATCGTATGCATTTTGTTTTATCTATTCTCGGGTCTTTAGCTTTGATTATTTAATTTTTGTAATCCACTTATTTCATCTTACATTTTGTAAAGTGATGCAGCAGTATTTATTGACATCGTTTATGTAATTATATCTTAGCAACTTTAGGTGAGTCTGCATTATGTATTTATTTTTAATCTCCTTTCGCAATTGGGCATGCACACTTATTGATATTTTTTAAAACAGGCATTGAATAGATATGATGTATCCAGGGACAACCTCCATATTTTATTTCAATCTCTTGGGTATGGGAAAGAGAAACACCTTTATAGCTTTAGCAGTTTGATTTTTACTAAATAACTAAATATTGTGTGTATTATTCAACATTTCGTTTAAAGCATTCATTCTCTTGATTAAGGTACAGTGTCATGCGCAGTATTTGATTTTATTTTTTTGTCAACTTTATGTGAATATACGCTTTTCTTTTAAAATCTAACCCCGATATTGTAGACAAGCGTATAGCTTAGCTCGCTCCTTTAAATCGTTGAATTGCCAATTTATTCTCGATATGGTATAATTCACGATGTTTGCGGTTGATGGACGCGAGTGTATTTACTCTATAGAGTGGTTGTATATACACATAGGTGTCTATGGATTTGTTTAATGTTTATTAAGGTCTCCAGTCATATTTCTGTATTTAAGGCTTCACGCTTGAAATGTTCCATCCCCTCTTAATTCTTCACCATTATTTCTTTATAGGTTCAATATGACTTATAATTTGTAAACCAAGGCTTGACGATTTATTTCAAGTAATTTATCCAACACAAAATTTCCACTCGATAGATATGGAGGTACATTTTTTGTTGGTTTTGCCAGATTGTGCCTTTTGTCCTCTCTTATCTATATGGTATTTAACGTTTTCAATATAATGATCTAAAGCATTTATCCTCTTATTTAATGCATATAATTCATGTGACTTATTTAATTTATAAAAGTTTTCAATCATGTTTTCCTGAATTGTCTAGTGATCTCATCCTACAGGTTTAATAGCATGCTAGTATTTCCTTTCTTTTATTCGATAATATGATTGCTTATTTTAATTTCTATGTCCATATATGAACAGAATGTCCAGGTCTAAGTGTTCGCTTCGAATATCGATCGTAAACAAGTTTAAACATACCTTCCCGAAATTCTCTTCCTTAAGCCTTTATTTCGTGTAGTGATCAATTTTTCTTTTTGGTAACAACCGTTATAGATCCCTGGAAACGCATACTAAATAAAAAAATAGTATTTTTGATTATTTTGTTAACCTTATATGAATATGCATTTTCGTTTAAAACTTAACCCCGATATCTTAGGAAGGCGTATAGATTTGCTTGCTTCATCGAAACGTTGAATAGGATCATAATTTTAGATATGGCATAGTTTACTACAGATGATTACATGTCGAAATACAATCACAGCGAATTTCAAGATGGCGGCTAAAAGGACGCGCTAGGCAACCGACCTTTTGTTCCATGATGCCCCCAACAGCTTAACATATTGAATATCCTGTATACACTCTGACAAGGGAAGGTTATCTTGAATTGATAAATGTGCAATTTTTTTGTCTTAAGTAGAGATTTCCAAGATTCTATTTCTGAAACATTTTTTTTTTTGGATGAGGACAAATAAAACCATCTTGATAGTATTAAATTTTACAGTAAATATTTGCCAGCAGAAGGCATGATGAGGTTACATGAAATTTAAACCAGTTATATGCTTAGTATGTTTCTTCAGTTGTAATTTGACACAGTCATAAAATAAAGAAATGGGCAGTACGCCATATCTTGATGCTGGACACTTCTGTGTCAGGAAGGTGTAGTTATTCTGTTTAATGAGAATTCCAATAATTATCGAAATTTAGCAGATTATCATTGGGGATTTGAACAACTGTCTTAAAATTTTTTGAACAGCCTGAATAGATAAAGGAATCCTGGAGTTAGAGTGGAGAATTAGTAGTACAGACTGACCACTCGACGCAGATAACTCTAGGGAACAATTATTGTGTTAATTCGCCGTAGACAAGAAGAACATTGATTCTCAGGATATTCGATAGGCAGAATTTTGAGAATTGATAAGGTCATGGTTAAAGTTTACACAGGCATATGGGGGCAAAGACAGTGATTTAAACGAGATAAGAGGCAGCCTTATGTCTTAAATACCTTCAGTGGAAGCAGATGCCACTGCAAATATTCAGGTCCTATAATTTTCAAATTGGAAGTCATGCATGATGGGTTAGCACGGGATTGGCGCCTGAACTGGCCTTCACTGGGATTAATCGAGCTTGCGAAAGAACTTGGAGAAGTGTGACATGTCACGCCATTGTACTAGAATAATGATTGAAGAGATTTATGTTGAGCCACTTGAAATTAGTGAAGAATTAAGAAATTAAGATCTTATTCTTTGAGTTTTGTACTAATTTCAATTACGCGATATGGACGGTGTTATAAGTTGGGTGGAAATGATTCGGCCGCAATGGGATGGTCTCCTGGAGGTGGTACGATCAAATACTACTTATTGAATGCCGGGCGGGATCGCATGAAGCACTAAATGACATCAAGAAATGCTTAAAGAAACACCCTAGAAGATTGGGGATCGACAAAATGACGACATGGAAAAAGCTCAACATTGTACATTGGCAGCAAAATGATATCTTGCTATTGTGTGGACAACCACTCCTTCCCGAAATGCGCAGCGGATGTTAGACCCAGAATTAGGTCCTTTGAGGCGGCACTTTCCTTTGCAGATGACATAAAGACGCATGACAAAACAGCACATGAGCCTTTAAACTAACTTCAATTCCTGCCTTTAATTAATTTAGTTGACCAATAGCTATAGAACCGCTGGAGACCTCCATACCCTGTGTGAATATTTTAGTGAGAAATGAGCGATTCAATTCTATGAGCCATGAGGTATCCTGTAAGATCAGAGCTGTACCCCATCCAATTTTTTTTTTAAATAGTAGCCAGTGCGAGATATTTCCAGAATGTTTGTTTCTTTTTCTAACCGTCATATAATTCGAAAACTAGAAAACTACGCCATTTTGATACAGTTTACATCTAGCGTCCATGTGAACTCAACATGACTATTGAACGAAAACCAAAGACTAATGAGCAAGCCAACACAAAGAGAACGAGTTTAATAGGCTTACAATCAGTAGTTGAAGCAAACTATTCGCACAATTTTGTTATGTTCTCTCTCTAACTGAAATATGGCATTATAGATTTTTTTTTTGTTAGCAAGATGACTACCTAGCCCAGTGTGTATAAAGGATTAAAATCATAGGCTATCAGGATGCTATTACACAAGTAATGATTAATAGTTCATTCTGATATACAGTAGAGGCAGTTATAACAGCGCCCCTACCAGTAGGCCATCATGGCTAGTTAGTTTCAATACACCCAGAAAGAGCTTATCTCCTCGAAGGGGAGATTAAAGGGGTGGAAACGGGTTCTCTGGAATTTTCCTCGAAACTCTGCGATAGCTCCCGCCCTGAACGAGTGTCAGACTTTCGTATAGAGCTGGCAGGGGAGGGATAGCCACTAGAGTGGTTCAAAATGAAGAATGATAATAGATCGGGATCCAATTCCCGATGACGGGTTTCGAAGAGACTTCAGAGGGATGAAAAGGCGATGAAATATGATGAAAAAGCAGTGAAATGTGTAGAAAGTGATGGAAGAGAGATGAGAGAGAGGTGATGAAAGAGGTGTTGAAAGTGATGAAAAGGCGATGAAATATGATGAAAAGGCGATGAAATATGATGAAAGAGGCGCTGAACTGTGTTATAAGGTGATGAATAAGAGATGAAATGTGTTGAAAGCGTTGAAGAGAGATGCGATGGAAGTAAGTTGAAAGGCGTCAAGGATGATGAAGGATGATGAAAGAGTGAGAAAGCGTTGAATGTTGATGAGAAAGAGATAGAAAGATGCAGAAAGATGTTGAAAGAGAAAGAATTGAAAAAAGTTGGATAAAGAGTTTTGTAAATAGTAGATAAAGGTTGATAGAAGAAAGTACACTTAATGTGTAAAGCGTAGCTGTCGGCCGCAATATCGCCTCGATAGAAATAATTCTTTTAAAATAATACATATTATGCACTGGGGGTTTGTGTAAGCTGATTTACCTAAGTTTCAGCAACAGTATACACTAATTAATATAGATAGGTCTTTATTAATTACAATATTAGGTTATATATTAAATAGCAAATATGTCTTAGTGTTATGGTGAACTTTGAAGAGCTTGCAGTTTTCTTTTTATTTTAAACTATAACGTGTGTTCTAAACTTCCAGTTTTTTTCCTACTTTATTTTTGTTAACAATTTTGTCTTAGTGTCATGGTGAACTTTAAACAGTTTGCAGTTTTTTTTTATAACGTGTGTTCTAGTGTTAAGTGTTGAAAGGAGCTTTAACACCATGTTTCAGTGTCTGTGTGTTATTTGTCTCAACATTGCCTTTGTGCAGCATATCGTCTCACAACCTTACTATAGTGTTTGTTGCCATCTTCACAATTTGTTTTAATATTAGTGTGTCATTTAGAGAAAATTGTCACAACCTATCCTTGTATAGAACACCGTTTTTACACCGTTTTATTTAATGAGCTATATGAGAGATTTTAGATGTAAAATAAGAGTTACTATTTACATGAGCCAAATCGACCCAGCAGTTAGAGCAAGAGGGGGGAAATCAGATGTTTCCTCCTTTCACGTGACGCCACTGTTTACCCCGACCGGTCGTGCCAGATAAGAGGGAATACCAGGAAACTCTGTCCTCCTGACATCGCTCCCTCAACACGAGGAACGTCATCCCGCTGCTTACTAGTCGGTCACAAGACCCTAGGCAGTCTGTTCTTGCACTTCGGGTTTGTGATAGGGCTCCATGCTCGCTACAAGGACGACATCTTGGGTTTTCGTGTTCTCCTAGTGTAGGATTGGCTCAGCCTCATTTTAGTATAGTATATAATTAAGAGTTGTCTCACAACCTTGTTTTAATATGACACACCGTTTTGAAGAGCTTGTACAACCTGTCAGGATATGATTTAGGAATATTTTAGTTTCTTTTTATTGTTATGTTACAATTTTATCCAACAGTAGAACCAGAGGGACCACAAGAGACGACAATCTTGAGAAACCCGCTAGAGATAGTTAATAGAGACATTGGTGGCAATGTTGGCGGCGCTGAAGTACGCCATTCGACCAGGGTCAAGAAGCCCACTGAGTGTAGTTCATGCATAGGCTGCCAATAAGCAAAATCCATAGATTGTGTACTAAAGTTTAATTAAATTTTGATCATTGTATGGGGGGGTGAGAATGTGAGTTAAAGACCCTAGATTGTGGTCTTAAAGAAATTTCAGTTTTTTTTATTGTGCGTGTGAGGAGGCTATTCTGTATTGATAGCAAATTGTGAATTAAGTCGTGAATTCAACAGTATATTTTGTTTTGATTTTTTTTATTGAAGGCTCTGAACAGTGGTTCAACTTTAAAAATAATTAAGGGACTTAGACGCACTAGATAATTGCTGTGCTTGTAACATATTCGCTACGGGTTGATTCGGAATATGCGCTGGGTTAAAACTAGACACCCTATAACTCCATAGGTCCAGAATACAGTCCAAAGAGAATTTCTAATGAGAGTGTGTAAGGCAATTACAGCCTAAGAATTGATATGATAGAGCAACAAGTAACCTCTGTTGTTAAACTCCAGAACGAGCTGGGTACCAAAAGCCCTATAAGTCCAAAGAAAGAGTTTAGCTGAATAGTAGAGAAAGAAGAATGCCAATGATCTTATATGGGAAGTAGCGTTGGCAAAACACTTGTAGACCTATCATATATTGGCAATGAGGTAAATGCTTGAAGTTCAGTTCGCTCCATTTAAGTGCTAGTTTTGATGATTCGTTTGTTTAGACACCAAGTGTCAAGATAAGAGGATTTTTCAAACTGTGATACACACAGTTAAGGTGTTAGGTTAGATTTCAGATTTGATTGTTGACAATCAACATAGTTTGATTTATTCATCTGTTTAATCATAAATAATGTTTATCTATGAGTAGATAATTTATATAGAGTTTGTATGAGGCATTAATTTAAGTTAATAGGGCATTAGTTCCCACTTTGTTTTAATTAGAAAACTTTATTTGATTTCACATTAGTCCTGGAATTTAGAAATTGTTAGGGTTTATTTGATAGATTATTGAGTGTTTTGGCGTCTATAGCAGTTTTTAACTTTAGAATGAATGCCCACAGTGACTGAATTTTTTTTTTTGTATGAATGTGAAGTGGAATAAATGATGAGAAGGTTAAAAACTATTATACTGTTAGACCAAAATTACTTTAGAGTAGTGTTAGGGAATTTAATAGGTTCAATTTTCAATTTTGATTTCTTTATTTGTTAGGAAAGATAGCCTCACAGGACTGTAAAAACTCTATTGTTAGGAAAATATTCGCTCCACTTTGTTAGGTCTCCTTTTAGAGGAGTGCAAATATTGATTTCTTTTATTAGGGTAATCAGTTACTCTATTTCATTATATCAACTTGAATTTTAAGAGTCGTAGATAATGATCATATCTCGATTCTCAGACTGGAAGGTTGTGGGAGGTTATGATCAGACCAGAAAACCCACAAAACTTCTCCTCATTAGAGGGAACGGAGAGGTATCAGGTGAACTTTGTGCTAGGTGGGGGGGTTCAGTTGCCGACGTCGCAGACTAAGTGTACAGCGACGAAAACCTCGGGTAACCGATCTGACATCGTAATTTACGACGCTTTGAGCGTGACTGAGATGAGGGTGGTTCAGACGGGAGGTTGAGAAGGTTCGGCGCGTTGAAGCTCCTCTATAAATTGCGCAGCTTGGAACCAATCTCCTATAGACAGAAACTTCGAAACATGCGCTGGGTAAGCAGTCCCTATAACTCCTTGATTTTAAGTCATAGTCTAAAGGGGGTTTCTAATGAGAGTTAACAATGAGGGAGCGTGGAAGAGACAAATTACGGTTAGACGAGGCGATTCCGCCTACAGATTTTTAGGTACCAGATAGCAAAGTGACAGATGGACTGTCCGGATTCTTTGCGTTTTATATCGCCCCAGGCTAGCAAGAGTTATTCACTTAATTAAAGACTATTAGTCTACCATACGTTTAGTTAGAACGAATTTAAGTCTAAACATCAATTAGTATGTAGAATATATATTTTTTGAGTAATTCATTATAAGATAGGTTAGATTTTTAAATTAGTAGGACAACTAAATGAACTTTTGAAGTAGACTGCCAGAACAAGCCAATATAGCGTATCAGATTTAAAAAGGGGAAGAATTTTTTTTTTAGGAAGATGTATCACAGGGTATGAGTTAAACCTAGATTGTTAATCATCATAATTATTTCAGGGTTTAAAATTTTTTTTTTGTGAATTTGTTGGTCAAAAATATGAGTACACATTCTATGGATAAGCTAAACAATGTATAGTAGGGGTTAACTACATGTTAAAATAAAGGACAAAGGTGGGAGAGATTTCAACCACAGGTAATGTACTTAGGAAGTAATCTGGTAGTGAGATGTTTTCTTTTGTATTAAGAGAGGCAGGGAACACGCCAGACAAACACTCCCTGTGACAAGCTAGTAAGTACAAGTTTTATCTTTGTTAGATATTACACGAGTTTTGAGATACTGGTGAGATGACCTGAATCCCTCAGTGCATATCTATTCGTTTTATTATTTTTATATACCATATATCATATATTATTTTTTTTATTATACCCATATATATTTGTATATATAGAAAGCACGATTCATATCATAGATATGTGGCATTTTTGGTAGCAGCGTTGTTACCATCTTCAGAAAAAATGCATTAGACAAGCTTTAATCACTGCATATATTATATTTTTGTGTATTTACCATAATATTCCCATAACAGTGTTGTTTTTTTTTTATCATACTTTTCAAGAAGTTTGGCATATTTACTATACAGTGGTAATATTCACTCATTTAATGTATCGCCCACCATGCTTACCCTTCTCCATTAATTATCAGTATGTAAGTTCATATATAGATGAGTCACAGTTTAAGCTTCAGACTACAAAGGGATAAGAGAACAAGACCGATCACAGAACAAATAATTGATATGTGTGACATTTTGGTAGCAGCATTGTTACCATCTTCGGACAAATGTACCGAATGAAGATTTTAATCACAATTTATATATTCATTTGTATTCATTATATATATATATATCAAACCATTTTTTTTAATAGTAAATATCCATTTTAATATTTTTTTTATTTTTATCTAACATCGCGTATATCCACATTGTTCCATTTTTTTGCATGCATCGTATCCGTGCAACTCTAATATGTATTTTTTTTCTTTCGTTTTTGTTTTACCCTATTATTATTAATGCCATCGATAGGAGCTGCAGCTTTAGATTTTTTTCTTACTATCATTGTCATTTTGAACATGTATAGCCATTCCTTTGCTGCCATATATATCATATAGGGCTAATAAAGTTTCGTTTTTTTGATGTGTTTTAGGAATTGGGCATATCTACAATACACACACAATTCCTTGGCGCCCATAATTATTATGTTAACCCGAATGGCATAAGAATCTGTTTGCACAGAATCTGTGTATAGACTACCCCATCTCCACCCACTGGGACTGCGGTCGGGGATGTGTGGATTCGACTCACATCTGGGTCAAGACTCCCTGGAATACAGACAGCAAAAGGATGGGCTTAGTACATTGCCCATAGAATGGTAGGGTAGAACTTCCTTCTGTAATCACGATGAATTAACCTGCCCCAGGTTCCAGGGCCCGTCTGTTTCCCCTTTGCCGGAGTGTCAGTGATTGCATAGTGGTATCGTAAAAGAATGCATTTCTCCCAATTTCATATTTTCTCATGGAATATTTGATCAGATATGAATTGAAATAAACTCATTCTTTCACTCTGGCAGGGGAGGAATTGTTGGGTCACATTTCACCAAACAGACCCAACAAAGATGTAAACATTCTTTTACATCCTATGTACATACACGCAGTGTCTCGCCGAAAGTGTTTGGTGTACAGATGGATGTCCCACGGCAATGGCCGACGGTGGTTCAAAGACCAAGCCGGGGGGGAGACGCAGCCCTGGACGTGAATACTAAGATATATCAAGGGAAGGCACAGCCCCGGACGCGATTCCAATATCTACTGGAGGAGGATGATATCGGCCCCTGATTAAGTAGTCAGAAGCCCGACGAAAACAGAAGCAGGAGTCCAACCACAACATAAGCAGAAAGCTGACGGACAGTGGAGAAGCCACCTCAACAAGAAGAAACGGACATCGAGCATGCGCCTTTGTAAAACCTCCCTTTTAATTCTTGTATATATATGACCTGTGACATGACATTTTGATAGATGGGGACCATTTATTAATATTCTTGGGATTTCTTAAAGAAGAAATTAGAGGGGTAGCATCCTAAAATTGGATTTTAATTCCATTGTTAATTTAAATTTATCTCTCAATAAGACAGATAAATTCTGAATTTTGGTTAATATTTAGTTTAAATTGATCTTTCATAAGCCGGGTAAGAATATTTCTAATTCATAATTTTCTTTAAAAATAAAATTTTAATAAAATACTATTTTCTCTCAATAAGACAGATAAATTCTGAATTTTGGTTAATATTTATTTTAAATTGATCTTTCATAAGCCGAGTAAGAATATTTCTAATTCATAATTTTCTTTAAAAATAAAAATTTAATAAAATACTATTTTCTCTCAATAAGACAGATAAATTCTGAATTTTGGTTAATATTTATTTTAAATTGATCTTTCATAAGCCGAGTAAGAATATTTCTAATTCATAATTTTCCTTAAAAATAAAAATTTAATAAAATAATATTTTCTCTCAATAAGACAGATAAATTCTGAATTTTGGTTAATATTTATGTTAAATTGATCTTTCATAAGCCGGGTAAGAATATTTCTAATTCATAATTTTTTTCTAATAAAATATTATTTTTATTCCTTAAATTTTAACTATAATAATATTATTTTTTCTATTTAATATTTCGAGAATTTAGTATATTCAAGATTTATTATTCTGTGGGAGTTTGGGATTGAGGGCGCTGAAGAAAAGGGATAGGGGGCTTTTTTTTTTGGGGGGGGGCTGGACCAAGGACCAGTCAGTATTGACGAGGCTTTCGAGAGGGGCACATGAGATTTCTCATCGGGGGAGAGGTACGTAGCCGAGATGTTTAGGTAAGTTTTTAATCTAGATTTTGTTATAAAGGTCTATATAGAAACATGACGAAGTCATGTAGATACAAAGGATTTTTTTTTTTGCCTAACCAAGACGTCTTGTCATTCATGGCTAGTTTATATTGAGAGAGGGACTTATCCATGCTTTAATAGGTAAATTATATCTTGCCCAAGCAAGATCACCTTTGAAATGAGGCGCTATAGATTTATATTATGTAATATAAAACTCATAGCAATACATGATTTAGATAGACCATATAATTTCAGCTATGTCCTTTTTATTTAGGAATTTAGAGTATTAAACCTGTTAAGAATATTGGAATTTCTATGTTTTTACCTAATTATGTCATGTCATAGTAAATACAATTTGTTTTATATTTTTGCAAAATCCCTTTCTTTGTCGAATAAAGTTGATGCGGTAAATTATATAATGTGTTTTAATGTCCATATCAAACCATATATCACACATAGACCTTGGTGCGTATGTTATAGATATTGAGTGTATTATAAGAAGTTTATTGGCTTATCATAAACTGTGAATATGTATGCACCTGGATTTTTTTTATGAGTTAGATGAGATCAAGATATAGATGTCTTTACAATCGATGCTTAATTACAAATCACATGTAAATCTGAGTGCATACAATATTTACCGTATATGATGTAATGTAAGAGCGTATCTTACGTCCCAAAATCTATCTTGAAACAAACTACATATTTTGATTATTAATATGGATCTTTGTGTTCGTCGTACCATATCAAGTGTATATCTGAGTGTAATTTTGGTTATTACACATGCTGATGTAAGCATTTGGCGAGTGTTACATTTGCATGTCTAAGTCAAAAGATGGAATTTAGCCATCTAGATGTAGGAGTGAGTCTTACATTGGTGCTCAACTATAGGTTACATGTAAATCCGGGCGTGTACTATATTCATCGTACATATATATATATATATAGATACATATATCCAAATGTAATGTAAGAGAAATCCTACACTATTAACTTTATTTTGGCTGCAAAGTCGGTGACCAAGATAAGACTTGGGCTCCTCATCATTGTTGTGAAATTTGTGCTCAACGTGTTACAGGGAGGATTAAAGGTGAACGTCATATGCCATTTGCGGTTCCAATGATATGGAGGGAACTTAAAGACCATTCTTCAGACTGTTATTTTTGTTTGACAAAGACTACAGGTATTACATCCAAATCAAGACATACAGTTGAATATCCAGATTTGCCTTCTGCTTTGAGACCGGTTCCTCATAGTGATATTTTACCTGTGCCACAGCCTCCTGAAAATGTAATATTTAGTGAGATGAATCAGATAGACGAGAGCAACAGTCGGATGACACAAATTTTGAAGCAGGTTCTTCATCTGAACCTCATTTGTTAACCCAAGGAGATTTGAACGACTCGTACGTGATTTAGATTTATCCAAAAAACAGAGTGAACTTTTAGGCTCTAGGTTAAAAGGCTGGAATCTGCTGCATAAAGGCACAAAAGTATGCTTTTTTCGCGTCAAGATGAATTTCAAGACTTCTTTTCACAAGAGAATGATTTAGTATATTGCAATGATGTTGTTAGTCTAATGGAAGCGCTTGGTCATGACCATGATACAGAAGAGTGCCGTTTATTCGTTGATTCTTCAAAAATTAGTTTGAAAGCTGTTCTCCTTCACCTCGGAAATAAGTTCCCATCAGTGCCAATAGCACATGCATACAAAATGAAAGAGACTTACGAAAACATGAAACTGCTTTTGAAAAAGATATAATATGAAAGATACGGTTGGAAAATATGCAGCGATTTGAAAGTCATTGCTCTCTTGCTGGCCAAACCGTGAAATCTTTACTCCAGGACATAAAAATATTGTAAATCCTCCCCTGATCGATTCAGAAAATACGCTTGGTTCTTTTTTTATGCGGTAGATGCGTTCCAGGGGAATCCGCATAAAAAAAATCGCACAAAAAAAGACATACATTCATATGTAAAATGATGGATACGTTCCCTTTATTAAAAAAATCGCATAAAACCTAAATAATCTTTTAAAATGCACCAGAAATCGCAAAAAAAAAGATTTATAAATAATAAGATTTAATTTTTTTCTCATCATATTTTAATAAATGGCACATATGTGTGTTAATAACAAAAACAAAATGCAACATCTTCGTACACATTTATTTTTAGCAAATCTTTATTGTCTTAGTAAAGTCTGATACAGCATTTTATTGTTTATTTTCGAAACGCCAAAAAGTGACAAAAACAAATCAAAAAAGGGATGATGATAACCTGCGTCTTGCAGATTAACATTTTCATAGAAACATATATATATATATATATTTATTGCTAGCTATATATCACCTTCTTCTCTCTTCAAACACGAAATCTCACAGGCGGTCTCCTCGCTCGAGGTGGGTTCCGCCTTAGGACAGGACCCTCCTCTTTCAAGGCCTCGGGGTCCAGCGAGCGAAGAGGCTCCAATGACTTTCCATCGTCTGTATCACTCTGAACCTCTGAATCTTGATCCGACCGCTGGCTAGTTAGTCCTGGCGACAGCGACTCCATATAACCTCTGTCTCGTACAACCTCCGAGATTATGGCACTGGGACCTGCTCCTCTTGAGTGCTCGGGTTGACGCTCTCCATCTCCACTCTCATCTTCCTCACCACTCCTCCACCTTTTTCTAATTTGATCCCTGTGATAGGCCTTTACCTGTCCGTGGATCAAAATGGTGTAGACTCTAGTTCCCTTCTTGCCCACAATTTTTCCTGGGATCCATTTATCACCACCTCTAAAGTTTTTACACCACACTAAATCATCTATCTGGAATTCTTCCAAATGGGTTCGCCGATCATACTTCATTTGCCTGGCTTGCTGGTCCCTAACTCTAGATGCCAAGCTGGGATGTATCAACGATACTCTGGTTCGAAGCGCACGCCCAATAAAGAGCTCTGATGGAGTCTTTCCCGTTGTCACATGCGGGGTGCTTCGATATGCCAGAAGAACTTTTGATAAGGTGTCTTGAATGGTGTGTGTGTATCCCCAATTTTCCTTTTATTTTTATCCAGGGCAGTCTTAATTGTTCTAACCGCTCTTTCAGCCAAGCCATTACTTTGCGGGTGGTACGCCGGGATCAATGTTTGTTTAATTCCATTTCCTTCCAGAAAACCTTTCATTTCACTACCAGTAAACTGAGGTCCATTATCAGATACAAGTTCCTCCGGTAGACCATAGGAAGAAAAAAGTCGCCGTAGTTGCTCAATGGTTTTGCGTGTGGTGGTCTCTCTCATTGGGATGGCTTCGATCCACTTCGAATGACTATCTACTACTATTAATAAATTAATGTTTTCCTTATTTGCAAAATCAATGTGGATTCTTTGCCAAGGTCTGGTTGACCATCTCCAGGGTTGCCATTTTCCTTTATTTGGCCCATCCTGGGATTGCTGACAGCTTCTGCACTTATTTACCAAAAACTCGATTTGGGTATCTAGATTTGGCCACCAAAATGTGATCTTGCTACAGCCTTCATTTTGTTCATACCGGAATGAGTCTCATGAAGACAGTTCAACATTTTTATTCTGAGAGATGGTGGAATGACAACTCTCATTCCCCAAACCAAACACTCCCCATCTACAGTTAGCTCAAGTTTCCTTTGAAAATAAGGTCTGAGGTGATCAGCCACCTTTTCAGGCCAGCCTTGCTGAGTATAAAATTTGGCCAATGAGAGCACTTCGTCTTTTTCAGTTTCCGTGGCAATTTCCTCTGCTGTGATCGGCAATTCTTCCACATAGGATAAAGCATAGACATTATTTAATCTTGGAATTTCTTCACAGCCCACAGGAAAACGTGACAGAAGATCTGCATTCCCATGGTCTTGAGTTCTTCGAAATTTAATATCGTAAGTATAAGCTGACAAAATAAGCGCCCAACGCTGCAATCTTGAAGTAGATAAGGTGGGGATTCCTGATCTTGAGCCCAAAATGGTCACCAATGGCTTATGGTCTGTAATAAGAATAAATTTTCTTCCATAAATAAATTGATGAAACTTGGTAACTCCATAAATAATGGCTAGAGCCTCCTTCTCAATCTGAGAATAATTTTGTTCTGCTACCGATAAAGTCCGTGAGGCAAACATAATCGGTCTCTCCTGGCCTTCTATAATATGTGACAACACAGCGCCCACTCCAATCTGCGATGCATCAGTGGCCAAACACAATGGCAAAGTCGCATCATACGGGACTAGCACCCTCTCAGAGGTAATGCTATTCTTGCACTTGTCAATGGCCTCTCCACATTCCTTTGTCCAAACCCAAGGACGTTTTTTGTGAAGAAGCTCATGAAGAGGCTTCAAAAGCTCTGGCAAATTGGGTATGAACTTCCCATAAAAGTTTACCAAACCAAGAAATGACCTTAATTCAGAGATATTCGTAGGCGTTTTGGCCTTCTGTATTGCTTGTACCTTATGATCTAAAGGTCTGATGCCCTCTTCCGTGACAAGATGTCCTAAATATTCAATTTCTTTTTGCAAAAATAGGCATTTTTCTTTCTTTAGTTTGATATTATACTTCGCCAAGCGAGCAAATATAGTCTTCAACAACGCTAGATGTTCTTCAATTGATGCTGTGGCTATAAGGACATCATCAATATAACAAATTACGCCTCCTATACCCGACAAAACCCTATCCATTACAGATTGAAAATAACTGGGCGCATTTGCCAATCCAAATGGCATTCTCTTAAACCTGAAAAGCCCTTTATGAGTATTTATCGTTAGTAACGGTCGGGTGCCTGGGTCCACCTCTAATTGCAGATAAGCGATCCTCAAGTCCAATTTAGAAAAGTATTTTCCCTTGGCCAATGTGGAGAATAAATCTTGCTGTGTGGGAAGGGGATAGGCCGCAGTGTCCAAATATTTATTTAGAGTTACCTTGAAGTCGCAGCAAATTCTGATCTCTTTATTTTTCTTCGGCACTACAACCACTGGAGTGGCCCATTTACTGCTCGCCACCTCACATAGATAACCCTTAGCCACCATTTTGTCTAATGCTTCAGTAACTGCTGGCCTAATGGCGAAAGGCACCGGACGAGCCTTATGGAAAATTGGATTCACATCACACATGTTTACTGAAAATGTGAAACCTTTTATTGGTTCAGTTGTCTCCACAAATAGGGCTTGATTTTCCTTCAAAATTTCCTCAATGGTAATTTCCACAGGCATATGTTTTACCGCGAAACAGCCCAATTTCAATCTATTTATCCATTCTCTTCCCATCAAAGCCCTCTTTTCTCCTTTCACCACCAACGCTCTAAGTTTGTAAGTAATATCTTGACACTCCACTTTGACATTGATTTTACCCAGAATGGGGACCACGGTACCATCATAAGTTCTTACAATAATACTCGCTTTTTCCAATTTCAAGTGTTGAAGACTATTTTTAAAATCCTTTTCTGATATCAGTGTTAGACCACTACCCGTATCCATTTCAAATTTAATAAAGTTTCCTTCTACTTTTAACTCCATCAGATAGGGAGGGTCACTTGAGGCAAAATTAATTTTATACTCAGGTATCGTCACGCTTATAATTTTCTGGACATACTCTTCCTCCTCTTCTTGGTCTCCTATCTGATGTATATTTCCCGGCTGATTCTGATGTTGCCTTAGATTTCTTCTACTGCTCCAACATATTGAGGCAATGTGTCCTTTTTTATTACACTTAAAGCATATCGCCTCCTTAAATCTACATAGTTCTTTATGCTGTTTACCACAATGTTTACATTTGCCATTCTGGAAATTTGATTCAACCTTGCGTTCCATCCTCAACTTATCTACACAATCTACACCCTGCTCCAAGTGAAATAATTTTGTATTTTTCTCGGCCGCTTCCATAGATAATGCTATCTCAATTACTTTAGCTAAAGAAATGTCGCCCTCCGACAAAATTCTATTTTGTATTTTGGCATTATATAATCCACAAACCATTTTATCACTTAAAGAATCCTCCAGAAAATTTTCAAAGTTGCATGAGGAAGCCAAACGCTTAATTTCCACCAAGTAATCCGAGATGCTTTCTTCCTTTAATTGCATTCTTTAAAAAAAATGAACCTCTCTACTACAATTGAGCGCTTTGGAGAGAAGTGCCTTTTCAAGATATCTATTAGGTTATCAAAAGTTTTATCTTTAGGTAGAATAGGACTGCACAAATTCTTCAAAACACCATACGTTTTACTTCCCATGAGGGTTAGGAGATAAGCCTTTTTCTTCTCATCCCCTGCCTCCTCCAATATGAGAAACTGTTCCAATCGTTCATAAAACGTTTCAAAAGTTTCAGTTTCCTCATTATATTCCTTAAATTGGTAACTAGCCATTTTTTTTTCACTCTTTCTTAAATTTGCATCCTAAAACTTTGCAATATGTGTCTTTTAAAATTTACTTTCAATTATATGCAAAATCAAAGATATTTTCTAAAAATATTTACTTCAAAATTCGAGGGTACTCACTCTTATATCCTCGTCGCCAAATGCAACATCTTCGTACACATTTATTTTTAGCAAATCTTTATTGTCTTAGTAAAGTCTGATACAGCCTTTTATTGTTTATTTTCGAAACGCCAAAAAGTGACAAAAACAAATCAAAAAAGGGATGATGATAACCTGCGTCTTGCAGATTAACATTTTCATAGAAACATATATATATATATATATATATTGCTAGCTATATATCACAAAACTTAATATGTAAAAAAAAAACATAAACAAAACTTTATTTAAAATCATATTAAGAATGTTTTCATCATTATTCGCTGTCTGATAATGTGCGAACCCGTTTGTGGATTGGTGCAAGATCACTTTCATCACTTGAAGATAAAATTACGTCATCAGATCTACATGGTAATGCTTCTTTAGGAACTTCAGTGATTTTTTTTTCTTTGACAAGGTAGTCAGTAATCAAACGCTGTGATGGCTTGACTAGTTCTTTGTAGAGTTCTCTGTAGCCAGACATGCAAAATTTCAGATCACGTTGGAATTTTATCATTTTATTATTTTATCATTTTGAATAAAAAAAATTTCCAATTTACCGGAAAGTTGAAGGCCTTCCCGAAGTAATTTTTCGTCCAGTGGAGTAACATCTTCCAGTTCGCTATCTACTGTTTCGAAATCTTTAGTAGTATCTACCATACTTTCCAAAATATCATCATCATTTAAGGCTTCGTCCACAAGCAATTCTTCTATATCATGCTCGCCAAAATCATCAAAACCTTCCCCACCTATTTCCTTAGCAATTGAAATAATATCTGATGTTACTATTGTTGTTCTATTTGATTCATTTCTCTTTGATACGCATTCAGGCCAAGCAGCTTTCCAACATGCATTTAAAGTTTGTGATTTTATCTCGGCAATTGCTAACGCAACATGATCTACACAGTTCAAGATATTAAATTGTTTCCAAACTTCAGTAACTGTTATTGTATCGGATTCCAGTTTATCGAAAATGAATTGGAAAGTGAATTTTACATAATATTTTTTAAATGTTGAAATAATTCCCTGATCTAATGGTTGAATTAGGCTCGTTGTGTTTGGAGGGAAAAAACTACCTTTATATTTGGATGTTCTAAGTTTGGATGACCTGGTGCATTGTCAAGAATTAATAAGATCTTAAATTCGAGACCCATCTCTTTCATATAATTTTCTACTTCGGGTACGAAGCATTTATTGAACCATTCAGTGAAAATAGCCGTTGTTACCCAGGCCTTCTTGTTTGCCATCCAATGTACGGGCAGTGTATTTGTTGCGTTCCCGGTTTGGATAGATGAAAAGGGAGGATACACGATGTGACTTATTAAAGTTTCCTTACTTAAGTATATATATATAGCAATTTAGGCCAACAACCCCATGTATATAACCCGCAGCAAGACCTTAATGTTGTATAATAGAAGCACAGCTGTCAATGATACACTATCGACATATGTCTTTACATCATCACATGTAATGCAATTTGTGCAAACAGGATAAATAAAGAGAAAAAAAAAACGGGAGAAACTCTGTAATTGATTAAGAGTTTGAGTTAAAGCAGGGATCGAGCATATAATATTGTCAGGACAAAGGTCTAAAGATGGAATAACGCACTGAAACACATAAAAGTACAAACATCACTAAAACCTGACAGATAATTAGTCTCAAAGTAGCCCTAATAAAGTCGTAATTTTGCAACTGTTGCTGTGTCAATATATCACAGCAAAGATATAGTACACAACTCTATTTCAACAGAGTCGGTTGTTCTATAATTTGTACACTTTGTGAAATTAAGGTGTGGGGTGTAGTACCATAAAGTCTGATCTCCCGTCTGAAGACTGTCCTCTCACTGAGCGACTCCGATCGAATCTGCCTTTTGGCCAAGAAACCCTCTTTTATTCATGTCTCTCCCCGTTTCCATTCGCTGCCGAGCCAAAGTTTCTATTGGCTGGCATTTTCATTCGCCGAAAGAAACACCAATCAAAATGGCCAACGGCTCCAGTATCAATTTCATAGACGCCCCAGGCCTCTCCCATCGAAATAGAACATATAGTATTACCAAAACAAAAAAATCTAAAGAGAGAAACAGCTACGGCGATAGTGTAAAATTTCAGACGCCAGGCCCCCCCTTCCACATGGATTGAAATACCATCCTCCCTTTTTCTCGGGACGGTATATATATATCGCCCCCCTCCGTCTTAGCTAAAAATCGACACAGGCCCCTTTTCACTTGAACTGTAATATAACGCTTTCCTTTCTCGGGAAGGATATTTTATAAGGTTCAGTCCTTTAGAGATCTTCCTTCTCCATTTTTTTTTTCTGGTCACCTTTACCTAAATTTTTGGTGAGGGGAATATATGTACATATGGAACAACAGCTTCCAGCGCGGATGTCACTGGTGTTTCCTTCACCAGGCATCGGCATGGAAGTCTGGTGTCATCAATTGTCTAGGTTTCTGGGCAAAAAGATGGTCTGTAAGTCTATGTGGGAGGGAAGCCATGTATCCATTTGATTTGATTATACATACGCCTTCTGTTGGGGTATGGTTACAAAAAACGTGCCCCAACAATCCTCCCCCTGCCAAGTAAAGGACAAATGCGTTTGTGCTATTCATTATTCATCTGCCTTTCATCAGTTACTATGAAAGCAGGCCCATTTCTAGCAAAATGCATTTTCCATTATTAGGTGAAGCCAGGTGTACCGAAACCTATAGGGAAGATAAGGCTAATCAAAATGATGGTATGCTATTCTAGATGTTTATTATTCCGAACATTAGTGGGCATTGTGCATCCTGGCAAAGGGTTTTTTTTGTGTGTGTTATTATTCTGTCAGCACACTGTTATCAACATAGGTTATGGGGGACAGTCATATCATATGTATGGAAGTAAGCAAGGTCATCTGTCTTACCATTCATGGGTATATATACCACCCTTCCACTTTCTTCTTTGGTCTTGAGGAGTAGGCCTTCCTTGTGGTAGGTCCTCTCAACCCCATCCTTGCCTCTGGTGTGCTGGTTTCATTGCTACCTTCTTTCTGCTAACAATACAGTTAGAACATTTCTCTATTACATATTATATAACAAAAATTTTGGGCGCCAAGACGTCGTTTAGAAATAACTGACTAGTCCAACTCCTAAAACATGCCAGCATCTTTATTTAAGTACCAATCAAGACATTCGTGTGGTATAGTTATACATATACAATCAAAGGAAAGGATAATTATAGTTAGCTGAAAGAAATATCATGGTGTATCCAATTTTTCGTAAAAGACTTACAAGAACAAATAGTAAAAGGATTTTTGACTATTTTCTTTATTGGAATACAAAATTATAATAAAAAAGAATTAATACAACAAAATTAACTTAACATTTCCCAGCTAGCTTTCTTTCTAGAAAGGCGAAAAAACCTTTATAGACGCAGCTCCCTCGTGACAGGACGGCAACGCATGCGCCGATCTCCATCAGCTGGTGCCATCTTCCGTGGAGAAAGCGAACCATTGTTACAAACTCCCCCTCTGGCTACGAAGTCGTCCCGACGAGGAGCCAGTAACTCCAGACAATCCTAGTGGGCCTCCAGAAGTACTAGGAACAGCCCTTGGTGACCCTCCGGAGGTATTAGAAGAGGTCTTGGGACGACCGCGTCTTCTTATGGGGCAAACTTGTCGAGTGTCCCTTGCACTATATGGAGTTAGAGAAGAGACATGATAATTTCCTATGGGAATGGTGGGATCCGAGGTTGCAGCAACAGTGTAAGTAGTAGGTGATCTCTGAGTTAAAACTAGATAAGGACCTTCTCGTCGAGGCATAAACTTGCCAGTTTTCTTTGATTTAGACTTACTGATTGGATGTGTAGTTATCCAAACCCGGTCTCCAGGAGAAAAATAAACCTGTCGTCGATTCTTGTCAAAATATTTCTTATGTTGATCTTGCTTCAACTGAATGCGTTCTTGGATCTCATGGGTAATTGTAGCAAATCGCTTAAGGTAGGGAGTAATTTCTGCAACAAAATTGTCATTATCGACGACTGCTTTAAAGTCTTGGACCACATCATCAATGTTATATTCTTCAAGAAGGTCTGTTAGGGCATCGCGGAACTCTATCATTCCTTGGGCAGGAATGGCAATCTGAGAGCGGGGCCCTCCTCTGGCAATGGTTTGAGAAACCCTTAAAAACCTTCCCCTGGTGTTTTCTTTGAGGTCCAGATAGTATCTTCTGTTGTCTTTGACCATAACCTCACTCTTTAGCTTGCCATCTTCTGGTATGTTATCTGGATTTGGTGGTCCCAGAGAGGCATACAGATCACTGAAAGTTGTTAGGTGGTCTCTAAATTCTGCAGCTGTAGACATGGCTAGTAGTAGTCTGCTCTTCCTCCCCGCTGTCCCCACCTCAGCCACTTTGATAAACCGGCCTCTTCTATTCTGCTTCACATCTAGATAGAACCTCTTGGATTGGATCTGGAGCATCTTTGTAGCCAACTCCTGTTCTTCCTGTGGCATGCGTTGGCCTCCTCTTTGAGCTGGATGATGCTCATCTCCGCTTTCCCGATCCGACATGATGGCCTCTCCCCCCGGTTGGAAACACGTCTCAAACTTTTCCAAAAGGGAGTTCAATTGACCTTTCTGGTGTACAGTGAGATGAGTTCCTTCATCTTTACGAAGATGACACGGAGACACGTTCTCAGAAACTGCCAATAATGCAGCGATGTTAGGTGGATTCCTAATGAAATCAAATTTTATTCGTGGACTTTCAGAAAAATACCATTTTCCCATAGGGATATCTAGAACAATTCCAGCAGCCTTTAGAAAGTCTGTTCCCAAGAGGGTTCTATTCCCTCTAGCATTGGTCAGAACCATCAATGATGTAGGAACCTTTTTCCTTTTAACATGGATGTCAACAGTTGCAGTCAAAATATTGACTATTTTCTCTTCACCATCACCGAGTTTTATACCAGTGGTGTTTGGTATGAACTTCACTCCATTGTCTTTTAACAGGCGATAAAGCTTCTCTCCAGCTACGGAGTGTGTAGCACCCGTATCTGCACAAACTGCCGCCTGATGGTGACATATAAAAACTTCAATGAGGCTCACTGGCTGACTTTCCACAAGGGAGCTATAAAAACTCATGCTATTCATGTTGAGTTTTGGTACAGTCTCAGTAAGATTGCAAGTTGGACATCTTGCCTTTATGAAGCCTTGAGCTCCACATCCATAACAATAAATTGAGGAGCGATCTTTCTTCCTTGTTTCACCCCTAGGTTTCTCTGTTATTTTAGAAAATGACTCTCTAGGGCCAGAGAAACTTCTAGATATTTCTTTTGTTTTCTCATAAGCGTTCCTCTTGTTGTTCAATGACATATCCTTAATTTTCCTCAAATTATCGTAGGTGTCCAATTTAGCAGCAAGTTGGCTTGGAGTAACCCAAGCAAACCACTCCTCCCAGAAATGGTCTCTCATTTCGGGACTGGTTCTTTTCTTCATTTGTTCGGCAATGATTAGATCCTTCAATTTATCAAAACTGGCAATCCTCAGATCCTGTAACCAACTTTCGAAAAAGTTCTGCAACTCAAAATAATAATCCTTCCAGGTGTTTTCTGAACTCTTTTGATGTCTATAGAACAGTTGTCTGAAACTATCGCCGCTAAGCTTAAAACGTGAAAGTAGCATTTTCTTTATGTGATCATAATCATGGGATTGTTCCTCAGGTTCTCTAGCAATCAATTTGGCTACATCACCAGGCAAAACACCCAATAAATACGCTACCCAGTGGGTATTTGGTACTTTTAAAAACTTGAGTTGCCGCTCAAACAAATTAAGAAATGTGGCTATATCCGTTTCTTTTGGATTGAAGTTAGGGATTAACTTCTTAAACTCAATTTGTGGCACATCTGTTCCGGATGCAACAGATTCCGTAGTTTTTAGAAATTCATTATGCGTAGTTTGCATTCTCAATTTCTCAAGCTCAAACCTCCGCTCTTCATCCAATTCCTCATATCTCTGCTTCTTAAGTTCTTTAGCCTTTCGCTCTTCGATTATATTAGTTAACATGTTTTTCACTAATTCTTCATCATAAGCAGACGATTTGAGGATAAGATCTTTCAGATCCACTATACGCATACCACTATCTGGGCTTTCTCCTAATTCCTGTGCCAATAACATGAGATCTATCTTCACTCCTTTACCCAAATAAGTCATTTTTACTTTCTAATAGCACCAATAAAACTATAATATCAGAAAAAAATATTTTGGGTAAAATAATTTTCCTATACTTTGCTTTTCCTAACTCTCGTTAGTTTTGCATACTCACGAAAAACTACTACTTTTAGTATCAAATATCTCTTAAAAGATATCATGCATAAAAATCAGGATTGATTTTGAGTTTAAAATAAAATTTTACTTATCTGTCTTTTCCTGGGTAGAAAATCTTGACATCAGCAGTCGAACATCCACGCACTATCTTCCGTAGAATACTTTTCTTCTGCCACTACGTTGGGCGCCAATTTGTATCCAATTGTTCGTAAAAGACTTACAAGAACAAATAGTAAAAGGATTTTTGACTATTTTCTTTATTGGAATACAAAATTATAATAAAAAAGAATTAATACAACAAAATTAACTTAACATTTCCCAGCTAGCTTTCTTTCTAGAAAGGCGAAAAAACCTTTATAGACGCAGCTCCCTCGTGACAGGACGGCAACGCATGCGCCGATCTCCATCAGCTGGTGCCATCTTCCGTGGAGAAAGCGAACCATTGTTACAATGGTATATAATGATTAGCCTATGACATGATGACTTTTGCTAAATAAAAAAAAATTACAGAAAACAAATTGTGAAAGTAATTATTAAATAAGGCACGAAATATGTAATGATAAAATGAATCCTTCCATGTTATATGATGGGTATAATATATATATTGAAGAAAACACGTATCATGCAGATAGTGATTAAATATGATAAAAATCATCCCATGATGGATGATAAAGAAAACTACTACAAAATTATATATGATGACAAAATATATATACATATACAAGTAAGGCGGATAAAAGACAATAAGGATAAAATAGATCATGCCTTGAGGGAAGAATAAGCCATGATAACATGTTAAAAAAAAAATCGCAACATGGCAGGTAAATATTACTAATATCATGAATATCAAGGAAATAAAATTGTTGAAATGAATAGTATATGATTATAATATAATATAAATGATATAAGATAATAACCTATTCAATAAGAAAATGAAAACACATTATATATATTTGTGCGCTGAAGGATCAAGGTTTAGTATCTCAATTAAGTTTTCAATCTTATTCAGTCTGGAATCACGAGTTGGTCACTGGGTAATATTCGTCTATCCCGATCCTACTGGAGGGTGTGTTTTCTCTTATGTGTTAGATTCCTCAAATTACAATACTCTCTCAACCCAGATAGGTACGTCATTTAGAATCTTGGTCAAATGGAACATAGCCCAGACCTCTATTAAACTACTCAGTCCATTTAAATCTAGGGTGACAACCGTATGAAGAAAGCTCTCTGTTTGACAGAGAAACTAATCAACTTCTCCCATTTTGTTTGTGACTCCGTTTACCTTGTCTCTGGGGTGTGTACAGTTCAGCTACCTCCCCCTTCCAAGAAATTCATATTACTTTCATCTACCAATATACTCCCTATTCATTGACCTGAACCCTATAAATCTACATCTTATAAATTTGAATTTTATCAATCTGAAATTTTGGTTCTTTTACAAATTCCTTCAGAATTCTACTCCCTGTATAACTGCTCTTAATTCTACTGTCCTCAATACAACACTTCTAAAACTTTGACTCACTGGCTTGTTCTGGCGTCTCGTTCGCGGTCATTATAGTTAACTAATACTTTGAAATCTTATCCTAACATGGAACGAGTCTAAACTCGTTGAAGGTCCTAATAATTACTTATTCTGTCTCTCGAATCGGTCTTATGCTCGAATTCATTCCAACAAAACGTATGGCAGGGCGAATCCTTTATTAGAAGAAACTTCCGCTAGCTATGGGGGATCAAACTGGTACCAAAAAAAAAATTCAATAGACGGAAACACTTCGTCTAGAATAACTGGGCAATCTCTGCCTACTTGCCAATCTTACAGGACCTCCCGTCTGCAACACCCTCGCTCCAGCCACGCTAAAAGCGTCGAAACTACGGTGTCAGATCGGTTACCCAAGGTCGCGCCGTTATACCCCAGGCTATACGGCATGGCTAAAACAAATCCCCCATCCTGCATAAAATTCAATATATACCTCTTCGTTTCCTCTTGCGAGGAGGAGTTGAGTGGGAAATTCGGCTTGATCCTCGCCTTCCACTGTCTCCAAGTCTGAGGGTCGGGATAGGGATCATTTATCCACAATCCTTAGAATTCAAGCTAAACTAAAATAAAAGAAAATCAAAGGAAAATTATATCCTCTAACGAGGGACCTAACAAAAGGGAGCGAATATTTCTAACTAGATAGAGTTGTAGTTGTCCTGTGAGGCTTCCGATCCTAACAAATAAAGAAATCAAAATTAAAAAAAAAATCGAACCTATTAATTCCCTACACTATTCTAATATACCTTTGGTCTAACAGTATAATTGTTTTTAACCTTCTTACACATTCATTAAACCAATCCATTCATACACCCCCCCCCCATCATTCACGGTTTGCATACAAACTAAAGTTAAAAGCTGCTACACAAGCCAAAGTACTATAATTATCATCATTGATAGATCCTAATAATAACAAAATTTTCAGGACAAATGTGAAATCAAATAAAGTTTCTAATTAAAACTAAGTGGGGACTAATGCCCTATTAACTTTAATTAATGCCTCATACAAACTCTATATATACTAATACTTTATACTTGATAAATGATTGTTAATAAAATGGTTAACAATTCTAAATAATCTGAAAGCTAACCTACCTAAAAAAATGTAATTTCAAAAACTGCCCTTGCTTTGACACTAAGTGACTATTCACGACAATTCTATAAAGACACACACAAATTACAATGGCGAATAAAGGACCATTAAACGTGACACCTCATAAAAGCGGAATTGAGTCACTCCCCTAGCCACCGTGGGTGAAGTCACTTTCTTCCTACTTCACCTTGCGTCTGTCCCCTTTGCAGTAGTCCGACCTCAACACTCTATTGAAAGATGGATTTATAGGGTTTACGATTCACTACCCAACACTAACATTCTCAAGTGCTTTCCGAGGATCGACTACGGTCTGGGCCTACTTAACTTCTACCCCTAGCTTAGGGTCCCTATACTTCACAACTTTACTCTGAAAGATTGACCTTTCATGTCCTCATTAGAAACCTATTTCAAAGCTACTACCTGAAGGCCAGGGATTATAGGGTTTCTGAATTACCCAACACAAGCCATAGGATGCCTATTAGGTTCGTTGTTTTAGACATAGCCCCCCCTCTAAGTTGTGATTTCCTACACCTTCCTTCACCTATTACTCCTGATAATAACTAAAATTTCAGATTTACACTAAATAGTTAATTCACAATGGTATACATTATTCTCATTGGTCTTTGAAACTCGGGTTTTAACAAGAAATAGTTTGTATAAAAAAAAAGGAATCCTAATGAAGTTCTACTTAAAAAAAAAAAAGTTTTTAAATGAAAAAAAAAAAAAGGTTGAAATCTCTAAACTTCTCATTCTATCGAGCTGATTCTCCGTACACACTCCAAAATCCTAGTTAGTGGCGACAGTCTAAGCAGAATTTACACTGTGTGGGCCTTTTCACCCTTGTAGACCTGCGTAAAGTTAAACTGTTCACACTAACTCTGTCAACTTCCCCTCGTCTCATTACTTCTGAGTTCGCTCTGGTTGTCACCCCTTGTGGAACCACTACATTAACGGACCTATTAGGGAGATAAGCTGGACCTGTAAGATGAATCCAATGATCTTCATCACTGGAACCTTGACTTGAATTACCATCACTAGTTTCCTCCTCCTCTGTGGGGAAAATCCTAATTGGTATATGGTATTGTTTTAACCTATCTATATGGTATTTATCCAAATTCCCAGTTTCTAGATTCTTCAAGAGATATACAGTATCACCAGCTCTTCTTAGTACCTCATATGGACCCCCATACCTTGGCTCAAATTTGTGACGCCCCTTCGTCTCATGCATTCTCTCCACTAGGACTAAGTCCCCGTTATTGAAAGTTCTCAGCCTTTTCTCTCAGTTCTCTCTCAGTCTGCTGTCTGAAATATTCCAGATTAGTAGTGGGGATTGGAGAAGAGAATCTCATGTATTAATGGGGGCAGGGAACCGAGGGGTGAAAGATGGGTTCATGGCCCAAAAGGGAAAGGAAATGGGAGAGGTACATGTTCATCCATGTGGGTGGATAGTAATCTTAGATCAATGCTCTTTCTGGGTGTATTGAAACTAACTAGCCATGATGGTAGAGGCGCTGTTCTCACTGCCTCTACTGTACATCAGAATGAACTATAATTATTACTAGTGTATTATTATTCCAACAGCCTATGACCTTTAAACCTTTATACCTTCATATACACTCGACGGGGTAGTCACCTTGTTAAAAAAAAAATCTATAATGTCATAGATCAGCTAGAGGGAGAACATAACAAAATTGTGCGAATAGTCTGTTTCAACTACTGATTGTAAGCCTATTAAACTCGTTCTCTTTAGGTTGGCTCGCTCATTAATCTACAATCTACGTTCAATAGTCATATTGAGTTCACATGGATGCTAGATGTAAACTGTATCAAAATAGTGTAGTTTTCTAGTTTCCGAATTATATGACAGTTAGAAAAAGAAACAAACATTCTGGAAATATCTCGCACTGGCTACTATTAAAAAAAAATTGAATGGGGTACAGCTCTGATCTTACAGGATACCTCATGGCTCATAGAATTGAATCGCTCATTTCTCACTAAAATATTCACACAGGGTATGGGGGTCTCCAGCGGTTCTATAGCTATTGGTCAACTAAATTAATTAATGGCAGGAATTGAAGTTAGTTTAAATGCTCATGTGCTGTTTTGTCATGCGTCTTTATGTCATCTGCAAAGGAAAGTGTCGCCTCAAAGGACCTAATTCTGGGACTAACATCCGCTGCACATTTCAGGAAGGAGTGGTCGTCCATACAATAGCAAGATATCATTTTGCTGCCAATGTACAATGTTGAGCATTTTCCATGTCGTCATTTTTGTCGATCCCCAATCTTCTAGGGTGTTTCTTTAAGCATTTCTTGATGTCATTTAATGCTTCATGCGATCCCGCTCGGCATTCAATAAGTAGTATTTGATCGTACCACCTCCAGGAGACCATCCCATTGCGGCCGAATCATTTCCACCCAACTTATAACGCCGTCCATATCGCGTAATTGAAATTAGTGTAAAACTCAAAGAATAAGACCTTAATCTCTTAATTCTTTACTAATTTCAGTTGGCTCAACATAAATCTTCTCAATTATTAATTTAGTACAATGGCGTGACATGTCACACTTCTTCTAGTTCTTTCGCAAGCTCGATTAATCCCAGTGAAAGCCAGTTCAGGCGTCAATCCCGTGCTAACCCGTCATGCATGACTTCAAATTTGGAAATTATTAGACCTGAATATTTGCAGTGGCATCTGCTTCCGCTGAAAGTATTTAAGACACAAGGCTGCCTCTTATCTTGTTTAATTCACTGTCTTTACTCCCATATGCCTGTGTAAACTTTAACCATGACCTTATCAATTCTCAAAATTCTGCCTATCGAATATCCTGAGAATCAATGTTCTTCTTGTCTACGGCGGATTAACACAATAATTGTTCCCTAGAGTTATCTGCGTCGAGTGGTCAGTCTGTAGTACTAATTCTCCACTCTAACTCCAGGATTCCTTTACCTACTCAGGCTGTTCAAAAATTTTCAAGACAGTTGTTCAAATCCCCAATGATAATCTGCTAAATTTCGATAATTATTGAAATTCTCATTAAACAGACTAACTACACCTTCCTGACACAGAAGTGTCCAGCATCAAGATATGGCGTACTGCCCATTTCTTCATTTGATGACTGTGTCAAATTACAGCTGAAGAAACATACTAAGCATATAACTGGTTTAAATTTCATGTAATCTCATCATGCCTTCTGCTGGCAAATATTTACTGTAAAATTCAATACTATCAAGATGGTTTTATTTGTCTTCATCCCAAAAAAAAAAAAATGTTTCAGAAATAGAATCTTGGAAATCTCTACCAAAGACAAAAATTATACATTTGTCAATTCAGGATAACCTTCCCTTGTCAGAGTGTATACAGGATATTTAAGATCATATGCAGTTGGAGGCATCATGAAAAAAAAAAAGTCGGTTGCCTGACGCGTCTTTTTATGGTGATCAAACTTCTCTCTTCACGGGTACGCTAACTGGATCTTCAATTCTATTTTCACCTTAAGGCTCATATATCTGCCACTCTCCCAATCCACTATGCGTTAAAAAAATAAAATCGATTAACTATCATTCAGCATGTTAGCCCTAATCTGGATGCACAGGCTAGTATGATTTGATAGAAAGCACTATTAAAATGAAGTTAAGATATTTGTATCCAGCAATAATTATCAGAACTCACCTCTGCTGTGAGAAAATTATATCAGAGCTATGATGAAAAAAAAATGCTAAGTCATTTCAGTAGACTACTGTAAAACACTGATCACCGTTCTAAATTTGAACCATGGGAAATCCAACCTCATTTCTCATACTGTATATAATAATTTGAGAAAGTAAAATAAAGAAATTGTAATCAATGGTGCTCGCAACAGAATTCAAAATGATTGAGACACAGAACATTATAAATAATGTCCAGCAAGTAGGATACCAAACCACCTTTATATTACAACATTTCCACAAAATATCTATAGGGCGATATGTTACATTCCATACTCACAAACATCTATAACAATAGCCAACTACTTAAGAAACTCTGGCATCCAAACATATTACTGTAATTCCCCTAACATAGGCTCCACCATAAAAGTCCACTATCTAAAAATAATCCTACTATCATAAAACCCACTAACCAAAACAGAGAATAAAAGGCAATATATTCCCCAAAAAAAAAAATGTCTTAAGAAAACAAATAATATGCAAAACTTCCTAATGTATATATATATATATATATATATGTACATAGAATCATAATAGTTTTAGCATCAGGCGACGTTATATTTTCTTGATATATTGTATATGTTTCTCCTGTAGAAGGGCGGACAAGCTCGAAAGCTTGAGAAGACCAGAATAAAAGATAGAAGACCAGAATAAAAGATACTCATCCCCATAAACGTTTTACTTTGATATCAGAAATCAATGATAATATTAAGGTTTTGCCACAAGCAATGTGAATCGTAAAAGACAGCGGCGAGAGATGCGGTATACACCGCCTCAACATAACTTTCATTGCCTGATAAAATGCCAGTGAAACGGAAAGCATAAATTAAAATTCACGATTTATAATAGACTGTTAATCTCAGGATGCGTGGACTACTTCACCAATACTTAAAAATAGTATGGCTTTTCATTAGGTATATATTTCTAAAGTATAGGGGATGAAACATATACTAAATTCGAGCCCCGCGGCGGGCGACATTGTTGCGTTCCCGGTTTGGATAGATGAAAAGGGAGGATACACGATGTGACTTATTAAAGTTTCCTTACTTAAGTATATATATATATAGCAATTTAGGCCAACAACCCCATGTATATAACCCGCAGCAAGACCTTAATGTTGTATAATAGAAGCACAGCTGTCAATGATACACTATCGACATATGTCTTTACATCATCACATGTAATGCAATTTGTGCAAACAGGATAAATAAAGAGAAAAAAAAAACGGGGGAAACTCTGTAATTGATTAAGAGTTTGAGTTAAAGCAGGGATCGAGCATATAATATTGTCAGGACAAAGGTCTAAAGATGGAATAACGCACTGAAACACATAAAAGTACAAACATCACTAAAACCTAACAGATAATTAGTCTCAAAGTAGCCCTAATAAAGTCGTAATTTTGCAACTGTTGCTGTGTCAATATATCACAGCAAAGATATAGTACACAACTCTATTTCAACAGAGTCGGTTGTTCTATAATTTGTACACTTTGTGAAATTAAGGTGTGGGGTGTAGTACCATAAAGCGAAAGGAATGAAATATGTATGAGAGGAAACAGGAAATTTTCTCTAGATATTTATTTAAATAAATTAAAATTTGGGAACATGTCTATACTGACGAGATATGCTATTTACATAGTAAAATTTAGATAGAGGTGACCTGAAGTTACTTTATAGCCCTTTAGGGCCCATGCGAAATCTAGGTTGGTTACTACACAAAAAGGGGGGGGGCGCTAAGTCATAATGACAAATGGCTTACCTTTTTCTCGAAAGTGCCGGCAAAGGTCTGATCTCCCGTCTGAAGACTGTCCTCTCACTGAGCGACTCCGATCGAATCTGCCTTTTGGCCAAGAAACCCTCTTTTATTCATGTCTCTCCCCGTTTCCATTCGCTGCCGAGCCAAAGTTTCTATTGGCTGGCATTTTCATTCGCCGAAAGAAACACCAATCAAAATGGCCAACGGCTCCAGTATCAATTTCATAGACGCCCCAGGCCTCTCCCATCGAAATAGAACATATAGTATTACCAAAACAAAAAAATCTAAAGAGAGAAACAGCTACGGCGATAGTGTAAAATTTCAGACGCCAGGCCCCCCCTTCCACATGGATTGAAATACCATCCTCCCTTTTTCTCGGGACGGTATATATATATCGCCCCCCTCCGTCTTAGCTAAAAATCGACACAGGCCCCTTTTCACTTGAACTGTAATATAACGCTTTCCTTTCTCGGGAAGGATATTTTATAAGGTTCAGTCCTTTAGAGATCTTCCTTCTCCATTTTTTTTTTCTGGTCACCTTTACCTAAATTTTTGGTGAGGGGAATATATGTACATATGGAACAACAGCTTCCAGCGCGGATGTCACTGGTGTTTCCTTCACCAGGCATCGGCATGGAAGTCTGGTGTCATCAATTGTCTAGGTTTCTGGGCAAAAAGATGGTCTGTAAGTCTATGTGGGAGGGAAGCCATGTATCCATTTGATTTGATTATACATACGCCTTCTGTTGGGGTATGGTTACAAAAAACGTGCCCCAACATATTTAAGTCTTTTCCTTTTAATGCACGTGGTTTTAAAGATCGATTTACAAGCAGCGGTTTTAACATTCGATCGCCAGATGCATTGCTGCACAGCAATAAAGTAACTCGATCTTTAGCAGCTTTAAAACCACTGGCATTTTTTTCGGACTTTGCAATGTAAGTACGGGTTGGCATTTTTTCCAAAACAATCCTGTTTCATCAGCATTGAAGATTTGATGTGGGCACAATATCCTCCATCTTTAATAATTTTAGCCAACTTTTCAGGATATTTTCTAGCAGCTTCTTCATCTGCAGAAGCCACCTCACCTTTTATTTTTAGATTATGAAAGGAATGTCTTTTTATAAAACCAGTTAACCACCCTGTGCTGGCAGAGAATTGTGGATTACTTTCACGTGAAGATGTAGATGGCTCTGATTCTTTTAACTCCTTGTAAAATTTAAGGGCTTTCATCTTGATTAAATGTCCATCTAACGGAATTCTTTTTTGAGTTAAATCTTCAATCCAAATTACGAGAGCCTTTTCTGTTTTTTCTATTAAAGTGCCTCTTGAATATGATGAAATTTTAGAACTCAAATTTGTACCAGATCTGACTGATCTTCTTATTGCCGCTTCATTTTTTTTATTGCTCTTATAGTAGATTCGCCTAAATTATAACGTTTACCTATTGCTGTTGATCTTTCTCCTTTCGCCAAGCAATCGAGAATTATAATTTTGGTTTCTAGCGAAATTGCACTTCTTTTTTGTTTTTTATTATTGTCACACATTTTCTAGGACTAAAAATTATAGAAAAAACTTAATGTACAATTACGCACTAAAATTATTCAAAAAAACTTACAATTCACTTGAGTAAATTTATCTTCCGGTTTTCGGTAGTAACCTTCTTTCACAAAGTTTTATTTTCTAATGCTTTCCAATATGCAGGCTTTTTAAATTAGTTTCATACAAAAACAAAATGCAGCATAAAAACACGCAATTTTAACGAGGTATTTTTGTTTTTGTCTCTTTTGTTTTTAAGAACAAATCAAGAGAAAACATGTCAATAAAAGAAAAAAGAAATTTGTAACGGCAGCTGGCACGCCGGAGGGTTTTCAGTTTTGATTTCGGTTTTGCACGAGTTGTGTAAGACACCGGCAGGCGCGGAATAAAAGACATTGGAACTTCCCCTCTACTGTTTGTTGGATAACTTAACATACAACCAGGACGTTACAAAATTCTTTCTTTGTATTGATTGCGTAATAGTAGAGTTGTAGTTGTTATTCTTATTCGTTTTCAGAAAAAGTGAATCACCAAAAAAAAAAAAAAATTCGGAATTCGAATAATTTTTTTTCTTGCACCGCATAACTCCAAAACCGCATAAAAAAACCGCATAAAAAGAGAACGAAGTGTATATTAAAAACAATTCCAAATTTTAAGTAGGTGTATCTCAAAAATCTTGCGTGATAGAAAAATACTAATGGTATATTTGGAATCAGCACAAAGAGTTATATTTAGATAAGATTCTGTTTCTTTTGGGACAAAGAAAAATAATTTTTGATAAACTAGTGTAATGTAATAAGGTTTATGAAAAAATGCTCACGTAATATTTTTTTGCATTTTTTGCTGTATTTATCCCAATACCAAAAAAAGGCTGTCACGCAAAAACCATGGGTGATAGAAAATTTCTGATTATATTTTTGAGTTCAGCATGAAAAGTTACACTAGAAACACCATCAGGTTCTCTTGGACAAAAATGTTGTTGACCAATGTAATTGGAATAACCCATTGCCGGCTATTTCACTAGACACCGATAAGAACGACGTCCGAGGATTTGAACTAAAGATGACAAGGTCGAAGAGAAACTTCCTAGCGTAATTTATTTCTATCGTAGATGGCTTTCTCAGCAAGAGCCCAAGCAACGAGTACTTACTGAAAACTTTTTGTAAAGAGCAGTGATTCTCAGTCTGCTGGGAAATATCGACCAGTTCTCGGGGTTTTTTTTTTACATATTTTCGTTAAAATTTCTTATGCAATCATATTAGTTTTACCTTAATTTTAGAATTTAGAATCCATAATTCTGTGTTTGAAGATCGGGAGAACTAAATGGAACCTACTATGTGCCTTAATATCTAGTAAATATTTAGACACAAGGCTCTCTATGCACGAAACAATTTTATTACGAATTTATCCTCGCAAATAAAACAAAATTCTTACTAAAATGAAAATATTAGGATGGTCCGGCTCAATAAGGACAGTTAGGTTTAGTTGAGAAGAAAGAAATTTGTAAGAAAGCCTAGGCAAATTTTGCAAGATTAAAAGAAAGAAGACTATGCAAACTAGGCTTTGGGAAAAAATCTATGTAAATCAACTTCCACAGATTAAAAATTAGCTACAGCGCGTTTCCTATAAAAACTACGATAACATCAAGTGCCGGGGAGAGTCCACAAGAAGACGAGGCTTTGTGCGCTTCGAGAGAGCAGCTGGGATTGTCGCTGGCCTTGTTTTAGTTCCTTTGGCTTTAACTCTTTTAATTGTTAACTTTACTTCTTTAAAATATTAGGGCAAGCAATTAGTGAGCCTAATAAATAGTTTTACGAAGTTTATCTCCTATTTTTCCAGCAAAGTAGTTAGAAAGGATCAACTTGGACAGAACACACTTGAATTGTTATCAGAAGGTGGCGGACCTTCCTAGTATTCTCGTTCCGCTACCTGACATTTTTTGGTGAGCCCCGGACGTGATTCTGCTCAAGTGGATTATTGTTTATCGGAGATATTTTTGGAAGTGAAGTTTAAAGTGAAGCTAAAGTTTGAAGTGAAGTAAAGTCTAAAGAAGTGAAGTCTAAAGAAGTGTAGCTGAGGCTAAAGTTTAAAGTGAGGTAAAGTTAAAGTCAAAAGGCTAAAGTTCAAGAAGTTGAAGTTTGAATAAGAAGAAGTTGAAAGGATACAATGGCTCTAAGTTTGTGTATCAAGAAGCGAGCCCCCCGTGAGAAGTCAAGTAACAAAAATTTACAAGGAAATTATTTCTAATTTGGAAAGTGAACCCAGGGGTTATTTTAGGGCAACAGTTGGAGTAGGAAGAATTCAGGATGTACAGAAAGTACTGCTGTTGTCTGATAAAGAGATAATCGACATTTTGGCAGAAGATGATGAAGCGGATCTAGAAAAGGAAATGGATGATTGTGCTCATTATCAAGAAATCATAATTGAAGCAATTGTTGCTTATGAATATGCTCAAAAACAAGTTGAGAAAGGGTACTTTGATGAAGAAAGTAAGAGGGCTCAAGTTGAGAGAAAGTGTTTTGCTGAAAAGGGTGAAAAGGCTCAAGTCAAGAAGAAGTCTGTTGTAGAAGTTGACGAAAGTCATAGGGCTGAAGTTAAGAAAGAATCCGTTGAAGCAGATGAAGAGAAAAGGCTGGATGTGGAACAAGGAATGGATTCAAAGAACACTGAAGAAGTGAAGCTGCTATATGCAGAACAAGGTACTGATTCAAGGGTGGCAGAAGGGCTAGATGCAGAACAGGGTACTGATTCAAAGGTGGAAGAAGAAAAGATAGATGCAGAACAAGGTACTGATTCAAAGGTGGAAGAAAAGATAGATGCAGAACAAGGTACTGATTCAAAGGTGGAAGAAAAGATAATGCAGAACAAGGTACTGATTCAAAGGTGGAAGAAAAGATATATGCAGAACAAGGTACTGATTCAAGGGTGGCAGAAGGGCTAGATGCAGAACAGGGTACTGATTCAAAGGTGGAAGAAGAAAAGCTAGATGCAGAACAGGGTACTGATTCAAAGGTGGAAGAAGAAAAGCTAGATGCAGAACAGGGTACTGATTCAAAGGTGGCAGAAGTAAAGCTAGATGTAGAACAAAGTACTGAATCAAAGATGGAAGAACAAATTATTGATACAAAGGATTGGTTGAATGAAGGGTTCATCGAAGGAGTTAAGGAAGATCCACCTGAGGTAAAAGGACACTATTTGCCCCGTCACCTTTTGTTAAGGAGCGAGTCCAAAACGACGCCTATACGGCCAGTATTTGACAACGCTTCCTGTCGAGGACACGACGGACTCGCCTTAAGACGGTATTTGAAGAGGAGACCCAATCTACTGAGGAGAATCCCGGAAATAAGGATAGAATTTCGGGAGAATAAGTTCGGAATTTTGGCCGACATAAGAAGATATTTCCGGTTGATGGCCATCAAGGAGAATGATTGGGACTACCTCAGATTTCTTTGGAAGAAAAAATGGATAACTGATGGTTTTTGGGCGGGAAATGGTTGTAGACGATTTTAATTAAGTGCCCCGTACCTCAAAAATCCGGAAGAAAGGGAAATAGTTGAATGTGATGATGCAAAGGTTGGAGAAAGTAAAACGCTTTCTAAACAGGGTTGTACTATCCAGATCACCTATGTGAAGAGAGAACCAATAGAAAAAAGTTCATTTGGCAAATATCTTCCAAACAATGAAATGCAACTTGTATCGAAGGAAACTGTTTCTGGAACTGTGATAACTCCAATATTATATACTCCGGCCAGTTCTCCAAAGGGGCAAGTGCCTACTCCAGAGAAAAATCTTAATTTGGGAGACAAGTCTCCAGAAAAGTCTGGTAAAGTCCTAAACTGGAAAGGATTGCGAATCCGGTAGATTATAGGAATATTATATTGAGTGGTTTGAGATCTCTAAAGAAGATTTCAGAATCCTATGACTGCTCTAAGCCTTCAGACGATACCTCTAAGCCTTCAGACGATACCTCTAAGCCTGCAGACGATGCCTCAGCATCAGATTCTGATTCTTCAAGGGGTAAAGCTCAAGGTTCTCAAGAGGTTCCAGAAATTGCAGTGGAAGATTCTGACGAATATGATTATCTTTCAAGGAATGGGAAAGGGAAGGCTTGATTGAAAATGTAAACAATGCTAGGCCTACTGAAATTGTTCATTGTCTTCCACATCGACCTGTTTACAAGGAGAGTGCTTCTACGCCAGTTCGCCCAGTGTTTGATGCGTCGTGCAAAATTGATAAACATCCTTCACTCAACGATTGCTTATGGACTGGAAGCAACTGTGTTAAAAAAAATTATGGAGCTTTTGATGCGCTTTCGAGAAAAAAGAATTGGTTTTACGGCTGATATTAGAAGAGCATTTCAGACTATTGAGGTTCGAGAAGAGGATAGAGATGCAATGCGATTCCTGTGGTGGCAGAATCAATGCGAAAATCAAGTACAGGTATATCGTCATACAAGAGTTATGTTTGGCGCTACATGTGGTCCATTTATTTTGGGAACTGTATTGGAATATCATCTGACTCATATGAACATAGAAGATTCGAAGATCGCTGAAAAATTGTTAAACTCTTTTTACATAGATAACAGCGTTGGATCCGAGGATAGTTTGGAATCATGTTTAGCTTTTAAAGAAAAATCGATCCAATTATTAAGGGATGCTAAGATGGATTTGAGAATGTGGCAATCAAATGCGGAGGAATTTCAACACGATACGGAAGCCATTACCATGATTCTAGGAGTTCGATGGGATCGAAGAAGAGATTTGTTGTTTATTGATACAAGCAAAATTGATTTGCCGTCGGAAGTAACTAAACGGACAATTTTGTCTACGGTACAACGTATTTTTGATCCTTTCGGTATATTAGGACCAGCGTTGATACCTATGAAATCTCTTCTACAACGGACTTGGATTCAAAAAATTAAATGGGATACGCCTATTATTGGCGCTGAAAAAAGATCTTTTGAAGATTGGTGCAAAAATGTACCCTTGCTTGCTCAGCTCAAGTTCCCACGTGCTATGATAAAGGACGAGATCGATAAAAGGAGTTGGTCTTTGCACTTGTTTACTGATGCGAGTCGGACAGCTTACTCCGCAGTGGTATTTCTCCGGGTAGAAAATGAAGAAATACAAGTCAGTTTTATGTCCGCTAAAACACGAGTGACTCCAATGAAAAGAGAAATACTCAAAAAGAATAAGAAAACTGGCGAAAGCGAAATGATTGTCAAAGAGATCAGTATTCCTGGACTGGAACTTCTTGCGTGCCTGATTGGTAGCCGGTTGCTCGCGACAGTTAAACCTATACAATGGAGATTTAACCCTCCTTTTTCGGCTTGGTGGGGAGGTTGGTGGGAGCGTTTAATTCGCTCTATGAAGAATTATAGAACTGTATCCAGGAAAGGATGGCATTGTTCGAGTTGCCAAATTAAAGACAGGAGGCGGCATTGTAATAAGACCTGTACAACGTCTTTGCCCAATGGAGTTGGATTTTTCGGAAGAATTTTCGAATCGATTCCAGGATAGTGTTGGATGCTAATTTGGGAAAATTATTTGTCAATAATTTTGTGGGGAGTATGTAAGAAAGCCTAGGCAAATTTTGCAAGATTAAAAGAAAGAAGACTATGCAAACTAGGCGTTGGGAAAAGGTCTATGTAAATCAACTTCCACAGATTAAAAATTAGCTACAGCGCGTTTCCTATAAAAACTAGGATAACATCAAGTGCCGGGGAGAGTCCACAAGAAGACGAGGCTTCGAGAGAGCAGCTGGGATTGTCGCTGGCCTTGCTTTAGTTCCTTTGGCTTTAACTCTTTTAATTGTTAACTTTACTTCTTTAAAATATTAGGGCAAGCAATTAGTGAGCCTAATAAATAGTTTTACGAAGTTTATCTCCTATTTTTCCAGCAAAGTAGTTAGAAAGGATCAACTTGGACAGAACACACTTGAATTGTTATCAGAAGGTGGCGGACCTTCCTAGTATTCTCGTTCCGCTACCTAACAAAATTAGTACTAGAATTGTTTCATTACTTTTATTTTTTTTTTTAAATCCAGTCCGACAAAATATCTTCACAAATTTTATAGGTCTGAAAGTCCAAAAAAGAGGTTTCATATATAAGTATTGGGTAATAAAATAAGTATACCTATCCCCCGATTTACACGGTACTTGTTTTACACGTTTTTCGCTTTTACACGGTTTTCCAAATAATTTTTTTTTGTTTTTATCGCACTATACTAAATGCTACTGTGATTGAACACATGCGCTGTGTACACATCTCACGAGGAATCCCGAGCTTATGTGCTGACTACATATTTTAACCTGTCAATGCATTTTATTTTTATTTCGGTGTACACCTATCCCCCGATTTATACGTTTTTCTCAGGAACGTATCTACCGTGTATATCGGGGGATAGGTGTATTATGGAATATATAATCGCATCGTTAAATATTGTCCCAGTGGTGGCGATCTTTATTGGTGATGGTTGAAAGGATTAGGTTGAAAAACGTCGACGCAATACCTCTACTCATTCGTCTGGATAGTTGAGTGTGAATTGGGATGCTTTGAGTGAAGTGGTGTGTGGACAGTCCTCAACATCACAAGATGATCGAACCTTCATTTCTAATATTGGTATTACAAAGGGATAACTGACCATTTTAATTCATAGGGTTGCCTATACCTAGAAAAAAAGGATTAATATCTTTTAAAATTTACGCAAGACAGATTTATTGCGAAACAGCCGAGAGGGTACGCCACTGATGAACTTCTTAAACTTCTCCTTCCTTTTTTGAGGTTATTTTGTACAGTAAAGCGCTCATTTAAGACCGCCATTGGAAGCAGATCTTCATATATTGAGACGACATCACAATTAACACTATCCTTCACAACGACCTTTTAGACTGTTTTAGATAAGGTTACTTGTTGCTTCAATGATATAAAACGCTATTTATAAAAAAAAGATATCAGGATTAATTACCGATATGGTTGCTGCTCGGAATGGAGAGGTTTTAAAAGCGAGGAAGAGCGGTCGCTAACCTGGCGTACCATTAGAGACGTTTTTAACCTCTTTAATACGAAAAACACTACTCTAAAAAGGTTACATTTTTGGAATTTTATAGAAATTATAATGATTGATATAGAAAAATCTGAAATTGCTGTGACTAATTTTGAGATTAAAAGCTAAAGAATGAAAATAATAGTTATATCAATAAATAGAATTAAAAGAAGTACATGAAGATGGCGTATGGCTCGGAACATACGATGGCCCATACAACACGGAGACCAGGAAAAAGCCCAATATAATATGTATAGGATTGCATTGGCGCGCCATTCGTTATAAGAAACACAACACAAACGCGTCAAAATAGTTTAGATTTTTAACAATTATTGTTACGGAGAAGAAAGAAATCGACGGAAGGGGGCAGCCAACAGACATGGAAGGCCAGAGACAGGATGAGGAAGAAACGAGAATAGTTTTGTTTTTCTGGAGGGGGCGTCGAGGTTCCCCCACCGAGGCATGACCTCATTTTTTTCGAGGGGTGGGGGTCAACAGTTCCGATATTTGTGGGGCAGTTCTTATCGCCATTTCACCTTTTGGCTTGAACTGTATCGTGCATGGTTATAGAAATGTTAGTACGTAAGACTTGTTGGTTTACTTTGACTTACAAATCTACTGAACTTTAGCCTTGTCGTAGTTGCTTTTTATATAGGTCTATTTGGGTAATTGGAGGTTCACTGTACACACATGCATTGTACACACCTACCCAGTACATACATACACTGTCGCTATAAACCCACAGACTCACGTCAGAATTAGAGGTGGCCGGTTGTTATTTGAATTGTATTTCCTTAGCTTTTGCTCGAGACACGTTTATAATTTATTCTTTGGTTTAAATAACGCAAGCTCCATTTAGTTGTAATCCATGGGCGAAATTATTCACCTTGGCCAAGTTCAGTCAGTATTTGATAATCTAATTTATTATTATTGGGAAGAGAAAATGCGTAACATTTGGTGTCAGAATTGGAGTCAGGCCAATTCTGATGCTTGAAGATGCGACTATTTTGTGCTAATTTATAAACAAAAATGAAAGAAATGACTGATATATAATGGGCGAATTAAAGCAGGTGTTCGAAAAATAAATCAATCAATTGATTAAAAAACGGATCAATTGATATCCGAAATCAATGGTGGATGAATTAGCGACGGTCAACAGACTCGACCAACGTTTTAGGCAATTAACTCTGAAATAATCCCGACCGAGAAATCGAATATAATTTGGGCCTGGGAAATGACAGCAAGACCACTGCCATTAAGGAATCAATATCTTCATCGAAGGACAATGACAATTATTATTGATTCTTCTAATCAATTTTTACATAGGTGAAAAATATATAATAAGATAGTAAATAAAGGGTATATAAAGTGTAGGGGAATATATATAGTTGTGTTTATATACAAATTTCTTTAGCAAGGAAGGCTTCCCCACCTTGAAAGAGTCCTCCTCCAGACAAGGATAGGGTCTTCTTGAACACTCCTCAGTTCCACGCCGAGGAAATACTTATAGATGCGCGCCTTGGCAGACGCCAGGATGTCATCATCCAGGTCTCACCCGAAGACCCAGCCCTGCAGGTCAGGGGGCCGCCCGATGATGGTAAATGCCTCCCGGATGAGAGTCCTGATGTAGCGGCAGGACCAGTACCGGTGAACTAGCGACAGGTCGCCGGACCCACAGGCGACGCAAGACAGTTGTGCCGATGCCGAATGGGTTGGATGGAGCAGGGCGTGCAGAGCTAGCCTCACTGCCACGTCCACGTTGTTCCCGGAGAAGGCGCAGCGCCGGAGCGACGACCAGCCGATGTTGATGGGCAGGTTTATATGTTCCTCCCACCTTCTAGCGAACTGGACGATGGGCAGGACAGTTAGGCGTGGGCGCTCTAACATGCGGCGGGCAGTTCGGGTGATGACTCGCAAGAACGGCGTAGTCGTCCCGCGCAGCACTACGGCCTGGCCGATGGTGTTTACTCGGTAGGTCCCGCATAGATTTTCGTCGATAAGACCACGGTAGAAGCTGGTCAGCGACGCGGCGTCAGCCAGGGCGCAGCGTGTAGGCCGAGTGAGGAGAGGGGCAGGGCCAGCGAAGTCCCCAATGCAGGCACTGACCCACCGGGTAGGAGCCAGAAGGTCGGGTGGCCGGAGAAGGCGGCAGCCACCTATGATGGGGAAGTTCAGGAGTTGATGCGGTGTAAGCACACAGTAGTCCAGAGTGAAGATGTCAGCGACCGCCTCCCATATCTTAAGAAGCCGGAGACGCCGTGGCAAGAGCTAGGACCCGAATGGAGGTGGATATAGCCACGCACCGCTCTCGACCAGCCAAGAGTAGGCATTACGGCTTCCACGCAGTGCGGCCTGCACGCCCTTGAAGCACGACAGCCGCAGCTGGGTCTCGATGTCGATGAGGCCGAATCCTTCAAGAGAGACGGGTCTCGCCAGGACGCTACCAGGAAACCAGGCGGTGCGCTCCGGCCCCCAGATGAACCGCGCAAGACGTGCCTGGATCTTGTGGATAGTACGGTCGGTAGGCAGGTAGCCGTGGATGTGATGGACCACCGAGGAGAGAACCAAGGAGTTGGCAGCTCTGGCCCGACCGACGAGAGAGAGGCCGCGGGTGTAGGGAGACCACCTCGTTAAAGCAGCTTCGAGCAGGACCAGGATATGTCTTTCTTGGGCTGAGTTTTGATTTCCTGGCATCACATTGCAGCCCAACACCTTCAGCTCGACCGACGACCAGGAGATGACGAGTGGAGCGTCGTTGCGGGCACGCCAGGCGTCGCACCATAGACCTCTGCTCTTGGTGAAATTTCCCTTTATGCCGTAGTCGCGCCGGAAGTTCTCGAATATGGAAGTCACCACGCCGAACTGTTCCTCACTGCGGATGAGCAGGACGATGTCGTCGGCGTAGGCGAGGACATTACCGGGGCCGAGCGCTTGCACAAGGCGACGTAGGAGAGGGCTTGTGGCGAGGCTGAACATTGTGGCGCTGATGGCGCAGCCCTGTCTCACACCGTTCAGAAGCTGGAAGGGTTAGTGTGGAGGCCTCCGGCTCGGACCGTCGCGTCCGCTCCGGAATAGAGGAGGAGAAACCACCCGATGAAGACCTGTGGCAGCCGCCGCGAGACCATCAGGGACACCAAGAAACCGCGGTCTAGGGTGTCGAAGGCAGACTCGAGGTCGGTGGAAATGACGGCCTGCGGCGAGCCGGTCCTCACAGCCGCGTCGACCTCGTCGCACGCGCGCGCTATGTTCCAAGAAGGGGACCTACCGGGAACGGCGTAGGTCTGGCATTGAGGTACCAGAACGGGGAGATGGGGCCGCAGATGTCGGAGGAAGATATTGCCCGGGACCCGGTAGTCTGCCGTGGGGAGCGAGATAGGCCTGTAGCACGGAGCCCAGTGCCAGGGCCGCCGTGGGACTTGGGGACCAGGCAGATGGTGCTGCGCCGCGTCATTGTAGGCAAAGCCCCGCCGAGTTGGGAGGCCTCGTAGACGTGATTGATAGCGTTGACGAAGAAGTACTCGTAGGCCATGTAGAACTCGCTGGGCAAGTCGTCCCATCCGGGAGCCCTTCCGAGCGTCAGGCGGCGGTGGCGATCTCTATCGCGGAGATCTCGGAGCGGAGCAGGGGATCGTCCTCTTCGAGGATGAGGGGAGTCGTCGTCTCCCGGATTACTTCTGTAACGGCGTTGGAGACGCATGTCTGACCGGCGAAGTGGCGCTGGAGGGTAGAGTAGACCCTACGTCGTAACTCTGTGCCCTCGATGATGTTGCCTTCTTCGTCGAGGAAGCGCGCGCCCAAGGCTGGGCAGTGATGGGTAGTCCGCTTCCGTCGATGCAGCTTCGAGCCTGGCCTGCAGGAATTGCTTGACCCGCACGATGTGGTCGTCGTCAGCGACGTGAGGAACGTTGAGGGAGCTGCCAGCAGCTCAGCCTTGATTAAAGACCAGCTGCTCCACAGATCTTCGCCGGTCATATCCATGAAGCTGCTGAGGTTCTTTCGATGATCGTTGCCAGATCTTCGACAACGAGCCCCGAGCGTAGCATTGCAGCCACGCAGGGTTGTCAAGGTGAAGGAGGCACTCCGAGCTGAAGAAGGACAGCTCGATGGTCCGATATCCTGTAGTGGATGGTACTGTACTGGGCGACACGATCCGCGAAGCTCGAAGGGAGAAGGATCCTGTCCAGGCGAGAGGCGTCAACACGGCTACCGTAGCTGGCCACTCTGGTTGGAATGTGAGTGCGTCGAAGAGGGTGGCCACATCGACGAGGGCTGTCTGATCCAGTAGCTCGGTAGAGGGCCTCTACCGAGCCGGATGCTGTGTCGTTCGTGCTTTCCTCGGACTGGGACTGAGACGAGGGTGTCCATGATTTCACCTTATTCAGACCAAGATGTTCTGCTTTTTCAAAGGGGGAGTTGGGGATGCTTTCGAGCACTTTCTTTAGTTGCTGCCGAGTTGCTTTGGATCCGTCTCTAGAGAGAATAGAGGCCTGGATCTCATCTTTTTTCCCTGAGATGGCCTCAATTTGACCGAATTTAGTTTTCTCGTGCTTAGGGGCTGACCTTTGTGCAACCGCAAGAGAGGGAGTGGACGCGACAGTGCCTGAGGTTACCGCAGGAGCCGTAGCCACAGTTGAAGACGCAGGAAAGGGGGAGGTTGGCTGTCCAGTGGGCGCGGTGACAGGTGGGGCTAAGTATGTTGGAGGGCACCTGCCCGGAGACTTCTGCAGGCGTCTTCAGGGGGCAGTTGGCTCTACGGTGTTCCTGCCTCTGGCACGGAGAGCATTTTACTCCAAGGATCCATATAAATGGATGGATCTCACTGGAGATGGCGGCATGGAGAAGGAAATGATCCAGTGCAGTACTGTAGCAGGCTGATCTCCTCTGATAACGGCACGGATGTTCTGTCATTGGACCATATCAAGCCGTTGACCTCCAGGTGGTGTATCGTGTAGAAATTCGACCCTCTGCATCCATTTAAATACTTCACGGGGCATCACGAGCTATAATGGGACGGCGTGGCGGACTGTTGCGACGGTGCCAGACTGAAAGGGACTAAAGCGGCTTTCCAACTTGGCGGAACAGAGCTGGGTGATCACTGGCCGCACTTGGAGCCGGTTGAACGGGACGGAGGTTTGAAGTCCAACGACAATGTTTGTGACACGCAATGTTTCTGCACCACCGTCCATAATCTAGGACGAAGGCACATCTGTGCTACGAATTTTTACCAATTACCTTGCTTCCTTCATTCGTCCGACAAGGTTAATGAACAACAGCCCCCTTCTAAAAAGAGTTCTCTCGAAATCGAAACCACAAAGTGCGCTTTCGGGCAAGCTCTTCTGCTAACTAAAACAAAGCAATGGAGAGAGATTATATAGCCTATTTAAAGAGGAATTTATGTGAATACATGGGTTAGGGTTTGAGAATTTACATAATTGAATAAATTTGAAGAATTAACTATGAACAGGTTAATGAATTTAGCGAATAGAAAATGGAATGACTTGTTTTTATGCCTATTAAAGTTTTTTTTTTTTTTAAGTTAAAAGGGGAACGTATTGTGATGGTAGCTGTCTATTTATATTGCTTTTGGGTTCTTCATGGTTTCTATTGTTTCAAGAATGAATCTTTAGGTTTTAGTTATGGAATTTTTATGGAGGATTCTGGTACTATTGAAGGTGGAGTATTTCCCGTTTCTCTGATGTGAACTATTAAGGAGTTTGGATCCTGCTTCGAAATATTTCTCTGGTGTTCTTTAATTCTGATGGAGTGGTAAGTCTCTTGAGGTTTCCACTAATGTATGCTACCAATGTAGACACTATTGCAGTTAAGAAACCTACCTCTCCATAAGAATTAAAGAACACCAGAGAAATATTTCGAATATGATTTTCTGATGCCATCGCTTCCACTAATTATTATATACACAGCGGCTTCATACGCATCTTCTGAGGCATCGCTGAATCCATGCAGCTGAATGCCCTGGATTCCCATTAAGCCCAACCAGCGGGGTATCCGAACTGTTCGAAGACATCCCAATCTTTCCCAGCGACCCACAACTGCTGAATCATAATCTTTCCTATCACAATAACGGGCGCCAACCATCCCATGGGATTGTACAGTTTTTCCACCAGCGATAGCATGCTACGCTTAGTAATTTCATCCCCTTGTGTAGGCTCCAGGAAGTTGTACAAAAAGTAATCCCCCGCTGGATCCCATCCCAAACCGAGCGTTTTCACCACTTCTGCGCCATCAAATTGGATTTTCTTAAGACGGGCATCCTCAGGTATTTGATTCAGAATTGTCGGATCATTGGAGGCCCACTTCTTCAGAACAAATCCCCCCTTTTGTAAGAGACATATAAGTTCTTCTCTCAACAGTATGGCCGACTCTGAATCCTCTACCCCGGTCAATATATCATCTACATACGTTTCCTTTCTCAATGCTTCAGCCGCTCTAGGATATTGACTGCCCTCATCAATGGCCAATTGGATCAATGTTCTTGGGGCCAGGAAAGGTGCCGGGGAGGTGCCGTACGTAACAGTATTCAACCGATAGGGAATCATCGGCTCATTAGAAGTCTCTCTCCACAATATTTTCTGTCGGGCAGCATCCGTTGGGCACGCCAGCACCTGACGATACGTTTTCTCTATATCCGCCAGCATAACTACCTTATTATGCCGCCAATTTATTAAGATGGCAAATATATCGCTTTGTAACTTGGGACCGGTATACAACCTATTATTAAAGGAGAACCCGTTAGAGGTCACGATGGAAGCGTCAAACACGACTCGCAACTTTCGCTGAATTCCCCATACCGCATGATGAGGTATAAAACAACCACCCGGGGAATCCTCTGCCACCAACTCCGGTAAGGGAGTCATGTGATCCAATTTTATGTATTCTCGCATTATTGAATGATATTCCTCCTTTAATGGCACTTGCTTGGCCAAACGTCGTTCCAAACTAAGTTGTCGCTGGACACAAATAGAGACCGACCCCCCAAACAACTCGGGAACTGGTACCTTCGGGTCAAAAGGGACAGGAACGATATATCGCCCACTAGCTGTTCTTTGCACCTTTGTCTTATTCTTAACAGAATTTATCTGCGCCCGACTTGGCAGGTCTAATGGGGACCTCTTCCACCTCCCAGAAGCGCCTCAATATGTTGTTCAGGCTTTCTTCATAATTCACCCGGATGTTGTACACCATGTGTGGGCTGCCTTCTCTCTCACCTGGTAATTTTCCCGAAATAATCCAGCCCAATCGGGTCTTCTGCGCGCATAACTGGGTTTTCTCATCATACTTAAATTCGGGGAGTAATAAGCATCCATATACGTCTGCTCCCAGTATTACATCCACTCGGCCACTTGTCTCAAACTGAGGGTCGGCCAATGGCAGGGCCTTCCAGCTGGACGGCACAGGGATACGGAGATCCCGACTAGGTAATATCCCAGTCATTCTTCCCACCACCAACGCCCTAATCGGTATAGTCCAACCTGACTCTGTCAACGACGCCACCGAACAGAATACCATCTGTTTAACATGCTCTCCCCTGGTGTCGTTAATCCCGTAGATTTGTGCATTGACCTTGTGTACCGGAACAGTTAAGTGATGAAGATCTTGATGGACAAAGGACGACTGAGATCCCTGATCCAGCAACGCCCGCACCGTGATTCCTACGCCCTGAGGGCCGACTATGCGAACCCGAGCCTTCGCCAACAAGGATTTTGGGATTGTGGTTCTTACATGCATCCCTGATAAAGCGACCTCCTGTTCATCAGTCGAGGCCCGCGGCTCCTCAGTGTTTCGCCTTTCCCTTTCCCCATGATCACGATTGTCCATTGATACTTGCCTTGGTAGATGCAGGGCTGTATGATGGGGGCCTCTGCAGTGCGAGCACCGGATTTGTGTTCTGCAGGTTGCCCTCATATGGTCCACCCGCAAACAGGGAAAGCAGGCGTTAACCTTTCTAATTTCATCCATTCGTTTGGCCACTGTCATGGAACGCCAACCTGCGCAGTCCTGGATCCAATGTTTTCCTTTACCAATTAGGTACATGGGAGTCACTCTACCCTGAGCATCTTTTATCTGAGCGGTGTGCATTATGGCTACATGTTGGCCATAGTTCTTCCTCTGGGATGATTCCCCAAACCCCTCTCTCATATATTCAAGCCGTTGTTCCCTCTTAAGAACTCGAGGAGTCGCTGTAATATTTGGTCTATTGTTATTGGGAGTTCTCGTTCGTCCTCACTACACCCCGCCAGCGCACTTCTTTGCCATATCCTCAACAAGTCTTCCGGCAGACTTGACTCCACTAGGGGGTACAAAAATGAGGCATTCTGTTGCGTAGTGACGCCCAATGACTCCAAGGCTCTTGAATGGGATTCGACTTGGTCGTACAAACTTTCCAACGTTAAGGTCTTTTTCCGTGCATTATTTATTACCAGTTTCAATAGTTGGCGTACATAGACCTCGGTCAATATCACTTTATCCCCAAACCGATCTTGCAAGGCCTTAACCACCTTTGGATAATTTTCTGTGGTTAGCGGGCAACTTCTGACCAATCGATCCGCTCGGGTACCAGCCCTCATTGATTGTACAAGGTACTGGAACTTCTCCACTTCCGACAACCCTGGACTCTCATGGATCGTCTTAAACTGCGACCACCATCCCAACCACTCGAGACATGTGCCGTCATAAACCGTGAGTGCCATCTTAGGCAGCTTGTATGATGACATACCTTCCTGGGCGCTCCTAGTAGGGTCCTGATTACCCCGGCCTTGGTGCTCATTCTCCTTTAACTGGAGATATTCAGCCACTCGAAGTTCCGTTCTGATAAAATTTTTTCCATACTGAACCACCATATCTTGCTCCCTTTCCAGATCCTGCAGAGTTATTGTTTCATCCTCCACCATCAGATTCATAATTTGTACATTTACATCTCTGAGTTGGTTCTCAATAGCCTCCCACATTCAAAAATTTATCCTGACGGTCTCCCGAGATGGAGAATCCTTTTTTTTTTTTTTTTGCTTATCCCAGGTACACGTGGTACAGGCCATGATAATCATGGTGGGTAGTTAGCGACTGCTTTTTTACTGTAAGCGCACCACATGTCTACACATGTGAAAAGCAGTTCGACTTTGCACTTACAAATGTGCCAGAGCCCCGTTTGGTACTTGCACTCGCTGGTGGGGTTGGACTTTTGCAAGAATTGGGGGGCCATTGGAACATTTTTCTTTTTTTTAACAGAAAAAAGTGACCAATGCGGGATTCGAACCCGGGTCGTAGTGGTCGAAAACTAAACAGTTTAACCAGCCTTCCACCGACCCCGGAGATTCCTTATCCAGTTCAGCATCAATTTCCTGTATGCTCTTTGTCGCAGATGATCACAACAACGTTCGGATTTTCTGACTCTTTTTCATCTTGAATTCTTAACAATACTTCACTTAGTTAATTTAAATAATTTCCTTTAACAATCAGCCTTTTTTTTTAAGTTCTTCAGAAGCATGCAAATTTTCTCAACTTCTTTAGAATTCTTTCTTCCTCAATTTTCTTAGCTTCTTTAGAATTCTTTCTTCCTCAATTTTCTTAGCTTCTTTAGAATTCTTTCTTCTTCAATTTTCTTAGCTTCCCTAGGATCCGGCTCGACCAGGACCAATTTTGTTTAACCTAGGCTGGAGGCGGTGTACAACTTACAAATACCAACCCATATGCCTTTGCCACCTCCTGAGGACTGTAATCGTTGAGGCGATCACTCGTTGACTCCCAAAGGGAGATCTATTCTATAAAGGAATCCCACACACTGGCGTACTTCACAAACACACTATATTACCTTTATATTATACACAAGGTAGAATTTAGCCATCAATCTGAACAACAACTATACACCCATTAAACCTTCAGTTTGGAAATAACCCGTTTATCCATAAAGATCATAATGGCCCCAAAATTATTATAAAAATCATGGAACATAAACCTAAACAAAGAGACATGAAAACATATTTTCAACTAATGCACCATGTGGCCAGAGACTCCAACTCCTTCTTGGGACTCATACAGTAGAAATCCAAATAAAACAATGTCCAAAATTTCATTGAAAACATGAATCTTGGCGTCAGTTATAGTGACAAACCCACCCATGACTTCCCACCTAACATCGCCACCCACAAGAATCTTACCCAGAATATCATTTCTAAAAAGTCCTACATAAATTGACATCTGACCATCTCCCTGTGTCATACTAGGCACTTTTCAAATATAAAAATGGAGAAAAAATTGAGATAACAAATTTACCTTTTGAACACATCCCAAAACATACATAATGGCATCACTACCCTCGAACAATACATTCTAAAAATAATACAAAGGGGGATCAATAAATAAGGTGAATTATCTTATTTCTTAAAAATTAAAAAAGCAAAAATAATTTAAACCACAGAATATTAAAATATAACATCGAGAGACTATTTGAGGTGTTCTGTTCTTTTTTCCCACGCGCAGCGCGAGACTTATAAATAAACTAAAATGGAAGCTCCCTTGAAGGATTGCACCACGCTTGAACAACGTGCAGTTATTCGTTTCTTGAATGCAGAAGGTATTCAAACATCTCAAATATGCCAAAGAATGAAAAATATCTATGGTGAGTCTTGTTTGTCTCAAAAAACATTTATAAATGGGTTAACGAGTTCAAAAATGGACGAATTACATGTTCCTCAGGTCTTAACGTTCGGCGGTAAAGTTTTGTTAACAATTTTTTGGGATGTTGATGGACCAATCTGTCTTGATTTTTTATCCTCAAGGCAACGTATGAACAGCGACCTTTATTGTGACATTCTTTAAAAAAAAAAAAAAAAAGCTAAAGCCCGGTATAAGAAACAAAAGAAGAGGGAAGCTTAGTAAAGGTGTTCTCTTCCTTCATGATAATGCAAGGCCGCATACATCATGTAAAACTATCTACAATCATTAAATTAGGTTTTGAAGTTTTAGAACATCCTGCATATAGTCCAGACCTAGCCCCCTCTGACTATTTCCTTTTTGGACTACTAAAGAAGGAGTTAAAGGGAAAGCGATTTGACTCGGATGAAGATGTCCAGAAAGTGGTGCAAGATCTTTTTCACACGCTTCCTAAGAGCGCCTATAAAGAGGGTATTTACAAGTTTCCAGAACGATGGAGACGATGTATAGAAAGCCAAGGTGATTATTTTGAATAAATCAAGTCCTAATTTTTAATATCGTTCTTATTTTTTTAAATAAATTATAATTCACCTTATTTATTGATCCCACCTTGTATAAGGTGATGTGTGAGCAGAACTTTGCATCCCTTCTAAATACCTTTGTGAGAGCAATCATGACGTGTTGCGATATGATGGGGTGACGGAGGGGCCAGACTACAGCAGATATCTAACTGAATGAGAAGGAACTGGGCGCTCTGTGGAAGTGCGACATGGCTGAGGCTCACCACAGTTGGAATTGAGGATGCCTCCCCTCATCCTCTATTATATAACTTTTCGTACATATTTTAATTTTCCTATTTATTATTATATTATTTTACTATTATAACTCTCTTTGAGTGTAAATATTGACAAGATGTCAATAAAAGTTGTTTTAATTGTCACAGTTGGAACCGGTGAGCCAGCTGAATGGGACAGAGCATTAGTAGCTCCAGGGAAGTCTGACAACAATGCTTTAATTCCAGGCTGAGGAAGTGAACCCCGGATTTCTACCTAATCACCATCTTCCATCTGACAACAATTCCTGTCTAAAAAGAGTTGAATTGATATTGAAGCTGCCACACGGCTCAATGCCTCCAGCAGTTTTAAGGAATCCATAGTCCATTGCAAAATTGGGGCATAAAAAAGCCCTAGTCTATAAGGTTTAGAAAGGGAAAGTTTTTAGACCAAGAAAAAAAGAAGTGTACAGCGGACTTCATCCAACAAAGAAACTGCCATTACCACCTCTGAGAGACTGACAAGGGCAAATATGTTCTGGACAAACACAATATGGCAAGCATGAGTTGGGAAGACACTTCCACAGTGAAGAAAGATACTCTACAGCCCATATGCGGAAAAAGGAGCAAAATTTCAATAAGCTCTCAATGATACGGAAATGGTGAGCGGCTTCAAAATGTTTGCAAGGAGAAAACCAAGCTTCAGAAGAGAACACCTCAAGCATGTGAAGAACCGTTGTCCTGATGATAAGCAAGTACTCAACAAGAAGACAAGGCTTTGGCACAGAGTGGAAATAGACTCAGAAAGTCGTTCTAAAAAAGGAAGTGATCCTTGTCTTAGCATTGTGCTCTAGCATGGCTGACAAGCCCCATATAGTTGGAGACATCAAGGAGATCAATGGAATGACTGGGGTGTTTCCTGTTGGGCAGTGTTACAGTAATGTTGCAGAGACTGTTGGAGGAGCTGGTGTGTATGCTAGGAAAGACTGACCAATGTGTGACAGAGTGGTGCCAGTCTGCTTCATGGCCTCAGTCGGGTTAAAGTGAAGCTCGCTGCATTGTCCTTTGCCTACCTGTAATGAATTAAGTTGAATAAAATAGGTTTGTACAGAGATCCTTATCAAGATTCTCCACATACAAACCTATTTTATTTAACATAATGCATTCCTGTACACATGGGAGACAGGCAGCACAAAATATTATTGTTGTTTCAATATAATCATCTTGTTATCACCAAAATCCACTTTTATAAACCCCACTATACTATATACAGTTATGAGCGTCTTTCCTAATCAATCAGCCGACTCTGTCACCGTTTGCTTTTATTGGTTGGCTACGGTCATGCCACCTTTGCCCCCCCCCCCCCCCCCCCTGCCGGCGGCGCGCGCCCGTTGGCTACCGGCGAGCACGTGACTTCCCTGTGCGCGCGCATGGCGGGCGGTAAGCTATAGTTATTAACTAACATATGCAATTAATTAAGGGTAAAACACGGGCGTTGCCATTCGGCTAGAAAGTCTGATAGAATGGAGATTAACCCACTGAGAGGGTTTACCTTTGATGAGTAAAGCCTTTTAATTTAATTTTTTTTTTCTATCGTCACAGTGGGGTCTGTATAGAGGTGGTTTTAGATTATTTACAAGATATATATAAGAAACATTCATTTTTAAACTATAAAAAAAATATATTGCCACGTATATAAGCCTGAAAAACACATACAACCTCCGCCAATAGAAGGCGCTTTCGCCTATTTCCGGATGGGAACTAGTGTGGGAATCAGCTGTGGTCCTGTTTCCTGGAGATAATAGTTGTAAAATAGTGTAAATACCTGTTGATTAATATTCAAGTTATTATGTAATGTGGTTTAAAGGTAACAATAAAAAAAAGGAGTGTTAGAAGTTTTGATGCCGGTTGCTGTTGTGGTTCTCTCTCTCTCCAACATCACAGCGGCTGCTCTTCTGGTAAGTCTCTCGTGTCCCCCCACCAGTGGTAAGGCTGAGAGATACTGACAGTGGAAAGGAGATCCACCTGAGTGGTGGTTCTCAGAATGTCTTTGGGTGATCTGCAGGGTAGGGCTGCAGAGGAGAGAAACAGGAACCAGGGTTAGGTGATCCACGACGGAGGAAGCGTCGTCGTCGCAAAGAACCGGAAAGGTCATGCGCGACAACTGGTGTCAGAAGTGGGATTCTTCCTCCTGGAGGTCACCAGGGGGCTCTTTGAGATTTTATTGGTTGCTGACAAAGGCCCATTGACGTGAGAAGCCAAGGGATGGCCTTGGAGCAGGGCTCGCTAGCCGAGATCGTCAGGATGAAAAATAATTATCAGGAGGAGAGGGACGAAGCAAAGCGCCGTAGAGAAGAAGAGTGGCTTCTGATAGAAAAAGAAAGCGACGAAAGAAGGCATCTTAGAGACAAAGAGATACAGAAGTTACTGTCTGAAATGGAGGCTCATTTACAGAGGGAGACAAGTACGGCCCAGACAACCTTAGGGGATGATGTCGGCGAGGGCTGGGTGGAGTCCCGGAGACTGGAGGTCAAGCCAGCTCACATGGGGGATCTCGGAGGTGCGGTGATCTCGCTGGCAAACCGCGAAATACCTCTGCCGGCCTTCGACGGAAGAACTTCCCTCAAAAGGTTCAGAAGACAGTTAAAGGCAGTGTCTCCAACAATGAAGCCAAAAGAGCAAAGGGTCTGATTATGGCACCTCAAGGACTGACCCTGAATCTGCTTCAGGCAGAGCTGTGAATGAAGCAGTTCAGGCGAATGAGGCGGTCCTAGCGAAAGAAGCGGTGCCAGCAACAGGAGCGTTCCCTGCGAAGAGAAGCCGTGCCAGCCAGAGAAGCGGCTTTGGTGCGAAAAGCGGTACCGGCAAGCAATGCCGTGAAAGAAGAGGTCCCGACGAGAGAAGTGGTTCCGGTAAGAGAAGTGGTGCCGGAGGGAGAGGCATCTCCGGCGAGAGGGGTGATTCCGGAAAGAGGGGAGGTTCCAGCAAGAGAGGCGGCTTCAGCAAGAGAGGCGGTTCCAGTAAGAGAGGCGGCTCCAGCAAGAGAGGCGGTTCCAGTAAGAGAGGCGGCTCCAGCAAGAGAGGCGGTTCCAGTAAGAGAGGCGGCTCCAGCAAGAAAGACGGTTCCAGCAAGAGAGGCGGTTCCAGTAAGAGAGGCGGCTCGAGCAAGAGAGGCGGTTCCAGTAAGAGAGGCGGCTCCAGCAAGAGAGGCGGCTCCAGCAAGAGAGGCTGTTCCAGCAAGAGAGAGGTGGTTCCAGCAAGAAAGAGACAGCTCTAGTAAGAGAGGTGGTTCCAGCGAGAAAAACGTGCCATCAAGGCAACAGGACTGATGGGACCGGATTGGGACGATCCGTCTTAAGGGGGAGGCAGTGTCGCGTATATGAGCCTGCAAACACCTACAACCTCCACCAATAGATGGCACTTTCGCCTATTTCCGGTCAGCAACTAGTGTGGGAATCACCGACTGCTGTGGTCCTGTTTCCTGGGGCAAATGGTTGTAAATATCCGTTGATATTGGCCCTGGGATGTAAAATAGTGTAAATACCTGTTGATTAATATTTGAGTTATTATGTAATATGTGGTTTAAAGAAGACAATAAAAAAGAGGAGTAGTGTTAGAAGTCTTGATGCCAGTTGCTGTCATGACTCTCTCGCCAACGCCACAGTCGCTACTCTTCTGGTAAGTCTCTCGTGTCCCCCCACCAGTGGTAAGGCCGAGAGATACTGCCAGAGGAAAGGAGTTCCACTTGAGTGGTGGTTCTCAGAGGTCTTTGGGTGGCCTGCAGGGTAGAGCTGCAGACAGAGAGCAACGGGAGCCTGGGTAGGTGAACCACGACGGAGGAAGCGTCGTCGTCAGGAAGAACCTAGAGGGGAAGTGCGCGACAATATATATAAAATTTATATTGTAACTGAATAATTATTGTAAATACTCTGTTGTTATTTTATCAACTAAAATATTTGGCTACATCACTACACCTTACCATTCTTGTAGATTATCACATTTTTGCATTCCATAGATTTTGTTAATAAAATTATTTTTAACTTTTGGAAAACTGGTTTTCTCTGCCATGACACAAAACAGTATAGGTTTGTTAAACAATCAATTTGGTAAATCCTGGGTGAAGCTAGAGTTCAGTCACAGATAAACATTTTTCTGCAATAAAAATTGTTATCACCAATTAGAAAGATGCATTGATATAAATCCATTTTATTTAGAAATCCATTCTTTTTTTATCTTTGTATTAAGTATAAAATTTAAAAAACAAAAATACAATATAATATGAATGCCAAAAAATTAAATATAAACTATATATATATAATATAAAATAAATAATAATAAAAAACAACAGAAAGAGTGTTAATACAAGGAAAGGATGAAAAACTGGGGCCTCAATGGGGGCTTCAGGTGGGGAAAATGGAGGGGCTCAAATAGGGAAGGTGGGGAGGCAAGGAGCTTTAGGTTTGGTGTTGGGAGGAAAGAAGCCTTAGGTTGGGTAGTTGGGATGTTGCGAGGATGGGGGTCGAGGCTTGAGCCAGGACCTGGCTTGGGCCACCTCTTGGGACACCACCAGGAACAGCTGCTTGTCCTTAGACCGGAGCTGTTCCTTCAGGTACCCCAGCACCTCTTCCTCCTGTCACAACATCAACTTTTACAATGGGGCTGGCTATCCAGGTGGTAGACACATTTCCTTGTCAGTGGTTTGAAACCTGCAATGAAGCAACTTTTTTCTCCTTTAATAAAAAAATTGCTTCAATGGTCCTCTTGTCTTTCCCCAACAATGGTGCAATTAACCAACATTCTCTATGTGCAGAAATTGGATGGGTGCACTTACAGTATGAGCAATTGCAAATCCCTACCTACCATGATAGCTTGACAAGGGCAGTACGGAAATTTTTTTTTGAGGATCAGATGACATTTCATTAGCTATGACTTTTCTTTACACAAATAAATTTACTGGCAATGCGTTTCTTTTAAATATCATCAAATATGATCTCTACAGACCTTACTGCAATGATATGAGTTATTGAATGAGAGGGCTTGGCTCATCAGTAGTGAACCCTCTCAGCGGTTTCGCCAAATTAATCTCTAGACTGCTCTATTATTGTATTGGATTGGTTTGGAGTATACCCTGTATTTTCTATGGAAGGCAGCTTAGGGGTGTTTAGTGAACTATATGAACATAAGCTTATAGGTCTGTAGAGGAACATACATATAATTTCAAGGTATTGCATCGAGCAAAGCTCTTCCGCAAAATATGTTTTCATAACCAATATATATTAGTAAATTAAATTTAATTGCCATCTATCGTTCAAACTTTACACAAATAAATTTACTGGCAATGCGTTTCTTTTAAATATCATCAAATATTATCTCTACAGACCTTACTGCAATGATATGAGTTATTGAATGAGAGGGCTTGGCTCATCAGTAGTGAACCCTCTCAGCGGTTTCGTCAAATTAATCTCTAGACTGCTCTATTATTGTATTGGATTGGTTTGGAGTATACCCTGTATTTTCTATGGAAGGCAGCTTAGGGGTGTTTAGTGAACTATGAACATAACGCATTGCCAGTAAATTTATTTGTGTAAAGTTTGAACGATAGATGGCAATTAAATTTAATGTTAATATGACTTTTCTACAGTCCACAAAAATAATAAATTGTTACATAATTGGATGTGATTACAATTCTGATTACAGATAATAAAACACAAGATAAATAAGTAATTTATACATGATGTATGTAACCTTCTTTAGAGCACAATATTAAATGAGAAAAATATCACAAAAGGATTAAAATGCATAAAGTCGACACCCTATTATCAGAAGAATAAACTAAGAAAGAAAAACAGTGATGTGATAAGAATAAAAAAACAAAAAGATAAAGAACCATATAATAATCTTTGTAGGCAGGAAGAGAGAGAGAGGGATAGAGAAAGAAAGATTCTATATACAGTTACGAGCGTCATCATCTCTGTCACCGTTTGCTTATTGGCTTCTGTAGCGAGCCAATAGGAGAACGCCATTCAGGTGTCACCGTTTGCTGCGCCACCATGTGGCGCGACGGTAACCTTGAGTGACGTAATGACAGGGTAGGAACAAGAATTATCATTTTATGTATATATCAGATTTAAAATATATTCATACAAAAAATCTAAATAATACAATTTTCAAATATCGTTGTGAAAATTTACATTTTTATTTTTGTATTTTAAAAACACACAAAGATTGAAGTGGGACGTTTCAAAAGAGTGCCATACACGACGCCAATTTATAATTGTAAAGAATAGTATTTTAATAAAACATTTAATCGGGTAAAACCCGGGCGTTGCCCGGGTCATTCAGCTAGTACCTAATATAAACACAAAGTAATAAGACCAAATCCAAATAAATAAACCTTTTGGTAACAGCGTTGTTACCATCTTCAGACAAAAGTATTGAATGAGAAATTTTACCACAGCATGTTTTAAATAGTTACTGTTATCAAGTGTGTAAGCAAGATAGGAGATAAGAAGAAGATAGTTTTCTGAGAAACACAGAATATTATTCTTAGAATTAAAAGTGGAAAAAAAACAATTTTTTTTAACCTACTGTGGGTTTTTAAACCTAATTCCTTAATGGGGAACAATGACATTTTGAAATTAAGATGAGTAAATTATTTATGTGAATTTATATCAAGTTGAAATATTACAAAAATACCAAAACAGCACAAAAAGGTAACACGACCAAATCCCAATTATTGAAAGGTTTGTGACACTTTAGTAACAGCATATTGTTACCATTATCAGACCAAGTACTAAAATGAAATTAACAATTTTGTTAATGAAACATCACAAACATTTGAATAATTTGGAGATTTGTGATCTTGTTACCTTTTGATTTTAATCTATAATCCAAATTGTACTTTATCTGCACAAAAGAGCTTAAATTGCAAAGGAAAATACTCAATTGAATGACTTAATATGGAAATCAAATAAGAAAATAAGACCTAATCCAAATAAATTAATAGTGTGTGACTATTAATTTATTTGGATTAAGTCTTATTTTCTTGTATCTAATAATCCAAATTGTGCTTTATCATTAATATGGAAATGGTTTAGCAATGCCTGTGTAAAATAATTTCTGATTACTCTTGTCCTTTTGACAGTACCAAAAACTTGAAAGAGATTTCAATGTAAATATATAATACTCACACAAGTTAGAATACTTTCAAGTTTTTTTAGAGAAAACCATACCAAGATGCTCTGCGGTGAGGACCCGATTTGTACCTTCTGTAATTCAAAACTAAAAAAATGAAATCACTCACTATATTTTTGATTGCTCTGCTCTGAAAGAAGAACCCTTATGCTCAAAACTGGGCAACTCTGTGCTTCACTTCCATCAATAATTGAAAATATGACCCAGAATAAGTATATTGCTACGGCGTTTTATGGTTTCCACAAGTCCATATCTCAGAAGAAGGCCAAGTGACACTCACTCCTCACTTTCTTACTGCTACTCTTTTTGGGTTGTTTTTCTTGCTTCCCTCTTTCTCGTTCTTGTTTTTTTTTTTTTCTTTTTCTTCTGTCTATATCGTTATTTCCTTTGTCTCACTGCTTTGTTCTTATGCATACCTCTGGTGAATTCTGTATAGGGTCAGTGACCCTAAATAAAGGCTTTTTGTTGTTGTTGTAAATAAATAATAGAATTTGGACCTTCTTATATATTGATCTATTTAAGAAGGATTTAAATGATGGAATGCAAGGAAGAAAGTGAAAATGCCAACATGAAACTAAAGCCAACCTCATTTATTAAAGCAAAACAAGGCTTGGGAACTGCAAATACATACCATTCAGGAAATCAAAGTTGGAAAAAGATGATAATAATTTTAAAAAATATTTTTTTCAATAGTTTAATGGCATTTATAACTAGTTTATTATAACCAGTGCTAAGTGTTAAACAAGGATATAATATGTTATAATAATGAATAAATATAAAATGTTCATAGAGATTTTTTTAGTTTTAATTTGTTAAAAATAGCAACTGTCCAGTATGAAAACATCTTTCTCCAAAGAACACTTTAGCTTTGCAACTAAGTGTATTTTACAGATACGTCTTTTACTGTACTAGGATTATAAAATAATTCAGGCACAACACCGAGACAGGAAGAAACATTTACAATTTAAGTCATAAATTAACTTGAAAAGGATTTTCTCAGAAAGCACCAACTTTTTATCTATCAGTTAACAGTTGCTTGCAGAATTTGTTAGGAAATGAGTCAAGCACAAAGAGGAAATCGCTAAAATTTCTGATATTGGAAGCCATCTGACACTGGTTAGCTAAGGTTTATTATTTTCTCATTTTTCCATTATGCTGTTGGAGCAACTTTCTTTTGAATAATAATAATAAAAAGTACAAATATGTCTTTTACAATTTTCATAATTTTGTATTTTTGCTTCTTTTAGGTTAAATTTATTGGGTTCATTTTTTTTTTTATTCATTTTACAAAAGTGGTGTGTGAAATTTTAGAGCATATTTATAATTTTCCAGTCTTTTAAATTTCTGGCTGTTTATCCAACATTCAGTCCAATACTACTAATAATATTGTTAGCATAAGTTCATTTATTATAATTACTTATGAGGATTTGGCCATGTTACCCCTATGATTTTATGTAAATTTTAGGTATTTTAAAAGTGTGTTATTTTAGATGAAATCATTTTTATAGACATACTAGCCGAATGGCCCGGGTAACGCCCGGGTTTTACCCGATTAAATGCTTTTATTCAAATACTATTCATTACAATTATAAATTGGCGCCGTGGATGTCATTCTTGTATAATATATAAATGAGTTTTAAAAATTGTAAAAAAAAAAATGCATCGGCCGGGAATCGAACCCGGGCCGCTTGCGTGGCAGGCGAGCATTCTACCACTGAACCACCGATGATTATGAGAAATGGCCATATTTGGGTATTTATTCTATTCACAAAAGCAAACGGTGACAGAATTGATTATGACGCTGATAACTGTATATATTAATTTTGGTATGTACACAAAATTCTAAACAGTCAAAAAATTGAAGTACTGGCTATTCACACAATATTGGGACTGTAAAAGAACTTGAAATCTTACTAAATTGCATCAATAAAGAATCACATTGCAGTACTTAGTCTTTTTAATTGAAAACTGAAACTTGCTAGGACTTACTTTCCCAAGGGCTAGAGGAGCCTCCATCTTGGAGTCTAGATTGTAGTAGAGGCCGTCAAGCTGTCTCACAGCCACCCAGTGCTTGCGGTTCAAGGGCAGAGGGAGGAAGCCGAGCTTGAGTTCAGTGGGAACGTTGAGGATAAATCCCACAATCTGGCTGAGGTCTATGCACCATGGATCTCTGCACCACAGACACCGTGATGTTTCAACAATGTACTACAGTCAAGTTGAGTTTGAGGAGCTTGATTGTTTTAGAGCAAAATAAGTAAAATTTTAGTTTAAAATATATTTTTGAATATTAATGCATTGTCATTGTTCGTAGATATGACCAGACTTATATATATACTGCTGCAAGAGGGACAAACATAAATTTTGTTCCCCCAAAGGAAAAGAAGTCCTTGATTTTCAGGCTGGTTATCTATGAACAATGACTTTCTAGAATGGTTGCAAGGTTTTCCCACTATGTACTAAGTGTAATTTTCAACCTGCAACCCCAACCCAATCATTGACTGTATTGGCTCATCCATTGATGAGCTCAACTCATCTCCAGAAGACACCATCAAAAGTCTAAAGCTCTACAGGCTTGATGCCCTAAAATAATTCAGTGGAGACAAGAAAGATTGCATATATCTTATATAAAGAGATTTTCTGCTTGAATTTAGATTATGTTGAGGATTATGCCATGGAGTTATTTGCTGGTTCTTTTTAGTACTAAATAGTATTGATGATGCAGTCGTGGCAAGAATCTTGAAAGTAAAATAATAAAAATAGTAAAGATTAGAAATTGCTTTAATTGAGCTAAAGTAATATATAAGAACATAATTTGATAAAAGTAATGCCTGGCTTAAGGCGAGTAGAATAAGGAAAACAAAAGATTATTTACATAATGTACAAAAGTTTTGAGTCGGCCAGCGGGGAACAACAACAATGAGTTTTTATAGGGTAACATGACCTCTGGCGGTCTATTTAACAGAGTATTTGGATATATGAAATATAATTTTAAATAGAATAATATTTTAATGTAACATATATATGCAGTAGAATCTCCATGAGAGAACACCTCTATACAAAGGATAGTTTTTTATCAACAAAAATACCATTTTTTACTATTTAGAAGCTCTCCAGTAAGAGGACAGTGGATATTTAATGTTCACTTTGCAATTCACTATTTATAGAACACAGTGAAATGCAGGCAGGGAGAGAGCAAAAAAACATTTTTTTTTTCATTTTTAAATATTTCAAGAGATTCCTTCCTCTTTATCAATTTTATTTAGTTTTAAATTATTCACTCTTTTTATAATCACTTCAGCATCAAGGAGGAGGGGGAGCAGTAACAAGCTCGCTAAAAAACCTGGGTTCAGCTGGCCCGGCTGATAGTACCCTGTAAGGGTTCCTAATCTAGGAATACAGGATGAGCAGCGTTTGTACTCCATGTTAGGAGCGGCTGCACATGGCGTCTGTTCCTCATGTCAGAGGCGGCCATTTCTTTTGGAGCTAAGTCGGCCTGCCACTGAGTAGTGCTCCCAGTCTTAATGACAAAGGCAGACACATTCTACTTCACCCAGTCATGATGGTTGTCAAATACCATCAAGGGTCACAACTTGATACCCTAATGATTGAGTGGAGATAAGAAAGAAGAGAAGACTTCAGCATCAAGAATCACTATTTTGGTTATTTACCCTAAAAGAAGATTCTAGAAGTCTTTATTTTCAAGATCAGATAAAACATTAAATTGCTTTTACACTTGGTGCATTTTTCTTCAATGTCACTTTGTGTTCAAAATTATTTTCCTGGTAAAAAATTGAAAAGAGAACACCTATCTCATTTTAGATTAACAAAAACTTATAAGAGATTGATTATTCTCAATATATATATAGTTCTAAATATTTCCTTGATATTTTTTTTAGATCCCCTGTATATTGAGCTCTTTTTTCAATTTGTAAGTTTTAATTGCTATTTAGCACCCTTTATTTACAACCCAACTTTTTGTTTAAGCACAATTTGAATTATAGATTATAATAAATTATTTGGATTAGGTCTTATATTCTTTTAACCCAACTTTTTGTTACTGAAACCCTCAAAATAAAGTTCAAAAAACATTTCTGTTGCTGGAATTTAGTTCGGAGGAAAGTGATCTTTGATTATGAAGAGGAATTCATGGTGAAGGTATTTAAGTGAAGTGTGGACAGTAAAGATTCATCAGACTAAAATGGCATAAATTCTAATAACAGATGGCTGCTAATACATCGTATTCCTTAATATCTTTCACTCTCTCTCTCTAAAACTAGAAATGGTTTGTATATATATTTAAAAACTATGTACATAAAATAGATGAAACATTTACACACAAATATCCACATAGGATATAGCATGTGTTTTGTAATAAATAAATAAATAAAAATATTCATTAATATGACTACAAAAACAAACACATATTTACTATGACATTTTTTAGGAATGTAAAACTAGGAAAAATATTTTAAAAATTCAATATGAAATTTCTCTTATAAATATCCTGGTGTGGAACTAACATCTACTCACATATTCTCATGCCCAGCAATGGCCGCAGCCTTGCAGAAAATTGACTTAGACCCAGAGCAGCAGCTTTACACACCCAAGATAGTGGATATTGCTGCTGCTGCTGTGATGGAGATGCATGGAGACATCTGAGACTCTTCTTTGGACACGACAACAACAACATATGAAATTTCTACACTAAAAGTGCCAAAACTAAAAAAATGTGGAAGTCCTCAATATTTTCCTCTAAACTTAATTAGGCTATCACCCACAAAAATATTTTTCACATCCAATATAGTAAAACCTCTTTGTAAAAGACACCTGGATGCAGATCAAAAGTGTCCTTTTAGGGAGAGATGTACCAGCAATTTACTAAATAATATAAAAATGGTAATTGTTTGGCAATTAAAACTGTCTTTTGTAGAGAGGTGTCCAATAGCAGGGGTGTTCTCTTATAGAGGTGTGTTCTACCGTATTTAAAAGCTTCCAAGACTCCAAAGCATGCACCATGTAGAACATAATGAAACAATATTTTTTAAACAATGGCGCTCTGCCAACAACAGGAAGGGATATATCATAGCTAGGTGCCACTGGCTGAGAGAGATTAGCCAGGATTATAGTCATTATCTCATGACGAGTATTACCAGACTGCCTCTTAATGTAAGGCTGGATTTGAAAAGATTGCTTTTGACCTGGCTAATTCTATTGATTTTTTAGTCATCATACCACTATAACAACTCTTTGACACTATAGATTATAATAAAAGAAAATAATACCTAATCCAATTGGATTAGGTATTATTTTCTTTTAAACTCTTTGACACATTTGGAAGCTTATGCTAATTTCTGCCTATTGGGCATATGAAGGGACACCAGAAACTCCGCCTTTGCCGGTCCCAAACCCGGATGAAAAAGGAGGAGGGGGAGCAGTAACAAGCTCACTAAAAAAACCTGGGTTCAGCTGGCCCGGCTGATAGTACCCTGTAAGGGCTCCTAATCCAGGGATACAGGATGAGCAGCGTTTGTACTCCATGTTAGGAGCGGCTGCACATGGCGTCTGTTCCTCATGTCAGAGGCGGCCATTTCTTTTGGAGCTAAGTCGGCCTGCCACTGAGTGGTGCTCCCAGTCTTAATGACAAAGGCAGACGTATTATACTTCACCCAGTCATGGTGGTTGTGAAACAGACACCATCAAGGGTCACAACTTGATACCCTAATATGATTGAGTGGAGATAAGAAAGAAGAAGAAGAAGGGACACCAGAAAGAGTGCTTACCTCCGTTTGTCAAACCAGACGGCCTCATAGCCTTTATTCTGCAGGGCAGCCATGAGGACATTGACGTCGTAGTTTCCCAGCCCTAACATGCTCTTGTGGGGGTTAACAAGGTGGTCTGGGGAGAGGGCATGGCAGATACTGTCCAGCTGGGGCTTAGTGAAGGCCACAGGATCCTGGAAGAGGTTGTTGAGGGCATGGAGGGCACAGAGCTCCTTGACCTGCCGCTCATGGTAGATGTGGGCAGTCGAGGCCGGGGCCTCAGGAACCTGGCCCTTCCCCACCAAGGTGTAGAGGAAATTGTAGCAGGAGGAGTGTTTGGTGCTCATTCTACAGCTTGATGCCCCTACCTGCACCAACATGCGTCACTCACAACTGTGATCAGATTATACATAAGTACACTAGCCTCTCCTATCTGTGCATGATGTTGACCATATTTTACACTGTTCAGAAACAGAAAACCTAGGCAGGATAATCAAAAACATTACTAGGATTAACTACGAGAAGTAGCAGCAGTAATCATCAAGAGGAGAAGATTATTAGAACAGACCATGTGACAATATACTGGGGAAGGCAACCGCTATATTCCTCAACAATATGTGTTGGCTCACAGAAAATGGCAGCAATGCTGCTACTTGATCATCTATTTAGTATCTTGTGTGACTCTTAAAAAAAATAAATAAAAAGCTGGTAATGATGATTTCTTATTTGCAACAACAACAACAATGAATGATAAAGCACAATTTGGATTAAAGATTATAATAAAAGAAAATAAGACCTAATCCAAATAATTTATTAGTGTGTGACGTTTCGGCAACAACATTGTCACCATCATCAGACAAAAGAATAATTTATTCTTTTGTCTGATGATGGTGACAATGTTGTTGCCGAAACGTCACACACTATTTATTTGGATTTGGTCTTATTACCTTGCGTTTATAATCTATAATCCAAAAATTGTGCCTTAACAACAACAACAATAAAAAAAACTTCCTCTAGGCTTGAGGAAACATTTCTTCAATATAGCAGCATGTCATCAAGGTGTTGTCTTTCCTGTGGAGGTTTCCACTCCACCATTCTAATAAGCCATTATGGAACAACTTCACCTGTTCAAAGGGGACAAAAATAGAATCAAGATACTGTTAACATTTTTCATCTATTTTACACTCACATACACAATTTTTTCTTTCTTTTCTCAAATATTTGATGATTGACTATAGAAATTGACTAGTTCAAGAATAGTCTAATCTTTTTTTTTTTGCTTATCCCTAGTACACGTGGTACAGGCCATGATAATCATGGTGGGTAGTTAGCGACTGCTTTTACTGTAAGCGCACCACATGTCTACACATGTGAAAAGCAGTTCGACTTTGCACTTACAAATGCCAGAGCCCCGTTTGGTTACTTGCACTCGCTGGTGGGGTTGGACTTTTACAAGAAACGGGGGCCATTGGAGCATTTTTTTTTTTTTTAAACAGAAAAAAAGTGCCCAATGCGGGAATCGAACCCGGGTCCTAGTGGTCGAAAACCAAACGGTTCAACCAGCCTTCCACCGACCCCCATAGTCTAATCTGAAATGCTAAACTCTTCTAAAGTCTTTAATCAACTTTTTAAAACAAAAATAACAATCTAAAAGAGCCGCAAAGATGGGAAATTTTGAGAGGGGCCACTGTGTGTACATGAAATGTATTAAACAAGCTGCAATGCCAGATGGAAGGTAGAAGGGAACACTAGAGAAACCATAATATCAGAAACATGAGGTAACAAGAGAATAAATACAAATATTTAAACAGCATGGAACATTTCAGTAACAACAGCTGTTACTAAATAGCACATACAGTTTATTTATGGTCTTGTTACACCTTATTATTATATATAGTCACGACCGTCTTTCCTCATCGGCCGCCTCTGTCACGGATAATATACAGTTATCATCGTCATGCGTTCTTAATTCTGTCACCGTTTGCTTTTGGTTCAGTGGTAGAATGCTCACCTGCCACGCGGGCGCCCCGGGTTCGATTCCCGGCCGATGCATTTTTTTTTTTTTTTACAATTTTTAAAACTCATTTATATATTATACAAGAATGACATCCACGGCGCCAATTTATAATTGTAACGAATAGTATTTGAATAAAAGCATTTAATCGGGTAAACACCGGGCGTTGCCCGGTCATTCGGCTAGTGTTTATATATAGTTAAGTTGTCCTATAGTGAGAGATAGTTGTTACACTACATTGTGGATTCAGACTAAATTATTCAGAGTATAACCTCTCTCAAAACACACAAAATTATTTACTTTTATTTATCCAAGATTTAAATATCTTTGAGGCTGTAGGTAAAGTTTTTATAGATGAGAAAAAGCTCTGATAACCAACCACCTTTGAGAAATCAGAAGAGATCGTATCTCATCCAGTAATTCGACCATTTTAAAATTCAAATTTCGACAGTTGATTATTTTTTTGACATATAACTTTACTGCTAAAATATTATTACAGAGGCAAGCAACGGCCACCAAAAAGCAAACTTTAGGATCTCAATTGCACACTTTGGGTTTCTGGTTAGTTTAATTTTCACTTTGCAGTGTCATTGCAAATGTCGCGAGTGTTTTTTTTAAGCAGGCTATTTAGGCATCATACACTTTGAGATTAATAATATTTTATTTTTAATTTTTTTTCAACATAAAAGCATTTTATTTATGTTTAAATTTATAAATATTTTATTTTTTTAAATAAACATAATTATAATGAAGCTACAATAATTATGAGAATATTTTATTTTCAATATTCCATTTCCATGTTAGTTTAACACTTTGGACCCGTAGAACACTAATTCATGTCCCCAATTTCTAAAAATAAATATAAAATCGCCAGTGGCCGACCCAAATTAGTGTCTACTGGGATCTTGTCCCATACCTTCTTGCATATCATCAGTGGGTTGGGGGATGTCAGCTGACCCAATGTACATGTAAATCATTACGTGAGACCGCTGTTCTAGCAGCCCCTATTGCCTACCTATCTCTCTTCCTTGTTTGTTCATTTTTCTTTGCAATTGTGCATTGCAATTTGTGAATTTTTTATTCCGTTACTAGGGAAAATTTTGATTTTTCTTATTTTTCCATAGTTTGATTAATTTAGTCTTAAGAGTCTTGATGGTTAGATGAATAAAATATCCTTGTTTAATCACATAACCCAATATTGCAGGTAGTTGGGAAAAGATCTGAAAAGAATTGGGGAGATGTGGTGTTTGGAAAGCAGCGTTGTCACCGCCATTGGTCAGAATATAAGTCATTTGTCTACAGATAATTTGGTTAAATATCTCCCAATTGCCTTGCAGATCTTATCTATAATCCATTTAAAGCCTTTTCATAATTCAGTGTTATCATTTTTGAATTTTTATTGTTTTGTTACTAAAAAATATTTTTGATTTTTACTTATTTTTCTATAAAAGTATTGATTAACATATTATAAAAGACATGATAAATACACAAATTGGTGAATGTGCTCATAATAAAAAAAAAGAAGCAAATAATAGTGGCTTTTCATTATAAATGTGCTTCAGTTACTATATGCAGATAATTGTTAGAATTGTTTTAAACTTATCATTGGCTATACACTAAAGTTTGAATGTACACACAGAGTATTCACATGTAGGTTCTCTTCTTGTGTTGAACCCTTGTTTATGGCTTCAGTAAAAGCAAGATCACACACACACACATACACACTAGAAAATACACACAAACACACGCACACATACGCATGGTGACAAATACACACAGTGTCCTACATCCCTCCACCCACAACAACAACAATTTTTTATCGTTCTCCTACTCTCTCTTTTAGTTTTAATTCGTTTACTCATTGGTTGAAGAGCTTGGTATGATAATCAAGTAACAAGGTCGAAATTATCGCTGGGTTTACTTTTGATAAGACCTGGCCCGGTAATAATCTCTTTCCATCCTGGTTGAACCATTATGGTTTCCATTAATACAAAACATAGACAAATTTGTCTCCAATTTACACTAAAATTTTTTATTAAAAGTGATATTAATATTTAAAAAAAAATTGTTTAAATACATAAAAACATAATTTTCTTTCTTTTTACCTTTAAAAGTTTGATAAAAAGTTAACATGGTTCTGTCTTTGCTCCTTTTCTTATCCTAATACCTTCAATTCTTCCTTTTTTCCCCTATGTTCTGCTACTATGACACATAACTGCCGAAGCTACAGCGTGAACTTGTTATAACCCTATGTTGTTACATAAAATACAAAACCTTTTTGAAACCTTAAAAATAATATTTATCTAATTTATTTTTGTTCTGGGAACATTGTATGTTTTCCCACGTGCCGCGGCGGAGCGTGATTGTGCCTGCACGGGTGGGTAGTTGTTGTTTTTAACTTTGTATGGATGGACATTAAAACATGGTGGCAGCGATAACTGGTTGAAAATGAAAAGACCCCAGTTGTGGATTATCCCTCTAATGACTCAGAAGACGGCCAGATAAGAACCCGGAGTGAACGAATTGTTAAACCCGTGGATCGCCTTCATTATTAATTATATTATGCATTTGAAGTTTGTAATGTATATATATTTCAAATCTTAAAAAGGGGGATGTTCTGGGAACATTGTATGTTTTCCCACGTGCCGCGGCGGAGCGTGACCGTGCCTGCACGGGTGGGTAGTTGTTGTTTTTAACTTTGTATGGATGGACATTAAAACAATTTTAACTATCAATACTCCTTCTCTTATACAAATTATATTTCATATATTATAAAATAACTCTATACATACATATATATATTTAAAAAGACAAAGGTCGCCTCTCCCATCAAAAGAGACGTCAAAGCTAGACGCCATCTATTGACTGTCTTGGGTCGGTAACAAAGTTACAACACCAGCTTTGGCAAACTAAAGAGTCCATCTGGAAACCATGGTTTCAGGCTAATGGCCCTCGTCAGCCTATTTCCATCTATATATATGTGATATCTTGGGACCTCTGGGACCAGTGTTACCTGATGCTAGACGAACCTCGACGTCAACTCTACCGTGCAGTCGTGGTGGAAGGCGACACAGCTGGGCCAAAGGTGAAATAAACAAACAGAGATTCCACTAAAAGCGTCTGACGTCAAGAAGGAATGGGATGAGGAGAGAGGGAGATCTTTAGAGCAAGTGTTACCTTGTTGAGAGCCAAGCGTATACTAACTATTCTTGCTTCTCGATTCAACACCAAGACCTTTCTTCTTTCTAATTGGTTGACCTATTTAGGTGATTCTTTCCCAATTGGCGGGACCATGCCACGTGGCCGCTGGCTATTGGTTGACCTATTTAGGTATGGTCTTCTCTAATTGGCCTTGCGGCTTTCTTTGATGGAAGATACGTCCGGTCTTGTTCCGGAAATATTGGGCGTCTCTCTACTTTTATAGCTTTTGCGGTCACCAGATACCACCGGTCCTGTCAGGAAATATTGGCTTAAACTTAGCTCGCAGGGTTTCCGGGGTCAGAAGGTTAACTGTGACTTTATTAATAGTCGGGCTCTCTTCTAGGCCTACTTCTTAGGTTTGACTTCTACTCTCACTTAAGCCTGATTAGTTTTAACCTTAATCTTCTCCTGTTAGTCTCCATTCCTTCTATCTGTACAGTTGCGATACTTTATTAGATTCTTACGCGGTACAGATTGATGTTAGTTGAGGCTTTCTATGTGCAGTACATAAGAAGTTATATACAGTCATGGGGTGGAACATGTGGTAGGAGATATCTAGACTATTTACAACAATTCCATGGTCTTAAATCATCACATATATATATCAATTAAGTTAATTAAAGAAATAAATAACAAATAAATATGAAACCCATCAACAATGGCAAATAAAATAACTCTAGGAAAAAATCTAATAACAAATATCTTTACAAGATAAAAATAGTATTAATAGAACAATTGACTTACAAGATGTATATACTCAGCTTAGAACCTCTTAAATAATTATATCATTTATACATATTTTTTTTTTTTTTATTTTAGATATTTATTATTATAATATTGTTTATATATATGTCGTAGCTGTCGTGGTCAAATGAAAGGGCGCAACCAAGAATTAGCTCCAGCCAAGCGAACAAGCGCACCCGCGATGTCTGCCACCTTTTTTTTGGTACCGTTTTTATAGATGGATGAATTTACATATTTACATTTTAACACAAGCTTAACATATTTACATACTTATTTTGACGAAAATAAATTATATCTCTTGGGCATTAGTTATACAAATTATGACATATATATAATTTTTTTTTTCTAGAGTTATTTTATTTGTAATTGTTGATGGGTTTCATATTTATTTGTTATTTATTTCTTTAATTAACTTAATTTATATATATTACATTGGGTTTCTTTTGTTTATATTTAATTTTGTTTAGGGTATATATCATAGATGGCTTATCACCCAATAAGCTTGTAAGACATCTGTGGCTCACCTGGAGTGTGCAACCTGCCATGTGTTTCAAAACAAAAACCTTGTAAAAGATGAACAATTAGTCCATCAAAATATTGGATAAATAAAATTTATTAAATAAAAAAAAAAGCCTTATTTTAAAAATATTAAATATTTTGTATTTCAATATAATATTGTAACAATATTACATGTCCCATACTATGGAAGTCAACTCTACAGTCAAACCCTGCTCTAAGCCCTATTCTATAACTCTGTAGCTCTTCTTTCCATTTCAGCCATAGGGAAGACCATGGCGTAGTAAGTCCAAGGTCTTATTGTTTCTTTGAAGTAGTTTCCTTTTATGTGTGTGTGCTGCCGTGCCGGCGCATTGGGCCTTGGGAAGGATGAAAATATTATTTGGCAATGATTAATTAAAAGGAGAAGACAACAATACTAGAATTTCAAAAAGAACACAAAATATTCTGTGACAAGAGGTTCTTCGATGATAGGTCAATAGCCTACCAGCATATGTCTAATTTAAAAATCAGGACTCCCAGACAAACCTTTATTGATCATATATTAAAAGATATAAAATTATTTTAAACAACCTATTATATTTTACACTCTATATTTCAAATTATAAGGCACAATTTGGATTATAGATTATAGACACAAGGTAATAAGACCAAATCCAAATAAATAAATTGTGTGTGACATTTCAGTAACAGTGTTGTTATCAAAACATCACACAGAATTTATTTATTTAGATTTGGTCTTATTACCTTGTGTCTATAATACAAGGTTTACTTGAAAAAATTTCTAATATTTTTCAAGCATTGCCTTCAAATGAAGTTGATACGTTTTTCTTTTTTTATTTCAAGTTCTCACATATATTCTACTGAAGTCTAGATTTCATTTTGTTTTGAACCTATTATGCAAATAATTGCAGTCTTTAAAATTACCATAGTTCATGGTTAAAAAAAAAAAAAAAAAAAAAATTGTTGCGTCATTTATTTGGACTTTTTTTTTTTTAAGCCTAGGTTAAACTGGCTCTAGATATAAAATACTTCTGAAAGGGTTCACAGCTAAATTTGGTGTTGATTCCTTTATGTAGGAATTTTTATAGCTTTCTATTTTATCTCTTAGAGTAGAAATGTTTCAAATTGCTCTGAAGATGGTCTGCATTGTTTCACTTTGATAACTTTGCTAATGACTTTTTTTTTTTTTCTAGTGGCATTGCTTGTTAAGAATGCCTTTATTTTGAAAGCCTTTTACATTTTTTTCTATTTAAAATTTTATGGATGCGAAGAGATATTCTATTAAATAAAAAGTATAAAATATAAAAATTAAAAAAACATGGGGCAAAAAAATAGAACTAGATGTAAATAAATAATGCTATTTAATTTATTGTTTTAAAATTGCGATCTGTGAGATGGAACATGCTCAAAATTTTGTTGCTTTAAAAATGAATTGAGTTCCAATTTTGAGTTCATTATAAGAATAGTATTTTATTTAGGATTTATATATTGGGACTCAAAATTAGGTTCGTTATAGTGATTAATTATTTTCAAAATCTTTCAGATTAATATCTTAAAGTTTCTATAACAATGGTATTTTCAATGGAATGGAATTACTTTAGAGTACTTTTGTCTGAAGATGGTAACAACGCTGTTACCGAAACGTCACACACTATTTATTTATTTGGATTTGGTCTTATTACCTTGTGTTTATAATCTACAATCCAAATTGTGCCTCAGGAATTACTTTAGGTTTGTGATGAGGGCCAACAGCCCGAAACTCGTCCATGGTTAGCTTTTCTTGATTAATCAAGAATGGGTATTTGGCCAATTCTGGAATAATTAAAAATCAACGAGAATAGTTTATATTTATTCTGATAGATGGTGCAAGCCATCAGCAACTTTCAGTTGCACAATAAGGAGATGCCTTTTTTTCATACTTTAGGTTTGTTCTAAAGGAAGGTTTGCCTGGATTTGTTTGAAACAAGGATTTAATACAATTTACGAGTGACATTTCAGTAACAGAAGTGTTATGATCCTAGGGAAATATTGTTTCTTTATGAATAATAAAACCTCTCTCTTTGTTAAAAGTCATCCATACACAGGTTCTTTCTGAGCCTTGAGATGAGGGGAGAACGTGAAAACCCCCTTACTGTCTGGTGGAGAACTCTCCGTCGTTGGGGGAATCTCCTCGACTGTACATAACTGTATATATTTTACTCTTTTATTCTATCCCTCTTTTTATAATTATTATATACTATTACCATTGACTTGTGTATGAGGTCAATAAAATATTTTTAAATCTCAAAAATCTCTTTGTTAAAACAATATTAGTTTGGCAAACATTTGTTTGAGCAATGCCAGTTTAATCATCTATAGTTAAATAAATACATCCAGTAGAACCTCCCTTTAGTGGACACCCCGCTAGAGGACATCTCTCTACAAAGGACAGTTTTCATTTGCAAAATTACCAATTTTTACTATTTAGTAACTCTCCGGTAAGAGGACACCTCTCCCTAAAGGACATTGCCTCTGAAATTAGATGTCTTTTACAGAGAGGTTCTATTGTATTAACTATTAACTTAGAGAAAGGACAAAATTAAGGTTAGAAATGATGGCAATATAGAAGGCCTTGTTTTCTACCCCCTGCTGATTTAAATCTATTCCCACATTGGCTGATAGAATGTGAGTTAGATGATGTGACGAGTGTTTCTTATTTCCCAAATATGGTAGTTTGAATTAGTTTACCTGTTTGAATAAGGTTTTACTGTAAATTGTTGATCATAGAGTGCAGCAACTATACATAAGAAAACATTAAAACGCAAAATTTTCTTTTATATATATAACAACAACAACAAAAAGCCTTTATTTAGGGTCACTGACCCTATACAGGATTCACCAGAGGTATGCATAAGAACAAAGCAGTGAGACAAAAGAAATAATGATATAGACAGAAAAAAAAGAAAAAAAAAAGAAAGAGAAAGAGGGAAGCAAGAAAAACAACACAAAAATAGTAGCAGTAAGAAAGTGAGGAGTGAGTGTCACTTGGCCTTCTTCTAAGATATGGACTTGTGGAAACCATAAAACGCCGTAGCAATATACTTATTCTGGGTCATATTGTCAATTATTGATGGAAGTGAAGCACAGAGTTGCCCTTATACATAAAACAACTTCTACCATCCTTACTGTGATGAAAAAATATTGGGAGGGCTTGGCTCATCAGTGTAAACCCTCCAATTTCACCAATTTAATCCACCAGAGTGCTTCCTTTAGAGCTCTAATACTGTATTTGGTCAATTCTGCTTATATAAGCTACACTGAAGAGTGGAATGCCAGAAATGGTATTTAAGCAAACTATGGGATTTCATCCTTCAGTGTAGCATATATAAGCAGAATCAACCAATACAGTATTAGATCTCTAAAGAAAGCCGCTTGGTGGATTAAATTGGTGAAACTGAGTATAAAATAAAATTTGTGCTTTAATGCTTTCTTTTATTATATGTTAAAATAACATTAATATATCCATTAAGCTTACTGCTTCTTCTGTTACTGGGAGTCTGGCCTTGTTTCTTTCAGGGTCAATCTGATTTGTCTAATTTAGTCTGTTGGCTCTTCCTTTCCCTCTTTTCACCTCAGCCATCCCTTGAACAATATTTTTCAGGCATATTCCCCTTCTCTTCTGGATATACTGCACTTTGCATGTATTGACAAGACGTCAATAAAATTATTTTAATTGTCAAATTGTCTTCTAGATATATGAACATGGTATCTCAAATCCAGCCTAAAATGTTGTAAATCAGTCTTTTCTGAAGCTTGTCAATTAATAAACACGCCTTCTAAATGATAATAATTAACATAGCCTACAAGATATTGTAATTATATTCATTTTTATTGAATAATAAAAAAAAAAAGATCTTAAAAAATTTGTAAACATGGTGAGATTTTAAAATGTCCACATAATTTCTAATATGTTAATTTTATTTAAATTTCGTTATAAACGCAAATTAATATTGTTAAAATGATTTTGCAAATTGAAAATGATCAAAAAGAAAATGCATAATAGTGTCCGTTCAAAAATATACTCACATTTTTTGGTTGATTTATCCTTTTAAAAAAATCCTTAGATGAGAATATATATTCAAATATATTCTCACAAAAATATGAATACTTTGCTATCTTTAATCTTTAATAAACTTTATATCCAATATCTATATACTTTTGTTTACAAGTAAATATTAGTATTTTATTTATTTATTTATTTTATCTTGTGCTCAATAAAAATCAAATAGAGAAAAGAAAAATAACGATTTTTAAAAAATATATAATTTATTAACTAAAGAGAAATTGGCATTCTGTGCTACAGAAACCCGATTATCTACAAGTTTTGCACTTTTAAGACAGTATTTTTTATTTTAATAGCAACATTTTGCACGTTAATAGCAACTTTTTTATTCTTTAATGACATTTTCACACACACACACGCATATTCTTTCGATATTTTAAATTAAAAAAAATTAACCCGATTATAATGTAAAGATTTTTTTAGTTTTAACCGAAGTAGATTTTTATTTAAATTGAAATGAGTCTATTTTAGACTTTTTTCGTATAGTTTGGCGTTCTCACGCCCTTCAGGCCTTAAATACCTGTTTCATGATTTTTCAGGAGTCCTGGAAGACTAGTTTTTTTTTTTTTTGTCATTGAAGTACATTTTTCCCTATGCTGATGAGGTCCAACAGCCTAAAACGCGTACGTGGTTGGCTTTTCTTGATTAATCAATAAACTGCTGGGAGAGTTCACCACTGATGAGCAAGGACCTCCTATTACAGCCATTCTAGTCTCTGCACATCACAGAAACAATTTACAATAAATTTCACGAAGCTTGTCTATATGCAGATATATGGTGCGAAACTTGGCGTGTAGAAATGAGCTCTTAAAAGACAAGCTATATTCTTCGCGCACCCAAAAAAACAAAAAATTTAGCTGAACAAAGAAAAGTTTTATCAATGATGCCATTAAGTGGAAAGACAGTGTTCAATATCTAGCAGTAATCTTGGATCATCACCTTTCCTTCAAAAATACCTTGAGAACAGGATTAACCTCGTAAATGCGGCAAAAATAAGCTATCCCTCTTGTTAAACAATAATAGTAAACTCTCAGTATATATATATAATATTAATATATATTATGAATATATTTTTTATAATATTGACACAATTGGATTATACGATCAGAGAAATTATTTAACAGCCTATACAGAAGGATCACCAGACCCTACCCTGAGTAATGGAGGGGCTGGAATTACCATAATACCGCAAGATGGAACACACATCAAAATCAAAGAAGGATCAGGAAATATTTCGTCAAACTTCACTATGAACTGACAGCTATCTGGAAAGCTCTTGATGTATGCCTTAACCAATCATTCCTGCATCAAGCAGAAGGAATTGTAATATAGAGCGACTCCAGATCCGCACTAGAAGCAATTCAAAAGGGTAATACTAAAATCACGCAGAAAATATATTCGTTACTTATCCAACTGGAACCATTGGAGAAGAACTACATTCTATAATGGAGGGAGGGGGTGAGGGGGGTGTAATGATGAGAGATGGAAGATAAATTAGCGAAGGAAGCCAGAAAGTTGAATCAAAGGAAAAAACAAATGTCAGTATTTGATGCTGATGCTTTGGCAAAATACAAGATAATTTAAAAAAATAAGAAAAACAAATATGCGAAATAAACTCTGAGAGAAAAATTACAAAAACTATAACAAGACTCAGAACGAAACACTTATATATTCACAATATATTCAGAAGGCACAAGAACCTATAGGACATGCAACAACTCTCCTGGTGTGAAACTAACACCTGCCCACATATTCTCATGCCCAGCAATGACCGCAGCCTTGCAGAAAATTGACATGGACCCAGAGCAGCAGCTTTACACACCCAAGATAGTGGACATTGCGACTGCTGTGTAAGAGATGCATGGAGACATTTGAGGCTCTTCATTGGACACAACAACAACATAGAAAATTAGCATTGATATTCAATGAATGTAAATTTTCAAGCCAAACATTCCAAAAATCCTGTGACTATAATTTAAAAACAAAAATAAAAAAGGATCAAATACCAAGATAAGTTTTACGAGTACAACAACAAAACACAACAAAAGCCTTTATTGAGGACCTCTCGTCCTATAAAGGATTCGCCAGTTTACAGAGTAATTGAAGAGAAGAGAACTAAGAATACAGAGAGAAACCTATATGTAGTAGGTATAGTACACTGCGTGACATTGAAAATGGAACACCAAGAAATAGTGGCCAGAAAATTATGCAAATTTCAGGGTAGACGCGCCTAACCGAGTTATGCAAATGATGTAAAATGCGCAGCTCTCGTGCGCACATGGAGTAAGATATAAGGGAAGGAACTTGCAGAAAGGACAGTATTCGTGTCGTTATTTCTTCAAGGAAAATCATTGCAGAAATTTTGTTCTTGTGTCAAAAGACACGTGTAATAACAGAGAATGCCAGGTCATCGTAAACGGAGGCAGTTCAAGCAGACAGACGCTTTTACGAGGGGCATGGTGATCGGACTGAAAAGGGCAGGTTGGTCCATACGTCAAATAGCAGCTGATACACACCTTGGTGCGTCCACGGTGCACCGACTGTGGAGAAGATGGTTGGAACAAGGAAATGTGGCAATTAATAGGAATGTCAGTGCAACCAGAGTGACGTCAGCACGTGTGGATCGGCGTATCCTTCGACAAGCAGTGGCGGCCCCACAAGCCACTTGTACCGCCATCCTGCAACATGTGCAAGACACCCTAGATCATTCCATCTCGACCAGAACCATTTCCCGTCGATTGGTTGCTAATGGCTTGCACTCATGCCGTCCGCTAAGAAGACTGCCATTGACCCCACCGAATAGGCGAGTCCCAAAGAGAGTCCCTCAAGGCCTATTTCACTGAGGAGCACTTCTCGTTCGTCTTTCAACCCCATACATGAGAGTATATGGTGATGTAGCCCGGCTCTATTCTTGTCCCGCAAATCTCGCGTGTCCATCCGTCTGTTTTAAATATTCTGGGGCGATCATCAGTAAAGAGCACCGAGAGAATTCTCAGACCGGCAATACACCGCTTGACCCCGGGAAATCGCTGGACAGATAGTGTTCCGGTAACGGAGTTGAGCAAATGTTTTTATAGTGGGGGTATAGTCTTGAATTTATTATTCTTGTGTGATCCTTTTGCAGAGATTGATCTATTGCAGAAGTTTTACGAGTATATATAAATTGTATATAAATTCAAGAAAACAATAAAATGCAGATAAAATAATATTGAAACCTTTTTTTTTAAATCTAGTCAGATAATTCTCTTACATTACTGATAGAAACATGCAACAGATGGTGCAGACTGGATTAAAAAATACAGATTGTAAATATTAATTAATGTATATTTATTTTATTAAATTACCCTGTACATCTTTGTATATTTATGAACTAGGTTTATCTTGGTGAGCAGTAAATAATGAAGTTATTTTGAACTGGAAATGGTCTCTGAGGTTCAGCCTGCATCACAATGATGAGGACTAACAACCTGAAAAGTATTCATGGTTGTCTTTTCTTATATATTAAGAAAATAGGTTAACCAAATATTATGGTGTTAAGCTCGGCTCCGCTACGTTCGGGTCAACTCAAGATATATATGCAAAAAGGATATAGCGTAAACAAAAAAATGACACATAGTTTGTCTCTTAGACTAATCTAAAGAAAAACCATTAAATGAATAAAACCTCTCGAGATTACCATAAATTTCGACAATTTGTTTAATGTGGACATATGTATTTGTTTTATAAGTGGGATCACCTAAAGAAGAGCCATTAGATGAATAAAAACCTCTGATGATTTAACAATTTATTTAAAATAGATATGTATATTTGTACAGTATTACAGTGAAATTACTACAGACACACATTAATATATAAATATATGGGGTTTTATTTTACTCAACCTTTTAAATTAACTATCCATCTGAAGACAATTGATTAAAAAAAAAGAAGAAATTTTGCTAAGTCACAAAAAATATATAAAGTTCAAAACATCTTATATAGGCAATTTTATGCCTCTATCTTAATGTTTAAGATACCATACCTAGAAATTGCCTTAAAAAAACTTGCAAAAATCCAAGAGAAAAAATTTAAATTCTCTATTCAGTGAATGGGCTTTGAAGCCCCCATGAAATAAATTTAGCAGAATTTGTCTTACCTTTTCAAAGTCATACTCACGTCCTTCACGACTCGATCTTTACTCCTCAACCGCCTACTTCCAACTGAATTTTTTTCAAAAAAATCCGCGTGACCCAAAATTTTTTTATTTATTTTTACAGAGTGATTAAATTATTCACTCTCTCACAGAATAATTTCAAAAAATTAAATTTATCCTTTGGATAAAATAAAAAATTCAATTTAATAATTAATAAAAAAAATAAAAGGAGAAATGATCCTTGAGATATTCAATTTATCAAATATATTTAATTTATTAAATATATTTATTAAAATTTAATGTGGTAATTTTAAAATTCTATTGCCTGATTAAATTTCCAATATATATATGGAAAAGGAAATGAATTATGGTACATATAAAATTTAATTATGATACATATTTACAGAAAAGAACAAAATAAGGCATGCATAAGAAAATTTGGATGGTGCAATTTGACGTCCCTGGGCCATTAAAGGTTCTTCCCAGGCTGTAGGATGAATAAGCCACTGGATACTCTTTCAGGCCACATGATAAATCAGCGCATGATGTGCCAGTGGTCTGCAGAATTCGGTCAAAGGGTATCCTGCACATCCAATATCCAGCCTAGAACCTTGTTTCCTCAAATTCACACTAATAATGTTTTCATTGTTGGGTCTGAGTCCAAAATGGACCCAACGATGGAACAAGTCTAAATCAACAAAGATTCATTAGATGGTGCTATTCTATCTAAAATGCTCATTTGAGTGGTCAGAATATGCCTTTTATATTTTAATATACATACAGGGTGCAGCGACTATATGAGAACAAATGATGTCCATAGGAAAAAAATAATAGACAACATTTATATTGCACATTAAAGTTTTATATAGATGAGCACATACATAAAGGACGCCATCAGTGGCAATAAAAGCTTCTATACGCTCTCGAACCCCACTGCAGGCAGTAATGAGATTAGGCTTGGAAATGTTTGCATTGCATCCACCATAGCAGCTCAGCTGCAACAGTGTTGTGGGAATGACTATTGGAGTCCCTCTCAACTACGCTCCACACCTAATAGTCCAGCGGATCGACATCTGGTGAGCTGAGAGGCCAAACGTTAAGTGTGACATGGTCGAGAAGATTCTCGGCCATCCATTCTTGGGTTGTTCTGGCTATATGAGATGGTATTGAGTCTCGTTGAAAAACATACGGCCTCCTACGTGCCACAGTAGCGAGCCAAGGCTCGACAACTGTGGCTAGCATCTCAGGGTAAGCGACAGAGTAAAAAAATGTGGAGACATCACCTTCACAACTTACAACACCAAGAACCATCAATGATGCCGGAAATTTGGTATGCATGACCGTAATGACCTCATTTGGGTTTTTACCCAGCCCCGATCCTTTGTGCGGTTCACATTCTGGTCCTGAACAAAGTTCGTTTCGTCTGAGAAAAACCAGACCCTTCCTGGCTTCTCGGGATGTTTGAGATTGTTCAGAAGGCGCTTGGCTCTGGTAAAGCGATTTACCTTGGTTCTTTCAGACATGAACTGTCTTCTCCGCATCACGTATGATTTGTAACGAAGGTCCTCATTAACCATACGTCGTCATTAGCCTGCAGCTCTCGGGTGAGTGCCCTCATCGACTTTACCGGGGTCCTCATTGATGGCAGCTTGGACACCGCTTATAAAGTTTGGCGTTCTGATACTGTCAGAACGTTGACAATGTCGTTTTTTTTTTAAACTTATGCCACATCACCTTTTGCAGCTCCCAATTCGCTGCGAACTTTGAAAACAAATGATCGGGAAACTTTCAAGAATGCAGCAGCTTCTGAATCTGTTTGTATTGCAGCCAAGAAGATCATAACTGAATACCTCTTCATTTCTTGTGTCAGAGTAGGTTCCGCCATGCCTACCCACTACAGAAAAAAACGATGTTACTATAACAAATAGGAAAGTGTGGCACCTATATTGTGTGTTGTCAAATAGCTGCCGTACCCTATACGAGGTGTGTTCAAAAAGTATCGCGACTTTTGTGTTTTTTCAAAAATTATTTATTTATTCATGAATACCTATTTTGTGTCCTTCAAAGTAATCCCCATGAGATATTATACACTTGTGCCAACGGTTTTTCCAATCTTCGAAGCACTTCAAAAAATCATTTTTTAAAATCTTTTTCAGCTCCTCCTTCGATGCCGTCTTTATCTCGTCAAGCGTAGCGTAACGTCGTCCTTTCATGGGCCTCTTCAGTTTAGGGAACAAGAAAAAGTCACAGGGGGCCAGACCTAGGGAATACGGTGGCTGCGGCATCATTAGTGCGTTGTTTTTGGCCAAAAAGTCGCGCACAAGCAACGATGTGTGAGCAGGGGCGTTATCGTGGTGCAAAAGCCAATTTTTGTTCTTCCACAAATCCGGGCGTTTCTGGCGGATTACTTCGCGCAAATTGCGCATAACTTGAAGGTAATATTCCTTATTGACCGTTCTACCCTGTGGCAAGAAATCATGATGCGCCACGCCCCTGCAATCGAAGAAAACTGTCAGCAAAACTTTCACATTCGACCGAACTTGACGCGCTTTTTTCGGTCTTGGTTCGTGCGGCAGCTTCCATTGAGATGATTGAGCTTTGGTTTCCACGTCATAACCATAAACCCACGCTTTGTCACCAGTTATGACCCTCTGGAGCAAATTTGGGTCGTCGCGGACAGAGTCCAACATCTCATTAGCAATGTTCATGCGATGCTGTTTTTGGTCGCAATTGAGCAATTTTGGTACGAATTTCGCGGCGACCCGTCTCATGCCCAAATCATTGATAAAAATCGAATGGCACGAAGCAATCGACATGTTTAAGTCCTCAGCAACTTCTCTAACGGTGATTCGACGAATGGCCAATATCATTTTCTCCACTTCATTAATTTTTTCGTCTGTTGTTGAAGTGCTCGGGCGACCGGCACACTCTTCGTCGTTCACATCTTCTCGGCCTTCTGAGAACATTTTGAACCACCGATAAACGTTGCTTCGGTCCAAGGTAGCTTCTCCGTATGCCACAGTCAACATTCGGAATGCATCCGCGCACTTAATTTCGTTTTTCACACAAAATTTGATACAGGTTCTTTGATCCATTTTTTTAATAGGTAAAAATCGAAGACGATCCAAAACACCTGCAAGCAAAGCAGCTGTCAACAATTAAGTGAACTATTCAAAATGGCCGAGCTTGTCGGCATAAGTGAGAGACATGAGTACCAAGATAAAGCCACAAAAAGATCGAAATTCGAATATACGTAACCCGCGAAAATTCAAAAGTCGCGATACTTTTTGAACACACCTCGTATATTAATATAGGCTTTGAAATCTCAAGACATTTCACACCTTAATATGACATTTATCACTTCAATAGCAACAATTCACACTTTAAGAACATTTTTCATTCTTTAAAAATAAGATTTTTATATAGTGCCGAAATGTTTCTCCCTTTGAAAATTAAACGATTTATAGCCCGTCAAAGGATTCTATGGCTACTTTTTCGCGAGGATATCACGGGATTTTGGAACAGCGACCCTTTAAATTGCTACTTCTGCAATGCTGTCATCCAAGACAATTTGGTCCACTATCTATTCCATTGCCCATTCCTACATGAAAAGAGAATGGAAATTCGCGAAATTTCGGAGCTAACTCACTACAATGAACAACATGTATATAAAATCTTTACTGCTCTCCTGCTGGATAAAACATTTGTTTATAAATATTTTAAAAATTTCAAGGCAATTGATAAAATGAGAGAAGTGCTCAACTCCACAGACAACGGCTGATTGCTCCCCCTCCCCTCTAAATTGCTTTTCCTCCTCACTCATGTACATATATAACCTTTTAGGGGAATCCCCTTGTAAGACAATAGTGTCTTAATAAATGTTTTTGTTGTTGTTGTTGTAGTGCCGAAATGTTTTATTTTAAAAATATTTCAATAATTATATCAATGCTATAGATATCTTTGTTTCTTTCGAAATACTTTTATATTTTAATTAAAATTTGTCTATTTTAGAAATTTTATTCGTTTTAATCAAGCATTAAAATTAAAACATTCGAGCTTTTCTCAAATAAAGTTAACCAATGGTATTATTTTACCACTACAAGCTGCATCTCAGCTTTAACTTCAGAAATTTAAAGCTATTATTTAAAATAAAAAAAGTCATATCCTGACCAAGAGCACATGAGCCTTTTAGATGGCAGGGCGCCATCTAGTGGAACAGAAATAAACTAAAGGTTGATTTAGCCTTCTTCCTGATATTTTATTGATCCATTTTCTTGATAAATTATAAGAAAAGTCAACTACGAACGCGTTTCGGGCTGTGGTACAGCGTGGTGCAAGCTGTACCTCTATGACCAAAAGGTTTTGGCCCCAGAGGCTTCTTGAGAAATAAAAAAAAGAGGATATTTAAGGCTAAACTTGCGTAAATACGCTGAACATGTGAAAAAATAATAAAAAAGGTATATCCTGACCATGAGCATTTTATATGTCAGAGCGCCATCTAGTTGTTGGCTTTTCTTGATTTCTCAAGAAAATGGGTTGGCCAAATATCAGAGAACAGGCTAAATCAACGTTTAGTTGATTTCTGTTCCATTAGATGGCGCTTTGTCATCTAAAAAGCTCATGTGCTCTTGGTCAGGATATGCCTTTTTTGGATTTTAATACTAACACCTGATCTTTTTTATTATTTTATTTTTAAAATTTATTTTTCACACACACACATTATTTAAAATGTCTTTATGTTAAATGAAAGCAACATAAAAAAACGTGCACGTCGCTCCCCACAAGTTAGCATTTTGGATCTTCGGCGGGTCCGGCCTTGAGGACGACGCCCTGACCATCCTGACGTCGGCAAAGCTGCGCGTCTATCGCCACTTTGTCCAGGTTGGGCTCGGTGGAGTGGAGGACCCGCTCATCGTCTGGACCAGAACGCTCCAGCGCCAGGGATGCCTTCCTTCATCCTTTATCACTATATAAATATGTATATATTTCAATTTTGTATATTATTTCTATTTCTTTTCTTAAACTGTTGTTCTCTTTGAACTTGTAATATTGTCGAGATGACAATAAAAATGTTTTAATTGTCAATTGTCACAAGTTAGCATTTTGGTTTAGATATTTCTTCATCGTATGTGGCGAGCTACTCTGTTCTAGCTAATATAATATTATTGTAAATTGAATATATTTATTATTATTTTTTCGAAAAGTAATATTATTTGCTATTCCTGAATTAATATCGAAGTGCTAACTTAATTTATGTTTACTTTGATTCGATTAAAAATATATATATTAAAACAGTTATGTCTTCTTCTTCTTTCTTATCTCCACACTGGGTGAAGTAGAATGCGTCTGCCTTTGTCGTCATCAAGACTGGGAGCACTACTTAGTGGCAGGCCGACTTAGCTCCAAAAGAAATGGCCGCCTCTGACATGAGGAACAGACGCCATGTGCAGCCGCTCCTAACATGGAGTACAAACGCTGCTCATCCTGTATCCCTGGATTAGGAGCCCTTACAGGGTACTATCAGCTGGGCCAGCTGAACCCAGGTTTTTTAGCGAGCTTGTTACTGCTCCCCCTCCTCCTTTTTCATCTGGGCTTGGGACCGGCAAAGGCGGAGTTAAATAAAACAGTTATGTAAATAGCTAAAGGTTAAGATTGTTAGCATCTTGGAGTGGAATATAGGAGAATTTTAACGCCATATTAAACAGTGATTATTTAAGAAAATCTCAAATTCTTTATTTGTAAGGCTTGATTGAAAGGATGTACTGGTTCAAATCACATTAATAGGTACCGCTCACAAGAGCAACCTAGTTCAAGATAATTGAACAATGAATAATATGTGAAGGTTATTCACATATTAAGCAATTTTTAACGCGGGATTCAATCCCAGTTCATGACTGTAGGGAATCGAGGTGTTGCCCTCTCATCCACCGACTTATTTATCATGAAAGGATATAAAAATGTCTAAAACAGACCAATTCCAATTTAAATAAGCTTGGATGGAGCTTGAATCTCAGAAGAAGGTCGAACAGCGTCGTTGAAATATTGAATTTTAAAAAATAAATATGATTTATCCAAAGTTTAGAAGAAGGCTTTTATTTAATATATTTATAAAATGGATTGCTCAATTTTCAACAAGATATTAGCCAGTTTTGGCAGAATGTCATTGCTGCAAGAAAGAAACTTTGAAAAACTTCATCTATCTCTTGAGAATTGGAGACAACATCTATCGTTCAACAACTGATATCTGTCAAATTCCTCCATCAGTGATTGATTTTCAAAGAGGAAGAAATCTTTTGAAAAAATATGCCAGGATTAAAAACTGCCATCATAAATAACATAAGAGATATTTGAAAAAAATAAATCAAAATGCCTATTCCTTATTAAAAAAACTAAGTTGATGACTCGTTTGAATGTGCTGAACGAATATTACAATTCGAAACTATTTTGAAGGCGTAAGATTCTTTTTGGTATTAAACAATTTTTTAATTAAGAAATTGTTTAATATCAAAAAGAATCTTACGCCTTTAAAATAGTTTCGAATTTTGATAACAGATGGCGCGCTAGTGCAGAATATTTAATTAAAAAATGTTTGAATAGAAAAATGAAGATTCATAACAATCATACACAAAAATCAATAGATGGAATCAGAACTCTCTAAAAAGTGAAAAATGAATCAATAATGTCGTCAATATATCAAAACACTCATGTCCACCCGAAACCACTTCGCTACTATTGAAAAAGGCATTAAATTTGTTCCCCATCCCAACCCCTCAATATATCCGTGAAGATTGCATTCATAGAGTCTTCAATTGAAAGCTTACCAGAGAATAGGATAAAAAAAAATACAAACAAGAATCATACTTACTTAAAAAAATCTATAGACATACAGAAGAATAACAATTTAGGCTAGAAGAAAAGAAACGCTATTATATGTCTTAAAGAGAGAAAATAAATCGTTATTGTCGCCATCAAAGGTAAAAATACTATCAATATAGATGCTACAGAATACAACAGTAAAATCAAATAGCTACTTCAAGGCAAAGAAACTTACGAAGAATTAACAAGTAATCGTCTACAAAACATAAAGAATTCGATAAAAGGTTAAACCATATAAAACGCACATATACCATTAAAAATCTTATATTGATTTCAGCAGAGTTTTTTTCAAGCATTCAATATATTAAAAAAAACGCATCTAAAATATGTTTTTTACATGTTTTGATTTATATTAACATATTTTACATATCTCGGATTGTTCATTAAACATTTTCACCCAATCCTTCTACTTTTGGCAGAATGGTGTTTTATTAACCTATCATCAGATATACTAATTATTGGGGTTTTCCCTGGTATTCCAAAAGGAAAAATCAGTGTCGAACAATTATAATTTTCCAATTTATCAAACAATTTAGCCACTGATTCTCTGACGCTGGTGTTGGAATATTACAGAGTAACAATGGCTATAGATGAGACTGAGTTTGAAAAGGAACTTGTGTGTATATAATGTTTTATGTATTGCTTTTGTTGTTTTCATGTAGACATATATACCAAGATTTGTTTCATATAATTACTATTAATAATAAATAATATGCAATGTTAAATTGGTTATGGATTCATCCTTCGAATTTACTTTAATTATATAACAAAGATTATGAGACTGAAGGATCAAAAATAAAAATAAATAAAAAGTATATTTAACATCGTCAGGTAAGGATTTTTAATTATACCTTTTAAAATAAGCCATGGACAGAATAATGTTTTCAAAGTTAAACAACTCGAATTATGATATTTGGAAGTTTAGAATGAAAATGCTTTTAATTAAAGAAGGTGTTTGGGATATTATAAATACGCCTAAGCCTGTAAACGATGGTCCAGCATTAAATGAGTGGAATAACAAAACGATCAAGCTATGGCTAATATATGTCTTTTAGTTGAAGATAACCAACTGGTTTACATAAGGAAATTAAAGACAGCTGGTGAAATTGTTGGGGCACGTTTTTGTAACCATACCCCAACAGAAGGCGTATGTATAATCAAATCAAATGGATACATGGCTTCCCTCCCACATAGACTTACAGACCATTTTTTTGCCCAGAAACTTAGACACTTGGTGACACCAGACTTCCATGCCGAAAGCTGATGCCTGGTAAAGAAGAAGACATCCAGAGACATCCGAGCTGGAAACTGTTGTTTCATATGTACATATATTCCCCTCACCAAAAATTTAGGTAAAGGTGACCAGAAAAAAAAAAAAAAAAAAAAGGAGAAAAATGGAGAAGGAAGATCTCTAAAGACTGAAACTTATAAAATATCCTTCCAGAGAAAGGAAAGCATCACATTACAGTCCAGGTAAAAAGGGCCTGGGTCAATTTTAGCCAAGACGGGGGGGCGATATATATACCATCCCGAGAAAAAGGGAGGATTGTATTTCAACCCATGTGGAAGGACAGAGGGAGGGAGTCTGAAATCTTACACTACCGCAGGGGTTGTTTCTCTCTTTAGATTTTTTTTTTGTTTTGGTAATACTATATGTTCTATTTTGAAGGGGAGAGGCCTGGGGCGTCTATGAAATTGATACTGGAGCCGTTGGCCATTTTGATTGGTGTTTCTTTCGGCGAATGAAAATGGAGAATGAGATGATATAAAAGAAGGTTCTTTGCCAAAAGGCGGGATTTCGATCGGAGTCGCTCAGTGAGAAGGACGATTTTTAGACGGGCCTGAGACGTAGAGGAGACCAGACCTTGCCGCCGCTTTCGAGAGAAGGTAAGCCCCTTGCCATTATGGCTTAGCCCCCCCTTTTTTTTTATTTTTCGAACAGAAGCTAATCTATTTAGATTCTGAATGGGCCCTAAAGGGCTTTAAGTGACTTAAAAGGAGTGTTAGGGTTCGTATATTTTGTCCCGCTAGAATAGATGGAGATCTAGGTTTCCCCCCCTTTTTGTGTAGTAGCCAACCTAGATTTCGCATGGGCCTTAAAGGGCTATAAAGTAACTTCAGGTCACCTCTATCTAAATTTTACTATGTAAATAGCATATCTCGTCAGTATAGACATGTTCCCAAATTTTAAGATATTTAAATAAATATCTAGAGAAATTTTCTTGTGTTCTCTGTTACCTATTTCATACATAATTTGCTTTATGGTGATATTCCAACTGTTTAAATGAAATGTTGTATGTTTATTACCTATTTGAAGGGAATGTTACTAATAATCAAGTCTCCCATAAATTACCGGCCACATACATTGCCGCGAGTGTCTGTGTTTCAGTGTTTTATAGATTGCCCAATTTAATAACGATTTCATGGGTTGTCTGATAATATTGTATAATAGTGTCGCGGCTGTTTCCATCTTTAGACCATTGTTCTGACAATATTATATGCTCGATCCTTGCTTTAGCTCAACTCTTAATCAATTACAGAGTTTTTCCCCCCTTTTCTTTTTTATTTATTTTATTTATCCTGTTTGCATAAATTGCATTACATGTGATGATGTAAAGACATATGCCGATAGTGCATCACTGACAGCTGTGCTGCTATTATACAACATTAAGGTCTTGCTGTGGGTTATATACATGGGGTTGTTGGCCTAAATTGCTATATATATATATACCTAAGTAAGGAAACTTTTAATAAGATACATCGTGTATCCTCCCTTTTCAACTATCCAAACCAGGGGAACACATCAATGTCGCCCGCCGCGGGGCTCGAATTTAGTATATGTTTCTTCCCCTATACTTTAGAAATATATACCTAATGAAAAGCCATACTATTTTTAAGTATTGGTGAAGTAGTCCACGCATCCTGAGATTAACAGTCTATTATAAATCGTGAATTTTAATTTATGCTTTCCGTTTCACGGGCATTTTATCAGGCAATGAAAGTTATGTTGAGGCGGTGTATACCGCATCTCTCGCCGCTGTCTTTTACGATTCACATTGTTTGTGGCAAAACCTTAATATTATCATTGATTTCTGATATCAAAGTAAAACGTCTATGGGGCTATTTTCTATTAATGCTATTGTGTTTTCTGAATAATAGAAAATCAATTATAAGCCTTTGATATTTGCTGTTTATGTTATTGTAATGTATTCTAGGTTCTCCTAATGCGAAAGTGTGACCTGTTCCTTTGCAGTATTGGAAAATTAGAGACCTATTGTCTTGATTAATAACGTTGCGTCTATTGCAACCGACCTTTTTTTTTTTTTTTTCATGATGCCGCCAACTGCATATGATCTTAAATATCCTGTATACACTCTGACAAGGGAAGGTTATCCTGAATTGACAAATGTACAATTTTTGTCTATAGTAGAGATTTCCAAGATTCTATTTCTGAAACATTTTTTTTTTTTGGATGAAGACAAATAAAACCATCTTGATAGTATTGAATTTTACAGTAAATACATTTGCCAGCAGAAGGCATGATGAGATTACATGAAATTTAAACCAGTTATATGCTTAGTATGTTCCTTCAGTTGTAATTTGACACCGTCTTGAAATAAAGAAATTGGACGGTGCGCTATATCTTGATGCTGGATATTTCTGTGTCAGAAAGGTGTAGTTATTCTGTTTAATGAGAATTCCAATAATTATCGAAATTTAGCAGATTATCATTGGGGATTTGAACAACTGTCTTGAAAATTTTTGAACAGCCCGAGTAGATAAAGGAGTCCTGGAGTTAGAGTGGAGGATTAGTAGTACAGACTGACCACTCGACGCAGATAACTCTAGGGAACAATTATTGTGTTAATCCGCCGTAGACAAGAAGAACATTGATTCTCAGGATACTCGATAGGCAGAATTTTGAGAATTGATAAGGTCATGGTTAAAGTTTACACAGGCATGTGGGAGTAAAGACAGTGATTTAAAGAGGCAGCCTTGTGTCTTAAATACTTTCAGTGGAAGCAGATGCCACTGCAAATATTCAGGTCTAATAATTTCCAAATTTGAAGTCATGCATGACGGGTTAGCACGGGATTGACGCCTGAACTGGCTTTCACAGGGATTAATCGAGCTTGCGAAAGAACTAGAAGAAGTATGACATGTCACGCCACTGTACTAAATTAATAATTGAGAAGATTTATGTTGAGCCAACTGAAATTAGTAAAGAATTAAGAGATTAAGGTCTTATTCTTTGAGTTTTACACTAATTTCAATTACGCGATATGGACGGCGTTATAAGTTGGGTGGAAATGATTCGGCCGCAATGGGATGGTCTCCTGGAGGTGGTACGATCAAATACTTACTTATTGAATGCCGGGCGGGATCGCATGAAGCATTAAATGACATCGTGAAATGCTTAAAGAAACACCCTAGAAGATTGGGGATCGACAAAATGACGACATGGAAAATGCTCAACATTGTACATTGGCAGCAAAATGATATCTTGCTATTGTATGGACGACCACTCCTTCCTGAAATGTGCAGCGGATGTTAGTCCCAGAATTAGGTCCTTTGAGGCGACACTTTCCTTTGCAGATGACATAAAGACGCATGACAAAACAGCACATGAGCATTTAAACTAGCTTCAATTCCTGCCATTAATTAATTTATTTGACCAATAGCTATAGAACCGCTGGAGACCTCCATACCCTGTGTGAATATTTTAGTGAGAAATGAGCGATTCAATTCTATGAGCCATGAGGTATCCTGTAAGATCAGAGATGCGCCCCATTCAATTTCTTTTTTATAGTAGCCAGTGCGAGATATTTCCAGAATTTTTTTTTTTATTAACTGTCATATAATTCGGAAACTAGAAAACTACACTATTTTTGATACAGTTTACATCTAGCATCCATGTGAACTCAATATGACTATTGAACGTAGATTGAAGATTAATGAGCGAGCCAACCTAAAGAGAACGAGTTTAATAGGCTTACAATCAGTAGTTGAAACAGACTATTCGCACAATTTTGTTATGTTCTCCCCCTAGCTGATCTATGACATTATAGATTTTTTTTTTTAACAAGGTGACTACCCCGTCGAGTGTATATGAAGGTATAAAGGTTTAAAGGTCATAGGCTGTTGGAATAATAATACACTAGTAATAATTATAGTCCATTCTGATGTACAGTAGAGACAGTGAGAACAGCGCCTCTACCATCATGGCTAGTTAGTTTCAATACACCCAGAAAGAGCATTGATCTAAGATTACTATCCACCCACATGGATGAACATGTACCTCTCCCACTTCCTTTCCCTTTTGGGCCATGAACCCATCTTTCACCCCTCGGTTCCCTGCCCCCATTAATACATGAGATTCTCTTCTCCAATCCCCACTACTAATCTGGAATATTTCAGACAGCAGACTGAGAGAGAACCATGCACCCTGGAGATGACCCCTCACCCAGCCAGACGCCGTTGCCGTCTGCGCTATACCATTTGGAGAAGTTTGAGGGAAATGGGCTCATACCATTCGACAAGTTCATCCGGGACTTCGAATTGGTCTACGATGTGAAAGCCCTGGATGATTCTAGGAGGAGGATCCTCCTGGACAATCACCTTCGAGGAGCTGCGAGAGAGTTCGCCCTCCAGGCCTCCCAGATCAAACTGGGATACAACGAATTAAAGAAAAACCTGGAACAGAGATTCTCCAGGAGGGCCCCCAAGAGAGAAGCCAGGAAGAAGTTCTTCTCCTGTAGACAAAGGCCCGGAGAAAAGGTTAAGGAATACGCGAACAGAGTGCGGAGCCTTGCCTCAGAAGCCGAGTCAGATGGCCTGAGGATCGACATCACTGAGGTCGCTGATATCTTCCTCACTGGACTCTGTCCAAACCTGTGGCAGAGAGCCCACCAACTCCAGAATGAGTCATGGGAGGTAATTGTGAGCAGTCTCCACCAGATCGAAGAAAGGGATGACGAGTACTCCAGATGCCAAATGGAAGATGAAGAGGGGAGTGCCAGGAAGTTGAGGGAGTTGACGAGCCAGATGGCCCGGCTGGAATCCAAGTTAAAGAACCTGGAGACGGAAAACCAGGACCTGAGGAGGACCCACAGGGAGCAACCCAGGATGAATATGGGAAACAGGTGGGACACCAACCAGGCCAGAGGTTTCCAGCGGAGAGGAGGTTCCGCTCAGAACAACCAGCCCACTATACAAGGGACCAGGCAGGAGAGACCCCAACAGAACCCCAACGGTAGAGCCCCACAAGAACAGCGCAAGGAAGGCCCTCCAGCAACAACCAAGGGAGGAGCGCCAAGGAGGTATGAGGGCCCCGAAGCAACGCGGACACCCATCAGGTGCTTCAGATGCGGGGAGACAGGCCACATGGCAAGAATTTGCACAGCCATGACAAAAAAATAGGTCCGGCTTGCCTCAAAGCAGGGAATGGGGGAACTCTAGCCGGCCTACCTGTAATCACTTGTACATTTGTAGATAAAGGTTGGTCTCTGAGCAATAGGACTATCAGACTAATTATCGATACAGGCTCAGAGGCCAACATTGTAAATATAGATTCCTTGGATATTAGCGCTGAAGGTTTGGGTAAACCCACCTTCCTTAAGGGGATTAGTGGGAGTGAGTTAAGGTCACTGGGGAGTGAGTTAATAGAGGTTAGGGCCTATATCAGGGGAAACCCCATCAGGGAAGTAAAAACAACATTTGAATACTGCCATCTAGGTGGGCTAGGCTTTGATGGAATCCTAGGTATGCCAGGATTCAAGGCTCTAAGACTCACTCTCAACCATGATGGAAGCGTCAGATCAGACTTTGAGCAGGACGAAGAACCGACTAAGTCGGCCTTCCTGTCCTCGTTACAGGCCAGTGAGGTGCCTGTCAGACCACCCAGTATACCTCTACATAAAATCAGGACAGGGGAAGACGTCCTTAGGGCATATAGTCACTGTTTCTGTGACGACATCTCCGATATGGGCGATGGGTCAACCATCATTGCCCCTAAGTTAAAGATACTGACTGGAAAGCCAGTCTATAGACGTCAGTATCCGATCCCAAATAAGCTGGTCTCAAAGGTGAAGGCCTTAGTAGACGAATTGGAAGAAGCTGGAATTATCGAGGGGAGTACATCCTTATGGAATTCTCCCCTATTCCCTGTTGCTAAAACAGACGGCAGCGTCCGCATTACAATGGACCTACGATTAATTAATGAGGTGACAGAATTCTTCCCGTTCCCAATACCTCGTGTTGAAGACAACCTGCGTGCTTTTGCAGGCGCAAAGGTCTTCAGCACATTAGACTTGACCTCTGGATTTTTCCAGATTCGCATCCCGGAGGGTGATAGAGATTATTTCACTTTCTCTCTGCCCTGGGGGAGATATCGTTTCACACGTCTACCACAAGGAGCGAAGAACTCAGCTCAGATCTTCCAATGGGCCATGAATTTGGTCCTAGGGGATTTGTTGTATAAATGCGTTCGTTTGTACATCGATGATGTCATCGTCTACAGCGACTCTCATGAGCAGCATGTGGCGGACCTTGCCGCTGTACTCGAACGCCTGAGTCGCTTTAATCTAAAGGCTAGGCGTGGGAAGAGTTATTTCTTCAAGGGCTCTGTAGATTACCTCGGTCATGTAATTGATCAGGATGGGATAAAACCCATGTGGGATAATGTCGCGGCTCTCAGGGATTTGAAACGTCCCCACAACATCAGGGGGGTCAGAAGTCTTTTGGGTACTGTAAACTACTACAGGCGCTTCATACCCAACGCAGGTGAACTCCTAGCTCCACTAAGTAACTTATTGAGAAAGGGGCGAAGATTCACTTGGGGTACAATAGAGCAGACAGCCTTTGAGACCATAAAACAAGTACTAACCAGTGAGCCTTTACTGGCTCATCCAATGATAGGGCGACCATTTATCCTCAATACAGACGCCAGTGGAATAGCGGTTGGCGCTTGTCTCCAACAGGAGATAGACGGGGTTGTCAAGCCAATAGCTTACTATAGCAAACGGTTGATAGGCCCCGAAACTCGCTATTCCACAATCGAAAAGGAGGCTTATGCCGTAGTGTTGTCTCTGCAGCACTTTAAACACCTCCTGGCGGGCAGTAAGGTTGAGGTGCATACCGATCACAAACCGATCACTTATAACAAGGGGTCTGATTATAAGAACGCTCGATTGTCTAGATGGGCAGAGATCATCCAAGACTTCAATGTGACATTTGTGTATGTCCCAGGGAAAGAAAACACGGTAGCCGACTTCCTCAGTAGGTTCCCGTGTGAGGATGATCCTGAACCATCACGAGATAAGAGAGTTGTGGCCGCAGTAATTAAAAATCGTGGGCCCCCCTTGATAGATAGTGATCGGACGTGGGAAGGTTTGCTTAAGGACAAGAAATGGGCCCCCTTATTGAAACTAATAGGTGACAGACGGTCTACCGAGACTGTAACTTATAAAAATAAGGATTATAAAATGCACGAGGGTTACCTTGTGTCTAAGAACAGTGGGGGTATCTGGGTGAAGGTGGTTCCGTCAGACATTAGGGAGATGGTGATTAAATATCACCACGACGTTCCGACGGGAGGTCATTTTGGGGTCAAGAAGGTAATGAGAAGGCTGAAGGACGATTATTATTGGCCGGGTATGAGGACACAGGTCCGAAACTATATATACAGATGCGAGGGTTGCCAGCTCTCAAATCAAGGTGTAACCAAGGCTGGTAATGCTCCCCACTTCAGGCCTGGAAAACCATTTGAGCATCTTGCTCTAGACTTCATAGGACCCTTAGAGAAGACTTCCAAAGGACATTCTAGCATCCTGACCATAGTCGATTTATTTACCAAATTCCCTATTTTAATACCTACAAGAGACCAGTGTGCCAGTACAGTGGTTAAAGCGCTGTTGGAAAGCGTAATTACTATCTTTGGAGTACCGAAAACTATACTTTCGGACCGGGGTTCGGCATTCATTAGCTGTATTTTCAAAGGGATTTGCAAGGCCATGGGGGTAAGTGCAGTGAACACCACTGCTTGGAGACCTCAAAGTAATGGCGCTGTAGAAAGGCTCAACAGAACAGTAATTGAATCTTTGCGTAGGTGTGAGGCAGGTTCTAATTGGGATGACATCTTACCCATGGTAGCTTTAGCTATCAGAACCACTGAACATTCTAGTACAGGGTTTACGCCAGCGAAACTCGTCTTCGGACATGAGCTGAGGCTCCCGCAACCCTTTCAGGAAGCGGGACAAAGTCCTGTAAGCGAAGATTTGATTGCTCAAACGGCAGCCTTCTACGAGCGGGAACTAACAGAGGAGGTCGAGAAGATAAGAGAGGTAGTAAGGCAAACCTACTTGAATGAACAGGAAGAAGCTAGGATTAAGTTCGAAAACAAAGGGCTGAGAACTTTCAATAACGGGGACTTAGTCCTAGTGGAGAGAATGCATGAGACAAAGGGGCGTCACAAATTTGAGCCAAGGTATGGGGGTCCATATGAGGTACTAAAAAGAGCTGGTGATACTGTATATCTCTTGAAGAATCTAGAAACTGGGAATTTGGATAAATACCATATAGATAGGTTAAAACAATACCATATACCAATTAGGATTTTCCCCACAGAGGAGGAGGAGACTAGTGATGGTAATTCAAGTCAAGGTTCCAGTGATGAAGATCATTGGATTCATCTTACAGGTCCAGCTTATCTCCCTAATAGGTCCGTTAATGTAGTGGTTCCACAAGGGGTGACAACCAGAGCGAACTCAGAAGTAATGAGACGAGAGGAAGTTGACAGAGTTAGTGTGAACAGTTTAACTTTACGCAGGTCTACAAGGGTGAAAAGGCCCACACAGTGTAAATTCTGCTTAGACTGTCGCCTCTAACTAGGATTTTGGAGTGTGTACGGAGAATCAGCTCGATAGAATGAGAACTTTAGAGATTTCAGCCTTTTTTTTTTTTAAACCTTTTTTTTTAAAGTAGAGCTTCATTAGGATTCCTTTTTTTTTTTTTAATACAAACTATTTCTTGTTAAAACCCGAGTTTCAAAGACCAATGAGAATAATGTATACCATTGTGAATTAACTATTTAGTGTAAATCTGAAATTTTAGTTATTACCAGGAGTAATAGATGAAGGAAGGTGTAGGAAATCACAACTTAGAGGGGGGGCTATGTCTAAAACAACGAACCTAATAGGCATCCTATGGCTTGTGTTGGGTAATTCAGAAACCCTATAATCCCTGGCCTTCAGGTAGTAGCTTTGAAATAGGTTTCTAATGAGGACATGAAAGGTCAATCTTTCAGAGTAAAGTTGTGAAGTATAGGGACCCTAAGCCAGGGGTAGAAGTTAAGTAGGCCCAGATCGTAGTCGATCCTCGGAAAGCACTTGAGAATGTTAGTGTTGGGTAGTGAATCGTAAACCCTATAAATCCATCTTTCAATAGAGTGCTGAGGTCGGACTACTGCAAAGGGGACAGACGCAAGGTGAAGTAGGAAGAAAGTGACTTCACCCACGGTGGCTAGGGGAGTGACTCAATCCCGCTTTTATGAGGTGTCACGTTTAATGGTCCTTTATTCGCCATTATAATTTGTGTATGTCTTTATAGAATTGTCGTGAAAAATCGCTTAGTGTCAAGGCAAGGGCAGTTTTTGAAGTTACACTGACTTTTTTTTAAGTAGGTTAGCTTCCAGATTATTTAGAATTGTTAACAATTATTGTTAACAATCATTTATCGAGTATAAAGTATTAGTATATATAGAGCTTGTACAGAGGCATTTCTTTTGAGTAACACAGGGCTTTAGTTCCCAATTTGTTTTAGTTTTATTATTTTATTTGATTTCACATTGTGTCCTGAAATATGTTATTATTTGTTAGGATCTATTGATATTGATAAACGAGTATTTTGGCCTTTGTAGCAGCTTTTAACTTTAGTATGAGTGCATTCCGCGAATGATAGGGGGGGGGTGTATGAAAGAATTGGAATAATGAATGTGTAGAAGGTTAAAAACTATTATACTGTGAGCCCAAAATACATTAGATTAGGATTAAGGACTTTAATAGGATCGATTTTATTTTATTTTATTTTTTATTTCGAATTTTGTTAGGACCGAGAAGCCTCAAACAGGACAACTACAACTCTATCTAGTTAGAAAATATTCGCTCCCTTTTGTTAGGTCCCTCGTTAGGGGGTATAATTTTCCTTTGATTTTCTTTTATCTTAGTTTAGCTTGAATTCTAAGGATTGTGGATAAATGATCCCTATCCCGACCCTCAGACTTGGAGATAGTGGAAGGCAGGGATCAAGCCGAATTTCCCACTCAACTCCTCCTCGCAAGAGGAAACGAAGAGGTATAGATTGAATTTTATGCAGGATGGGGGATTTGTTTTAGCCATGCCGTATAGCCTGGGGTATAACGGCGCGACCTTGGGTGACCGATCTGACACCGTAGTTTCGACGCTTTTAGCGTGGCTGGAGCGAGGGTGTTGCAGACGGGAGGTCCTGTAAGATTGGCAAGTAGGCAGAGATTGCCCAGTTATTCTAGACGAAGTGTTTCCGTCTATTGAATTTTTTTTGGTACCAGTTTGATCCCCCATAGCTAGCGGAAGTTTCTTCTAATAAAGGATTCGCCCTGCCATACGTTTTGTTGGAATGAATTCGAGTATAAGACCGATTCGAGAGGCAAAATAAGTAATTATTAGGACCTTCAACGAGTTTAAACTCGTTTCATGATAGGATAAGATTTTGAAGTATTAGTTAAATATAGGGACCGCGAACGAGACGCCAGAACGAGCCAATGAGTCAAAGTTTTAGAAGTGTTGTATTGAGGACAGTAGAATTAAGAGCAGTTATACAGGGAGTAGAATTCTGAAGGAATTTGTAAAAGAACCAAAATTTCAGATTGATAAAATTCAAATTTATAAGATGTAGATTTGTAGGATTCAGGTCAATGAATAGAGGGTATATTAGTAGATGAAAGTAATATGAATTTCTTGGAAGGGGGAGGTAGCTGAACTGTACACACCCCAGAGGCAAGGTAAACGGAGCCACAAACAAAATAGTAGAAGTTGATTAGTTTCTCTGTCAAACAGAGAGCTTTCTTCATACGGTTGTCGCCCTAGATTTAAATGGACTGTGTAGTTTAATAGAGGTCTGGGATATATTCCATTTAACCAAGATTCCAAATGACGTACCCATCTGAGTTGAGAGTTTGTAACAGAGGAATCTAACACATAAGAGAAAACCCACCCTCCAGTAGGATCGGGATAGACGAATATTACCCAGTGACCAACTCGTGATTCCAGACTGAATAAGATTGAAAAACTTAACTGAGATACTAAACCTTGAACCTTCAGCGCACAAATATATATAATGTGTTTTCATTTTCTAATTGAATATGTTATTATTTTATATCATATATATTATATTATAATCATATGCTATTCATTTCAACAATTTTATTTCCTTTGATATTCATGATATTAGTAATATTTACCGGCCATGTTGCGATTTTTTTTAACATGTTGTCATGGCTTATTCTTCCCTTAAGGCATGATCTATTTTATCCTTATTGTCTTTTATCCGCCTTACTTGTATAAGTATATATATTTTGTCATCATATATAATTTTGTAGTAGTTTTCTTTATCATCTATCATGGGATGATTTTTATCATATTTAATCACTATCTGCATGATACGTGTTTTCTTCAATATATATATTATACCCATCATATAACATGGAAGGATTCATTTTATCATTACATATTTCGTGCCTTATTTAATAATTACTTTCACAATTTGTTTTCTGTAACCTTTTTTTTTTATTTAGCAAAAGTCATCATGTCATAGGCTAATCATTATGTATCAAGATATTTCTTTCAGCTAACTATAATTATCCTTTCCTTTGATTGTATATGTATAACTATACCACACGAATGTCTTGATTGGTACTTAAATAAAGATGCTGGCATGTTTTAGGAGTTGGACTAGTCAGTTATTTCTAAACGACTCCTTGGCGCCCAAATTTTTATATATAATATGTAATAGGGAAATGTTCTAACTGTATTGTTAGCAGAAAGAAGGTAGCAATGAATCCAGCACCACAAGAGGCAAGGATGGGGTTGAGAGGACTTACCACAAGGAGGGTCTACTCCTCAAGGCCAAAGAAGAAAGTGGAAGGGTGGTATATATACCCATGAATGGTAAGACAGATGACCTTGCTTACTTCCATACATATGATATGACTGTCCCTAATAACCTATTTTGATAACAGTGTTCTGACAGAATAATAGCACATAAAAAAACCCTTTGCCAGGATGCACAATGCCCACTAATGTTCGGAATAATAAACATCTAGAATAGCATACCATCATTTTGATTAGCCTTATCTTCCCTATAGGTTTCGGTACACCTGACTTCACCTAGTAATGGAAAATGCATTTTGCTAGAAATGGGCCTGCTTTCATAGTAACTGATGAAAGGCAGATGAATAATGAATAGCACAAACGCATTTGTCCATTACTTGGCAGGGGGAGGATTGTTGGGGCACGTTTTTGTAACCATACCCCAACAGAAGGCGTATGTATAATCAAATCAAATGGATACATGGCTTCCCTCCCACATAGACTTACAGACCATTTTTTTGCCCAGAAACTTAGACACTTGGTGACACCAGACTTCCATGCCGAAAGCTGATGCCTGGTAAAGAAGAAGACATCCAGAGACATCCGAGCTGGAAACTGTTGTTTCATATGTACATATATTCCCCTCACCAAAAATTTAGGTAAAGGTGACCAGAAAAAAAAAAAAAAAAAAGGAGAAAAATGGAGAAGGAAGATCTCTAAAGACTGAAACTTATAAAATATCCTTCCAGAGAAAGGAAAGCATCACATTACAGTCCAGGTAAAAAGGGCCTGGGTCAATTTTAGCCAAGACGGGGGGGCGATATATATACCATCCCGAGAAAAAGGGAGGATTGTATTTCAACCCATGTGGAAGGACAGAGGGAGGGAGTCTGAAATCTTACACTACCGCAGGGGTTGTTTCTCTCTTTAGATTTTTTTTTTGTTTTGGTAATACTATATGTTCTATTTTGAAGGGGAGAGGCCTGGGGCGTCTATGAAATTGATACTGGAGCCGTTGGCCATTTTGATTGGTGTTTCTTTCGGCGAATGAAAATGGAGAATGAGATGATATAAAAGAAGGTTCTTTGCCAAAAGGCGGGATTTCGATCGGAGTCGCTCAGTGAGAAGGACGATTTTTAGACGGGCCTGAGACGTAGAGGAGACCAGACCTTGCCGCCGCTTTCGAGAGAAGGTAAGCCCCTTGCCATTATGGCTTAGCCCCCCCTTTTTTTTTATTTTTCGAACAGAAGCTAATCTATTTAGATTCTGAATGGGCCCTAAAGGGCTTTAAGTGACTTAAAAGGAGTGTTAGGGTTCGTATATTTTGTCCCGCTAGAATAGATGGAGATCTAGGTTTCCCCCCCTTTTTGTGTAGTAGCCAACCTAGATTTCGCATGGGCCTTAAAGGGCTATAAAGTAACTTCAGGTCACCTCTATCTAAATTTTACTATGTAAATAGCATATCTCGTCAGTATAGACATGTTCCCAAATTTTAAGATATTTAAATAAATATCTAGAGAAATTTTCTTGTGTTCTCTGTTACCTATTTCATACATAATTTGCTTTATGGTGATATTCCAACTGTTTAAATGAAATGTTGTATGTTTATTACCTATTTGAAGGGAATGTTACTAATAATCAAGTCTCCCATAAATTACCGGCCACATACATTGCCGCGAGTGTCTGTGTTTCAGTGTTTTATAGATTGCCCAATTTAATAACGATTTCATGGGTTGTCTGATAATATTGTATAATAGTGTCGCGGCTGTTTCCATCTTTAGACCATTGTTCTGACAATATTATATGCTCGATCCTTGCTTTAGCTCAACTCTTAATCAATTACAGAGTTTTTCCCCCCTTTTCTTTTTTATTTATTTTATTTATCCTGTTTGCATAAATTGCATTACATGTGATGATGTAAAGACATATGCCGATAGTGCATCACTGACAGCTGTGCTGCTATTATACAACATTAAGGTCTTGCTGTGGGTTATATACATGGGGTTGTTGGCCTAAATTGCTATATATATATATACCTAAGTAAGGAAACTTTTAATAAGATACATCGTGTATCCTCCCTTTTCAACTATCCAAACCAGGGGAACACATCAAAATTTGGAATGCTTTAAAGAATTTATATGAACGATCAAATTTGTCGAATAAATTATTTCTATTGAGAAAATTATACAGAATGAAACTTGAATCAAACTCAACCATGCAAGACTTTATTAAAGATACAATGGAAATTGTTGAAAAACTTACAGATCTTGGTGAAGAAATTAAAGATAATTACATAGTTGCTATATTGCTGTGTGGATTACCAGAAGAATATGAATCGTTGATTACAGCTCTAGAAGCTAGGCCAGAAAAAGAAATAACTTTAAACTATGTAAAAGGAAAATTAATAGATGAGTATGACCACAGAAAAGAAAGAAGTACATTCAATCAAGGTTATTGTGAGCAAGCATTGAAAAGTGTGAATAAGAAACGCCAAACTATAATATGCCATTGTTGCTCAAAACCGGGTCATATCAAAAAGGATTGTTTTTAATTTAAAGCTGATAAACGTGAAAATCAAAATAAAAATAGAAGAAAAAATAATTATTCATATTTTTTCGCAAATAAACTGCCACGTGAACAAGATCCTCATGATAAATCACCCTTTTGTTTTAATGCTTTGATAGATTATACAAGTAATGGCTGGTGTATTGATTCTGGTGCCTCAATGCACATGACTGGAGATAAGTCATTTTTTAATAAAATATACCAAAACAGAGAGGATAAAATATTTCTTCCAGATGGGAAATCCATGAATGCTGAATTAATTGGAGAAGGCTACATCACCTGTGTATTGCCTAATGAAAGTCCCAAACAGATTTTGGTAAAGAACGTCCTATATGTGCCAGGAATGAAGGAAAATCTACTATCTGTTAATAGGTTAACTCAATTGGATTTTGAAGTTAATTTCAAAAGGAATAACTGCGAAATAAAAAGAAATGGAGAATTATGTGGTTTGGGAAATAACGTCTCAAATCTATATTTATTGAAAACCGGAGAAAAATTAAATTTTGTGTGTGATGGTGAATGTAAAAATGCATTCATATATGGCACAAGAGATTAGGCAATCGAGGATCAGATGCAATTGAATTTCTAATGAAGAATAAAATGGCAAGAGGAATTTGCATAAAGCCATGTAAAGATAATGGAAATTTGATTTGCGAAATTTACATAAGTTCCAAATTAACTAGACAACCGTATCCAAAAGAAACACAATATGAATCTAGAAAACCTTTAGATTTAGTGCATACAGATTTATGTGGACCTATGCAGGATATAACTCCCGGGAAAAATATATATTTTATAACCTTTATTGAAGATTTTTCCAGATACACAACTCTTTTTCTTTTGAAAAATAAGAACGAAGTTTTTAATAAATTAAAGGACTACTCGGCCTTTGTACAAAACAAGTTCAAAACAAAAATTAAAACACTTAGGTCAGATAATGGCGGTGAATATCAATCAACCTCTATGCAGGAATTTTTGAAACATGAAGGTATTTGCCATCAAACTTCCGCACCATATTGCCCACAACAGAATGGAGTAGGTGAAAGAAAAAAATAGATCTCTAGTTGAAATGGCAAAGGCAATGCTAAATGAATCTGGCTTAGATTTTAAATATTGGGGTGAGGCAATTTTAACTGCTAATTATTTGCAAAACAGACTTCCTACCAGAAAGCTCACAAAAACTCCATATGAATTGTGGAATGGTATAACTCCAAATTTAAATCATCTGAGAATCTTTGGATCGAAAGCTTATGTCTATAATACAAGAAGAATTAATAAATTTGAACAAAATGCTTTGGAAGGCATCTTTGTTGGATAATCTCCCTAAGATCTAAAGCCTACAGAATCCTCTTTCCCGAAAGCAACAAAATAACAATTAGGAGAAATGTTGCATTTATTGAAAACTTTGATAGAAATTCTGTAAAAGATATAAATGAAGACTTTAATATTGTGGACCTGAATCTTTTCAATAAGCCACAAATAGAGGAAACTAATGATCATCATGTAAATGAAGATGTACATGAAAATGACCTACAACCTTCAGTGTCAGCTTCAACATTGAGAAGATCTCATAGATCAACCAAAGGAATACCTCCACAGAGATACAGCCTTCATGCAAATTATACATCTATTAGAGAACCTCTCAATTGGAATGAATTAGAGAATCTTCCTTTAGACGAGAAAAAAGAACGGCTAAAGGCTTCAGAAGAAGAGATGAAATCTCATTTAGAAAATGATACGTGGAATTTGACTGATCTCCCGCCTGGAAAGAAATCAATAGGATGTAAACGGATTTTTAAAGCTGAAAACAATCAAGATGGAAATGTTGAAAGGTTTAAGGCAAGATTGGTTGCTAAAAGGTTTTGATCAAAAATATGGTGAAGATTACAACGAAACCTTTGCCCCTGTATCAAAATTGACTACATTAAGAACTATGTTTTCTATCGCTGCATATAAAAAAATAATCATTAAACATTATGACATTAAAACAGCCTTCCTATATGGGGAGTTGATGGAAAAGATATAAATGGATCAACCAGATGGATATATTCATATAGGGAAGGAAAATCTAGTTTGTAAACTTAACAAATCAATTTATGGGCTAAAACAATCAGCAAGATCCTGGTACCAGAAAATTAATGAAATTTTAAGGACTTTAGGATTTTATCAAGCAAAGTCGGATCCCTGTCTTTATATAAATAGTCAATTTGGAGAAATGATATATTTGCTCATATAAGTAGATGATTTTTGATTTGTTCAACCTCAAATTAATTAACGAGGTCAAGTCAAAGCTTTCTGAACATATTCAGTTGAAGAATCTGGGTGATGCGCGCCACTCATTATCTAGGAATTCAGATTGAAAAAGATATTGATGGGAAATACTACTGCATCAGAAGTTGAAAATATTAAGAATTTTAGACAAATACGGAATGAGCAGTTCTAAGGGGGTATCCACTCCTATGGAAGTAGGATATTTAAACATAAAAGAAAATATACTTTTACTGTCAAATGAGAAATATATAAAATTGATTGGTGAATTGATGTATATCGCCAACTGTACCAGGCCTGACATCTCTTCTGCAATTGGTATTTTGAGTAGAAGAGTAGTCAAACCTAATGAACATGATTGGAAAGCGCTTAAGAGAATTTTGGGGTACTTGAAAAGCACTTTGGACCTAGTATTGGTGTAAGAAACTTCATCTTCGGTTGAACTAACTGGATACACTGATGCAGATTGGGGTAATGAAAAGGACAGAAAGTATACTACAGGATATATTTATAAATTGGGAACTAATCTGATCACGTGGGTTAGCCAAAAACAAAACTCAGTTTCTCTTTCTTCGACAGAAGCAGAATATGTGGCAGCAGCAACAGCCGCTCAAGAAGCAATTTGGTTAGACTTGCTGATGTCAGATTTTGGATTTGAAATTAAAAAACCTATTATCTTAAATGAAGATAATCAGAGTTGTATGAAATTACTAAATTCAGAAAAAGCAACTGCTAGGACAAAGCATATTGATATAAAGTTTCATTTCATCAAGGACTTAATTTCTAATAATTTTCTTTCTCTGAACTACTGTCCAACTGAAAAGATGTTAGCAGACATCTTGACCAAGCCACTTCCTAGGAATAAGTTTCAAGAGTTGAGACAAGGAATTGGACTCATCACCTACAGCCATTGAGAAGGGGATTGTTGGAATATTACAGAGTAACAATGGCTATAGATGAGACTGAGTTTGAAAAGGAACTTGTACGTATATAATGTTTCTGTATTGCTTTTGTTGTTTTCATGTAGACATATATACCAAGATTTGTTTCATATAATTACTATTAATAATAAATAATATGCAATGTTAAATTGGTTACGGATTCATCCTTCTAATTTACTTTAATTAAATAACAGCTGGTGTGCCTCATCTAGCGATTAAAATTGTAACTGAAATCAATTTTTAATTTTTCATTATTTTCCATAAAATTTACATTTAATTCTGAGCATAATAGTGTTTACCGCATTGCTCTAGCGCAAATATTCGCTTACTTTGAATCGATTTTATTGTTTTAATAAAGATATATATATATATATTTAAATTGTGATAGTACCTATTAATATATTGAGTTTGAATATTTTGCTAGAGAGTTTTGGTTTCAAATCTGGGTGATTGTTTTTATATTGCGGTGTACAATTTTTATATTTCGGAAAAATGAGATGTGGTTGACGGAAGATCAGTGATATTGGTATTTATTTTTAAAAATGTATTTTCGTGTTATTTTAATATGCTGATAGTCTTCGATGTTTTGCTTATGAGAATGAACGGGCACGATTCACACATAGAATCTGGTAACTTACCTTGTTGCCGTTTGGTTTTGTGAATTGGTAGAGATATTGAATTATTGTTCCAAATGATCGATTGTTTGAAGTAAATTTTGACCACAGCGTAGAGTTTTCAATCTTCTGTGATTAGATTCCAGGTTTGTATCCTTGTTAAAGTAGGATCTTGGGATATCCTGATAACTATAATTGCTTATGGATTAGTTCTAGGTCTTCGTGGCAGCCAATTTTCTGGAGAAGTAGGTCAGTAACAATTATATATATTATTCTCGAAGCACGTTCGGGGAGTGTGTGTCCGGGTAATCTTATTCTTCCAAGCAAGTTCGCGCAGTGTCCGCATAATTTTATTTCCATGAGTAAGTTCTGATCATTTGACGTTAAAATAAATTATTCAGATCATTCAACGTTTAAATAAATTATTTCTGAAGTTCAGAGATATTTCAATGCCCAAATAATTTTCTTTAAATTTCTCACTATTCAATGTCCAAATAAAAGTTATATGTATTCTTTAATTTAGATCATTCAAGGCTCAAATAAATTATTCCTGGTATTCAAATATTTCTGCTCTCAAATAAATTTATACAAAGTTTCGATCATTCAAATTTTAAATGAATTATTCAGAAAATAAGTTTATCCATAAAAAATTCAAATATTTTATAATACGAAGTTAATATCTTTCACCATAAGCCTTCAAAAATAAAATATTCCGAAATTCTGATCATTCAGTGTTCAGATAAATTATCGCGAAGCTCCGTTCATACGACATTCAATAAAATTAATCCAATTTTCTGATCATTCAAGGTTAAAATAAATCTATATGCCAAGTTCAAATCATTCATTGTCCAAAAAGGTTAATCGAGCTATTCAAGTCATTTAGAGTTCCAATAATTCATTGCGAATTTCATATCATTCAATGTTCAAATTAATTAATTCCGAAGTTAAGATTTTTCAAGGTTCCAAAAATTATTCCCGAAATTAAGATCCTTCAACGTCTAGATGAATTTATACGCAGTTCAGATCATTCAATGTTCAAATAAATTATTCAGAAATTCTGATCATTCAAAGTTTAAATACTTTTGCCGAAGTTCCGATCATTCAACGCTCAAATAATTTATTCCGAAGTTTTAAGCAATCAATACTCAAATATCCAGAAGTTCAGATCTCCCCTTCTAATAAATGTATGCTTAATGCTAATCATTCATTATTTTAAAAAATAATCCGAGAAAGGGAGAGAAGTTTAGATCATTCAGCATTCAAATAGGTTATTCTGAATTTCCGATCATTCAGCCTACAAAAATTTATCGCGAAGTTCTAATCAATTAACGTTAAAATAAATTATTCCCAAAGCTCAGATCATTCAACGTTAAAAATACAGAAGTTAAGATTATTCAACGTTCAAAAATATTCCAGGTTCAGTGTAAATTAAAACGTTGATCGTGTAAATTAAAATATACCCGAAATTCCAATCATTCATTCAATTTATGCGAAATTCACAACTTTCATTGTTCAAATTAATTATTCCAAAGTTCCGTCCATTCTACATTCAAAAAATCATATACTAGTAAAAAGTTATATATATGATCATTAAACGTTCAAAAATTCCGAAATTAAGAAAATTTAGCGTTTAAATAAGTTATTTAGAAGTCCAGATCATTCAATCTTCAAATAAACATTCTGATGTCCAGATCAATCAATATTCAAATAATAGATTCTAATGTCCAGATCATTCAATATTTAAAAAAATATTAAAAAGCCCAGATCATTCAATGTTCAAATAAATATATTCCCAGGTGTCCAGATCATTCAATGTTCAAATAAATATATTCCGAGGTGTCCAGATCATTCAATGTTCAAATAAATATATTCCGAGGTATCCAGATCATTCAATGTTCAAATAAATATATTCCGAGGTATCCAGATCATTCAATGTTCAAATAAATATATTCCGAGGTATCCAGATCATTCAATGTTCAAATAAATATATTCCCAGGTATCCAGATCATTCAATGTTCAAATAAATATATTCCGAGGTGTCCAGATCATTCAATGTTCAAATAAATATATTCCGAGGTATCCAGATCATTCAATGTTCAAATAAATATATTCCGAGGTATCCAGATCATTCAATGTTCAAAAAAATATATTCCGAGGTGTCTGTTCTACCGCGTTAGGGTAAAGGTTCGAGCTGCAGTGAGAACTATAAATTAATAATTTATATTTTAATAAGTGTCCAAAAATTACATACAATTATAAGAGGCAGATGGAGTACAGTTTTTACTCCACCAGCGCCTAGAGTATTATATAATGGAAGGAACCGCCGTAGGTTGTAGAGACGCGCGGTCAACACCAGGCGACATCAGGCGGTGTTCGAAAAGTGCGCGCGCAGGCCGGCTGGCCAGCCGCCGGCGTCCCAGGCCAGCGTCGCCCGCTGGCATCCTCTTATCTCATTCCCCCCCCTGGAGATTGGGACTTGGGACCGATCCAACGTAGTTGCTATAATGCGGGTTCGGTTCTCGGGTTCGAGGGGATAAGGTCTGCTGATGTTGAGCTGAGTTGGGTGGGGTGGTGTACGGTGGAGGCACGAAAGGTCGTAAGAATCTGCGATTACGGCGAAGAAGGCGTCCGGCGTCGGTCCGGATGAGGTAGCTGCGACCGCGTGGAAGTTGTTCGAGAACCTTAGCAAGGAGGGTCCAATGTTTTGTGCGGTGATCCTGGACAAGGACTATTGTTCCCACTTCCAAATGTGAGAGTGGCTTGGCGTTGCGATTGTATCGCTTCCGGAAGGAATGTTCTCTTACATTTTGCTGCAAGAGGTACTGGGCCATCTGGATCTGCTGGGGCGTGCCAGAGATGGTGATGACCCGTTCGTTGCTACCAGGTTGAGACTCATCTATGGTGATCCCCGCACCAGACTCGCGCCGGATCTTCCTGATGCGTTGACCACCTTTCCCAATGATGGCACCGGCGAGATCATTTGGTATAGTGACTTGTGATGAGCCTTTTTTCGGGACGACTACCATAGGATGGCACCAATCGATGGCTTCGCCGACGGGTACCTGTTCGATTATCCCTTTCGCCAACATGGTATCGAGTTGAGTTTTGACGGGGTCTCTCCAGTGAAAGGGAGCGTTGTATGCCCGGTAGCGTTTGCAAGGAACGGCATCTTTAACTAGTTCGATAGACATGGGGGGTCCTTGCATGGGTTTTAACACTGTGTCGTCGAACGCTCTAGCATAATGGGTAAGGATAGACTGCTTATCGATCTCATTGGCTCTCACCGGGGTCGGCGGGAACGTTAGAACTTGTCCGTTGGTTATGGCATTGACGATCATTGAATGGGGCCAGTTATCCGGCAGAAGTCCTAAGGCTTTGCATCCGCTCTTGCTCAAGAGAGGGGCGTTCAGGTGCTTGCAGACTCCAACGGTAGTACTGTATGTTTTCCCGTTGAGATGCAGTGCCGCGACGAACGATCCACAAGGACTTAAGCTGATGCCGTTGGCTCCTACGCAAGGGACGTTCTTCGGGTTGAGTGCTGATCGGGTCTGCTCATCCAGTAACAGGAATTCTGATTCTGGGATTAGATCCAGATCTGACCCCGGGTCCGCCAGCCAACGGATTTGGTGTAACTTATGGTTGATATCGGTCGGAATGGTTATGAGTTCGTTGCGTACTCCAGCTGCAACAACTGTGTTTGAGGGTCCTGGTTGGGACTGATTGTTTCTGGTTGCGGGTGGCGGGATATTAGGTTTGGTTGTGGGTTTCCGTTTCAGTTGTCGGCAAACCCTTCCGTAATGCCCGGTGATGCCGCATTTGTTACACTCTATGTCTTTTGCTGGGCACTGGTCACGGCGGTGTCTTGGGTTAGCCCCACAACCGGAGCAGGGGTCGTTAGGATCATAGGGTTTTTGAAAGAAACGGTTGGCCTTAGGTGAGGTTTCAGACGAGCTGGCTTGTTGATGCTTGTAGGTTGATGGTGCACGTCTGGTTGCAATGAAGGCTTCGGGGGAGGTGGTTGGGGAGGCTGAAAGAGTCGCGCCCACGGCGGTAGCACTCTCATGTGCGATGCAAATTGAGAGGACTCGGTCCAGGGAGAGGTCGGAATTGTACTGCTCCGCCAGTACTTTTCATTGGAGGTCTTTATCAAACAGGCCACATATTAACCTGTCACGGATACGGAGTTGCTGTTGATAACCAGCAAGGGCAAACGTTTTCCCACAAGCTCTTTTTGTGCATATTGTAATACACGAGTCGCCGCATGTGCTGCACTTAAAATCCAGCTCATGTGCACACGAGTCATCAAGAGCTTTAAGGGCTGCGAAGTAGCGATCCACCGATTCTCCGGTTTGTTGGTCCCTACGATGAAAATCTTGCCGATCAAGGAGGGAGTTTCGCTTCTTGCGTAGGTAGGCCTCGAGAGCATTCACGGCTTCATCGAGGGTGGTGGTGGTAGAAATATGAAGGCGGCCTGATTGCCAAAGGATGGTCCATTCGGAATGGAGGGCGGCAAGCAAAGTCACTTGCTGTGTGGATAGCGGGAAGGTGGCTACTTGTTGGGCGTCCACGTAGTCGTTCCAACGTTGTTTCCAATCGCGGAAAGAAGACATCGTTAACTCCTCCGGGGAAGCCAGTTTAGGAAGCTGGATGATTTTTGTGGCGTGGTGAGGAGGAGCTCCTAATGGGACTGTCGGTGTCGGATTCCGAGTAGCCATCTGCTGCAACAGTGCGGCTATGGACCTGAGGATGTCGGTGCTGGTCGGCGAGGCAGGGTTCTCTGGAGGGGTTTGGGATGGTCGGCGATTCCTTCTTGAGGGCATCTTGATTACTAATTGTCACTGAGCTGTCACTTAAAAAACGGCTATAATTAACCGAATGTCGACTGCGCCATGTTCTACCGCGTTAGGGTAAAGGTTCGAGCTGCAGTGAGAACTATAAATTAATAATTTATATTTTAATAAGTGTCCAAAAATTACATACAATTATAAGAGGCAGATGGAGTACAGTTTTTACTCCACCAGCGCCTAGAGTATTATATAATGGAAGGAACCGCCGTAGGTTGTAGAGACGCGCGGTCAACACCAGGCGACATCAGGCGGTGTTCGAAAAGTGCGCGCGCAGCCTGCGCGCGCAGGCCGGTTGGCCAGCCGCCGGCGTCCCAGGCCAGCGTCGCCCGCTGGCATCCTCTTATCTCAGTGTCCAGATCATTCAATGTTCAAATAAATATATTCCGAGGTGTCCAGATAATTCAATGTTCAAATAAATATATTCCGAGGTGTCCAGATCATTCAATGTTCAAATAAATATATTCCGAGGTATCCAGATCATTCAATATTCAAATAAATATATTCCCAGGTAACCAGATCATTCAATGTTCAAATAAATATATTTCGAGGTGTCCAGATCATTCAATGTTCAAATAAATATATTCCCAGGTATCCAGATCATTCAATGTTCAAATAAATATATTCCGAGGTGTCCAGATCATTCAATGTTCAAATAAATATATTCCGAGGCGTCCAGATCATTCAATGTTCAAATAAATATATCTCGAGGTGTCCAGATCATTCAATGTTCAAATAAATATATTCCGAGGTGTCCAGATCATTCAATGTTCAAATAATTATATTCCGAGGTGTCCAGATCATTCAATGTTCAAATAAATATATTCCGAGGTGTCCAGATCATTCAATGTTCAAATAAATATATTCCGAGGTGTCCAGATCATTCAATGTTCAAATAAATATATTCCGAGGTATCCAGATCATTCAATGTTCAAATAAATATATTCCGAGGTATCCAGATCATTCAATGTTCAAATAAATATATTCCCAGGTATCCAGATCATTCAATGTTTAAATAAATATATTCCGAGGTGTCCAGATCATTCAATGTTCAAATAAATATATTCCCAGGTATCCAGATCATTCAATGTTTAAATAAATATATTCCGAGGTATCCAGATCATTCAATGTTCAAATAAATATATTCCCAGGTATCCAGATCATTCAATGTTTAAATAAATATATTCCGAGGTATCCAGATCATTCAATGTTCAAATAAATATATTCCGAGGTATCCAGATCATTCAATGTTCAAATAAATATATTCCGAGGTGTCCAGATCATTCAATGTTCAAATAAATATATTTCGAGGTGTCCAGATCATTCAATGTTCAAATAAATATATTCCGAGGTATCCAGATCATTCAATGTTCAAATAAATATATTCCGAGGTATCCAGATCATTCAATGTTCAAATAAATATATTTTCCGAGGTATCCAGATCATTCAATGTTCAAATAAATATATATTCCGAGGTATCCAGATCATTCAATGTTCAAATAAATATATTCCGAGGTATCCAGATCATTCAATGTTCAAATAAATATATTCCGAGGTATCCAGATCATTCAATGTTCAAATAAATATATTTCGAGGTATCCAGATCATTCAATGTTTAAATAAATATATTCCGAGGTGTCCAGATCATTCAATGTTCAAATAAATATATTCCGAGGTGTCCAGATCATTCAATGTTCAAATAAATATATTCCGAGGTATCCAGATCATTCAATGTTCAAATAAATATATTCCGAGGTGTCCAGATCATTCAATGTTCAAATAAATATATTCCGAGGTATCCAGATCATTCAATGTTCAAATAAATATATTCCGAGGTGTCCAGATCATTCAATGTTCAAATAAATATATTCCGAGGTGTCCAGATCATTCAATGTTCAAATAAATATATTCCGAGGTGTCCAGATCATTCAATGTTCAAATAAATATATTCCGAGGTATCCAGATCATTCAATATTCAAATAAATATATTCCCAGGTAACCAGATCATTCAATGTTCAAATAAATATATTCCGAGGTGTCCAGATCATTCAATGTTCAAATAAATATATTCCGAGGTATCCAGATCATTCAATGTTCAAATAAATATATTCCGAGGTGTCCAGATCATTCAATATTCAAACAAATATTTATACCGAGGTATCCAGATCATTCAATGTACAAATAAATATATTCCGAGGTGTCCAGATCATTCAATGTTCAAATAAATATATTCCGAGGGGTCCAGATCATTCAATGTCCAAATAAATATATTCCGAGGTGTCCAGATCATTCAATATTCAAATAAATATATTCCGAGGTGTCCAGATCATTAAATGTTCAAATAAATATATTCCGAGGTATCCAGATCATTCGATGTTCAAATAAATATATTCCGAGGTGTCCAGATCATTCAAGGTTCAAATAAATATATTCCGAGGTGTCCAGATCATTCAATGTTCAAATAAATATATTCCGAGGTGTCCAGATCATTCGATGTTCAAATAAATATTTATACCGAGGTGTCCAGATCATTCAATGTTCAAATAAATATATATACCGAGGTAGCCAGATCATTCAATGTTCAAATAAATATATTCCGAGGTGTCCAGATCATTCAATGTTCAAATAAATATATTCCGAGGAATTCAGATCATTCAATGTTAAAATAAATATATTCCGAGGTATCCAGATCATTCAATGTTCAAATAAATATATTCCGAGGTGTCCAGATCATTCAATATTCAAATAAATATATCTCGAGGTGTCCAGATCATTCAATGTTCAAATAAATATATTCCGAGGTATCCAGATCATTCAATGTTCAAATAAATATATTCCGAGGTATCCAGATCATTCAATGTACAAATAAATATATTCCGAGGTATCCAGATCATTCAATGTACAAATAAATATATTCCGAGGTATCCATATCATTAATATTCAAATAAATATATTCCGAGGTATCCAGATCATTCAATGTTCAAATAAATATATTCTGAGGTATCCAGATTGTTCGTGTTCGTTTAAAAAAAAAACAAAAAAAGGGCGATCGATAGAAAGGAAACCAATGGGGGAAATAAATGCACAGAAACACAGTATAATAAAAGGATTTATTTTAAAAAATTAAAAACAAAAGGGATAAAAACTATTATACTATTATTATGGGTAAAAACAAGAAAAATGGTTAAGCTAAATTATACTTATATCTAAGGGATTATGTATAAAAAACAATAAACAAGGTTAAGCAAAAGAGAAAGTAAAAAAATTAACTAATCTCAGGGAAGGGAGATAAAAATAAATGGCGGGGGGGTGTCGAGCGTTTGTTTACACAGTACCTCTGGAGTGGCAGCACCGTCGCAGGCTTTTCTTGTCTTGTGCGATGTCCAATTGTCGCGCGTTGGTTGTCTAATTGTCACGACTCGTTGGTTGTCTAAGTGTCTTTTTCCGTCCTCAAGTCGCTGCTTGAGGGATACTCCAATGCGTCCTTTCCCGTCCACGAAACTCTGCTCGTGGGATTTTCTTCGACGTCTTTCCGTCCACGTGACTCTGCTCGTGGGATTTTCTTCGACGTCGTTCCGTCTACAAGACGCTGCTTGTAGGATTTTCTTGGCGTGTCTGCTCCGCCTGGCAAGGGAACTCAACTTTCCCCTCCGCTTCTAACAAGGGAATCCTGCCAACTGACCAAAAAAGAATGTAACATGACGCTCCGTCGTCTCCGCCCACGCCGACCTTTGCCCTCGGTCGGTCCAAGCTGGGGCTATCTATAGATATAGATGTCTTGCTCGTTGTCTCCCTTCACCTAAGACCTTCCTTCTATGTACAAAAAGTAAAGGATCTATAAAATAGTTTTAACATTCTCCCACATAATTTTGTTCCGAAAGAAGTCAAAATTAAGTATAAGACAAAAGAGCATATATATACACAATACACACAAGAGTAGATATGCCTATTACATTACATAAAATACACATAAAAGAATACACATATTACACTTTTTTTTTTCCTACAGGTACTTTCACTAGTCCTTCGAGTCATACCTTGCAGGCTTTCTGATTACCCTACCATATCTATTTCTAGAGTCCCTGGATTCAATATTGGGCCTATTTCCTAAAAATGCTTCAGATTGGGGTTCGGTATTTGAATTGTCCCTTTGAATCGTCTCAACATTCGAGGATATTTCAAGAGGGTGTAAGCGTTGTAGAGCCCTGATCAAGGTTCCTGTGGATGTTTTAACATGGGCCACTCTCACTATTCCATCTTTTCCTGGTATGAGATTTACTATTCGCCCTTTAGGCCAAAACATTCTTTTAAGATTTTCTTGCCCGATCAGTACAACGTCTCCTACTTTCAACTGTCTTCTATCAATATTTTCGGATTTCTGAATCAGCGCGCCTAAATATTCCTTTAAGAATCTCTGCTTCAATTCTCTCTTCAGTTGACCTAACTCTCTGTATCTAGTGTGCAACTTTTCTGGCTTTAAATTTTCAAATTCAGGAAAGCTAGACTCTGGACCATTTTGTAAAAACTCATTAGGAGTTAACGGTTTTAGATCATTGTCGTCTTCAGAGACATAAGTGAGGGGTCGATTATTAATGATAGATTCGATTTCACAAAGAGCAGTCTGCAGTTGTACATATTTCAGCTTCCTGTGACCTAGCATCTTTATCAACATTTCCTTTATTGTCCTAACCATTCTTTCCCAAAATCCTCCCCACCAAGGAGCAGAAGGAGGGATAAAAATCCATTGTATCCTTTTAATTGAGGTTTCCCTTTCAATTCTAGTCCAATCCAATCTCTTGAATATTCTATTAAGTTTTGCGAAATTGGTGCCATTGTCGCTATATATTTTCTCGGGGCGCCCTCTCCGACAAATAAACCTATGGAGGGCCATCATGAAGACTCCTGTCTCTAAACTCTTCACCAACTCCAGATGAATAGCGCGATAGACGGCGCAAGTAAAGGCGGCTACCCACACTTTCCCACCTTCTTTCAAATGAAGAGGGCCTAATAAATCAACTCCTGTAACTTGGAAGGGTTTGCCCAGTCCAATTCTGTTTTCTGGCAAAGCTGCCATTGGTCTTTGCAGAGACTTTTCTTTAAGTCTCTTGCAAGCAATGCACTTACTGATAATTTTCTTTATCGTTTTCCTTCCCCTGATTATCCAAAATTTCTCTCTCAGCTTTGATAAAATGAATTGCACCTCTACATGTCCATTCTTCAGGTGCACTTCCCATATAAGTTGCTCTACGAAGGGATGGTCGCCTGGTAGAATGATAGGAGTTTTAAATTCTTCTGGGACCTGTCCATGTAAAAGTTTGCTTTCTACACACCAAAGTCCGTCAGTGTTTTTTAATATTTTAAAACTCTTGGTTGCATTCGATTTCTCTATGGAGACTTTCTCCTGAATCATTCGGATAAGCTTTTTTTCTGCCAAGTCTAATTCTGAAACTTTCAAAGGTCCTGTTTCAGTTGACTGTTTTTTAAGTTTCCCTAAAAATCTTAAAACATAGGACATTACCCTGATGTTGAGAGAGTAATTAGACCTCCTTGTCAGTAACCAGTCTTTATAATCGATGTTCAAATTAATGTTGGTTTTCATAATGTTTTCTTCAACATTTATTTCTTTTGGATTTATCGAGAACTCTGAATTGGGCCAGAATTCTTTAGGTTTTTTCAACCATTCGGGGCCCTCCCACCATCTGCTTTGCACAAACTGGCTTGGAGGGCAACCTCGAGACAGAAGATCGGCCGGGTTCAACTGACTAGGAACGAACCTCCAATCGTTCAAATTGGTAGTGGCCTGTATTTCTCTGACTCGGTTTCTCACAAAAACTCTCCACTCAATTTCTTTCTTTATCCAACTTAGCGCGGTAGTAGAGTCAGACCAAAGAGTTGTTTCACATTTTCTCTTCAAGGCAGCTTGGATTGCATTGGCTAGTCTAGCTCCTAGTACCATGGCCATTAATTCCAAGCGAGGGATCGTAATACTCTTCATAGGAGCTAATCTGACTTTGCTCCAAATCAAGGTTAGAGTATTTTCTCGTCCCGTTTCGCTCCTTAAATAGGCAACAGCTCCATAGCCTATTTGACTAGCGTCACAAAAGATATGAACTTCTGTAGGGAAAATGAGATCATTCCACATATATCTCGGTATCTTTATTAACTCTATTAATTTTATTTGATCCAACCAGGTTCGAAATTCCTGGGCCATACTTTCGGGTAGAGGTGTATCCCAACCTAGTTTCAGTCCCCATGATCGCTGCAGTAACAACTTTGGTGGCAAGAATACTGGAGCGCAAAATCCAAGTGGATCAAATATCCGCTGAACCATGGACAGTACCAGCCTTTTCGTTAATTTGGGTTGAAGACTCAAATTGTCAGGGAGTTCGCATTTTAAGGAATCTTCCATTTTATTCCAAACAACACCCAATATTTTTGTACAAGTCCCCTTTTCAGGGTTTTCCTCCAGAGAATATTCCCACTCTCGTAAGTCCATTTTAGCCCTGTCCATAATTTCAATTGCGGCCTTTTGAAATTCCTGCACTTCCTGCTTTGTTTCCAGCGAGGTAATACAATTGTCCATGTAGAAGGATTGAGCTAAAATCTTTGCCCATTGAACAAGTGGGCCTCTTATTGATTGAAGATGGTATTCTATTACGGCGTTCAGCACAAAAGGACTACAGTTTAAGCCAAATACAAGTCTCTTATGCCTGTAAGCTATTAGTTCTCTATCGCTCTCCTTTTCCCACCAAAGGAATCTAAGATAGTTCCGTTCAGATTCTTCAATCGCCACCATCTGGAATGCTTTTCTTATATCTGCCGTGACTCCAAATTTATTTTCCCGAAATCTTATCATCATTTCAGGGATTCTTTCCAATAAATTCGGTCCCTTTTCTAAACATTGATTCAAAGATAGTCCATTATGACCTAGACAAGAAGCATCGAAAACCGGACGTATGGGCGTCGTTTTAGATTCCATCTTGTACACAGGGCGGTGAGGTAAATAATAGCCTCTTCTCTCGAGAGGATTTTCCTCGACTCTTTCAATGAGTCCTTCAGTCAGCCAGTCTCTAAAGATCTGACTATATTCGGTCAACTTATTCTGTGAGGTCATTTTCTTAGTGCTTATATCTAACCTTTTTATGGCTATGTCAAGATTGCTGGGGATTGACTCCTTTTCTACCTTCCAAGGTAGACCTACAGAATATCTCTGATCACTTTGTCTTTGAATTCTTGTTATAAACTTTTCTTTTATTTCCTGATATCTGGTCTCTTTGGAGCAAGTTTCAACAGGATCCCTAATGCCTAGTACTTCTAGATCCCACAAATCCTTTAAATCGCATCGCGTTGTTAGCAGATTCAAAGTCTGCTGCACATTGTCATTGCTATCAATAATTGGCGAATTGCCCATTAGTGTCCAACCTAATTTCGTTTCCACCGCAGTTAAATCTGCTTCAACTTGAACTATTTTTCCTGTCAAAATCATACCTAGATAGTTAGCGCCAATCAATATGTCAATCTCTTGTCCTTTAAAATTGTCCTGAGACAATATTATGCCCTTAATCTTCAATTTTTCTAACCAGTCTCCTTTTGGCAAAGGTGGTATGGCGTCGCAAATTTTACGTTGATCCAGCGCCTCAATATGGATCACATCTCTTTTATTACCTAAATTCTCTAATTCTAACATAAATTTACCGTGCTTTTCTTCACCAATCTTATTACCTCCAAAAAGACTTTTAGCTATAGTTATTTCGCCTTTTCTTTCTATTCCTATACTCCAGACTAACGACTGTTTGATATACGAAAACTGACTTCCACTGTCGAGGAGAATTCTAACCCTTCTAGAGGCATTTGGGCCTCTTAACAGTGCTACCGTGGTCATCAGCATGACCTGACCTGTGCAGGCTTGACTAGAAAGCGATGCAATGGGTTCAGTTGCATTTTCCTTTAGATTTTCTCTTCCTGGTTTTGTTAACCGGTTAGAAGAATTTCCTTCACATAAAACTTCCAAGTGGTTTCTCCCACAGTTTTTGCACTCCAATTGTTCTCGGCACTGACTCTGTATGTGTCCCTTTCTTAAGCATTTGAAACATAGATGGGCACTACGTATTTTATCATTTCTCTCTCCCGGAGACATTTTCATTATGGAGCGGCATTGATGACTCGCATGATTTGTTCTTTCACAAAAGAAGCATTTTATATTAGTTCGCCCTCCGAACAGACTAGACACAGTGGCGGGTCTGAAATTGCTCCTAGTTCTGGTCCCATCATTGTAAGACCTTTTATAGGGTTCCTCCTGCTTAAAGCCTTTTTCCACAAATTTCAGCCGTTGAGCACTCCTTACTTCGGCTTTTAGAAAGTCCAATAATAACCTGAGCCTTTCTTGAGCTCCTCCAACCCCTTTATCTGACTCTTCCCGTTTTGCTAACTCCATACCATAACCTGAAGAAGGATGCCTGTGCCATATTTTCAAAATATCCGAAGGTAATGAAGACTCGACAAGAGGGTATAAAAAAATACCCGACAACTGGGGATCAATGCCCAATGTCTCTAACGACCGGAGGTGACTGCTCAGTTCGTCGTACAGACTGCTTAAATTTCTATTTTCTCTCTTTACATTAGATATAACCGAATTCAATAGACGTCTGACATATAGTTCTGTCAGTATATTCGGGTCACCGAATCGCTCCTGTAGGGCTTGTACTGCCAAAGCATAGTTGGCGCCTGTAACGGGATAGCTTGCTACAACACGATAGGCTTCTGAATTTGGTACAATTGCTTGATGCAAATATAAAAACCGGTCGCTATCGGATAAATTCTTATTTTCGTGAATTTTCGAAAACTGCGCCCACCAAGACAACCAACATTCCAGAGAGCCATCATAGCTTTTTAGGGCTAACTCTGGTAATTTCACATTTATTACAGTGTCCTCGCTAGCAATCGGGATTGTTTCTTCTTTATCGGGATTCCGTAATACACTGACTTTCTGTTGAATATCAAACTTTTCCTCTTCATATTTATCGCATTCTTGCCATTCCCTATCAATACTTTCCTCTGTAATCCCTTCTTTCACTACCAATAAAGCCTGATATTTTTCGTTTAGATCTACAAGTTTCGTGTAATAAGACTCTAGTCTATTAAACTTAGAATAAATATCATTCCTATCAATTTGAGACTTTTCAAATTCCCCATTTATTTCATTAATAATTCTAGTGAAAGTACCTCTTATGGCTTTTCTGCGCTTTTTAAGTGCATCCATTTCCTCCATATCTCCTTTAAATCGATCACGTCCGGCTCACCAAAATGTTCGTGTTCGTTTAAAAAAAAACAAAAAAAGGGTGATCGATAGAAAGGAAACCAATGGGGGAAATAAATGCACAGAAACACAGTATAATAAAAGGATTTATTTTAAAAAATTAAAAACAAAAGGGATAAAAACTATTATACTATTATTATGGGTAAAAACAAGAAAAATGGTTAAGCTAAATTATACTTATATCTAAGGGATTATGTATAAAAAACAATAAACAAGGTTAAGCAAAAGAGAAAATAAAAAAATTAACTAATCTCAGGGAAGGGAGATAAAAATAAATGGCGGGGGGGTGTCGAGCGTTTGTTTACACAGTACCTCTGGAGTGGCAGCACCGTCGCAGGCTTTTCTTGTCTTGTGCGATGTCCAATTGTCGCGCGTTGGTTGTCTAATTGTCACGACTCGTTGGTTGTCTAAGTGTCTTTTTCCGTCCTCAAGTCGCTGCTTGAGGGATACTCCAATGCGTCCTTTCCCGTCCACGAAACTCTGCTCGTGGGATTTTCTTCGACGTCTTTCCGTCCACGTGACTCTGCTCGTGGGATTTTCTTCGACGTCGTTCCGTCTACAAGACGCTGCTTGTAGGATTTTCTTGGCGTGTCTGCTCCGCCTGGCAAGGGAACTCAACTTTCCCCTCCGCTTCTAACAAGGGAATCCTGCCAACTGACCAAAAAAGAATGTAACATGACGCTCCGTCGTCTCCGCCCACGCCGACCTTTGCCCTCGGTCGGTCCAAGCTGGGGCTATCTATAGATATAGATGTCTTGCTCGTTGTCTCCCTTCACCTAAGACCTTCCTTCTATGTACAAAAAGTAAAGGATCTATAAAATAGTTTTAACACAGATCATTCAATGTACAAATAAATATATTCCGAGGTATCCAGATCATTCAATGTACAAATAAATATATTCCGAGGTATCCAGATCATTCAATGTTCAAATAAATATATTCCGAGGAGTCCAGATCATTCAATGTTAAAATAAATATATTCCGAGGTGTCCAGATCATTCAATGTTCAAATAAATATATTATAATGTGTGTCCACACACAGATATTTCAATGTTCAAATAAATATTCTGATGTACGGATCATTCAATATTAAAATATATATTTAGAAATCTAGATCATTTAATGTCCGAATAGATATATTCTGGCGACCAGATCATTCATTATTCAAATAAATCATTCCGAAGTTTCAACCAGTCAACGTACCGATAAATATTTGAAGTCAAACTAGATATTCCATTGTTAAGCCATCACCTAGTGATCTCATACATAAAATATTTTATATCATCACTTCACGGAGTTTTAAATAACATAAAATGTTTCACATTCTCAATAAAATACTTTCTAAATAATATGTATTACAACAGAGCAGTTCAAATGTGAAAACTCATAAATCCTAGAAAGGGATATTTGCCCTCTATAATCTGCAATTTTATTAAAAGTAAATGTTATAACATTGAAAGATTCAATACAATTTTACTTTTTGATACGATAAAAAAAAGTCGAAATTACAAAAGATCTAAACCCACAATTATATTTTTTTCAGGTTATTCGCTGGGAGTTAATATTTTCAAAATAGTTTAAACGGAATTGTGTGGCCATTTTGCATATGAAAATACATGTATAGTATGCTTTGGATTTATTTGATTAACACCTATATGTGTTTATGCATTTATAAATATATATTATATTTTTTTTTGAAAATAGAGCAATCCATAAGTAAATCTTTAATTAAAAAGGCATATATTGGATCAAAATATTATTTATTTTACCAATATTTCAGTTGGCTGAACGCCAAACCTTTTTCAAAGTATTATGACATATTATTGTGTGAGCAATAGTTTCTAGGAATTATTTGAAAAAGTAAAAATAAATATCAGGTAGAAAGTTTCTTTTGAATCGAAATTTGCAAGCTTTCGAGCAAATATACTGCTCTCCAACGGGCTGATACTCTTTGTGTACAATCTCTAAATAATAAATTAGAGATTGTACATAGAGTATCAGCCCGTTGAAGAGCAGTATATTTGCTCGAAAGCTTGAAAATTTAGATTCAAAATAAACTTTTTACCTGATATTTATTTTTACATATTATTGTGTGTCAATAAAAAACTCAGCGCCACATAACGTCAATAAAATTAAGTTTAAAAATCTTCTTTACTCATATATATATATATAAATATAATATTTTAAACTATATAATAATGACACCTTTAGTATATTTCACATATCTTCCAATTAGTTAGAGCCGATACTTTATAAGATGCTACCCTTCTATTAAAATGTACACTGTTCCTATTTTCTACCACCCCCACATTTTGTATATATTCTATATCTTTATTAATATAACCTGTACACCCCTATTTGCATTTAAACTCAAAATGGTGACGTCAATATAAAAGCCAAAGATGGTGGCAGCTGGGGGCAGAGAGAGAGGAAAATGCCAACGCCCAGATGGGGGCACCCCTCCAGGACTTTATATAGACGACCCCTGTCAACAGGTTTAAGCAGGGGGTCAGCATCAGATGTTCTACAGGGTGTCCATCGGCAGACCGCTTCTGTCTCTTTCGGTGATAGGCATCCAAGTTTGTGTCATGGCCTCTACCTCTGTCCCGTGGGCTGTTCCCGATCACTCTCGGTGCTAACATCTAGCCTTGCCTCTGCTTCTTGTTTTCCGCGTGTGGGAAGAACATCAACATTCGCCTCACGTACACGACTGCCAGTTTATCCATACGTCGACAGGATTATTTGAAATTATATTACATATGTATATAATGGACAAAATAAATTTTGTAAAATAAGGGTGTGAATGTGACAATATCGTTGCGGAATTTCTTGTTGTTCGATGAGAATGGTGAGATTTGATTGAAACGCAGTCGTTGAGTGGCAAGTGAAGCATACAGTTAGGAATAATCAGGACACCGGATGGGGTTTGAAAATAAAAGGCAACTGGTTTGGAGGAAAGAAAGCTTGAGAAGAGCGGAGTGGGTTTTGATTTATTAATTATCTGATCACATGGCGGTGATTGACTTAGCTATGAGCTGAGCGGGGGGAGAGAGGTCTAGAGCAGATGTCACCTCCGTGGGGGCGAGTCTAAGACTGCCCATTCTAGCTTCTCGATTTAACACCAAGAGTTGTCTTCTTTCCTATTGGTCGAAAGATGTCACATGACCTTTTTCTATTGGTTGACCTATTTAGGCGTTGTCTTCTAATTGGCCCTGCGGCTTTCTTTGGTGGAAGATACGTCCGATCTTGTCAGGAAGTATTGGGTGTTAGTTCGACTCTTATAACTTCCGCGGTTACCAGATACGTCCGGTCCTGCTCCGGAAATTTGGGCGTCTCTCAACTTTTATAACTTCTGCGGTCACCAGATACGTCCGGCCTCGGTCAGGAAGTATTGACTGTACAAGTTATTTATAATTGTGCCCGCTTTAAGCCTACTTCCTATGTCTTGTTGCTACTTTCTTTCCTCCAGTTACCTTATTCTTTATTAAATCTTTGAAAATCATACATTGTACATGCATAGTGGGTCGGGGGTGCATACAATTATATACAAATTATGACAGATGCGCCCCCTACATGTGAAGAATTCAAGAAGGGGTTAGCCTGAGAGAATTCTGTAAAGTAAAAAATAATTTTGTGGGAAAATTAGTTGTGGGTATTGAGAGGTTATATACAAGCATTGGTGGTGATATAAGAAGTAAAATAGAATGGTGTTGATGATATAGGTTGAGTATAATGAATAGAAATTAAAAAATTTTTTAATTGTAAGAAATCAAAATGAATGCTATGGTACATAGTGGATTAAAAAAAAAGAAAATGCGCCTAACTAATTTCTACTCGAAATTGGAAAAAAATCGAGGGAGTTCTATTAGGGCTTTTGAGAAATCAAAAATAATATAAAAATAAAAAGTTGGACGAAATCAAAGTAAATGCTTGGTTGCATGGTGAGGAAAAAAAAAATGCTTTGTTGCATGGTGAAAAAAAAAGAAAAGTGCTTGTTGCATGGTAAAAAGAAATGCCTAATTATATTTTACTCGAAATTGGGAATGGAAATCGAGGGATTTTTATTAGGGCTTTTGAGAAATCAAAAATAATATAAAAGTTGGAAGAAATCAAAGTGAATGCTTGATGCATGGTGAAAAAAAAGGAAAAATGCCAAACCAATTCTACTCGAAATTTGGAATGGAAAACGAGGGATTTTTATTAGGTCTTTTGAGAAATCAAAAAATAAAAATAAAGGTTGGAAGAAATCAAAGTGAATGTTTGGTGCATGGTGAGAAAAAGGAAAAATGCCGAACTAATTCAACTCGAAATTTGGAATGGAAAACGAGGGATTTTTATTAGGTCTCTTGAGAAATCAAAAATAAAAATAAAAATAAAAAGTTGGAAGAAATCAAAGTGAATGCTTGATGCATGGTGAAAAAAAGGAAAAATGCCTAACCATATTCTACTCGAAATTGGAAATGGAAATCGAGGGAATTCTATTAGGGCTTTTGAGAAATCAAAGTAAATATAAAAGTTGGAAGAAATCAAAGTGAATGCTTGGTGCATGGTGAGAAAAAGGAAAAATGCCTAACTATACTCTACTCGAAATTGGGAATGGAAATCGAGGGATTTTTGTTAGGTCTTTTGAGAAATCAAAAAATAAAAATAAAAAGTTGGAAGAAATCAAAGTAAATGCTTGGTTGCATGGTGGGGAAAAAAAATGTTTTGTTGCATGGTGGGAAAAAAAAGGAAAAGAGAGAATGTTTTTGTAAATAAAAATAAAATATAATATCTAATTTTAAAAGAAAACCAGTGAGTTTTCGTTGATTTGAAACTATGATAATATAAACTAATTGGTAAATAAAATGATAATTAATAATTAAAAGTGATAATAAGTTGAATAAATTGATAAATTGATTAAATATTTACATTTTTAATTGAGAGAAAATAATGAAAATGATTAATATTGTTACGACGCTTCTCAGCCGTCGATGTTTGCGTTCAAGGTTCTAAGAGAACAATATGGGTTCGTTTTGGATACAGCTTAGTACTATAGATTTATTACCACAACTTTAAAAGGGATATCAATAACTATACATGGGAGATGAACACTTGCCTTCAATGCCGCCCCAGGTAGGTTCCTCCTCGTCCTGCTCTTGTTAATCCACACCCTGTCGGGGCCCACCTCCTCTAGCCAACTTGCCGCGTCTGGTCGTCACAGCCGTTCTCCTTGCTGCAGGACCCGTTGTCACCAGACAGACTTCTTCCCCCAGACTGCTATCTCTGCCAGACAGTCTTCTCGGCACACACCAATCCTCGGCAGGCCGGCCAGCTTCCTTCCACTGCGGCACCAGCTGGGCTCGGCTGATCCCTTCCCCACGGCGACGCCAGCTGGCCTTCCCGCGCTGTCTGCCTCCGACTGTCTGCCACCCCCCTCCTGGAATTTTGTCAATCCACACTTCCCCTGCAGGAGCCCCGGCATACCTTCTCTCTTGGCTTCCCACTTCTTCCCTGCTACTTCTCTGCTGCATCGTTTCAATATGAAAAATAAGGTGTATTGGTTTGAACCCTTTTGTATCTACATGCCCTATAAATGTTTTAATTGCTCAATTATGCCCTATATATTTTTTGTCTTTGTGTGTGTTGTGAAAAATGTTAGAAGTCTGTAAAGTAATTGATTACTTATAATAGGGATGTGAACTCATTTAGAATGTTTGTGTGTCGTTTTGTGGGTGTGGAATTGGATTGTAAAAAATCGATATGTAGTTCGAATTGGGATCCAAGATTGGCGATAGGGAGGAGTCTGTGGAGGGGAAAAGCGGTGACCTAATTTTACGTGTTGGCCAGAACGAGGGGTGGTAATTGGATGACATGTAGAAGTTCTCAGCTTGACCTCGATTTAGCTGTTGGTCGCGGGAGATGGTAATTAGAAACCGGACATGGGACGTGGGGGAAGCAAGACTTCCTCTCTATTTGCACGTAATTGAAGTAGGGGCGTTTCGTTTTTGTCGCTACGTCTCAAAATTCTCACTTCCTGCCGTCTAATTTATTTTGAGTGCGACTTGCATCTTTTATTTAGAGTGTGACTTCTCCGACATTGGTTGGTCATCCTTCAGTTACTTCTATCTCTTCGGAGTTTATTTAGATTTTCTGCAAAAATGGTTCCTAAAATTATGAGAAGTTTTATAAATGCTTGTCCACAATGAAAAACTGCTTGTCCACAATGAAAAACTGCCTCTTGTAGTTCGAAAATTTTATGAGCGGCCATGGTATAGATAAACAAATAATTAAGAAATAAAACTGGGATATATTTGTATGGTAGAACTAACGAACAAAGGATAAAAATCAGATGAAAGATAGGGTATTGCCCCATGTTCTTCCATATTATTGTAAATGGGGACTCTGAAATATTTGCTTGAACCTTATTAATTGTAGAATTTAAATGATTGGTAGGTTCGCAGTTCTCCTGTTTGATCGTTAATGGTTTTATTAGCGATATGTCGGCGGTAATTGATTTAAGTTGAGATGTGTGATCGTTTCTCTGACGTGGGTGGTGTAATTTTGGCATTGTTTGTGTTGTGTGTACGCTGTGCTTTATGTACGAATTTTGTTTTGCTTTGGGGCCTGTGTCGGTATTTTACGTGAAGGTTGGTTGGATTCATCGATTCTTCTAGCGAATCGGCATGTGGGGCAGGTTTTTACCTGTTTTGCTATGTCTTGTGTCATGTTCTGCCAATAATATTGTGACGAGATGAGTCTCGTCATCTTGGAGATGTTTGGATGGTGGTGTTGTGTGTGTACGGACTTAAGAAGTCTGGCTGTAAGTGAACTTGGGACTATAGTTTTAAGTACTCCTTTTCGGGAGACGGTGCGCAGTTTATTGTGATCCATAGTCACGCGAGATTTTCCCGGTGGAGAAGACTGTTGGCTCTTTATGAGTGGCGCATCTAGAAAGTCACAAAATGGGATACGAGTTACAACGCCCGTTTCATATTGTTGTACTCCATTTATGCTACGGACCTCATATTCGTATCTTGACAGTCTTAACCTCCATCGAAACAATCTGCCTGACGGGGCTTTGATCTCTTTCAACCACTGCAATGCAGGATGGTCAGAAAGTATTGTAAACTTTCTGCCCATTAGACAGGCGCGGAAGTTATCCACACTTTCCACTATAGGGGGTCGGTGGAAGGCTGGTTAAACCGTTTGTTTTCGAGTACTACGACCCGGGTTCGATTCCCGCATTGGACACTTTTTTCTGTTTGAAAAAAAAAATGCTCTAATGAACCCCGATTCTTGCAAAAGTCCAACCCCACCAGCGAGTGCAAGTAACCAAACGGGGCTCTGACACATTTGTAAGTGCAAAGTCGAACTGCTTTTCACATGTGTAGACATGTGGTGCGCTTACAGTAAAAGCAGTCGCTAACTACCCACCATGATTATCATGGCCTGTACCATGTGTACTAGGGATAAGCAAAAAAAAAAAAGATTCCTATTATGAGTTGAATATTTTAGCTACCACCATAGAGCAAATTATATTTATATGAATTAAAATAAAAGAGGGGCGGGAAACGATCATCATATATTGAGTGAAAAGGTAAAATATTTAGAGAAGAACTCTCTAACCAGTTGTTTCATATCACATTAAGTTCGAAATTATTGTTGATTGTCCCCCGCCGCTTTTATTTTTACTCATATAAAACTAATTATTCAATGGCGGTAGCTGAAATATTTATTTCTCCTTTTTAATAAATTTTAATAAAGACTTTTTCTCAAAACACTATATTTTTTAAAATTAATAATTTATTCAATATTTCTGTCGAGAATTCTAAATCAAGTGCTTCCAAGTAGCGTCTATCCTCGGATAAGTAGATTATCCTCAGCACAATCTCTTGTCAGCATCTCATGGTAGTTCATCTAATGAAACACTGGGGTGATATTACACCTCAATACACCAGTTTGATGAAGTAAAATTTGTTACTTTATTACTACCAATTATATGTTATCTAAATATTTGTGTGTAAATAAGAAAAATATAAATAAATTAATTTTTTTTTTTCATTTCCAATATCAAATACTATTATGGTGCACGCAATCTTATAAAACGAAGAGTTCTAATTGCCATTATAAGATGTCATTGCTTAACGATTTCAATGAACTCAAATATATGAAATATGAATTAAATAAATTACCATAAGAAGAAAAACAAAAGTACAATTTAGATGTCCCAAGCATAATAACAGATTTAATTGAATTTGAAATGGTTACTTTAAAGAACAACACAAATGAAACTTTTCAAAGCTTCTTCCCTAACAGCATACCAAAATATTTCCGGCCAAACTTTCATAATTCTCAATTCATTTCTAATCATGAAAATTTAAGAAGCTAAAAAAAAAAATAATAAAAACAGTGGAAGACTCGAGTTGTTTTTGTGGATATGTGTGTGTGTGAGGAACAAACCTCAATACATATTTTATTGTATTTCCTGCTTTTTTTCAGGACTATAGAATCAACAATAATTTAATAATAACATATCTAAGTATTTCCCTTTCAAGTAAAGAAGCGTAAATTAAATTTAAAACCTTTTGCAGATATATTTTGAACTATATACTAGCGATAAGTTGAGTTGTTGTAGCGACAATAGGTGATCTGACTTAACTTCGAAGAAGTCGTGCACAGATTTACAACGGCCTACCATCCCCAGACCAACGGCCTGACTGAAAGGTTCAACAAAACTCTGGGAGACATGTTGTCCATGTACACAGGTGTTGAGCAGAAGGACTGGGACCAAGTTTTGCCCTATGTAACTTTTGCTTACAACATTGCTAAACAGGAGGCGACCGGCTACACCCCGTTCTTTCTTGTCCACGCCCGCGAGGCCGAGACCTACATCGATGCCGTACTACCCTACCTACCAGATGAGATCTCTGACGACTATGTTGGAGAACTTGTGACCAGAGCTGAGGAAGCGCGTCAACTCTCCCGATCACGACTTTTACAATCACAGGCGAAAGACCGTAGACTTTACGACCAGAAACATACTCCAGTCTATTACCAGAAGGATGATCTTGTGTGGGTTTTTACTCCCATCCGAAAAGTAGGGCTCTCAGAAAAGCTACTGAAGAGATACTTCGGTCCCTATAAGGTGACCAAGAAGCTTTCAGAAGTTACCTATGAAGTAGAGCCTGTGGACCCCTCTCCCCGATCACGGAAAGCCAAGGATATCGTCCATGTCATTCGGATGAAGCCCTACCTGGACCCTGAAGAACAACATTCTATTCTACTGGGGAACACCAGCCGTGATAGATTTCCTTCCAGAACAAGGGCTGAGACAAGCTAATCAGCGGGTTACTGTTTCTCTAAGGAGGGAGTAATGTCAAGCGACTCAGCGGTTCCAACAACGAGAGGGACGCCTGTCAATCATCCCTGGGCACCAGGGGAGGGGGGGGGGGGTGAGGGGTTCGCGGAATCTTGGCGGCGGGGGGAGCTGACATCCCTCATTAGGATTAACTCTGTCTTGGGGTAAGTTGTACACACTCTATCTCTCCCCTATAATAAATTAATTATCCCCAAACTTCCCCTTGCTTTATTTATCTCCGCGACAATATTGTGATTTCATGGACGAATATCTTTTAATCAATCATATGGAGCTTATTCCCAGTGATGAGCTGGATACACCTTCAGGACAATGTTATTATATACCTCATCATTGTGTTTTTAAGGAGCAAAGCACTACCACTAAATTGAGAGTTGTTTTTGATGCATCTTGCAAAACTAGCAATGGCAAATCTCTAAATGACTTTCTTCATGTAGGACCAAAACTACAACAGGATATCTTCAACATTCTGATAAGATTTCGAACACGCCCAATAGCTTTTTCAGGAGATATAGAGAAAATGTATCGCCAAGTAAGAATCGATTCTAGGGATTGTGATTTCCAGAGAAATTTATTGAGAAAAAACCCATCAGAACCTTTATTGGATTATAGACTACTGACTGTGACATATGGATTGTCTTGTGCGCCATATCTCGCCATGCGTACCCTACATCAACTTGCAAGGGACAAGGTGTCAACTTTCCCAGTGGCCTCAAAAATAGTACAAACCGATTTTTATATCGATGACTTGCTTTCTGGTGCAGACACAATTGAAGAAGCTACATGTCATATTCGTGAAGTCAATAATCTTCTTTCTTCAGCCGGATTTTCTCTTAGGAAATGGAGATCAAACGTCCCAGAGGTTCTTTCTGGATTTTCAGAACAGGTTGAAGATAGGCATAATCTTTGGGATTTTGAGAGTGATTCATGTGTCAAAATACTTGGTATTTGTTAGAATCCTTCCTTGGACATTTTTCAGATTCTTGTTAATGACATTCCAGAACAAACGAATTCTAAAAGACATTTGTTGTCCCACATCTCCAGAATCTTTGATCCTATAGGCTGACTGTCACCAGTTATTATTCGTCTTAAAATTTTGCTTCAATCACTTTGGAAACAGAAGTTGAATTGGGATGATCCCTTGCCTGATACTTTGTGCTCTCAATAGAAGAAAATCGAAAAGGAATTATCCGTATTAAATAAAATTCAAATTCCTAGATACTTCTCGTGCAGGGGAGCTTTACTTTCTGTTGAACTTCATGGTTTTTGTGACTCTTCAAAAGTTGCATATGCGGCAGTATTTTATATAAGATCTCATTTCAAATCGGGCCAAGTGAAAGTTTCTCTGATTGCTTCCAAGACGAGGGTAGTTCCTCTGAAAATGATATCCATACCACGGCTGGAGTTGTGCGCTGCTCTTCTTCTCTCAACTTTATATGATACTATTCGCAATTCTTTATGCTTACAAATTGATAGAGTATTTTTATGGACTGTTTCCAAAATTGTTCTCAGATGGATTAAATCTGAATCTAGACATTGGAAACCATTTGTCGGAAATAGGATTGCTGAAGTTCAAAGATTGACTTTACATTCTTCCTGGCATTATGTCATTTCGAAAGATAATCCTGCAGACTGCGCTTCCAGAGGTATAACTCCTTCAGAGCTGGTGGATCACTCTCTTTGGTGGCGAGGACCAACTTGGCTCTCGGATGTGAACTTTGAAGATACAATTCAAACTCAATATGATTTTCCGAAAGAAATTTCAGGTGAAAGACGAAAAACTTTCTCTATTTTTCATTCCACTAATCTTCTTTTCCCAGACTTCATTTTCAAATACTCAAATATCAACGAACTTGTTAGAATTACAGCATGGATTTATAGATTTGTATTCAATGTCCAATGTTCTTTTAATGAAAGAAAGAAAGGACATCTATCTTCAAGCGAATTAACAAGTTCAATTCACAATATCATTCGTTTCATTCAAAGTTCTGAATTTCAATCAGAAATTACCTGTTGCAAACAAAAGAAATCTTTACCAACTAACTCAAGGTTTTTATCTTTGAATCCTTTCATTGATGAATTTGGACTATTACGGGTTGGAGGAATATTACGTCATTCAAATCTGCAATTTGATGAAAAGCATTCAATAATATTGCCAAGAGATCATTTTATCACGGAATTAATAGTGCGACAGTGTCATCTGGATCATTTACATTCTGGTCTTCAACTGACCATGTCAGCACTACGATTACGATATTGGATTCCTGCAGGTAGAAGTTTGGTCAAGAAAATAATCCACCAATGCATGGTGTGTTTCAGGGCTAAGCGCCAAGTTACCAAGTAAATCATGGGAGATGTGCCTATGCACCGAATTGTGAAATCAAATCCGTTCAATAAAACTGAAATCGACTTTGCAGGACCGTTTTTGATGAAACCAAACATCAAAAGATCCAAAGTAAAATTAAAATCATATGTTGCTCTATTTGTATGTTTCTGCACAAAAGCAATTCATATAGAAATTGTATCAGACCTATCTTCAGCGGCTTTCCTCGCAGCTCTCAAGCGGTTTATTTCTCGTCGAGGAAAACCTTCTGATATATTTAGTGATAGCGGGACCAACTTTAAGGGAGCTAACAACATTCTCCGAGAGCAGTTTGGTATATTGAAAGCTTCAACAATTCAAAAATTCATATCTAATGAACGAATCAACTGGCATTTTATACCTCCTTCCGCCCCAAATTTCGGAGGTATCTGGGAGGCGCTGGAATAAAATCCTTCAAATTTCATCCTCTCAGATGCTTAAAGTCTCAGATACTCACATTTGAAGAGCTGAGTACTCTGACAACTCAAATAGAAGCTTGTTTAAATTCGCGACCTATTTGTCCTCTAAGTTCAGATTCAGACTATTTTAATCCTCTTACACCAGGACACTTCTTAATCGGGAGACCCTTAACTGCCCTTCCAGAATCTAATGATGATGATGTTCCGATAAACTACCTCGACCGCTGGAGACTAAATCAAAAAATTAAAAATGTATTTTGGAAACGTTGGAATCGAGAATACCTCAACAATTTGCAACAACGCCTAAAATGGCAAAAATCCTCACCCAACATTAAGGAAGGTGACCTCATCTTGCTCAAGGATACCATATCACCACCAGCAATGTATTGGAGCCTTGGTCGCATCACCAAAGTCTTTCCGGGAGCGGACGGAAAAGTTCGAGTCGTCGAGGTGAAGACCAAGCACCAAGAACGCCTTACTAGAACTGTCTCTAAAATAGTACCATTGCTGAGGACTAAGTTAGTCCACCGGGGTGGAGTATGTTAGATTTTTATTATTATTATTGTATTTCATTAATTAATTATAATTCATATTCATAGAATTTTTTATTGCTACTTATCATCTTTTTTTTTTTCTTCTTCTGTTTTCTTTTGTGTTATAAATACAACTAAATCGCATTAAATCGTAATGTCATTCTCTTTTGTTGTTTGAAATAAATCGAATTGAATCGAATTGAGTCAGCTCGTTTTTTTTTCTAGAAGAAACTTCAAAGGAAACGTGCTAACAATAACTATGTTCGAATTTAACGGTAGTAATAAGTTTGGCGGGCAGTGACCTAAATCAGCTACTGACGGAGAAGTGGACGGGATCTTTATTTTTTAACTTGTTTTGGAGGAGGGCAGATATTATGATTTTGAGATATTGCCTCTCACACAGGAGAGAAATAACAGGTGATTTCTGAAATTAAAAAATGTGATTCACCTATGTTCATTTATAGTTAAAAATCGCTTTTTTTTCTTATCATTGATTATGGTAGCGCGAAAATTATCCTTATAAAAAGGGCAATGGCGTGATAGTGAGGAGAATAGTTTGAATTGAGACGTTTACATAAAATGGTGAACATGTCAATGGTTTTTACAAAATTTTTAGAATTTGATTGAGATATTGGTATTTTGGTATGGAAATATATTTAGTTTTATTTTAAATAATAATAATAATAATTTTTTCAAGTTGTAGATTTGGATAATGCCATTATAGATAAATTTAGGAACGACATGTAAGATTAATAAGTTAGTGAAAATGCATGATGGGTGATTTTTTTAAAAGTAAAAGCGAAAGTAATGAATTGAAATTTATAATTTATTAAAAATAAAGTAAAAATTGATAAATGAGAGTGTAACATATTTAAAATTAAATTAAAATGATATAAAAAAGGTAAAAATTGAATTGAAATGATTAAAGTGAAAATAAACACAAAATTTATGGGAATCAAGTTGTGAGCTTGAAGAGAAAGTTATGTAGGTTTTTAAAAAAGTCACAGTTTTGATGATTTTTCAGTCAGGAAAAACTTGATCTTTGGTTGTCGTCCTGCTGACGTGGAAAGCGCTCCATGTAGGGCTTGTAGAAGCTTGTAGCTTCTGTTTGGCGACTGCGGCATGTTGCCTGGAAGGTGGTCGCGTTTCCTCTTCCTCCTCAAATGTCGTCCCTTGGTTGGGGAAATATTTCTCGTCTGTATCGTTGGAATGGCGAGCTTGCTCCTCCATCTTTCGCTCTTTCTCGCTTCTCTCTGGACTGTGGTATCCTGTCGACTCTCGCAATACTGTGGTAACCGAGAGGGTCAAACCTGCTGTAACCGAGAGGAACAGTCAGGGCGTGGAGAGTTTTCCAGTACCTCTCTGCACCTTGGAAGACCTTTAACAGTTCTCACAGAGTACAGGCAGTCGTGGTCGAGGCAGAGTGGAAGACTTGGGATTGTCCACACAAAAAAACGAAGGGACGCAGTTGTACTAGGAAAGTTCCGTGAACAGATAAAAGTTGAGCAAGCAAAAGATGGATATTTGATAAAAGTTCTTACTGGTCTACATCGTCAAGGGATGAAGTAAAGAGGGCTCTCGCGGATGTTGAAGTAACTGTTTATTTTCGGGAATTGATAGCTTTATATACTTTGCCGAGAGTAAGTACTGGGTTTCAACGGATGCAATAAGGGCGTGGATCACGGAAGAGATTTCATTGTACACTCTTAACTACCTTCTGGCATCTTCCTACATCTTTAGGCCTCGTTCTCACATGTTATTGGACTTCTTATACTCCAATCTCTGCTTTAGCTCAACTCCTAATCTATTACAGAGTTTCATTTTATTATTCTCAGTTTGTACAGAGTACAATACATATGGTGATGTAATGACACAGGTCAATCATGCGTATAATTATGTACAGAGGTGTTTCTATTATACAACACAATAATCTTGCTATATTATACACCAATATGGGTTTGTTGTTGATTCAAATCACCATATATATAGCAATAAATATATTTTAGGAAATAAAAAATATTTATATGTAAATTGTAGATATTATCAGAAATCTATTTTTTTTTGTTTTTTTTTACACAGTTCTCTATTCTCGTTAAGGTTTAGGAATTTCATTTGTACTTAGAATGTTTAAACTCTTATACAGATAAAAATTCTTTTCTTCTCTTTTAATAATGACGATAAACGAACTGATTTTGTTGTAAATATTTGATGACAATGTTTATTTTTTTATTTTTTCTTTCTCCTTGTTAATATCTTATGATTATTCTTTACGGCCTAAAATTATTGTGAATATATTTATAAATAACTGTAGAAACATACATGTATGCCAGCGCAAGTGTCTCTAGGGGGACATAGCGCGCGCTTTAAATTGAAACCTCTATATATATATAAATGAATGTTTGTATGTTTGTTTGTCTGTCTGTATGTCCGGTATACAAATTCGCAATAGTTCACTAATTCAAACCAAAATTTCCATACATAGGTAAAAGAATACGGGGAAGACGATAGGCTATTTAAAAATATATATAAATCAATTATTAAAACTATATATTTTTAGTCAGCAAATGATGATGACGATATTGCTGTATCATGTTTGATTATCCGATACAAAATTATATCGGGAAAAATTCCAAAAAGCAGAGACCACGGGTGAAACCAGTTCATTATTTTGTATCCAGGAACAAAATTCTAACAGAAAAACATTCATTCGAGCAGAAAACAAAAGCCAGATCATCTTTCTATAAAAATATCGCTTCTCAGACACAAAGTTTGGAGCGGGACGTTTCACAAGAGTGACATCCACGGCGCCAATTTATAATTGTAACGAATAGTATTTGAATAGGGTACATTTAATAGGGTAAAACCCGGGCGTTGCCCGGGTCATTCGGCTAGTAAAATATAAAATATACAAGTATGTATACTTTTATGTTAGTTGAAGAGAGAGTGAGCTAAGGTAAAATTATTTGACTTCTGTGTGGGCTGGAAGTATATTAAAATTTGGTCACTAAATTTGAAACGAAATGTAGAAAAATGAGCCTATTTCCGATCACGCCGACAATTTAAAGGAAAACCAGTTGCTCAATACGTCAGAGTAACGTCTGCGCCTCTTATTTTCGTTTGAAAGGAAATATATTATATATACAGTTACGAGCGTCATGCGTTCTTCATCTCTGTCACCGTTTGCTTTTTTTTTTTTTGGAATGGCGCTCTCCTATTGGTTCGCTACGATGGCGCCGCCACTGCGTGAGACACTTTGCCCCCCCCCCCCCCCACTCGCTTTTTGGGTTTTTAACTATTGTGTTGGAGCGGGTCGCTCCTTAAATAAATGCATATATTGGTTAATAACTAAATGGAATCCTCTCTTTCTTTTTCCCAGTAAGAGACGCCTACGGAAGCCAACAGTACATAGACAGATAAAGCACATAGGCTATAGTTATTAACTAATATATGCATTTATATAAGGCGCCAATTTATAATTGTAACAAATAGTATTTGAATAAAAACATTCAATCGGGTAAAACACGGGCGTTAATGATCCAACAGGTCCACGTGTCTAAATTAAAACACGGGCGTTGCCCGGGTCATTCGGCTAGTAAATGATATTCACGACCACACCACTGCCATCTAGAAGTCTTAAATTATGTACACTTTACCACACTAGTTTGATTGAACTAGTCTATCAGACTTTTAAAATATTTGGAAGTATATTAAAAATATATCATAAATTTGAAATGTAAAATAGAAAATTGCTCATTTCCAACCACCCCGACCACTTTGAATACACCCTCTTTTTTACATCGCTGTGAAAATAAATCAAATATCATGTCAACTCTCTTTTGTGTGTGTGTTCTATCATTTGAAAATATATTTTCATAATATTCAACTTTCTGGAGAAGTAAATAATTCACTTGTGATCAGAACTGTATGCATGCAAAACCATTTTGAATTAATTATTGATTCTTAAATAAATTATGAACTTGTTCATTTTTTTGTTTTATTCTGAACGATAAAGTTTAGCAATTAAAATCAGTGTTTTTTGAAAAGGGATTAAAGACAAGGAATGTTTTTATCGATCACTCTCTCAGCCGCTGTTTGTATCCAATATCTTCATGAAGTTTTTGATCCAATTTTCACAAGAGCTTAGTTTTCAAAATCATTATTATATAGTTCCATCTACGGAGCACCAGATCTAATTCATGATGAGGCTGAATTGTACAAGAGCTCACATACAAATGCAGTTTAAAATTAAACTTGCTTATTTTAAGATTAGTTGCTGAATGGAAAGCCTCATTTGCCCTGGGTTTGAAATCAGTTTTCTTCTGCTAGATGAATTGTCAGCTCGGACTAAGGAGTTATTTCTGCTCCTCGAATACTCACAAGATTATTAACCATTGTTAATTTAAATATGTTTTCGAAAATTATTCAAAAAATTAATATTTCCATATTCACAAAAAAATATTAATAAGGTTTGTTCCTTACATTTTTCTCGCCTGATTTAAAAATAATAATATATATATATGTTATATAATAAATTTAAGATGATAGTTATTATTTGCTTGGTTTTTGGCATTTTAAACAGATAAACAGGTGTCATCCTGTCGACTTACTGAACCAATTGGTACCAAATTTTGCATGTCGCTTTTTATAAACCCGAGGAAAAATTCCGGCTACATTTTGATTAGTATTTTTGGCTATTTATTTTTTTCATTTGAAGAACTTTTTTTTACGCGGAGTAAATACGAGGCGAAGTAACAACACCAGGCCAATTAAGCGACCAATAAACGTTCTGCATTTTTTTTTCAAGTTGCTTGCGTACTTTTTTTGAAATATCTTTTTATACGAGTGTTACTTTTTTTTTACAAAAGTATTGAGTATTGAGAGAGAAATTTATATTACTAAGTTACAGTAAGTACACACAATACAAATTTTAAAAAACTTCACAAAATTAGCGTTACTGTATGTAAATAATGACTTTTGTATTTTTGTATTAATTTTTGTTCTGGCCATTTTTTATCTCTTAAAAAAATCGTTTAAAATGCAGTTGCGGTCATTAGCAAACACATATGTTTGCCTAATTTCCATGTGCTCTTTTATTTTTTACAGAAAAATATTTACCTGCCAGTATTTTAGATTATATATTTTTTCATAAACCTCTATTTTTTCTTATTCTTACTGAGAAGATGGGCATCGCAGTCAAGATCCATCGCAGTTACTCACTCAACTCGAGCAATTTCAAGGGTTAATGCGCTGGGGCGGGTACCTCGGGGGTTGGGTGGAAAAGCTGCAATCTATTTAAACTATATTGATTTTGAAACAACTAAATGTATTGCAAAAAATAATTAAATCGAATACCTAAACATTAATATAATACAATTTTTGCCATCACACACACTTTTTGTCTGTGGTTTATGTATTACTTCTGTATTGCTATTCTATGGCACTTCTACTATTTATTATTGATGTACTTTCAGAATGAAGGAAATTGCACTCGGGGGAATTCTCGGGCGAAGCCGGGTCATTCGTCTAGTTTTATATAGAAGTATATTCAGGTCTGTATTAACCCTAGGAGCTGAAATTTGGTTTAACCATATTAATAATGGCTCAAACAAAAATTAAATTCCAGACAATATCAAATCATTTTATGGGCTATTAGAGCGTTCAAAACAACTTCATCAAATTGTGTTCATGGTCTGGCAGAGAGAGCTACCTCCCTTATCACACACATTTAGAAATATAGTCTTATATTTACTACTTACTTATCTGAATACATCGAAACAAGATTAATCAAATATGACTTGGATCAATGGGAGACAAACAAACATTCAGATTACATTCTCCAACAATTATTTCATAAAGGCAGGAGATTGAACGATATATTTACTAATATATATTTTCGCGGCAGTTTATTTTTCCTCCAAGCATCCCTAATATTTTCGCCCTGACTTTTTCAATGTTCAATTTGTTGAAAACTACGAAAAATGGAGAATTTTTGTTCGGTATAGGACCAGACGACGATCCAAGGTGTGGAAAGAGGATTCCAGTCACCTATTAATAGAATGCTCCATCTTCCAGAAAAACGGGAAGATTTTTAATCCAAGGAACTGTATATGTTTATAAATAACAGGGACGCATTTTTAAAATTCAAGAAATTTTGTAGATATATTTATGATTTTCGTTCTTAGTTGAGAAAACCAGATATGGTTAATTAGTGCGTTTTGATTTTACTATTTTATTATTTTCCTCTCTAACTACAAATTATAGATTCAAACTGGATTTTTCTTTCTTGGTGTAGGATATCTAAACTAGTATATTATTTTTTTTTTTTTGCATTCTTCTTTCTAACTCTAAACAGTATAACTACTATCTCCCAAATTGTTCATGCCTTTTAAACTTTGTAATTTCTAAATTGAAAATGCAATCTTGATATTGTAAATATAGCGATGTTCTTTGGCTCAATTATCCCTTGTTGATATATCGCGTCCGATTTGATATTAATAAAAATATTTATACATATGTTCATATAATAGCATATTTGTTATATATAACTTAATGGCGTTTTAATCTAAACATGCTTATGATGTCGAAACATTATTTCAAACAAATGTATATAAAAGGAATATGGAATATGTAAAAAATATAGAAAAATATCATTGCTAAGTGGCCCCTTTGTCCACAATCTCTCACTTGCTGGTGTGCAAAAGCGGCCAATAGCCTGGTGCTCTCGGCCATCTTTTATCATCTCCAGGCTTACCTGCCCAGAGAGACCACCATCGCACGACTACAAGCAAGATTGGCTCGATTCGTGCGGGGGCACGAACTAACCTCATGGCTTCCCGGCAGCATCCTAGCGCGGCCGATTTCCGTGGAAGGCATGGGACTTCTCGACGTCAGTACTCAGCTACGGCTGTCGTGTCTTAAGGGTGTTCAGGCAGCACTGCGTGGAGGCCGCAACGCTCACTCTGGGCTCACTGAGAGCGGGATGTGGCTGTCCCCTGCGTCCACTACTGGTACCTGGCTTCCCCCACGGAATCGTCGGAGTCTTCACCTCTTCGAAGCTGCCGCGGAGATCCTAGAGCTGAACCACCGGATACTACAACCAGGACTCCCTCAGTCCCCCGCCCCGCTTCCTCTGGCCCCCTGAGCTTCTGGCTCCTACAAGATGGCTGGGCTGGCGCATTGGTGAACGAACCGAGCCTATTACAAACATCACTATCTCTACACGTGGCGCCCTTGCGGACATCACTGCCCAGGGGGAGATTCTGATCACGCCTGGTCACCCAGAATGTCCGGGGACGTTATCGCGCCCCTGCCTGGCGGACGCAGTCGTGGTGCGTGGTACGACCACCGCCTTCCAGCGCCTAACCACCCGCACTGCCCGCCGCATGCTGGAACGTCCACGCCTGGCTGCATTGCCCATCACTCAGCTGCTAGGACGGTGGCTCCCCCACGCCAGCATCCCCATCTCCATCAGCTGGTCTTCTCTCCGGCGATGTGCCTTCTCGGGCACAATGCCGACGTTGCCATTCGGCTGGCCCTGCACACCCTTCCCCATCCAGTACATCCGGCCTCAGCCCGGGAGTCCTGCATCGCCTGTGGGTCCGGAGACCTGTCACTGGCCCATCGCTACTGGTCCTGTAGGCGGATCAGGCCAGTCATCGTGGATGCCTTCACCATCATCCAGCAGGCCCTGACCGGTAGGGCTGGATCTTCGGGAATGACCTGAAGGACGACGCCCTGGCCATCCTGCCAAGACGCGCACATATAAGCACTTCCAGGGTCTGGAGTTGCGGGGGGTCCAAGAATACCCCCTCCTGGCCTGGAGAAGGACCCTATCAAGATGGTGGAGCCTTCCTTACTCATAAATCCCTGTAAATTTTACCATTATTTTTCATTTGTTTATTTAAAATGCATTGTTGACTGGATGCAGTGTTTCAATCTCTCTTTAATACTGGCTTGGAGATGCTATATATATTCCCATATTTACAGTATTTGTAGGAGGGCATACCTAAAGAATCAAAAATTAATTTTTATTTTCTTTTTAAAATGACTATAAAATGTTTCCTGAAGATAGAGGTTGTCTGGCCGGTATTCATATTTCTGTGAAAAATAGACACTTCGGCCAGTTAGAGTTTTTATTTTTCTCAACGTTTCAACAAAAATCTTTTGTCTTTGTCAGAAGAAATAAATAAAAATAAACATAAATTTTTTAACGCCTTGCCAAATGCTTTAATTTTATTTATTTCTCCTGACGAAGACAAAATAATTTTGTTGAAACGTTGAGGAAAAAAAAAATCTAACTGGCCGAAGTGTCTATTTTTTCCCGGAAATATAAAATGTCTATTAAAAGAATATTCTATATACAGTTACGAGCGTCATGCGTTCTTCATCTCTGTCACCGTTTGCTTTTTTTTTTTTTTTGGAATGGCGCTCTCCTATTGGTTCGCTACGATGGCGCCGCCACTGCGCGAGACACTTTGCCCCCCCCCCCCCCCCCCACTCGCTTTTTGGTTTTTGTAACTATTGTGTTGGAGCGGGTCGCTCCTTAAATAAATGCATATATTAGTTAATAACTAAATGGAATCCTCTCTTTCTTTTTTCCAGTAAGAGACGCCTACGGAAGCCAACAGTACATAGACAGATAAAGCACATAGGCTATAGTTATTAACTAATATATGCATTTATTTAAGGCGCCAATTTATAATTGTAACAAATAGTATTTGAATAAAAACATTCAATCGGGTAAAACACAGGCGTTAATGATCCAACAGGTCCACATGTCTAAATTAAAACACGGGCGTTGCCCGGGTCATTCGGCTAGTCCTTTATACGAGAAAGGGAATAGGTCGGCATGGCTGCTGCGCTTTGTGGATTTGGAGTTCTTGAATGTTTCCATTCTTTGGTCTCATTTCGAGGACTAAGCTCCATTTCTATGGATAACTCTGGTTTGGCTAAAGTCCGGGGGAAGCCTTTAATGTAATTAATATTTCTGAGTGTACTATAATTCTGATAGAAATATTCGGGGAATCTCATCAATGTATACACTAATAGAAATTGAAACCATAATGGCCTGGCTCATCAGTGTTGAACCCTCCCAGCGGTTTCTCCAGTTTAATCTAACATACCGCTGTAATATTGCATTGGGCTATTTTCCTTATATACCGATACTGAAGCTAGACTCTTGGAAAAGATATTTTAAATGAACTATTTGAAATGAAGGCGATAAAAACGTGGTGATTTTCTTTTAATGGTAAAAACACAAGCTTTCAGGCAAGAATGCCTTTCTTCAGGTTACAACTTGGAAATATTTTAAAACTATGGATATGAAAGATAGCCCAATACAGTAAATTCTTGCCTGAAAGCTTGTTTTTTTACCATTAAAAGAAAATCACCACGTTTTTATCGCCTTCGTTTCAAATATTATTGCGTGGCTACGTCATGTCTGATCCTAAATGAACTATAGACATAAGCTCTGAGGACAGCAGAAATACCCACAATTCTAAATATATAATGTGTTTCGAAAATTGTTATTCCACAAACAGCAAATAAGTATTTCTCTATCTAATATTATTAAGAAACATTAGCGCGCCATCTTTTATGATAAATTAAAACTATTTTTGACCCGTATGATTCTTTAAAAAAAATAAAACAACTTTTTATACTGCCCTTATATATACACAGCATATATATATATATATTATAAATAGAAAAGAATAGAGATTTTCTGCTTGAATTTGGATCAAGTTGAGGATTATGGTAATGCAGTCGTGGTTAAAATCTTGAAAGTATAATAACAAAAATAGTTTTGATCAGAGATTGTTTTAATTGAGCTAAAGTAATATATAAGAACATAATTTGGTAAAAGTACTGCCTGGCTTAAGGCGAGTAGAACAAGAAAAACAAAAGATTATTTACATAATGTACAAAAGTTTTGAGCTGGCCAACGGGAAACAACAACAATGAGTATTTATAGGGGAAGCGTGACCTCTGGCGGTCGATTTAGCAGAGTATTTGAATCGATGAAAGGTCCTTTAATCTTTCCATTATTTAATTCATTTTAAAATTTTTTTGTATATGTCTGGTCTGCCATTAGGGTTTCAAAACATAATAACCAAATTTATAACAAAAGTTAATTCATATTATAGATATTTCACTAAATACAACTAGATATATTCATTATATAAAATTTAAAAAAATTTAAAAATCTTAAAAAAAAAAAAAAAAAGATAAAATTTAAAATTATAAAAATTATATATATATATATACTAACAATCTTATCTACCTTCTTTACAAAAAATTTACTTTTTCTTATTATTAGTTTGATTATAAGTGCATGGTTCTGTCTTTCTCTCTTTTCTCTAACTACTAAAATTTATAATATTAAATATATTCTCACTTCTATTATTCTATATACAAATTAGAGTATGTCTAAATGACGTGTAAAAGCCGATGCAAAAGACGTTACGTTGTTAAATTTTATTGTTATTAATTATAAATATATAATTAATTGGATGATGTGTAAGAAGTAAAGGTTTTTTTTTTTCTCTCTCTCTCTACTAAATAATAACAATTTGCAAATTTTATAATTTGAATTTAAATAATCAAAATAATAAAAAAAAATTTAATACAAAACTAAACTATAAAACTAAACAACTATTTATTTTTATAATTAATTTAGATTTAGCTTGCTAATCTAATCTAATCTACTTGATATAAATTATCATTGTTATCAGTTTACTCATTAAATTTTAAATATAGAATCACTATTATATTTTTATTATATAGTTTTTACACTATATAATAATATATATATAGTGTAAAAACTATATAATAAAAATATAATAGTGATTCTATATTTAAAATTTAATGAGTAAACTGATAACAATGATAATTTATATCAAGTAGATTTGATTAGATTAGCAAGCTAAATCTAAATTAATTATAAAAATAAATAGTTGTTTAGTTTTATATTTTATATATATCAAACTAATAATAAGAAAAAATAAAATTTTTGTAAAGAAGGTAGATAAGATTGTTAGTATATATATATTATTTTTATAATTTTAAATTTTATCTTTTTTTTTTTAGATTTTTAATTTTTTTTTTATTTTATATAATGAATATATCTAGTTGTATTTAGTGAAATATCTATAATATGAATTAACTTTTGTTATAAATTTGGTTATTATGTTTTGAAACCCTAATGGTAGACCAGACATATACAAAAAAAAAAAAATTTAAATGAATTAATTAATGGAAAGAGAGATATGCTGGATCGGGGATTATCAAATAGAAATCCAGCTGATATTTCACCCCTGCTCTATTATATCATATATCTCTCTTAGACCGGATTATATGTGTTAATATTGAGTTGTTTTAGTGAAACATTTATATATATATAGTGTAAAAACTATATAATAAAAATATAATAGTGATTCTATATTTAAAATTTAATGAGTAAACTGATAACAATGATAATTTATATCAAGTAGATTAGATTAGATTAGCAAGCTAAATCTAAATTAATTATAAAAATAAATAGTTGTTTAGTTTTATAGTTTAGTTTTGTATTAAAATTATCTTTATTATTTTGATTATTTAAATTCAAATTATAAAATTTGTAAATTGTTATTATTTAGTAGAGAGAGAGAGAGAGAAAAAAAAATCCTTTACTTCTTACACATCATCCAATTAATTATATATTTATAATTAATAACAATAAAATTTAACAACGTAACGTCTTTTGCATCGGCTTTTACACGTCATTTAGACATACTCTAATTTGTATATAGAATAATAGAAGTGAGAATATATTTAATATTATAAATTTTAGTAGTTAGAGAAAAGAGAGAAAGACAGAACCATACACTTATAATCAAACTAATAATAAGAAAAAATAATTTTTTTGTAAAGAAGGTAGATAAGATTGTTAGTATATATATATATATTATTTTTATAATTTTAAATTTTATCTTTTTTTTTAAGATTTTTAATTTTTTTTTAATTTTATATAATGAATATATCTAGTTGTATTTAGTGAAATATCTATAATATGAATTAACTTTTGTTATAAATTTGGTTATTATGTTTTGAAACCCTAATGGTAGACCAGACATATACAAAAAAAAATTTAAATGATATAATTAATGGAAAGAGAGATATGCTGGATCGGGGATTATCAAATAGAAATCCAGCTGATATTTCACCCCTGCTCTATTATATCATATATCTCTCTTAGACCGGATTATATGTGTTAATATTAAGTTGTTTTAGTGAAACATTTATATATAAAGTTCCAACAAAAATAAGTGTTAAGGAATTCTAAATGTTACCTACCTAGTTTGTGACGCGTTCCTCTGTAAGCATCTATTTCTGGATAACATCTGTTGCGGGGGGGAACTAAACAACTATTTATTTATATATATATATATGTCATAATATTACCCTTCCAGGAATAATAAAGTAAATCTACAGTCTACCAGAGAGAGACGTAGCGAGGAGGATGTAAAGGCCGGTCACTTGATATATCAGTCACATTCCAAGGGGCCCATTTTCGTAGAACCTGAGGACTATTTTTGGGACAGTCGGGGGGTGGTGTGCGACACAAACGGTCGTTCAGTGGCCATCTCCTCGCGCTACCTCTCTCTCGCTGGTTGCCTGGAATTCCCTTCCAACTTGTGGTTTCCTTATTTCTCTCTCCCCACATTATTATCATATTGCCACACAGAAGAGTCGACAGGATCATATCACATATATATATATACTAGCGGATACTTGCTTCATATTCTAATAAGACTTATGAAGAGACAACTATATGGAAATACCGTAGATACAGTTGATACATGTGGGTGCGCAGATGTTGAAGCCGGCGGTCGTCCTGGCCGTCCTCAGGAGGTCTAAGTCCTTGCGGTCCTCTAAGGTAACTTTCTCCTCCTGAATATTGCCTAGCCGAATCAACCCGCCCTTATAGAGACACTCTGGTTACTCAAGATCAAATAGTTGATCCACTTTGCTGTAGTGGGGGGGCCCGAGTCCGACTTCCAAGTCGTTCCGCCAAGAGATCAACACCACAGAGGTCCGTACGTCTCTTGACCTCACGGACAATACAGCAGCTACATTATGCACTCATGATATGTCAAACATATCTTACGCAGTTAACTCCGGCGGTACTTGACCGATATGCCCTCACTTCTTTTTTTCTAGATTTAAATTCATTTTGTCTCCTCTCTAATTGTAAATACGCTGCTGTATCACCTCATAAGCATAAATAAATAAATTATTTTTAAATTTCAAATCAGAGTTTTCAGAATTTCTTTTTAATCATAATGTCAAGTTAGATTTTAAAACTTGTAACACATTATTCCTTATATAACTAGTATTTAAGAAAATAGAGAAGCGAAACATCATCCAAGACCTTCGAAATAATGGATTTCCAATAGATTTTATCTACAATAATTTATACAATCCATCCCGTCCTAAAGCACAGAGAGTCTATAACACAAATAGTTGACTAATAACTACAATATTTACCAGAGCTAATGGAAGATTATCCCGTGAATTAAAAAATATATGGAATAATATGCTTCTATCGAAATTCCCGAACTATAGGCCTCAGACACCTCATAACCAAATACAATACAGAGCCCAAAAGGAACCAGAACGCCATTATATTCCACCAATGTAACGTTTCTTACATAGGAGCAACCAGCAGATCATTGGATACAAAAGAATTATAGAGAATGGCTGTATTATCAGAAACCAAGATAAAAAATCATTAATATTTTAGGCATGGAAATTCTTCAGGTCAATCTACAGGATGTCACATGCCATTTCCCTAACATTTTCTCCAGATACAATAGATTGATTCTGGAATCTTTATAATCTCCAAAAACAATAACATCTTAAAATTGATCTACCTCAGAAGTTCCAGCATATTCAAAGCAGATAATGCCATATTGAGTGTTCGCTAACCCTCTATAGCAGTAAAAAATGAATTTATTTTTTTGTGAATCTATATTATACATTGATGTTGCACGTTTTTCTGGACCATTAGCCTGATGAAGCGCCACCGTCTGAAAGCTTGCCCTCCATTTTGAATAAATATAAGCTCTTTGCAAATATTTTTATTTGTTATTCAAGTATAGAGGTCAGATTAAATTATTTCAACAGATTAATAATATAATAGACACACATGTATATTTAATTGATCAACGTGTCCTAAAGTTTGGTTGTTCAATATTCTTTAGCATAAAATAATTAATAATAATCATCGTCTAGATGTGTGTTGACGTCATTAATAAAAACTCTTATACCATTTGATATCCCCAACCACTAGTTTTCTGCTCTAAAAAAGAACAGAAACTATCAGAACATGAAAAGATTTGAATGTTCAAATCAAACATTAAATATATGTGGCAATATAGTGGTAATAATGTGGTGAGGAGAGAAATAATCACACGACGAGTTGGTAGAGCAATAACCCAGGCAGCCAGCCGAGAGAGAGAGGGAGCGAGGTTCTATCTCCGCTGAACGACCGTTTGTCGTGTGTACCACCCCCCGACTATCCAAAAATAGTCCCCAGGTGTTGACGGGCGGCCCCCATTTGCTGCCCCTTTGGAATGTCGCTGCTGTCTCAATTGACCGGACTTTACATCCTATCTCTCTCTGGGATGGCTCTAGGTTTGTTTTATTATTCCTGGAAGAGTATATATTATGACATATATAAACACACACAAAGCTTTATTAGGACCACCGGTCTTATATAGATTTACCACAGGCAGCACCCAACAACAACCTCCAGGTCCGACGCATGTCCAGTGGCCACACGTTCCTTCGTGCATACGTCAAGGTTAGCGTATCACTGAACAGGCTAGTGTGGAATCAGCCGGAACATTGAATATATAAAACAATAAATTAAATTCTTAACAATAAAATATGCTTAAAATAGCAGTGTATTTCAAACAGGGTATTCTCGGTTATCAGTAAGAATGTTCTGCTCTATAGAAAGCTCTGTTCCAGGTTATCGCCATCCGCAAGGAGTATTCCAGCCCCTGGGAACGGCGCGCGCCCCTGGCTCCTCCCCAGGTGGCCTGGCTCGTCAGCCATGGCTTCCGGGTGCTGCTTGAGCCCTCCGAAAAACGCGCCTTTGGAGATAAAGTAAGCTGGATTCTCAGGAAAATTGTCATATCAACTTCGGATAATATCTTCAAGAAAAAATAAATATTTTAACCTGGTTTGGCGGGTATTGAAGAAATGATAATTTCTAGCTCTGAATTTTTATTACAACCTTTTTTCTTCAGTTCTTACTACAACGGAAAATAAATGAGAAGAGCTTCATCATAATTGTTCATCATTCAACCAGAGCAGACGCTGGTTTGGATGGGATTTTGGCTTTTATTTTAGGCCATTTCCTTCTGGCAAAATTTACCTATAATTGATTATAGAATTGGCCCAGCCAGTTAAATACCTCTTTGGCCATTTCTGAACATTTCATTAATTTCTTATGAATCATAGACTACAAGACGCCCTCGACTGGGGAGGGTCATAGCCCGACACTATGGCTTGCATGATGGTCTGCATGTTTAGAAATTTCCAGAGCTGGTGCTGTGACCTTATCAACGTCCCGAGTCTTCTAGATTTCAGAAACATTCAAAAGATGACACCTATTTTGGGTCTTTTTTACGAAAGCGAAGTCCTTTCGTTGTTAAATCATTTGTGGAAATAAAAAATAACATTTTATATTTTGTGGATAAAAGATTGTATTTTTTATGCGTCAATTTCTGCCAACTGCCTGCTTCAGATGTACGAAGAGGCGGGGGCCATCATCAGCCAAGATATCAGTGCCGCTCGCCTCATCCTGGGAGTCAAGCAATTGCCTGTGGACATGATCATCGCTGGCAAGACCTACGTATTTTTCTCCCACACCATCAAAGGGCAGCCAGAGAACATGCCCTTACTGGACGGCATCCTGGACAAGGTATTCTTCATTATCAAGAGGACTGAGGTTTTTTGACAATAACAAAAGTGTAAAAATCATTTGCTGGTTGGAATTTTTTTTTAAAGAAAAATATTATTGAGTTGTCGACCAACTTCCAATGAGGAAGATAACATACAGTCAGCAAGAAACGTCGGGAAATAGTAAACTCTAGAACCGTTGTCTCTTTATCTATATCTCTCTACATTTTAACTGTATAAGGTATATATATATATGACAATATAGTGGTAAATGTGGTGAGGAGAGAAATAATCACACGACGAGTTGTTAGAGCAATAATCCAGGCAGCCAGCCGAGAGAGAGCGAGCGAGACGTTATCAGCTGAACGACTGTTGTTCCTGTGTACACAACCGGGGGGCTAACCAGGATAGTCGCCAGGTGGTGACGGCCCCCCCTCAGGAATGTGGTCAAAATGGTCGTGAGTTAGTTGTCTTCTATCGACTACGTCTCTCTCTCTCTGGTCGACTGCAGATTTACTTTATTATTCCTGTAAGAGCATATATTATGACATATGGCCCCCGTTGAAGAAGGCTGAACATGGTTTAAGTATATTTAAAGCTGGAGAAGCCAGGAATAGAGAAAATAATTTTACAGTTAAAATTAGTTAAGGTAATGGTGACATAGTTTTATGTAAATAAAATATTGTATAGTACACAAGTAAATATTATTTACAAGCAGTTTTACAACACCGGGGAGTTTGACATTTAAGGAAATCTTTGAAAATATCAAGGTTATAAAAGCTATATACAACAAAATCTAATGTACTATAAGGGGAATGTTATTGAGGAGTGTGAACAAGGGAAAGAAGAGTCACATACATATGATGGCATTCTGAAGATCATTAAGACTGGGGAACTCTACACTTTAAGATATTTTTCAGGCGGACATGGCAAGGGGAAACTTGTCATGGGCTTTCTATGCTATAAGTGTAGAGTACGAGAAATGAGATTGAGGTTGGCAATTGTGTGAGCTCAGGACTGAGGTAAATATAAAACTACATACAATGTTAGAGCTTCGGCGAACAGGGCGAGGGGAGACTTGCCCTGGGCCAATCTAACTTATCTATGTAGTTACTTGTGTAGCGAGTCCGAGGGGAAAAGTCCCGTGTGTAGGTGAGGAATTCGAATGGACTTATATTTAATTTTCGAAGATAAAATAGTTCTAGATGCAAAGGTAGAATATAGGCGGACAGAGCGAGGGGAAACTTGCTTTGGGCCACTCTACCTTAATTATTCAGATACTACTGGGTTCGTAAAGTCTTTTTGCCAGGTTAGTAATTGGTAAAGATTTCAGGGGATAAGTGGTTCAAATATCTTTGATCATCTTGATTGAAGGTATTTTTGGGTTGGTCTCGATCATTTACGGGCGGTGAAATAAATTGTTCGTTTTCCGTATAGTGTTTTAATTTGTTGACATGAATTGTATCTGTCTCACGACTTAGAGGTCGGTTGGAGCGGTTGATCCGTACGATTTGAGGGGAAATTATCTCCAGTATTTCATAAGGTCCTGAGAAGAAAGGTGCCAGTTTACCAGTGTCTGGATGGTGGTATGTTTTTGCCAAAACGAGATCGCCTACTTCAAAATCGGAAGCTCTATGTGTTTGGTCGAATCTCGCTTTGTCGCGTAAGTGTCGTTCGTGTGTCCTTTGATAGGCCAATTCTCTGGCGTCGTCGATTTTTGGGTAGTTTTGTACATGCTCGGATAGTTGTAGCGGGAAACTATCTAACAAAAGGTATGACGGTGGAAACCCGGTCACAGAATGTGGGGTATGGTTATAAGCCTGAAGGACCTGAGGTAGTAGTTTGGTCCAGGCCGTCTTAGGTTGTTGGAGGCGCAACAGTTTAAGTTTGCCAGTAATCGTGGCGTTTAGTCGTTCACTTAATCCGTTGGCCTGAGGGTTGTTGCTTGTCGTGAGAAGTTGGCCAATGTTATGTCTAATCAAAAATCTACGAAATTTCGGAGAGGTGAAGGCAGGAGCTCTATCCGTTAAAAGTCGTTTAGGAGAACCAAACTGCATCACCTTTTTAATTGTTTGGTGTTTATATTTTGATAATTAAGAATATGATTTGTATAAATTGTTTATTATACTTTAAACAGATATTTTTACATCAACACGTTGTTTACATCTTACAGGTGCTTATTATTGTTTATAATGATGATATATATTTATTTACAGATTAATAGAATATATATATATTTAGTCCCAAACATCTCCCTATTTTTTAAAACAAAAGATAGTGTATATGAGATAATAGCTATATAACTAATGTGTGTATAAAAGAGATATAAGAGAGTAAATAATGACTTAAGTGTCCAGAACATAGTCGCTGTATCTTGATGATGTTCGGATTGGTCGACCAGATCTTGTCCTCCGTGGGCCTGAGTCGGTGGAACGGGGTGTTTCCATTGAAGTAGAGGATTCACAGATCGGATCTACTTTATTTTTATTTGGCTCAAAATCTTCACCCTGTGGGTTTTGGTCCGTGTACTCTTCATTAAGGTTTAAGCCTGATGGTAAAGTTCTAATGTCTCTTCTATTTCTTCTGTATTCATGACCATCAACTTCAACTATATACGATCGAGGATCTTGGGCAGAGATGCATTTACCCATCCTCCACTTATCTTTTTCTTTCAATTTGACACTTATACTTTGTCCTGGGTTCAATTTGGTTAAGTCCCTTGCCTGTTTATCATATAGATTTTTCATTTCTGTTTTTCTTTTTTCTATTTTCTCATAAACATTAAGTTGAACTTCTGGTTTTAACAAGTTTTTATGAATAGGAATCAGGGTTTGTGTTCTCCTGGAAATAAGAGCCTGATTTGGGCTGAATCCAAGATCTTTTAATGGGGTGTTCCGCCATTCTAGAATGGCAAGCCACAAATCTTCTTGCTCATGTTTAGCTTTTTTAACAAGCATCTTTGCAGATTTGACTGCTGACTCCGCCTTGCCATTTGATTGACTATGATACGGTGAGCTGGTAATTTGCACTACTTTCCATGTTTTTAGAAATTTTTGAAATTCACGGCTAATGAATTGCGGTCCGTTATCTGTTATTAGTGTTTCAGGTATTCCATGTCGGCTGAAATTCTTTTTACAGCATTCGATTATGGATTCTGAAGTAGTATGTTCTAGCATATCTAGTTCCCAAAAGCTGGAATAATAATCTACAGTGATAAGATATTGAGTCGTCTCTACTGAGAAAATATCCATTCCGATTTTATTCCATGGTAAAATGGGAGTTTCATGGCACATAAGGGTTTCTTTTGTTTGGTTTGGTTGATAAGCTAGACAGGCCTTGCACTTCTCAACTGTTTCTTTTATAGATTGATTCATCCCGGGCCAAAAAATTGCTTGTCGAGCTTTGGCCAGCGTTGCTGCTACTCCATGATGGCTGGCGTGAACTCGGTTGAGTAGCTCTGATCGTAATGTTTTTGGTATTATTACTTTTTGTCCTTTGTAAATTATCCCATCTTGTTCGGTCAGTTCATCTCTAAATTTCCAATATTCCATGGCCTCCCTAGGAACTTTATATTTGCTTTTAGGCCACCCTTTTCTGATTAGGTTGACAAGCACTTGCATTGTTTGATCTTTACAATTCTGTTGTCTTATTTGTTCTGCCGTTGCTGTCGAGATATTAACAAATTCAATCAATTTTATATTTTCAATTTCTTGATAAATGCTTTTGTCATCATTTAGATATACTTCAAAATTAAGCTCATTTCTATCACCTGTCTTCATTAGATATTTCCTTGACAGACAATCTGATATATACATTTGCTTTCCAGGTTTATACTTGACCTCTAAATTATATCGCTGCAATCTTAGAAGCATTCTTTGTAATCTTTTTGGAACTTGGTGAATATACATTTTAAATATATTCTCAAGAGGTTTATGATCTGTCTCTATATGAACCTTGGTGCCTCCTGCAATGTATTGATAGAAATGTTCGCAGGCAAATACTATTGATAGACACTCTTTTTCAATTTGAGCGTATCGAGTTTCTGTGTTTGTTAATGCTTTCGATGCATATGCAACAGGCTGTTCTTCTTGTAAGAGAACTGCTCCTAGACCTTTGTCACTGGCATCACTTTGTATTGTCACAGGCAGACTTGGATCGAAATATTTTAGCACGGGAGCTTGAGTAACCAGTTCTTTTGATAACATAAATGCCTGTTCTTGAGGCTCACTCCAACTCCATGACATGCACTTTTGAGTTAAAACTCTCAGTGGTTGTACAACCTCAGAAAGTCTGGGCAGAAATTTCGTTAAATAATTGATACAACCTAGGTATTGTTGTATTTCTCTTACATTTTGGGGTCTGGACATAGCCTTTATCGCCTCCACTTTTCCAGGATCAGGTCTAAGACCCTCATCAGACAAAATGTGTCCCATGTAATTGACATGATTTGAACACAATCGAATTTTGTCTTTGTTAAATTTTAAATTTCTTTCTCGTGCTCGCTTCAATAACTGTTCTAATTTGATGTTATGATCTCTGATAGCGTCTTCAGTGGTGTTCCCCTTACCAAAAACCAAAATGTCATCAGCTATTACTTCTACGCCTTCAAGGCCTTCAATCACTTCATGTAGACGTCTCTGAAATTCTTCTGGGGCAGCTGAAATTCCAAAGGGCATTCGAAGCCATTTATACCTGCCAAACGGCGTCCAAAATGTAGTCAAATCACTACTTTGGCTATCAAGTTTTACTTGCCAAAAACCATCTTTAGCATCAATGACAGTGAAAATCTTAGCCTTATTTAAACTTGGCAGTATTTCGTCTATGGTCGGAATTTGAAAATGAGGTCTTTTAATCACTTTGTTTAGGTCTCTTGGATCTAGGCATACTCTAAGTTTATTTTGTTTCTTTACAAGGACCAAGTTGCTTATCCATGAAGAGGATTTCTGCACTCTTTCAATAATGCCTCTTCCTTCAAGATCATCCAGCTTTCTCTTAAATTCTGCCTTCAAACCAATTGGAATTCTTCTCGGATGTTGTTGCACTGGTGTAGCTTCTTTCTCAATTTCAATATGATATTCTTTTGGTAACATTCCTAGGCCTTTGAATACATCCTCATATTTATTGATAATTGATTCTGCTCGAGAACAAGATGAATTTGCAAGGTGGTAAACCGCATCATGCTTCGTTACAAGGTTGAGGTCTTCTATTGTTTTGGCTGATAACAAAGGTTTTTGATTAATGTTCACAATCTGAAAGAGTAAATTATATTTCTTTTCTTTAAAATAGCAATCGAGATATTTCTGACCTACTGGCTTCAGGATGACTCCACCAAAATTTTCAAGCCTTGCATTGGATATGTCCAAGTTATTGCTTCTTTCTTGCATGACCCACCTGTAATCGTCTAGGCTCATGATGTTACAAGTGGATCCCGAGTCTAATTGGCATTCCAGTGGCACAGTTTGATTGGCTGTTTCAAATAATAATTTTACCATCCATTTATGTTTTTTGATATTTCCAGCTGCATAATGTCTTCTTAGTTGAAGTACAGCTTCATCTGATGATTCATCCTGTTCTTGAATTGCTCTAACGTTCATCTGTTTTGGGTTTTGAATTCTAAATCTGCATACTTTTGAGAAATGATTTTTTCTGTTGCACCATGTGCATATCTTACCATACGCAGGACATGAAGCCTTCCTATGTTTCGACCCACAGTAACGACAATTAATTATGTCTTCAAATGTTTCATTTGTAGCTTTGGTCGCTTCCTTTTTTCGTTCATATTTTTTGTTCCACTTCACGTCTTCTGATTCTTGGCCAGTCAACTTGGTTATCTGTTGTTCCGTGACCTCAGCTGTCCTGCATATGTCGATAGCCGAAGATAAGTTTAGTTTTGGTTCCATTAGCAATTTTTTTCTGACTCTATTATCTTTGATTCCCAATACTATTCTATCTCTGATTAGTTCTTCTGTTAGTATATCATATTCACAAGAGCTAGCTAGTCCTCTTAATCGATTTGTGTAGCTATCAATACCTTCGTTTTCTTCTTGATTCGATGTATTAAAAATATACCGTTCGTATATGACATTCTTTTGTGGAGTAAAATGATTATCCAATGCTTCAATAATCTTAGGTAGGCTATTCTTTTCATCTTCTTTCAAGTCCAGATTCAAAAATACGTTGAAACAATCTTTTCCAATGAGTGATAGGAATGTTGCTCTTATAACATTATTATCTTTCTTATTTAATTCAGTAGCCACCTGATAATTGTCCCATTGGCTTTTAAAAAACCTCCAATTTTCTGCCGCATGGCTATTTATTAATATTGGTGCTGGTACAGGAATATTTGACATCTTGAAATATTTTATTTTATATTAGACATTAACATATATAGATATTACGAGATATAGTGTTACTCAAAAGATTAGAAAATTATTATTATATAAAAATGTAATTTTACATTTCCAAATTCAAAATTTTCAAACAATCAAATTCGAATATTAGTACTCACGCGCATTCGACAAACTACGTAATTCGCACCAATATTTTATAATTTGAAAATAACCACTTCTGACACCATGTTTGGTGTTTATATTTTGATAATTAAGAATATGATTTGTATAAATTGTTTATTATACTTTAAACAGATATTTTTACATCAACACGTTGTTTACATCTTACAGGTGCTTATTATTGTTTATAATGATGATATATATTTATTTACAGATTAATAGAATATATATATATTTAGTCCCCAAACATTAATCACTTGGGTATACCAGGTCTATTAGTATGAAACGCGAAAATTTTCAGTGAATTCAAAAGTTCACCAATTCCATACAACAAAATATTTTTTATTCAAATTAATTGCCCTGATTGGCTATACACTCGGACCACCTTTCAGGCAATTTTCGAATTCCTTTTCTGAAAAATTTTATTCCTTTTGAGTCGAACCAGTCAACAAGCCATTTTCGGAGTATGTCTGAGTTCGAAAATTCCTGTTTTTTTAGGGCGTGTCCTAAAGATGTGAAAAGGTGATAGTCCGACGGCGCTGAGTCTGGTGAGTACAGCGGGTGGGGTAAGAGTTCCCAGCTCAAGTCTTTTATGGTGTTTTTGACCACCGTAGCGTTTTGGGCTGGAGCGTTGTCATGCTGCAGTATCAGCTTGTTGTGCTTTTCACGCCATTCCGGTCTTTTTTCATTCACCGCCTCTCTCAAACTGTGCATTTGTTGTTCGTAGCGACTAGTATTGACCGTTTCGCCAGGTTTCAGGAACTCGAAATATACTCGCCGGTCTGGTCCCACCATACGCAAAGCATTGCCTTTTTTCCGAAGCAATTGGGCCTAGGCGTCTGTTTTGGAAATTGGCCGGGCAGGTCCCATGACTTTTGGCGCGTAGGATTACTGAAGTGGATCCATTTCTCATCTGGAGTTACGATTCGGTGCAAAAATGACTTCTTTTCATGCCTGGCGAGCAGCCCTTCGCAGGTTACCAGACGCCGTTCTTGCTGCCTTTCGCTCAACTCGTGGGGGGCCCATCTGGAAAGCTTTTGGGTCATTCCGAGGCTGTTTAAACGTAGGGAAACAGCACCTTGAGACACCTGAAGCTGTTTCGCGAGTTTCTCCTGCGTTTGGGTACTGTCCTTATTCAACAAAGCTTACAGTTCAGCGTCCTCAAACTTTTGGGGCGGTTTTCCGCGTGGTTCATTATCAAGTTCGAAATTGCCACTTTGGAATTTTTTATACCACCTGTAACATTGCGATTTTCTCAGAGCGTGGTCGCCGTAAACTTCCTCGAGCATTTGGTAGGCTTCAGTGGCACTTTTCTTCCAGTTGAAGGCGAACAACAAAACTTCCCGCAAATGGGCACTTTTTGGCTCGGAAATCGCCATTTTCCACGGGCTCCAGAAATTTTCCACGATTTGAATTTTTCTAAAACTGCACACGTGCTGATGCCACATGAGTCAAAAAACAAAACGCCTTCAACAGCGCCACCGTCGGCTCAAATAAAGTTGCACAGCGCCCTCTGGCGGACATTTTCGCGTTTCATACTAATAGACCTGGTAGGTGAGAATGCTGGTGGACCGCGATGGAAATGCCCACGCGTACCGTGTGGCATGGTCCACTACGACATGTAAGAAGGTCTGAGAATTTCCATATTTCGCGAATCCAGAAATAGTATCTAGTGACACTAGTTCGTACGGCAGGACCGCTGGGGGGAGTTGTCCCAATTCTCCGTAGATAGGTCCTTTTGGTGGTTTGACCAATTGGCATACTGAACAGGTTCTTACATGTGTCCTGATGTCATTTGTCATGCCGTCCCAATAGTATTGGGCTGCGATCAGTCTGGTCATCTGCGAAATGCCGGGGTGATTGAAATCGCGATGGGCTCGTTGTAGTAGGGTGCCACGGAGTGATGGTGGAACAATTATTTTAGTGACACCCCGTCGTATGATGGTCATAAGGTCCTTGTCATTGAGGATATACCTTGTGTCCCTCCGTAATTCGCCCTGATGATCTTTTATTTGACCTGTGGATAGGAATCCGCAGAAAGGGTTACGGGAGAGTAGGTCCGCCTCGTACTGACGCGAGCCCTTGAGGTATTTGACCTCATAGTCGTAAGCTGAGAGTCGAAGGCTCCAACGAAAGAGGCGTCCGGTGGGGTCTTTTATGGTCTTTAGCCATTGTAAGGCGTGATGATCCGAGTAGATGACAAACCTTGTACCTAGGAGGTACACTCGGAATTTGTCAACGCACTCTACAATGGCTAAGCACTCCAGTTCAGATATAGTGTAATTACGCTCATAGGAACGCAACGCGCGACTGTAATATTGTACAGGGTAGATGTTACCGTCAGGATGTACTTGTTTGAGTACACCTGCGATGACCTGCGTGGAAGCGTCGCAATAGACCTGGCATGGGAGCCCTTCTTGAAATAGATGTAACACAGGTTGTGTTGCGAGGTGTTGCTTCAATTTATAAAAGGCTTGTTGACAATTCGGGCTCCAAAGCCATTTGACGTTCTTTTTTAGTAATTGATTTAAGGGGTGGCGAAGTCTAGCATATTCTGGGATGAATTTATGATATACGTTGACGGCTCCTAAAAATGATTGTAGGGTTTTAACGTTGATAGGAGTTCTAATAGCGTTGATGATTTCGGTATTTTTAATATTAGGTGTGTAAGTCCCTGCGGTGATGTGGTAGCCGAGAAAATCTATTTCATTTTAATAAAAATTACATTTTTTAATGTTAAGTTGGAGATTTTCCTCTAAACAGAATTTAGAGAAAAGTCGAAGGTGCGTAAGGTGTTGTTCTGAGGAGTCAGAAAAAATAACGAAGTCGTCATAATAATGGGCTATGAAAGAGAAGTGGTGTTTGTGGATCAACTGGGTAATCACACGTTCGAAAATTTGGGGTGCTGATTTGAACCCAAAGGGTAAGCGTTTGAAATTATATTGCCCTTGTTGAGTCACGAAAGAGAGTAGTGGTTGACTCTCCTCCGCGATGGGGATTTGATAGTATGCATTGCTTATGTCAACGGTGCTAAATACTCTGGCTTTCGACAGGTTATCCAGTACCGTTTCTATCAATGGCAAAGGATGCAAATCCGAGGGTACTAGTTCGTTCACGCGACGGAAGTCAATGCAGAGACGCATGGTGTTATCGCGTTTCCGAACGAGTGTCACAGGAGAGGAATATGGGCTAGAGGAGGGGGTGATTATGTCATGTTTTAGAAGTTGAGATATCTGGTCCTGAATTTCCTTCTGGTAGGCATAGGGAGTTCGGTATGGTCGGAGGGAAATAACCTTATCGGAAATAATTTTGAGTTTTACAGGGGTTATGTTGAGTGGTAATACATTGAATTTATTGATAGGGAAAATATCTTTAAAAGAATACAATAATTGCTGATAAGGGATAGTCAGTTCTGGGCGTTGTTCGATAAATTCTTTAATCATTAATTCTCTAGAGGCGCATGGGCTGGTAGGAATGCTATTAAGGTTGTAAGGGTGAGAGGGGCATTCAGGGGAAGGTTGATAAATATTACTAAGGGTTGTTTGTAAGTAAGGCTCACGTGGAGGTTGAAAATCGTCAACGCCTAAGTTAACCGAGTGAATTATGGGTCGTTTAGGGTTAGAAGTTATTATTCGCGAGCCGTGCTTACAAGTGGGAAGGTCACATACAAAATGGTACAAATGTTTAGGTACTGGAACACTATTTTGAAGTATCAATTGATTATGAAAATCTATTGTTAATCTTAAGAATTGCATAACATGAATAGATAGGATACCATGTTCAAGGGGTGAATTTAAAATATAAAATGTTTCATTAAAATTAAAATTATTAAATTGTATTGGTAAGGTAACTAATCCGATTGGTTTGGCATGACTAGATATAGTACGGATAATAACATCATTGTTAATAGGGGTGGAACAAATGAAACTATTAACATTTTTAATATATTCAAATTGGTTTAAACTAATTATGGAAACATTGGCTCCAGAGTCAATTAGGAATGGCATCTTTAAAGAATGAATGATAGGGGTTAAAATAATTGCACTTACAGGCGTATGCTGGTTTAGGGTGCAGGTAGGTTCATTGAGCTTCGGAGGAGTTCTGCTGCCGAAGTTGGCATTACTTGGTTTCTCCCGAGCTCGTCGTTGCTGCGGTCTCGTAGACACCTGCAGGCCCAGTCGATCTTTGGGGTTGCTCGACGCTGTGGACCGCAGGTGTAAAGGTCCGAAAAGTCCGCTGGTAGGGCCCTCGCTGCTGACACTGTGCGTGCCAGTGTTGTCCGCCACAGTACCGGCAAGGATATGGTGGGGTCTTGTCCACGGTGGTGGAAGGTGTTCTGCTCTGGCGCGGTGATCGTTGTTGGGCAGCTTTAGTGCTGGTGTTATCCCCTTCGTAGGTCAGCTGTTGGGCTAAGCACAACCATTCTTCTGGTCCCGAGGGTTGTGCCATCTTTAAAAGGTTGCCATAGTTACGTGGCACACCGTTGGATAGTGCTTGCACGATGGCACTCTTAGGGAGGTTGATCGCCAATCCTATTTGGACCTTGTTCTTGTAGTAGGTCTCGATCTCGGCCATCGACGTGCATTTAAGTTCATAGAACTCTTGAAGGGTGAAGCTAGGGCGTCGGGGATAGACGGCGCAGAGTGACTCTTTGACCTCTTCATAAGTCTTATTGAGTAGCGCTAAGTCTTGTGCAATTTTGCGAGGTTCGCCTATGAGTGATGATAGAGCCTTTCGAGCTTGGCGTGCTGGCTCTAAGTTGTGGAAGTTCGGCTGAGACTCAAGTTGTGAGAAGAAGTGTGCGGCAGGTTCATCTCCGTCGTAGGTGATTGTTTCTTCAGACTCACGGTTTAAAAGTTGGTCGAGACAGAGGGTGAGAGTTCGAAGGGAAGCGGCTACAGTAGAGTCGGTCGTTGGTTCTTGTGGAACTTGGTTGTGGGTTTGTTCGATCATCGTGGTATTGCTTCTTGTTTTCTTCATACTCTGGTATATGAGGGATTTGTTTCCCGGTCAGGTCTTATCCTGTCGACTTTTCAATGTGACAATATAGTGGTAAATGTGGTGAGGAGAGAAATAATCACACGACGAGTTGTTAGAGCAATAATCCAGGCAGCCAGCCGAGAGAGAGCGAGCGAGACGTTATCAGCTGAACGACTGTTTTTCCTGTGTACACAACCGGGGGGCTAACCAGGATAGTCGCCAGGTGGTGACGGCCCCCCCCCTCAGGAATGTGGTCAAAATGGTCGTGAGTTAGTTGTCTTCTATCGACTACGTCTCTCTCTCTCTCTCTGGTCGACTGCAGATTTACTTTATTATTCCTGTAAGAGCATATATTATGACATATATATATTAAAATATACAAGTATCAGAGTCATCAATCAATTCTTAATTCTGTCACCGTTTTTGCTTTTGTGAATAGAATAAATACCCAAATATGGCCATTTCTTATAAGCATCGGTAGTTCAGTGGTAAAATACTCGCCTGCCACGCGGGCGGCCCGGGTTCGATTCCCGGCCGCGCGATGCATTTTTTTTTTACAATTTGTAAAAATCATTTATATATTATACAAGAATGACATCCACGGCACCAATTTATAATTGTAACGAATAGTATTTGAATAAAAGCATTTAATCGGGTAAAACCCGGGCGTTGCCCGGGCCATTCGGCTATATATATAGATTGAAATTTTGCCCGGAGGCTATTGGTCTATAAAGATAAAGGTCAAAATGATGTCAAAGCTAGACGCCGACTATATAAAGTACACGTGTGTGCATTAGTGTGCATTTGTGTTTATGTATGTGTGCGTTTGTGGTTGTATGTGTTTGTGTAAGAATCTGCCCCTTGTGATGGGCGGGAGCTACTTGCAGGTCATGAAACTTGAAACATGAAACAGGGTATTAGACATTTTACGACAGAGAGAGAGAGAGACAATTGACAATTAACATATTTTATTGACATCTTGTCAATACATGTAAAGTGCACAGTCCGCACTAATTATGAGAAAATGAGAAATTTATAATGAGGATGATGGTTATAATAAAAAAATGATTTTAAAAATGATTAAAAAATACAACTATGTACATGGCGCCTCTGCCACCGCTGCAGAGTTTGAGAGAGAGAGAGGGGGGAAAAGAAAACAGTTTTAAAATAGCAGAATGAGATTTTAATCTTGATGCCAGTCTTCTTACAATGTACCTTCATATAATGCCGATACGCAGGTCATGGAAGGTTATATATCACAGGGGTAAGATAACTTTCCAAGATCTGAGGCTAAAGAGGACTTATAGATCCAAATACTGCTTTGTGGTTAGTTGAGTTGCTGATCAAGGCTATTCTACATTTTAAAAATTCGCATGAGACTCATTATATTTATTTTTCCCTTTTGTGTGTGTGCGTGTGGATAGTTTTGAAAAAAACTTTGCAAATTCAAGTTATCTGAATATGCAAGAAGGCCTAAAATATGGGACAAAATTCGGGGGAATATGTAATTTGCATGTATAGAAAACGAAACTATTCTAAGAGTAAGAAAATTCGAATGTTTCTTAAGGTAGAGTGAGCCTACCTTCGAATATTGGGCAAACAATTGCTATTCGTAAAATTTGTGAATATCCTTCTGAGAGAGAGAGGGATTTCTCTTATTTTGTCGAGTCAGATGTTCTGTTATGGTAGAAGGCGCCTGTCTATCAGAACCTAAGAAATGCAACCAGGAGGGATCGTCAGATATGCTGCCGCTAACGTAGGGGCACCGCTCAGATGTTCAATATGAGAATAAAAAAAGAGAGAGAGAGAAGAATCACTTTTTCAAATTCACTACAGAATTTAACTGAATTTAAAATAGAAAGGACCGTCTAAAGCAGCAACTTCCAATACTATAAATGTATGGCACAGTAAACACAGAGTAAATATATATTACTGCTTCAAACCGCGCAGGGTGTACGGCTAGTGGACTATGAGATGCTGCGAGACGAGGATGGCCAGCGCCTGGTAGCCTTCGGCCGCTGGGCAGGTTACGCCGGCATGGTGGATATCCTACACGGGCTGGGACTGCGGATGCTGAGCTCGGGCTGCAACTCGCCGTTCGTCGCAGTGGGACGCAGCCTATCCTACTGGGAGTTCCCCGCCGCCCTGGCCGCTGTACGCCAGGCTGGCTACGAGATCGCCCGCGGTCACGGACCCCAGACCTTGGGGCCACTTACCTTCGTCTTCACCGGTTCGGGGAACGTCAGCCAGGTCAGCTCTGGTTCGATTACTCTAGAGTTAGAAATTCTAAGTGCGTTTGTTTATTTATTTTTCTTAACAATAAAAAAATAAAAAATAAATAAATAAACGCCTTGAAATTTATTGTTATGAATATTTAAAACAAGCATCCTCTCCCCCCCCCCCTGCGGATATATACGGATATATGCAAAGATAGGATAAAAAGGACTTATAGTCCTCGCGTTCAATTTAAAAAATTTAATTTTCACAAATTCATTAAAGATGGTAAATGTCTTCAGTTCACGTACACGTATGATTAGTTTTTTTTTCCCGAAAGACAAATAAAGACTTAATATTGTAAGCAAACGCTGCGATAGTTTACCTCGACATTTTACTTCCCAGCGGCTATAAATGAGAGTGGAGTAAATTTCACGTTCGAAACAAAGTACGGAAACCTCATATATATAATCCGGCTTTTCAACTACGACAACTGTGGGAGAAAGATATTGACAATAATTTTAATGACATCAGAGTCAATGTTCAAGAGATCAGAAATAAATATGGTAAACATTTCATATATAGAATTAATATTGAATATTAGCAAAGAATAATTTAGAGAAATATTTAAAAAATACATATTTACATAGATCAGTCTTGAAAATAGAGCAATCCATAGATGACTCTTTAATTAAAAAGGCATATATTGGATCAAAATATCATTTATTTTACCAATATTTCAGTTGGCTGAACGCCAACCTTTATCAAGGTGTTATAACATTTTAAAGTTAGTCAACAATTATGTGGCGCTGGTTTGTTGTTGACACACTTTAAAATGTTATAACACCTTGATAAAGGTTGGCGTTCAGCCAACTGAAATATTGGTAAAATAAATGATATTTTGATCCAATATATGCCTTTTTAATTAATAGATCAGTCTAGGAAGCCCGCTCTAAGAGTCTTCCTCTAGGAACTATGCAGATTTTCAAAGATTCTTCTTACTTCTAAGCTTTAAATATATTTGTGGATGTAAGTTCGGGATGTCGATGGCATATTCTAGGCCTCGCCTGCAGGCCCCGTCCTGCAAAGAAAGGAGGCAATTGGATGATGGCCTGGGATGGATGAGTGGCATGAAATAACAGAAAGACCAGTACTTATAGGCCAGCGACAGATCATATACCCCACAGGTTATTCAAGATGGCCGAGTTGAGGCTTGGTGAGCTGGATGAGGCATGTCTGGTAGGACCAGTTTAATTGCATTATTAGTTTTGTTTCCAGAAATGGGGCAGAGCGCCGAAACGAGGGACTGCTAGTGGTAAAGAGAACGTCAACGCACTCCTGCCATTTTCTCAGAAGCTGGGTGATGGGCAAGATAGTCAGGCGTTGGAAATTCAGCCTGCAGCGATTGGTTAGGCGCTTGGTGGGCTAGGTCGCCCCGCGCAGCATACATCCTCACCAATTTTGTCTACCCAGAAGGACTTGTGCATGCTTTCTATTATCAAGCGGAGGCAAAAGTTGACCAAGGCCGCGGCTTTAGCAAGGACACTACGTGTTGAATAAGAGATGAGTAGCACAGGGCCAGTCAAATTCCCAATGCGCGCACCTGTCCACCACTCGGCCGCTAGAATATCAGAAGGCCGAATAAGGTTGCAGATGAACTGAGATGGCTTCAGTATGCGAAGGCTTCAGGGTCTAAGTGGCGGGGTCCCAGCTTTTCTGGATCCAACGATGTCAAAGTGGAAGCCAGATTCCGGATGGAAAGAAATTGATCCACGCCCCACTCACAGGCTTCAAGGCTTACATTCAGCGCAGCTTGTACTTTTTTGTGACATACCAATTTCGGCGGTGTGCCAACATCGAGGATCCTGAAGATGCCCACGGAAGCCAGGCAGTGCGCTGAGAGCGTTGGAGCTTGTAGATGGTGGAGTCAGTGAGAAGGTATTGATTAAACAATTAAAAAGGTTTCCGGAAATAAGTTTCTTTTTCTTTTAAAACCGTCTCAAACATTCGGGAATCTCTGCCCTTCTGCAGGAAAACATATAAAATGAATAAAACGCCACCTGATGCCAAAAAGAAAATCGTTTTATTCATTTTATATATGTTCCCCTGTAGAAGGGCAGAAATACCTGAAAGCTTGAGACGGTTTTTCCGGAAACCTTTTTAATTTTTTAATTAGTGTCCAGGAGATTCAAATCAAATTTCAGTGAGAAAATAGCAAAGAAGTTGGTGAATCACGGGTGAGGACACCAAGGAATTGGTGGCTCTCTTCCACCTGACGAGGGAGAGGCTGCGAAAAGGTAGAATCACATCGCGATTGCCGACTCTAATAGTTCCATTAGGTAGTTATGACTCGATGTTATGTGTGCTGACGTCACGAGAAATTCCAGTACCAGAATATTTCCAACGGAGATAAGGTTTTTACCATACAGCGCACCAGAGGCCAAATTCTTGCTGAAGTTCGCTTGGATTTCCTACGAACGCCGAAATTTATCTAAGACTGCTTTTACGATCTTAAACTGCTCATTATTACTAATGAGCGCTTCAAAGAACCGTAGTAGAGCTCTAACAAATAAACTTTCCAAAGCCATCATTAGTTCGCAGAGATCCTCTCTAGATGCTCTTTTAAACGGCAGGTAGCAAATGGCTGGAGCGATTTATTTTGCGGGGGTCGCTGACTCTCAGGTTGATGAAAGACGATGTTTTGCATAGCAGCCCAGCGGCGGTGTTTGGGTAATAGGACGCGTGAAAGAAAAGGTTCTGGAATATGGAATAGACTCAGCGACGCATCAGATTGCCCCCGACAGCGCTATCATTTATATTCTAGATGTTTGTGATTCCCGAGCTGAGGACGCGAAACGCGCAGCCGAGGTCCGGCAGTGATGGGTAGTTAGTGTCCACTGACGCAGTATTAACCTTCAGGCATCGAAGAGCTCGGGTGACGTAGTCGTAAGAGTAGCAGTTTTGATGTTCGTCCAACCTCTCCAGACTTTTAAGCTGGGCATGTCCCATGTCCGTGACGAACTTGGAGGTGTTGTTAATGAGAGCCCCCCCCCCCCCCCCCCCCCCACTTGCTCAGCGACGAACCTTGAACGGAACAGAAGCAGAATAGAGACACTAAATAAACGAGAAAGAGATGGCTTACCCAATTTAAGAAGAGCAACACGGTCTTTGAGAGCCAGCAGTGGAGGGTCCAGTAGCGAGTGAGGGTCTGGAGCTTGTTCTAGATTACTCGCGTCAGCTCAGATTTAACAATTGGTAACCTTGGTAGGAATGCGCGCTACATCGAAATAGTGGTAGCTTCGACGAGGGCAGCCCTGCCCAGGAGCTTTGTCATGGTTTCCAATCAACCAGAATCGTTGTTATGGGCAGATTCCTCCAAAAAATTGTGATAGGCGAAGACTAAATCATCTTCCTCGACGGCTTTTCCCGTAGTTATTTGTAGTTGAAGATGTTGATCTTGCTCAGCCTCGGGATATGGTGCCTGAAGTCGATAACTCCTGCACCACGATGACGGCTAGGCCATATTCCCTGGGAGTCGATAGAAACTCAAAAATATTACTGTAGTCGAGGTCCCAAATGCTGTTCAGGTTCAAGACGTTTTCGCTTGGACGAACGCGATATCAACTGCTTCAAGAAGCAGCACGTACCTACATTCCTTTCCTGACCGGCAATGCCGTGAAGGTTGAGGCACGCTAGGCAGGAACTCAGAGAAGGTTTTTTTATTAGTATCTGTTCGTGGAGTTGTTTGCCGCTTGGAGATGATGAATATCTTGTCTTCTAAAAGCGAATTGAGGGTACCAACAACGCGTTCCAAACAGCCTTTTCCATTTTTCAAATTTCTCTAATTAATTTTTATCATATGTGTGATGAAGAGGAATTTTAAGGCGTAGGCCACTTCGTTATTTTAAAGGCTATTTTCTCTGAATCCTGATATAGATTTTCAGGTACCCGCTTGAGACCCTCTTCGAGTTATTGAAGATATTTTGTTTTACCTTGGTTCGACTCGAGTGATGGCTCTTACTGTATGTTCTCGATAGAAGTAATTAGACAATGTGAGGGTAAGGCTTCGTGCAGTTTTGAGCTCTTTAGAATTTTTAGCTGCCAGGAGGAGAGCTTGATAATTTGACTTCACTTTGATAAAAAAAATGCTGGGCTAGATGTAGGTTCGGTGGTCTTGGGTTCAGGAGGCTGCTGGAAAGGAAACGGTGAGGTTGGTCTAGCTGTAGCCATTTCCTCAATCTTGGTACCTCTGTCGTAGACAATGTAGCTGCGGCAACGGGCGTCGTAGTCTTGCTAGGCTCGCTTGGAATGTTCTTCCGCTAGAAAGCAGTTTGCTCAGTACTCATTTTTATAGTATTTATTACAATGGGATCCAAGAGAGAGAAATCCTGGAGTGGTATTTCTTTTAACCTTGATGTTGAGGTGTGCCGGGAGCTGATAGATTTTAAAATAAAAGCTCTTCGTATGCTGTCCATGAAGGTGTATTCTACGACCGTGATGTAAAGAGAGGCGATGGCTATTTTACATGCCCGTAATGGAGAGCCGCGATTACATCGCTGTCCTGAAAGAAGTATTTTCCTGAAAGGCCGACATTGAAAACTGGCCTTCTTCCCCCCAGTAGCTTGTTCGTCGCCTTAAAGGTGTTGGAGCTGAGTAAAGTCGAGCAAAACTCAATATATGTATGCGATTATCAAAGATGCTTGAAAATTTCTTTACCCTACTTTGGCGATTCTTTGCCCTGTTCCCTTGACTTCCCAAACAAGGGTCAGGTTTGACCTCTAGGGACTTTCTGAGACTTGTTTGATATTATATCCCCGATCTCTTTGGATAATTGTACGAGGTCGTCGTGGATCAGGAATGTTGGAATCTCCGTCCCACTTCCTTTTGTACTTTAGTTTCAACCAAACGATAATCTTCAGTGGCTTCATTTGAGTATATTGTTTTAGTCCAATTTTTGGCTTTTTTTTTCTTTGATGGTGAATGGAGTTTTCTAGAGGCTTTCTGGCAGTTTTATCAGAATTTTGAAGGAATTTTCTAAAGAAGATTCCTCGCGTAAAAAGATTTCCATTAATACCTCATAGTAGTTGATTATTTCTATACTGTCGTTCTCCGCAAGGTGGTGGCTTGAAACAGGAATTCATACTCAAGCGTCGCAAGGCCGAAAGAGAATCGTCTTTTGTCATATTATCATTATTCAATGTCATTGGTTTACCTTTTTCAAACATTATTTTCTTGTTTTATACTTCATGCATATTTGGTTTTATACACGTATAAGCTTGTATAAGCCTTTCATGAAGTAAAAAACACTATCCATTTCCCCATCGCGGTGGCTGACTCAGAAATTATCAAGCCAGCGCAGTTTGAATATGTTTGTATATGTACCACCAAAAGAAGCACCTCTCCATTTAAACATGCATCAGAACGCTGCACTGTACATAACCCTAGTAAACACCTTTAGTAGTGATGATGAAGAATGAGTAACACCACAGGTTTTCAGACAATTCAGACAAAAAGCCAACTTGTATACCATGGTTTCGGGCTTTAGCTCTCATCAGTACAGGGGTGGTCTCGATTTAATAACATTCTACGAGAGGGGTTGTGAAATCGGTCGAAATAACCAAATAGGTATTTATGGTCTGTATATATATATATGTAATATTGTTGCGCAAATGTGATCCTGCCAACGTATGGATAAGCTGACAGTCGTGAACGTGAGGCGATTGTTGATGTTCTTCCCACACGCGGACAACAAGAAGCAGAGGCAGGGCTGGATGTTAGCACAGAGAGGGATCGGGGATAGCCCACGGGACAGAGGTAGAGGCCATGACGCAAACTTGGATGCTTATCACCGAGACATGGAGAGCGAGACTGTGTGTTAGAAAGAAGCCGTCTGCCGAGAGACACACTCTAGAACCATCCGCTAACCCCCTGCCAAAACCTGTCCTGTTTTCAGGGGTCGTCTATAAAGAGTCCCTGGGGGCCTCACATGGGCTGGGCGTTGGATTTTCTTCCCCTCTGTCCCTTCCACCAGCTGGCCGGACACTCTTTGGATCTTTATTTTGGCGTCACCATTTTTAGTTTTACATACAAATAGGGGGTTTAAATACAAATAGTTTATATACAAAATATGGGGGTGGTAGTAAATAGAAATAGCGTACATTTCAATAGAAGGGTAGGATCTTATAAGGCTCTAACTGATTGGAAGATATGTGACATATACCAAAAGTGCCATACAGTTTAAAATATACTATATATACGATATATATATGATAGGTTCAAGAATTATATTCAATGTAACGTTTGAAGGGTTTACAGACATGTTGGTTCACACCGAAACTTTATTTACAGTTTTTCCCACAAATATATACTTACTATTACTAAGATTCATTATGTTTAAAATATTTGAAAATATTTGTTCAAATATATATTACAAACTTTCATAATGCATATCTTGTTGCCAGCTGATAACATTCAATCTTTCACCAAAGCTCTCTATAAAAGATCACTATGGCTGGAATTGTGTGCTATAACATCTAGTTGAGGATTATATATTTCGGCTAAGATGTTAGAGCATCCCACGGGAGGAGTTATAATATTGACAGAATCTATCAAAATATATACTTTTTTTACATCAACAAAAAGCCTTTATTTAGGGTCACTGACCCTATACAGGATTCACCAGAGGTATGCATAAGAACAAAGCAGTGAGACAAAGGATACAACGATATAAACAGAAGAAAAAGAAAAGAAAAAAAAAAACAAGAAAGAAAAAGAGGGAAGCAAGAAAAACAACACAAAAAGAGTAGCAGTAAGAAAGTAAGGAGTGAGTGTCACTTGGCCTTCTTCTGAGATATGGACTTGTGGAAACCATAAAACGCCGTAGCAATATACTTATTCTGGGTCATATTGTCAATTATTGATGGAAGTGAAGCACAGAGTTGCCCAGTTTTGAGCATAAAGGTTCTTCTTTCTTCTTTCAGAGCAGAGCAATCAAAAATATAGTGAGTGATTTCATTTTTTAGTTTTGAATTACAAAAGGTACAAATCGGGTCCTCACCGCAGAGAATCTTGGTGTGGTTTTCTCTAAAAAACAAAATTTATCTCTTCTAATAAATGTGCTGAAAATACATTTATTAAGATATAGTTAAATATAATTTGTACATAAATACCGTGCTCCTGCCTTCAACAATGTAGTTTCATACATATTATTATGCAAATATAGTTAAGCCATTAGTTATATTCTTTGCTGGATCACTCTAAACCTACTGGCCTTGTGCAGGGCGCCCAGACCGTGTTCCGACAACTGCCATTCAAGATGGTGAACCCTTCCGAGCTGTCCACGATTTTCAGGCATGGAAGTACGTTTTAAAAGTACTTCAATAAATAGACGTTGAGGTTATATCAAACTGGGAACCTATCAAATATGTATATATGGTATTAAATTGCTCAATAGGAGAAAGGGGTTTAGGCCTAGAGACAGAGATCTTTGTGCGGACGCTAGAGATATAAACTGTAAACTTGTAAACTCCTCATCATCTTAATGCAAGCTCTACCTCAACGATCAAAAAAAAATTTCAGTTGCACGATAAGGAGATGCCTTATTCATAACACAGGTATTTTTTGCCGGGGAAAACCTGATGTTGATTCTAATGTAACTTTTCATGCTGAATTCAAAAATGAAATCAGAAGTTTCCATCACCCATAGTTCTTGCAGGATAACCATTTTTTCTATAAATTGGTATATACAGTAATAATGCAGAAAATGTTAAGTAAGCATTTTTTAAGTAAACATCATTACATTAGCTAGCGCTTTATTTTTGACAAGAAGAGTTGATATGTGGAGCCAAAAGCTTTATTTTATTTGTTATTAATTAAATTTTGATCTTTAAGAATCATAAATATTAATTTAAATAACAAATTATTGAATTTTTAATTGAATATGTTTATTTTATAATGCAATCTGTTTTGCTTTCAACTCAAAAATAACGACAAGCTCTGGAATACTATTTGCTGAATAGCAGTTTTAATAAATATATTTAAATTGAACCTAGCGATTTGTTTAATATATTTGCATCAGAAGTGACAGGTAAATTTGAAGTGATCAGTTTATTCTTCTCTATCGATTTGCTTTTATAAATCGTGTGCACTAGACTGTGTCAATATGCCGAGGCGTTGCATTAATATTCCTGATATTTTCTGTTACATTTGTGGGGAATTAACTTTCAAAGTTCAAAGGCGAAACTTTACACCGCTCATCAAAAAGTGCTATCAACTTTATTTTGGCTGCAAAGTCGTTGACCAAGCTAAGACTTGGGCTCCTCATCATTGTTGTGAAATTTGTGCTCGACGTCTTACAGGGTGGATTAAAGGTGAACGTCATATGCCTTTTGCGGATCCAATGATATGGAGGGAACCTAAAGAACATTCTTCAGACTGTTTTTTTTTTTTGTTTGACAAAGACTAAAGGTATTACATTCAAATCAAGACATACAGTTGAATATCCAGATTTGCCTTCTGCTATGAGACCGGTTCCTCATAGTGATATTTTACCTGTGCCACAGCCTCCTGAAAATGTAATATTTAGTGACGATGATTCAGATAGACGAGAGCAACAGTCGGATGACACAAATTTTAAAGCAGGTGCTTCATCTGAACCTCATTTGGTAATCCAAGGAGATTTGAACGACCTCGTACGTGATTTAGATTTATCCGAAAAACAGAGTGAACTTTTAGGCTCTAGGTTAAAAGGCTGGAATCTGTTGCATAAAGGCACAAAAGAATGCTTTTTTTGCAAGCGTCAAGATGAATTTCAAGACTTCTTTTCACAAGAGAATGATTTAATATATTGCAATGATGTTGTTAGTCTAAAGGAAGCGGTTGGTCATGACCCTGATATAGAAGAGTGGCGTTTATTCGTTGATTCTTCAAAAAATAGTTTGAAAGCTGTTCTCCTTCACAACGGAAATAAGTTCCCATCAGTGCCGATAGCACATGCATCCAACATGAAAGAGACTTACGAAAACATGAAACTGCTTTTGAAAAAGATAGAATATGAAAGATACGGTTGGAAAATATGCAGCGATTTGAAAGTCATTGCTCTCTTGCGTGGATTACAGCTTGGACATACAAATTTTTGTTGCTTTCTGTGTGAGTGGGATAGCAGAGATAGGGAAAGGCATTACATTAAAAAAGCTGGACAAACCGTGAAATCTTTTATTCCAGAACATAAAAATATTGTAAATCCTCCCCTGATCGATTCAGAAAATATTTACTTACCACCATTACATATTAAACTGGGATTAATGAAGAACTTTGTAAAGGCAATGGATCGAAATGCCAGTGGATTTGCCTACCTAAAACAAAAATGTTCTAGCATAAGTGATGCGAAAATTAAAGAAGGCATTTTCGTTGGGCCTCAGATTCGAGAATTGCTGGAGGATGGAAATTTTCAAAATAGTTTGAATGAAGTTGAAGCAGCAGCATGTAATTCCTTTAGAAACGTTTGCAAGAAAATTACCGAGACATAGTTAATGATCTGTTGCTTTCCTACAAGGCACTGGGATGTAACATGTCTCTCAAGATCCATTTCCTGCATTCACATCTGGATTTCTTTCCAGACAATCTTGGTGCAGTTAGCGATGAGCATGGTGAGAAGTTTCATCAAGATATATCAAGCATAAAGAAGCGGTACCAAGGTAAATGGAGTCTCGGTATGCTTGCTGACTACTGCTGGACACTCAAGAGGGATGTACCACAAGCAAAGTGAAGAAGAAAATCCACTGTCACTACTTTTCAATAAAATAAATATATTTCCTTCATATAGGCCTATATATTAAAAACATTTCCAAATTTCAAGCAGGTGTATCTCAAAATTCTTGCGTGATAGAAAAAAAACTAATGGTATATTTGGAATCAGTACAAAGAGTTAGATTTAGATAAGATGCTGTTTCTTTTGGGACAAAGAAAAATAATTTTTGATAAACGAGTGTAATGTAATAAGGTTTATGCAAAATTCTTGCGTAATATTTTTTAATTTTTTACTGTATTTATCCAGTTCAGCATGAAAAGTTACACTAGAAACACCATCAGGTTCTCTTGGGCAAAAATGTTGTTGACCAGTGTAATTTATGCACCTTATGCAGGTACAATATTACATTTGTACTATTTTTTTCACATTGTGTCGCGGTCTCACGCAATTCTGGCCTTAACTACCCGTTTCATGATTTTTCAGGATGTCTGAATGACCAGTTTCTTTTTTTTTTTTTGGTCGTTGAGGTACAGCTTGCACCACGCTGATGAGGGCCAACAGCCCGAAACGCGTCTGTGGTTAGCTTTTCTTGATTAATCAAGAATGGGTATTTGGCCAATTCTGGAATAATTAAAAATCAACGAGATTAGTTGATATTTATTCCGATAGATGGCGCAAGCCATCAGCAATTTTCAGTTGCACGATAAGGAGATGCCTTTTTCTCAATTTATGCACCTTATCCCAGTACAATATCACATTTGTACTATTTTTTTTCCACAATATTCAAAGTGAATAAATAGTACAAATGTAATTTTGTACTGGGATATTAAGAGTACTTATAAATATTTCTAATTATATACGAGGTGTGTTCAAAAAGTATCGCGACTTTTGTGTGTTTTTTCAAAAATTATTTATTTATTCATGAATACCTATTTTGTCCCCTTCAAAGTAATCCCCATGAGATATTATACACTTGTGCCAAAGGTTTTTCCAATCTTCGAAGCACTTCAAAAAATCATTTTTTAAAAATCTTTTTCAGGTCCTCCTTCGATTCAGTCTTTATCTCGTCAAGCGTAGCGTAACGTCGTCCTTTCATGGGCCTCTTCAGTTTAGGGAACAAGAAAAAGTCACAGGGGGCCAGATCTGGGGAATACGATGGCTGCGCGGCATCATTAGTGTGTTGTTTTTGGTCAAAAAGTCGCGCACAAGCAACGATGTGTGAGCAGGGGCGTTATCGTGGTGCAAAAGCCAATTTTTGTTCTTCCACAAATCCGGGCGTTTCTGGCGGATTGCTTCGCGCAAATTGCGCATAACTTGCAGGTAATATTCTTTATTGACCGTTCTACCCTGTGGCAAGAACTCATGATGCACCACGCCCCTGCAATCGAAGAAAACTCTCAGCAAAACTTTCACATTCGACCGAACTTGGCGCGCTTTTTTCGGTCTTGGTTCGTGCGGCAGCTTCCATTGAGATGATTGAGCTTTGGTTTCCACGTCATAACCATAAACCCACGCTTCGTCACCAGTTATGACCCTCTGGAGCAAATTTGGGCCATCGCGGAAAGAGTCCAACATCTCATTAGCAATGTTCATGCGATGCTGTTTTTGGTCGCAATTGAGCAATTTTGTTACGAATTTTGCGGCGACCCGTCTCATGCCCAAATCATTGATAAAAATCGAATGGCACGAGCCAATCGATATGTTTAGGTCCTCAGCAACTTCTCTAACGGTGATTCGACGATTGGCCAATATCATTTTGTCCACTTCATTAATTTTTTCATCTGTTGTTGAAGTGCTCGGGCGTTCGGCACGCTCTTCGTCGTTCACATCTTCTCGGCCATCTGAGAACATTTTGTACCACCGATAAACGTTGCTTCGGTCCAAGGTAGCTTCTCCGTATGCCACAGTCAACATTCGGAATGCATCAGCGCACTTAATTTCGTTTTTCACACAAAATTTGATACAGGTTCTTTGATCCATTTTTTTTAATAGGTAAAAATCGAAGACGATCCAAAACTCCTGCAAGCAAAGCAGCTGTCAACAATTAAGTGAACATTCAAAATGGCTGAGCTTGTCGGCATAAGTGAGAGACATGAGTACCAACATAAAGCCACAAAAAGATCGAAATTCGAATATACGTAACCCGCGAAAATTCAAAATTCGCGATACCTTTTGAACACACCTCGTATGTAATTTAAAAAATGTTAATCATCATCAAATAAAATAAAAAAATATTTTAAAAACGTGGAATAATGAACAGTTGCTAGATGGCTTTTTTTATTCTTTAAAATCAATAAAAATTTAAAGTAAAATATTTTTGTGTCTAAATAACTACTTGTTACTTGTTTAACTTTAATTCTGATTAAAGTCTGTAGCAGTAGTTTTGTAGCAAAATAAGACGCAATATCTTCCTTCAAAACACGGATGTGCATCGAGATGTCACCCATAACAATACCCGTTTGCATCCTTCTAAAAGATATAAAAAAAGACAGTTTTTTTTTTAAAACAAACACATGAGCAGTTTTACTGGACGAAGCCATGCTGTCATACCTCTCCCTGGTCCGCCAATCTCTGCACTACGGATGGCAGTCTTCTCTCTGTTTACGGTAACACAAGTTGAACCTGGTCCTCTCATCCAGCTGTGTGGCCTACACTCACCTCGCCTGGTTACAAATACCCCACAAATTATGGGACATATCCTATGAGTGGTGCACAGACTGCCGGGAGGTGTACGGCGCCGTGGTCAGCCGTCGCCATCACCTACGGAACGCCGAGGGCCGCTACGACCCGGAGGAATACGCCCAGCATCCCGAGCACTATACCTCAGTGTTTGCCTCCGAGGTACGATAGATTGCGGTCACTTACACAGTGTAAGTTTCGAGATCTCCCAGTGACCGTTTTTGGCTTGTAACTCCGAAGAGATTTGAGTTAGGATTAATAATTAGGATATTTGGATTTCTCCCTTTTTTTGAGGTCACGAATAAACGCTCTAAATATCAAGCCTCAATCCCCAAATGTTTCTGAGTTAAAAAGCGTTTACAGTTGGAAGTTGAGGCCTGTGTGATTATGGATAGATTATTCATTCAAAGAAGAAATAAATCTGAAATTTCAGGTTTTAACATCGAATCTTCTTGGAGTTACAAGCCAAAAACCTTTAAAAACAATCGTTTATAAAGTTGAATTAGAGGCGCAATGTTCGATCACGCACGCCCTTTACACGGTTACTCCGCTTCAACCATTAAAAAAACTTTTTTTAAGATAGGAATTTTTTTTTCTAATTCTATGATAGGTTTAGCTAGACACAGAGCGTTGGAATGTTTCCAGGAAAGTATGCTAAAATCAAAGTACTGTTATAAGTACTGCTGCCGCCCTTTTCAGCATCGATGTCGAGCCTCTGCTACGACGCCTCGAGAGGATTTTTGGTCGCGGATGCGTTGTCGCCTATACGGATGATATTGTACCCTTTATCAGGGATAACGCTCAGTTTGAGCTTGTTCCCCTGATTTTCGAAAAGTTCGGCATGGCCTCCTAAGTGGCGGTCAACTTTAACAAGAGCTGCGGGCTCTGGTTAGGTTCCTGGAACCACCGTATGGATTCTCCTCTGGGAATCTCCTGGACTTCCGAGTCGCTGACCGCCCTTGTCTGCACGATCTCTCCCAGCAACACCGTCGCCTCCCAGGTCTCCGACCCGATGGGGCTACTGGAACGAGCTGCCATCGCGTGGTGGTCACCCTTCAAGCGCTCCCTGTCGCTAGTGGGTCGTGCCTGCGCGACTAACAGCCTGGTCTTGGGATCCACCCTACACCACTTCTGCTGCCATTCCTCCTGAAACCCTGCACAAGGATGGCACGCAAAATCGTGAAGCGTTCCTTCTGAAACCACTATCTACCGGCTGCAGGCGCGCTTCGTGTGGGGTACGTGGCATCCAGGGGGGCATTCTGGCGCTTCCAGTTTCCAAGGGTGGCGTGCTGGACATCGCGGGCCAGCTTCGGCATGAATGGAGTCCATGCCATATTGCACAACGGCTACTCTTGACTGGTTCGCAGCCGGGCGTGGCTAACACCGCCGGCTTCTGACATCTGGCTCTCACCGAGGAGGAGAAGACTGCTGAACCTCTGGAGGCCGCGTCCAGCGTCCTTGAGCTGGACCACAGGGTTCTGCACCTCTCCATTCTCAGGTCTTCGAGGTTCCTCGACGTCGGCATGCAGCTGATACTGGCATGTATGAAAGGTATCCAAGCTTCGTAGAAGTCTCAACGCCTACTCTTGGGTCACTGATAGTGTGGCCTGGTTAACTCCCCTTTCACCCAGGACAAGCTTCCACCTCGACGTCGCAAATTCCGGAAGATATTGAAGGCAGTTTCTGACTTCCTTGCGCTGGACCAACGGATAGTGCCAAGGCACCAGCTGAGGGACCTCGCCATAATCGGATGTAGATTCCTCCGACCACCTGATCTCCAAGCCGCTGCACGGTGGATTGGAGCACGAATTGGGGATTTCAATCGCCCAGTGTCACCCCTCACTAGAACGACGCGATGTGCTCTTGAAGACGCCACAGCGTGGCCAAATTTTGTAATAGGCTGTTAGCAGTAAACCTCCGTGGGTTCCACCGGGCGGACCACCTAGGCGAAGCTGTAGTGCTGTGCAGAGCGGTCACTACGTTCATGCACCTATCAACCCGCACGCTTGAGCGACCACGTCTGGCTACCCTGCCCATCGTCCAGCTTCTGTATCGATGGCAAGACTTTGTCAACATTCTTATCACCATCGGCTGGCCATTCCTCCAACGTTACGCCTTCTCAAGGCACAATGCCGACATTGCAGTACGTCTGGCCCTGCACACGACTCCCCATCCTGCATATCCGGGCTCTGCTCGAGAGAACTACATCGCTTGTGGTTCTAGTGACCTGACGTTGGCTCACCTGTACTGGTCCTGCAGATTCATCAGACCCCTCATACGGGAGGCCTTTAACATCATACAGCGGCCAGCCTGCAGGGCTGGCTATTCGGCCAAGGGCTGGATCAAAACCCCCTTGCCATCCTCGCGTCTGCCAAGTCATCCATACACAGGTTCTTTCTGTAACTTGAGGTGAGGGGAGAGCGTGACTTACTGTCTGGAGGAGGACTCTCTGTCGTTGGGGGAGTCTCCTGGACTTTACCTAACTGTGAATAGTTTCCTCTTTTATTTTTAATTTTCTCTCTTTTTATATAAACTTTTATAATTTCAATAAAATATTTTCAAATATCCAAAGAATCTTTCTTATAACCCAGATTCCTGTAGCGATTTTTCTGAACAAAAAAAAACACAAGTTAACTGTTCTATCATTAAAGGGAGGATAACTAGCAAAATAAACATTGAGAGTTCAACTGGCGGAGAGTTCAACTCTGGCGCGCACCATCCCACAGGGCCTCTTATATGGCGTAGACCCAGCACAACCTGGTGTGGAACTAACACCTACTCACATATCCTCATGCCCAGCAATGGCCGCAGCCTTGCAGAAAATTGACTTAGACCCAGAGCAGCAGCTTTACACACCCAAGATAGTGGATATTGCTGCTGCTGTGATGGAGATGCATGGAGACATCTGAGACTCTTCTTTGGACACGACAACAACAACAATAACAACAACCCAACACAACTGGGGTTTATGTGGTAGATCGCGCCCTACGCCTCCGTCATCGTCAACGGCATGTACTGGGAAAGTCCTGCCCCGCGGCTTCTGCGGCGCTCGGACGCCGACGGCCTTGATCCGCTGGCCTTGTGTGACATCTCGGCCGACCCGCAGGGCTCCATCGAGTTCATGACAAACTGCACCACCTTGGAGAATCCTTTCTTGGTCTTCGATCCGGCCACAGGGACCAACACTAAGGGGTGTGTATCCATTCACTTAATAGACACAAGTGTTGTGTTCTTTTTGTTGAGTGAGGTCATTGTTGGCGCGGTTACTTACGGCCAAAGGTCGAAACTTTCATTTGAATTATTTTTGTTTATGATGAGAGAGACGCTGAACATAATTTGTAACTCGCTGAACTCTTTGAGGTAATTTTAAGATTAGGAAAACGTGTTGGAAGTACAAACTGACACTAAATTCAATATCTCTTAGAAGATAAAATGCTCCTCCCAAAGAATTCCTTAGGAAATTAAGAGGGTCAGAACTGACTATAGTTCTGTTACCCGTGCCGCCTAGGTTTTTTTATTAAAGCAAACCATCACCATATATAGCTTTTCACTGTGCTATTCCTTACGCAGATTCTAAAATTTTGTTATTTGCAACGACGTAGGTTTTTTGAGCTGATTGAGGGAGTTGATGAATTACCGATTTTAAATGACTACTTTCAAATACAATTGTTCACGTTGAACAAATTTCACGTATATGAAAACCCTTAGAACTCTTAAATTCTAAAATTAAATCTTTATTTTCTTTCAAAAAGGGTACAATGACAAATGGTAGCCACCCAAACCTTATTTTGTTCGTTCATAAATTTCAATAATTTAAACTTGAGCTTTATTTTTAAAAATTAAAATGTTAGGGTGTCTAGTTTCAAAAGCTTTCGACTTGCTAGGTCCGAATGATGTTCAAAGAACACGACATTACCAATCCACACAGAGTTTTGATCATGCGTTTTGTTCAGAGCATATATATTAACCGAAGGCAATTAAATATCTTTTACGAAACTAGACGAATGACCTGCTTTTTTTTTACCAATACAATATTGTATATAAACCCCAAAATAATAATTAATATTGTCGCGGAGATAAATAAAGCGAGGGCAAATTTGGAAATAATTAATTTATTATAAAGGGTATTTATAGGGAGAGAGAGTGTGTACAACTTACCCCAAGTTAAAGATAATCCTAATGTCAGCCACCGTCCCGTTTTCCTTATTTACAGATCAGCTTCCGAGAACCCCTCACACCTGTGGTCCCCCCGGGGTCCAGGGATGATTGACAGGTGTCCCATCTGGATGGAGCTCCTTGACAATATTATCAGAATAAATAGTAGTAGTGACAAGGCGAGAATCATCACTATAACATGGTGACATCTTGAAACATTAAATAATAACAGTTATATAACTAAAATTTGTTTGCAATACTACATTGTATATACAATTAAAATTGTTATACAAGGTACATTCAGACAATATCTAAACAATTTTAGATTTTTAAAAATATCATATTAAAATTTTCAACACAACAACAACAAAATTTAATATTTATTGAGCTAAAGACACGAGCGCCATCATTCCGCCATGTGTGTTGCACGTGCAAGCAATGACGTCGTAAAAATACTTTACAACAAATGATGGAACAACGTGCAAACATAAAGTTCTGTTTTAAACTTGGAAAATCCTCAACTTGAACCTTCGAAAGGATTTCCAAAGTTTCAGGAAATCATTCTTTATCATGTTCAAATATTGTAATTGGTATTTGGAACCTAAGCAAGAAAGCTTTGAAAATACGAAGATCGAACAGAACGCTCTTTTTTAAAATGTATTTATTATCCAACAAGGTGGCGATATTAAAGTATTTGTGCCTATTGCAGAGAAAACAAACAAAAAAACTGAATCTTAGGATTAAATATTTACAGTTTTTACGCCCTTCCACAAGACGAAACGACGCAAATTTCTAATAGAATAAATAAAAATTCAATATCCAATGATGGGTGCGTAACTATCTATAACTTTGATGTCTAAAAAGATTGGCATTTCAATGAAGAATGAGGCTTAGAAGATGTCAGGAAGTTTCCAGGAAGTCGTTAACAGTGTACAATGACATCTCTTACATGATCCACGCCCTTATTGCATCACCATATGTATTGTACTCTGTAAAAACTGATAATAATAAAATGAAACTGTGTAATAGAATAAGAGTTGAGCTAAATAGCAGAGATTGATATATAGAAGTCCAACAACGTTTAAGAACGAGACTTAGAAGATGTCAGGAAGTTTCCAGGAAGTCGTTAAGAGTGTACAATGACATCTCTTACATGATCCACGCCCTTATTGCATCCGCTGAAGGCCCAGTACTTCCTCATCGACCGAAAATATAAACCTCCGCAAAGCCGGAAATGCACAGTCACTTCTCAGTCCGCGGAAGCCCTCGGCAGTTATCTCTAAGGTTCCAGCATGTTTCCTTCGACCAGTAAGAAAACTTCTTATCTCTCCATCTTTTCCTGCTAACTCAACTCTTTTCTGTTTACGGAACCTTCCTAGTACATCTGTGTCCCTTCGTTTTTTTTGTGTGGACAATCCCGAATCTTTCATTCTGCCTCGCCCACGAGGTTGTTTGGAAATTGTTCCAGGTCTTCTAAATAAGAAAATGTGGTGTTATAAATTTGTGTCGAAAAATTCTAATGTTAGAACTAAAGGAATGCCGGATATGCCAGGTTCTGTGAAATAGAATGATAGTAGGTCGTTGAGAGACATACAATACATACTTGTACTTCAGGCTTCGTCCGTCAACGTACTGCATTTGAGATAACTCGGCTGATTCTTCCCCGTACAGCACAGAATAGTTGAGATTTCGCCAAAATAAATTTTGCAGAAGATGATATATATATATACAGTTGGGGTTAATAAAGAACCTGAAATTAAGCAGCAGAGAATGGCGAAGAGGAATCCTTTTTTTTTTCTCTGTAAAAGGAGAAATAAGGCCCAAAAATTCTAAATTAAGACAATAATTTATTTATTTATTTATTTAACAGTTGGGAGAGACACGCCATATCCACAATTTGGATAATTGCGTGTATATTTTAAATTATATACAATTAATACAATTGAACATTGGGAATCATGAAAATTAAACGTTCGATGTCAAATTTTACATATAGTAATTATAAGTAGTAGCTTGAAATATGTACAGTCAACACTTTCGCCTCAAAATATACATCCTGCAGAATCTATTAAACTTGATGTATTGGTCTTTATTGCATGCAGCTTGTTTTGTATTAGTCAGGTAAAGTTGGTTTTCTTCCCTTAGATCAGAAGTTAATAATGATATTTTAATTACCGTGAAGTTATACATTTGTTCCTACTGTAAAGACTCTTTATGAGCATTCTTATCTGGATGTGTTGAAGTGACTTGTCATTGAATTAGACAGGACCTCGAGTGATTACATTCTGTTTCGTTAAGGTATCACAAGGCCTTCACAATATCTAAGCCAAACTTTCAATTCCCGAACTTCTACAGCCACCGTAATCCTCCAAACTTTCCGCCTGTGTCACTTTCTTATTTTTAAAACTAAAAAAAAAAACTCTAAATAGAAGATATATATTAACATATATAAATAGTTTAAAAACTTTCTTTTATATATATTTATTCCTTCCTACCATTTGTACCATAGTCCTTATAATTCGCGCTTCATTTCTCGCCTGTTGAAGGGTTTTTACCCGAAAGCTTGCACCTATGCATCAATAAAAGAAACTCGTCTTCCTTTACCATGTTTTTTCGTTTAAATAGAAGATTGTTGGTGGAATTGAAAATATAAATAAAAATGTGAAATTCGAACTTGACAAGGATACTTCAACGGATTTTCCCACTGTTAACCTTATTAAAAGAGAGGACAGAGGGGTGTACATATAACGATGGGGACTATTTTAACGGGTATAAACATTTAAATATTATTAGATCGTTAATGAACCTTAAAATTGCCTCGAATCTTTTTAATAAACCTTGCATATAAACACAAAGATTTTGTTATGACATTTATTTGTAACTTAAAAATTCTCTCGGAAGATTTAAAATAAAAGTTGAGAAAGATATTTGTGTTTTATACGAAAAATAATACAAATTTAATATTTAAATAGTGTTGCATTTATTCACATAATATGGGGACTCTATGCTTCCTATGGTGAATCTGTATAAGACCGGTGGTCTTAATAAAGCTTTGTGTGTGTGTGGGATTATGGCTCTAAATGAAAAAATAATATGACGACTATAGTTAAATAAAAGAAATTGTTTTTTTTTTTTTAACTTTACAGCAGTCTCTTAGACATTATAGATACAAGACGATCCTTGCATGCCTGCCGCCGACCAATTAGGAGACAGAAATGTCTCCGCCCTTTTGTTTGAACCGAATTATGAAAATTAGCTTATTATCGGACAAATTTGCATATTTCGAGCTCGAAGCGCTATGACAGTGACTCTTGCTAGAACTATCTCTATACCGTGTCAAATTCATCTGCCCGGTAAGCGGAACACTGTGGGTTCGATTCCCATCCCTGGACACTTTTATTTTTCCTTTTATCATTACTCTTCACAATTCATCCTTTCATACCTCATCTTTAAGGTTAGAAATAATTGTTATTTCTCCTTTAAATAAATTTTGAATTTTCACATTCAAAAGAAACTAATGCGGGATAATTTTTAAATGTCGTTTTACAATCACAAGCCGCATTATATTATATTGTGCAAATGTATGCAGAATAAGCAAATATTTCAACGTTATTTAAATGTATCGTCTCTTCCTCAGCGTCTCTGGCCCCGGAATACTGGTCTGTTCCATCGACAACTTGCCAACCCAGTTTCCCCGCGAGGCCTCGGACTTCTTCGGGAGCCAGCTGCTCCCCCTCATCCCGGCTCTGGTGAGTCTGCTGGGGGACACTCGGTAGTTGACGCCTTCATTCTGTCTAGAGGTAAACTTGGCAGCTGCTAATGCTAGAATACAGGGAAGGCGAGAAATTACACCAAGACATAGGATAACGAATAGAACCGTATTTAGATAAGAATGTAAAGCTAAATATCAGACGAAAGTGAAAAATCGAAAAATATTCAAATGACGATTACAAAAGAAAGTTATAGAAGATAAAAGAAAAATCAATTCATGGTTGAGTTAACTAAAAAAAGATCCAAACATATCTTTAATTTTTTAGCTTCAAATCCATTTCAGCGAAATTCAAAATGAAAGGTATTTTTCAAACATACGAATGAGTTTTGGGTCGAGGCGCATGCTCTTAAATGCTCTCATGCTGTTTTCGGAAATTTGAACTAATTATATAACGCGTATGATTATTTTAAACAAAAATATTTCTCTGTTTACTGGATGGCCACTTATGCGTTCTGAGGAGATTAGCTTTATTAGTTTACGGGAACAAATCCGCAACCCAACAATTAAATATCCGCAACCCAACAATTAAATATCCGCAACCCAACAATTAAATATCTGCAACCCAACAATTTAATATCCGCAACCCAACAATTAAATATCCGCAACCCAACAATTAAATATCCGCAACCCAACAATTAAATATCCGCAACCCAACAATTAAATATCCGCAACCCAACAATTAAATATCTGCAACCCAACAATTAAATATCCGCAACCCAACAATTAGATATCCGCAACCCAACAATTAAATATCCGCAACCCAACAATTAAATATCTGCAACCCAAAAATTAAATATCTGCAACCCAACATTTGCATGTCAAGTTTATTTGCATTGGATTGTCAAGGCCAAGGGAGTGGTCACGCACGTCTATGTGACCAACGCCATCAAGTGGTCCCTGTGCTATAAGCAGGGACACCAACATGCAAACTTCCCTCGCATGACTGGCCTTAAAGAAGACGAACCGTTGCCCCCTGTGGATGCCTCCGGTCCTCCCCCCCTCCCCCCCCCCCCCCCCCCCCCCCCCCCCCCCCAAAATATCTGGACCAAGCCGCCCTCCACTTCAAGCGCCTCTCCCGTTGCGGGTCCACCGCCAGTTGCTGCTGTCGTCGCAGAACCTCCTCCCAGCGATAAAGCTATGACAAGAAAATCTGCTCAACTCGGCTCCTACTCCGCCCGAAACACAAAGCGATCCTCAAGAGCCTCCTTCAACCAAGGATCGGCGAACATTGACGAAGGAACAGATGGACGATCTTTTGAAGAGAACGAGAAAGTGTCTGCAGCCTTAGCCAGTGTCCAAAAGCTAAGCCTGGAAAGGGAAGATCTCCTCCAGGCGCTTATTCATAACGGGAAGGTGGACAGACCCATCTCCCAATACCTTGTATATATATTTATATTAAAAATAAAGAAGGCATCTCCTGACCACGAGCACATGTGCTTTTTAGATGGCAGAGCGCCATCTAGTGGAACAAAAATAAACTAAACGTTTATTTAGCTTGCTCCGTGATATTTGGCCAACTCAATTTTTCGGGAAGCCATTGGGACCAAAAATATTTTTGGTCGCAGTGGTTACAGCCTTCTCCACGCTGACGAGCGCCAACAGCGCGAAACACGTTCGTGGATGGCTTTTCTTGATTTATCAAGAAATTGGGTTGGCCAAATATCACGGAGCAAGCTAAATAAACGTTTAGTTTATTTTTGCTCCACTAGATGGCGCTCTGCCATCTAAAAAGCACATGTGCTCGTTAATATCAAAACCTGACCCACTTATCTTTTATTTTTTTCTATTGTTTTTTCATATATTTATATATAAATGTATATTTATGTAACGTTGGGACGATTACCTTTTTGAGATGGGTTGAGTTGTTGATTGATTGATTGATTGAATTGTGGTGGGCGCAGTCGTTTTGCTGAAGTGGCAAGGTGTTCACACAGGGGAAAAATAACGAAGGACACAGGATTTGGATTGAAAAAGACAAGCGATCTAGGGAGAAAGGAGTTGAGGCTATTTGCGGATTGACTATTAACTATGACTGTTCACATTATTGAGAATTGGACTTATCTGATGGTTGAGAAGATGGGGTTGGCTCCAAACTGGTCTCAACGGCGGCGAGCTCCCAACTAACTAATCTCAGTTCGCGATTTAACACGAAAACTTCTCAGGGTTTTGATTGGCTGGTGGTTGTCTCGTGTAAGCTTTCCATTGGTTCCTAGCTAATCCTCCTGGACTCTCATTGGATCTTTGCTAGTCCTTTGTTCTTAGCTTGTTCTGACCTGATCCCGGAAATACTAGGTTCTTGAACCCAGTTTTATGAGTTCCTGGATAATAAAACCTGCTAATGACTGCTTCCTCTTTGATGGCCTTCTCTCTAAAACTTTCTACCAGATTTCTAGGCCTTGTTTTTATTAAAATCTTTTAAAACATACATTGCATACATATTGTGGTGGGATTACATCCAGTTATGTACAAATTATGATATTTATTAATTATATATATATATATTTATTCATCTATATATCCTTATTTTTAATCTTGTTTATTTATATCTATTCGCTTATTTTATATTTAACCTTATATAATCTTTTATGAGCGATGTAATAAAGAAGTATTAATCTCAATCTCTCTCTCTCTCTTTATATATATTGTAGCAAATTATTTATTATTCTATGAAAATAATTTTTTGATTTCGAAATTTGTATTTTAATACACTAAAAATTTCTCATTGCTCTCTGCTATTTTATTAGTTTTAATTTGGTTTAATAATAAATAAATTGCTGTGTCATTCTGAAGTTTGTCTTTCCTAATTTTCTACATTACAATATATGAAAAACAATAGAAAAAATAAAAAGATCGGGTGCTGATATTAAAAATAAAGTAGGCATATCCTGACCAGGAGCATCCATACCTTCATACACCTGCGATGGTACTCCAGGAAAAAGTATTCATGAGAACTAAACAAATCTCTTCCCGAATTTGCATTAATTCTCGTTTTAGAAGTTTTGTCACCCATTTAGAGCATAATTGTCGATATCCAATACCAATAATAAGTTTAACACACTTTACTTAAACAGGGAAAGTTTTTACATTATTTGATAAGTCGTCAATGTGTCCGGTTATTCTTGACCAATACCTCCGTTAGAGCCAAATTTAGGTCTGTCGCTACAAAGGTTGGTCTATATGGCCTTTCTTCACCACTCATATCGAACTCACGAGTCTAGAAGCTCTGAATACATCTTTTTAATTTTCTTCTATCCATGGTTTAGTTTCCATACACAGACTTTAGCTTCTATTGAATTAAGTGTCTGAAATGTCTCAGCACCTAAATTGGAACTCTATCACCGACCGTTGTCGGATTCTTGCGTTTACCTCAGGCTGCATATCTGGAAATAAATACAGAAAATATCTTAATTCTGTTTGCACATATAAAAAGGGGAATGTTTATTTAATCGGAAAACATTTTATTTATGATTAAATATATTTGAATATTTTTCTATAGATCATTGTTCATTATTATTGGCCGGCCCTTGTATTAAGAATAAAATATACCAGCGGTTAAATTTTAGATAGAATTGATTGTGTGACAATTCAAATATATTTTATTGATACTCTTAGTTAATTGTTAAAAAATCAAATATAAATTAAACAAAGAATTGATTGATGAGAAAAGCTAGTTTTTGTGCTGCTTATTTTGAAGTATATTCATTTTATACAGTTCCTACCTCGATAAAAATGCTGTAGAGGAAGTCCTGACTCGTCTGTAGTGAACCTCCCAGCGGTTTCGCCAGTTATATATATACCAGATCACATTAGTCACCTAAAGCGAGTAATTTAGGGAAATGAGAAAGGCTTCCCAAGATATCATCGTAGCAGGAGATTAATTTTCCCGTGAAATATTCCCAGATGAAACATCTTTGATTGAAAGAATTAAAGATAGAGAGAATATAGATAGATAGGTTCCTTCCTGGTCGCACCTAATGTCATAATTGAAGTCATTGAACACGAGAAGTGTGCGGTGTGTCCAGTACGAGGCCTCGGAGCTGAAGCCACTGGCTCATGTCAAGATCGATCCCGTCGTCATGAACGTAGGTGTCCACACCTGCCGTCTTTTTTTTTTTTTTTTGCTTATCCCTAATACACGTGGTACAGGCCATGATGATAATCGTGGTGGGTAGACTAAGGGACTACTTTTACTGTAAGTGCACTAAATGTCTACACATGTGAAAAGCAGTTCGACTTTGCACTTCCAAATGTGCCAAAGCCCCGTTTGGTTACTTGCACTCGCTGGTGGGGTTGGTCAATAAGAAAAAATGGCCCAATGCAGGAATCGAACCCGGGTCGTAGCAGTCAAAAAGCAACGGTTTAGAACATCCTTCCACCGACACCTGGAGTCTTCTGCCATAACGATTTGACTCTGAAAGGTTTTTTATTGTCTAATTACGTGAAAAGTAGAATATTCTAAAGTCCTCTGGAGACCATTGAGATACTTTTCTAAGAAGGAAATTAAGGTTTTGGATTATAAGAAGCAAGCGGTTAAAAGCATATAGATCGTAGATCTCGTATATAGATCGACGACACACTGCCCAACATTCTTGTAACGCCCCCATTATAACAGTAGTTTTCCCGCGATCAATTTTCAGCGTATATAGAAGCCAAAGATACATTGCTGCTTGAGTCGTTAAATTTTTGAATAAAAGTGACCAATATATGTTTAATCTCAAATGGGCATAAGGTGAATTAAAATGAAGACTTTAAAATAACTATTCAAACACAAAATCACGCAAAAATATATATAATGTATATGTGAAAAAATAGTACAAATCGAATATTGTACTGAGATAAGGTGCATAAATTAAGAAAAAGGCATCTACTTATCGTGCAACTGAAAGTTGCTGATGGCTTGCGCCATCTATCGGAATAAATATCAACTATTCTCGTATTTGGCCAATTCTGGAATAATTAAAAATCACCGAGAATAGTTGATATTTATTCCGATAGATGGCGCAAGCCATCAGCAACTTTCAGTTGCACGATAAGTAGATGCCTTTTTCTTAATATAATGTATATATAATAATTATTATGTTTTTATAAAGAAGACCACCTATATATTGACTGCCTGAAAGAGTTTCAGTTTCGACTGATGGACGATAACGCCCGTCTTGGGAACCTATGATCTAGTAGAATATTGGGTAAAGAAAGAGGATTAAGAAAGCTAAAAGAGGTAATGAGGATGATCATGGCCAAACAGTTTAGTAAGGAAAGTTATTAAGACTGCAAGTGCAGGCGGTGATTGCCAGCGACGGAGAGCTGACCGCGGGCTTCAAGTACATCGAGAAGTTGCGGGACAAGAAGCCAGGGTAAGTAGGCGGCGATGTATAGAACGACCTTAGACTAGCGCTGTTGTGCAGACTGAACGGCGGCGCCAAGAAGGAGAGGGTGGTGGTGTTTGGCTCGGGGCTGGTGACAGGCCCGCTGGTGGAACACCTCTGTAGACAGCCTGACCGGGAAGTTGTCATCGGTGAGCCAACTAACTCCTTGTGTATTGAAGGGATATTTGGCTATTTTACTTCTATACAGATACTGTATTGGAAAGGGTATTTTAAATGAACTATGGACATAAGCTTTGGGGACAGTAGAAAATATAACTACTACAACAACAAAAGCTTTATTAAGGCATTCCGCCTTGTAATGATTCCCCGTACAAAAAAAGAAAAAGGAAAAATGAAGGGTATGAGAAGAGAGTTGTTTTATATATACATATTTTGTTGGCATAAAACACAGCCTAATTGAATACTCGTATTAGAGCGGTCTGGTAGATATAACTGGCAAAACCAATGGGGGAGTTCACCACTGATGAGCCAGGACCTCCCAATATTTTTTTCATTGCAGAAATAACACATATTTTGTTTTATTTTTGAAAAATAAGAAATTTTCTCGCTAATAGTTTCAGATCCAATAATAGATGGCTGCTAGAGGTACAACCAGATTCCTGAGGTGCCAACCCCCCGGGGGAAAACTCGCTATGCATTAACACCTCCTCTCTTAATAACATGGGAGAACTCTGTAGAAAACATTTAGGTTATGTAATCTTTTTAAATATCTCATTTCTCAAATACAATTTGCGGACTAATTTAGGGTGGATATTTTCCTATAATATAATTTGGTAAACGGCTTCAGATGAATACAGTTACGTATAGCAACTCCCTCGAAGACGTATTTCTTTAGATAGTTTTAAATTTAAATATTGGGGATCCTCTATAGTTCGAATAAGAGATGGAACAATTAAGCGCTTTTTTAGAGTTAAAATTTCAGTTTGTTACAAACACACATAGACTAGCAATGCGTAATTTCAAAAGGCGAACTGTCGGAGGTGAATTTACGTTCTTCTTCAGTCCGACCTAACCTAGGTCAAGTAGAACACGAACGTATTTTTCACCGTGAAGCAATGCTATTCAGTAAAATAATTTTTGGTAATATAAAATATTTTATTTATTTTAAATTTCCAAACAAAATAAAGAAAATCGCCAACCATCTTTCAATATGTGTGTGTGTCTAAATATTGAATATTTGAAATTACATTGTCAATGAAACCCCCATTTGTACTGAGATGAAGCGGCAGTGGCTAGAGTGTGCTGAGAGGTTGCAGTGTCCAAAGACCGGCAGCAAGGAGAGAACCTGGCAGCCAATCACCCCCAGGCCCACTTCCACGGCCCCGTGAACATAGAGATGGAGGAAACTCTCCTCACTCAGATCGTGGGCTCCTCCTGTCTGGCGATCAGCATGCTGCCGTCGCGCCTTCACCCGCTTGTGGCCACCGCCTGCATCTCGCAGGGCGTTCCCTTCCTGACGGCCTCCCACCTGCGCTCCAACCTAGTGGGCCTGGACGATGCCGCGCGGCAGGCCGGTGTGCCTTTGTTGGCCGAGCTGGGGCTTGAACCCGGCCTGGACCACTTGCTCTTCTTGAACTGTCAGGACCGGATCCTGTCACAAGGGGGCAAGGTATTGTGGTATATATATACACTGCCTAAAAAAATAGCATCACCTATAAACACTTTAGAAAATTTTCAGAAAATTTGCGTTATTGATAAAAATATGAGAATGATCAATTTTCTGAAACCGTAACTATAATATAGGTACATAAAAAAAATCTTGTTTATTCATTAAAGGGTATTTTAATAGCCTCCAAGTGTATCATTAATTTTTTTTTATTCTTAAGATCTTTAATCTCTAGAATGCCAGGCAGAAAAAAAAAAGTCATACAAGAAAAATTCTGATTTTACTAGAGGTAGGATCATCATAGGCCTCAGAGAGAAGGTGGATTTTCGATTAGAGAAATTGCTATGAAAGTAAGTTGTAATCAAGGTACTGTTGAAGGATTTGGTCTCGGTGGTCAAATAAAGAGAACATTTAAAGAAAGCCTAGCTCAAGTCGCCCTAGAGAAACAACAAAGAGAGAGAATAGGAGGATTCAACGGATGGTTATAGCAGACAGGGCAACAACTGTGCCAATGAGTCAAGTATCACGTGAAGAATGAATCTGTACCATCTCTGAACACCGTTAATAACAATCTATTTAATTAGAATTCCATAGTCGCCGGCATTTATTAAGAATCCCACTCTATTCCACACACAGAAGCGACAGGCTCAGCTAGTGTAAAGAGAGACATTTTTGGACTCAAGAATGGCATTATGTCATTTTTTCTGGTCAATACAGATTCAGTTTGGAGGTTCATGACGACAGGATACATGTCAGACGTAGGCCCAAAGAAATATCCCATCAGGACTGTAAATTGTGGAAAGGCATACAGCAAGAACCCCTGGCTTCATGGTGTGGGGTGGCATTAACTATGAAAGTAAGACCCGTTTAGTCTTATTCTAAGCTAAAAGAAAGTTCAGCTTTACCCCTTGAAGATGTGTTTAAACCTGTTGTGTTTCCATTTATTGAGCAGACTAATAATGCCATTTTCCAACAAGGTAATGCCCTACCACAACAGCCAACATCTCACGAACCTTCCTTTAAAATGTTGACATCCTTCCCTGGCCAGCACGTTCCCAGTACTTTCCCCAATTGAGCATGTATGGAAGATGATGGGAGGAAAATTTTGCAAAATTATCACTCAAGTAATATTAAAAATCTTCGGCAAAAAAATTAAATGGATTGGTCTCTAAAATCCCACAAGAAGCCATAGAAACTCTATGACAGTATGTTTCTCCATGTAGCTGCTTGTATATATGCCAAAGATGGACACACCAAATATTGATAAAAAGCTGTGTATCTCAATAAATTTATATTCCTTTTTTAAAATTTCAATCAATCATCACATCACCACTATATTGCTTACTATTTTTCAGAAATTAAGATAAGTATTTCTAGATCATTCAATTTCTTGTGGTCAGTATATACAAGGTGCATCAGGTAAATTGGGAATTGCTTTGGCTGTCCATAAGACAAATACTACTTTATATTTAAAAATTTGCTTTTTTGATTCCGTAGCCATATTCATGTAAAATGTCACAGTACATGTGTGTAGTGTACTGATGAACAATAATCGAGAATTTGAAAATCGAGCAGCTATCATCGTTGCTCCGCGTGGCGAAAGGAGCTCAAAAGAGATATTGGACTTTCTTAAGTTGCCCAAAACGACTCTTTATCGTGTCAAGAAGTAGATTGATGAGGTTGACAGTTTCAAAGAGGTATGGCTGCAAGTAAAAACACTTCTCGTCGATCGGACAGGGTAAGAGGCGAAGAATTTGTCAAAAATGTCAAGGGGAAGATTGATGGAAACCCTGGGAAGATAATGAAGGCCATAGCCAAGGAAATGGGCGTTAGCTCTATGACAATTGTCAGAACTATCCATGAGGACCTTGATCTCAAGTTCTATGCCTTTCGGAAAGGCCAGTTGCTGACTGAGAATATGAAGGATAACAGAAAAGGAAAGGCTGCTATCCTCCTCAACAACCTGAAACATGACTAATGTGGCATGCTGAGGTTCTTCTCTGATGAAAGGAACTTTGACGTGGACCAAAAGATAAATCCCAGGAATTATTACTGGATCTGTAAAAATCCCTCAAAGGTACCTGCTGTGAGGAACAAAATTTCCTGCTTCCGTGAAGGTCCTTGGCGTTATAAGCAGTAAAAGTGTTGTCCTGCCTCCCTTATATCTTTTAGAAGGGCCTTATAGGGTGAACGCTGACACCTTCATCAATGTCTTGGAGACTGTTGTCCAGCCTTGGATGTACATGGTGACCGCAGTCACTGAAGTCCTGATTTGGACCCTCTAACTTTCCAGACTGCAACCCCTTCGACTATTTTGTATGAGGCGTTGTTAAAATAGATATCAACAAAGCTCCCCACAACACTATCCAGTCTGCCAAGAAAGCGGTTCACACGGTAATGATCCAAATGGACAAGGTCAACGTCGACAAGGCCTGTGTCATTCCGCACTCGCCTCGAGACTGTTTTTGTTAATAATGAAAACACTATTTTTAATAAATAAACTATAGTATTTTATTGAAAGCTTTTACTTAACTTGCTTCCATGTTGTCTGTCTACAAATATTGTAATCAAATTTTAATATACTTCTAGAGTGCGTAGAAGTCTGAAATTCTGTACACTTATTTACACTTGATTACAATTAAAATTGACGAATTTTCAGATTTATAGGTATTCAGAGTGGTCGGGAACGGACTAATATACAATTTGCTTTTCAAATTTTATAATTTAATTTTAATATGCTTCCAGACGACATAGAAGTCTGAAATTATGAACACTTAACAATGCAAGTGTACACATTTTCAGTCATCTGTGTGTTCGGGGTGACTGGTAATGAACCGATTTCTATATTTTCCCTTTTAAATCTGATGTTGTGTATAATTATTTCAACCCATAAACTGTTGGACTCGCGACTTGAATTCATAAGACTTCAACGAAGGAAGAAATCAAAATATTTACGTTCCTATCTGTAAACTCGTTGGAATAAAAAGCTATATATGTGTGTATGTGTGTGAAAAAATAATAAAATTATGTTTTTGTTGTTGTTAATGTCCATCAATGGATAATTTCCTCTAATTGGATCATCACTCATAGCTCATATATTGACCTTCCAGTAGCTTTCTTGATCCCTTCAATTGCAGCCCGTTCATTGCAAGCCTTTTCCTGCAATTTTTTTCCAACATAAACATATTTTCTAAACCATTTGTTCTTATCATGTGTTCGAAGTAGGTCAGTCTTTGTCTACATATTTGGGAGATTCTAGGGATCTACCAGGATTAATTTCATTTAAGATTGAAACATTTGTCCTTTTTTTATCTGTCTATTACAATCTGAGTAGTTTTCCCATGTGCACATTCAAAAACTTTCTTTTAATTTTTTTTTTCTTTTTAATTTTCTGAGAACCCAGCTCATAAGTGACCACAGATAATACTAATTCCTCTACAATCCACAATTCTACAATAGTATTAGGTATATGTATATTAGTATAAACAGAGGGTTGTACGGTGCAGGTGACATCACTGATCTCTCACTGCGGAGCCCTCCCATCTCCTGAGTACTCCGAGAACCCCCTGAGGTATAAGTTTAGGTGAGAAAACTGTCGTTCCCTGCACTGATGACCTGACCAAGTGTGCCGCTACAGCTGGAACCCACGGGCCGTGCTAGCCAAGATGGTAGCCATGGCACGGTATGAGAGGGAAGGGAAGGTAGGTCGTGAGTCCCACTTCTCTCTCTCTCTCTCTCTCTCTCTCTCTCTTGGTTTAAAACGCTTCAAAACTGCATTTGCTCGATCTTCTCTGCCCAGATCTCACCGATCTCCACCACAGCATCATCTTTTAGCGATTTTGGACAAATGACCAGCCTGAAAAAGTTGGTGTTGTGCCAAATTTATTAACCTAAGTCTGTCAATGTGCGAAAAGAAAATTTTGAAAATGAAACGGCCTGATGTATTAAAATAATTGATAAATAAAAATACCTTTTTATTAAAATGCGCTAGAATGGAAAAAATAAATATTTTAGCTCCTTCTGTTGAGCAATTAGATTTATATAAGTAAAAATAAAAGCGGCGGGGATGATTATCGTGAATTTCGAACTTAATTTGATTCAATATGAAGCAAATGATTAGAAAGTTTTTATGTATAATATGTTTTATTGTTTTATATCTTCACTAAATATATGATCGTCCCCCGCCGCTTTTATTTTTACTCGTATAAATCTAATTGTTTAATGGCAGAAGCTAAACTATTTATTTTTTCTTTTTAGTGTATATTTCGATTAATAAATAATTATATGCAAATAATCCATGTCAGGATTAGAATGACGAATCCTGTATGGGACTTTGATTCCAGTAAAAGGCTTGTTGCTGCTGTTGTATATAGTCACAGTGTAGAAAACACTATACTATACCTATTACATATAGGTTTCTCTCTGTATTCTTAGTTCTCTTCTCTTACTCTGTAAACTGGCGAATCCTGTATAGGACGAGAGGTCCTCAATAAAGGCTTTTGTTGTTGTTGTTTGTATATTTCGATTAAAGTTTTTCAAAGGGTAATTTTATTAATTAAAAAATATTTATTTAATTTTTAGTCATGTATGGATTTGGCATTTTAGGGCTAGGTTATTAATCATACACTAAGATATTAGAATGTATTTATAACCCATGTTCCTGGAGAGTTCGAAATATATCCCTAACTACCGGGAATGTCAGTCAGACTTAAGTCTTTTCAGTTTTATTTACAACTAGCCGAATGACCCGGGCAACGCCCGGGGTTTGCCCGATTAAATGCTTTTATTCAAATACTATTCGTTACAATTATAAATTGGCGCCGTGGATGTCATTCTTGTATAATATATAAATGAGTTTTAAAAATTGTAAAAAAAAAAAAAATGCATCGGCCGGGAATCGAACCCGGGCCGCCCGCGTGGCAGGCGAGCATTCTACCACTGAACCACCGACGGTTATGAGAAATGGCCATATTTGGGTATTTATTCCATTCACAAAACAAACGGTGACAGAATTGATTATGACGCTGATAACTGTATATTTCAATACCGGCCCAAGTCCAAGATATTTTATTATTTCAGTAAGGGCAGTAGAAAAATCGTTTTAATTCAAAAAGAATCATACGCGTCCAAAATAGTTTACATTTCATATAACAGATGGCTCGCAAATGCACCATATTAATATTTTTTGCTTATCCCTAGTACACGTGGTACAGGCCATGATAATCATGGTGGGTAGAAGTTGGCGACTGCTTTTACTGTAAGTGCACCACATGTCTACACATGTGAAAAGCAGTTCGACTTTGCACTTACAAATGAGTCAGGGCCCCGTTTGGTTACTTGCACTCGCTGGTGGGGTTGGACTTTTGCAAGAATCGGGGGCCATTAGACCATTTTTTTTATCAGAAAAAAAGTCTTCAATGCGGGAATCGAACCCAGGTCGTAGCGGTCAAAAACCAACGGTTTAAACCATCCTTCCACCGGCCATTGTATGTTTTAAAATAATTTACTTGCAATTTGCGGAATAGCAATGCTAAAAGCTTTTTATATATTTATAATTCTATGTATTTCTACTATCCTCAAAGCTTATGTCCATATTTCATTTAAAATACTCTTTCCAAGAGTCTATCTTCAGTATCAGTATAAAAGGAAAACAGCCAAATGTAATACTACAGCGGTATGGTAGATTAAACTGGTGAAACCACTGGGAGGGTTCACCACTGATGAACCAAACCTTCCCATTATTTTATCATTTCATAAAGAGCAGTAGAAACTTGTTTTAATTCAAAAATAATCATACGCGTCCAAAATAATTTACATCTCTTATAACATATGGCTCGCAAATGCACCATATCAATATTAAATAGAGAGAGTTGAACACAGAGTTATTTCTAGGAAAACTTTCCAGCGATACGCCAGGTTGAGATTGGACATTCCTATGAGAAGGGCCACCTGAAATATTTAGTGTTGGAGGACTGACCAGTTGAATGATCTACTGTTTGGTCTTCATTATAGCATGGAGGAAATCGGATAATCTTTCAAATTTCCACGAGGTATGCTTGTCCATGGCCAATTAGGATGGTTGGTGTGCCCTCATATCAGATTCTTGGTAAAATGGAGATATATAAATATTCGGCGTGGCTTTACATCTTCTTAGATGGCTGGTTGAATAATTATTCACGGATTATAGTCCATAATGTGTATAGGTCTATCCGTAGAGATCATGTGTGAACCGAGTTCTTTATTGCTGGTAACGCTTTGTGGAAAGGTAAAATTTCCAGGAATGCCGCTTTGACCTTTGACACAGCGGAGTTATAAATTGGGTGTATATTTTAGGATTCAGATGATTTCGGCATAGAGCTGGGTTTTGGTGACCAAAGACTGCATATGGCAGAAATATTCAATTGGTAGTCTGACAACAATTCGGAAGTATTCATGTGAGAAAATCTGGAAAGATTTAATCGCGGACAGAATGACCTTGAGTTCTGCTTGTTTCCGAGTTGACATCGTGTGCAACACATAATATTTAAAAAGAAATATAGAAATTGGTTCATTCCCGGTCACTTCGATCACCTAGATGTCTGAAAATGTGTATACATGCATTGTTAATTGAACTAAGCGAATTTTCAAAATTTACTACTTATTTGTAATCTGGAAAGCATATTAAAATTAATTTACAAAATTTGAAAGGCAATTTGAAAATATGCCAATTCCCGGACACCCTGACAACCCAGAAGTCTGAAAATTTGTCAACTTGCATTGCCATAAGGTTCTAAAAGTACAAATTTTCAGATTTCTACGTGCTCTGGAAGTATATTAAAAATTATAATTAATTTATATTTGTAATCCATGATAATCCATATTTGTGGACAGACAGACATGGAAGCAAGTTAAATAAAAACTTTTTTTTTTTAAGTTTCCATTTGACCAATGAATATATTTTTCCGGAAAATTTGCGAGTGAAGAATGTGTGAAAAAGGAAACTTCTCCCAAATGAATAAAACCAAGCATATTCACATCAACACTTTATGTTCAGAAAGGATATAACTTTAAGATATAGTTAACAGTACAGATATAAAAATATTACTAAAATCACAAACATTATTAGCCAATAGACATTCTAACCGCCAAGGTGGGACCAGATGATGGAGATCCCTGAAGGCGGGTATGTCATGAACTACGTCGACAAGGTCGAGTTCTTGCCCGGCTTCAACCTCGAGGGATTCCCCAACCTGGACTCCCTCACATACAAGGGCGTGTACGGACTCCAGTCCGCCCACACCATGATGCGGTGCACGCTGCGCTTCCAGGGTTTCTCGGCCGTCCTGCAGGAGCTGAATCGCATCGGGCTGCTGAGCCCAGTGCCCCACCCGGCGCTCAACCCGGCCGGCCCGGACATCTCCTGGGTGGGTTGCCGATAGAGTAGTTGACGCTCAACTGATTGCGAATGATTTACCTTATAATAGCCATGGTATTAGCAGCAAGTTATAGAGAATTTAAGTAATAAGAGTTTTATATCTGAGAAGTAAAGGTGGGGATTTAATTTTACTTATTTATATAAAAAAGATAAAACTATATTATTTGAAAGAGCTCGAGAGAGCGCTAATATTTAAATAAGTTCAGCTTCAAATTTTTATAATCTTCCTTTTTATTTTTTATCCAACAAGGCGCGAGTTTGAAGTATTTGCGCCTATTACAGAGAAAACAAAGGAAAACAGATAAACAAAAAAACCGAAACCGTTTTTCAGCTGAGGTTTTTTTTTAATAAGACGAAAGATCTTTAATAAAGGCTTATGTATGCATGTATCATATGTAAATACGTGTTTTTATTATTTTATTTTTTATCTTTTTCATTTACTCGGATTTACCCAGCCCAATCTGTGTTTATGAACTTGATTGTCTTAATTAGGGGGTTTTCCTATATACATACTTGTACGAGGGTTGTCCATTAAATAAGTTCCACAGAGGTTTTTCATACAGAAAAGCAGGTTTATTTGCCCTGAACTATACATTTTCGGAAATATCAGACTTTTTATATTTTTCTACATATTCCCCGTTTCGTTCTACGCATTTTTGCATTCGGGACACCCACTTATGGAACCCAGAGTCAAAGAACTCTGCCGCCTGGCCGCGCAGAAAGCCTAAAGCCGCTTCTTCCAACTCGTCATCGTCCTGGAATTGGGTTCCACCCAGGTTTTTCTTCAACTTGGGGAAGAGATGAAAGTCACTAGGAGCTACGTCCGGGCTGTAAGGTGGGTGTGACATTAATTCTCATCAAAATTCTTCGATGAGGGCGATGTGCGACCGAGCGTTGTCGTGGTGAAAACGCACCCCTTTGCTTAACAATCCCTCTCCTCTTGTTCTGAATCGCGCGTCGAAGTTGTTTTAAGGTCTCACAGTACCGGTCGGAATGGATTGTTGTACTCCGACGCATAAAGTCGCACAACAATAGGCCCTTTCGGTCCCAAAAGACGGTAGCCATAAGTTTCCCGGCAGAAAGCGTTTGTTTAAACTTTAGAGGTTTCGGCGAAGAAGTGTGCTTCCACTGCTTGGATTGCTCCTTTGTCTCCGGTGTGGTGTAGTGTATCCAGGTCTCATCACCAGTAACGATCGAATCCAAGAATTCATCTCCGTCAATTTCGTGGCAATCGAGAAATTTCTGGGCCGCTTCAACCCGCTGCCGTTTATGGTCTTCAGTCAGCATTTTCGGAACCCTTCTTGCGCAGACCTTTGAATACCCTAAATGTTCACGCAAAATCTTGTCGATGGTGGTTTTACTGATATCAGGAACCAAATTGCAGAGCTTCCGCACAGTAACCCGTCGATCTTCAAGCATTGCCGTTTCGACTTTGGCAATGGTTTCGTCCGAAACCGATGGCCGTCCAGCACGCGGTTCATCGTGGACGTCTGTTCGGCCGTTTTTAAATTCTCTGACCCATCTGCGCACCATCCCGGAACTCATACACCCTTCTCCATACATTTGACAGAGTTAAGTATGAATGTCCTTCGCCGAATTCTTCTTTGCGGCCAAAAAAAAAAAAACGAATTACTGACCGTAATTCACAGCTGGCGGGAGACACGAGGGGAAGCTCCATCACTAACGACTGCTCAGCAAAGACTAAGCTTACCAGCGACGTGGCCTTGGTGGGAAATTGGAGTGGGGAGAACAAGCTACGAGCCCGCGCAGTCGGCGCGCCTAAAAGTGATCCTCATGACAGTGGTGCCCCGTGGAACTTATTTAACGGACAACCCTCGTATATGTACATTTTATTATTACCATTAAAAATGTGATCAGCGTTTACTTTTTTCTTCATTTGCAGACTCCGTGGTAAATTCATGTGTATAAATTTCTTTTCCTAGCATTTACCCAGACCAATCTGTATATGAGCTTAATTCTCTTAATTACGTTTTCCTATATAGAAATTTCACACATTATTACCTTTGTGAATGTGATTAGATTTTACTTTTTTAAAGCATTTTTTTTTTCATTTTCAGACTCAGGGATAAATACATATAATAATTTGACCCTTTTTTGATTGTTATTCCTATGTAAGACCCTGTTGACTTACTGTAGGATTGGTGACTTGTGGTGGTTGATGGCGCAGTCGTTTGGTCGAAATGGTAAGGTTTTCACAGGGGAAATAACGAGAGGGAAAACAGGATGGGGTTGAATCTAGGACTTCGCGAATAAGGGAGAGAAGGTTTTGAGACTAATGGGGCACTTTCCTATCACATGATCGAAAAGAATGTTACCTTGGTGAGAGAGGATTGGGCACGTCTTGCTCCTAGTCGGGTCGCCTTCCTTACTTACTAACTTTGAGTCCGAGATTTTCCTCGTTAACTCTCTATGCCTCTCATTGGTTGAGATCGTCTACGTGGTTACTTTTGGATGGCTGTTAGTTGTTCATGCTGAACTCTGATTGGATATTGGTACCTCCATTGTCTTTTCATGATTACCATCCTCCAGGAAGAAGGTCTTTGAACTTAGTTTTATGGTTCCTGGGTAGTGACCCTTACTTCCTGGATGATGTAATCCTGGTAATTGCTGTTCTCTCTTTTTCGCGAGGCCTAACTTTTATTAAAACTTTTTGGACGATACATTGCATATATTGTGGTGGGATTACATCTTGGTATATACAAATTATGACATACATGTATAGAACTTATTTTTCTGAATAAAGAGTTTTGTGTGTATGTGTGTGAGAGAGAGAGAGGGAAGATGATACCCAGTATTAAACACTATTTAATATACAAACCTATTATATATATGTAAATTTTCCCATCGGTTGGTCTCAATAACCAACATCTATATTAATAAAATGCAAATTTCATAAGTGTACATCACTAAAAACTTTCGTTACAATGCATCAATTTCAACCAAATTTTCAACATTTATGTAAAACGAGATGGAGCAGGTTTTGCTTAACATCAAAATATTTTTCCCTAACATTAACATGCGAAACTTCGCTGTTATCGATTGAATACAAAAAAAATCAACAGAGTTAATTTTATTTATATATAAATACAAAATTAAATTTCAACAGAGTTAATTTTTTTACATACTAGCTAATAATCTCAATCTAAAAAAATATTCAAAACAAGCAATTTTAAGATAACACCATATGTAAAACAGTCGGCCAAGAAAACAAATAACGTGTAATATATATATAATATAATATATATATAATAAAATCTTAAATATTATTTATCAAAAGTAAGATTATCTCAGGATGACACGGCAATTTATTTGAGACAAGAATAATGATACAATTCCAAGGCGAAGATACTATTCCTTTAACTTCCAATTACCGAGGGAACCAATTAATATTGATTTTATTCAACTTATCGAGTATTTTTCAAGGGACCGGAAAAAAATGTTCACTAGATAAAACGATGATTTTGTAATGTAGAAAATTAGGAAAGACAAAATTCAGGATGACACGGCACACAGGGACCGGGAAAAAATGTTCACTTTATCGAGAGATTCAAATTTACAAGTTTCAAATTATCAAAATATATCTTCTTTTTTAAATAAGTTTATAGAGAATTGTTTTAACAAATGTTCGTTAGACAAACCTTTACTCGGGTAAAAACCCGGGCGAAGCCGGGCACATCTGCTAGTCTATATACATATTTGTATATAAAAATCAATGTTTGTATGTTTGTTTGTATGTCCGGTATACAAATTCGCAGTAGTTCACTAATTCAAACCAAAATTTCCATACATAGGTAAAAAATACGGGGAAGACGATAGGCTATTTTAAAAAATATATAAATAGATTATTAAAACTATATATTCAAATTATTCTACTTAGCTCATGAACAGCGCCCTCTATCAAAGATTAGATTGAATTATGCTGATGCAAACAAATAGATAATGCTAATAACAAACAATTATAAAAAAATCTTATCTAAATATATATCACTCGGGTAGATATGCACACGGGTCAATCCCGGGGCGAAGCCCGGGTCACCCGTCTAGTAAACTATAAAATCCACCTCAGAGAGAACCGTGTGTACAGAAAAAGTTCCTGAGGGTCAACCTCGTGGGCCCACAGATTGTACTGCTGGAGGAACTGGGGCTGATGGACATGAAGCCTATGGTCAAGATGAGCACTCCTCTAGACACTCTGGCCCTGCACCTCTTCCAGCGTTACGGCCTACGTGAGTTGAATCTTTCCCTACAGTTGCTTAGTTACTGGACTGGTTAGTGGAGTGGCTGAGAAACTATGGAATTATTATTATTTTTCAGATTTATATAAATTGTTATTATATTGGGAGTATATTTTAGTTCGTGCATTTTTTTAAAACGAAAATTGAAGCTTTATTGTGAAAAATTGGTTAGACATTCAATGTTCAAAGTATTGTCAGTCGCTAGCCACTACTTTTTCCCATCTTTCTAGCAATTGACGCGCGCGGATATATAATATATATAAATATTTTCTCATTCAAATTTGCCCTTTATCATAAAGTGCGAGTAAGGGGTTTCAAAACTTTTAAACGTAAAGTGAAGCTATAACACTTAATATATTTTTTTTATTTTAAGATGTAGAACATGGTTTAAGATTTCCGATATTATACCATAGCAGGAGAATGAACCGAGGTTAGTAAGGTCTCGAGAGATGCGAAGTGTTGAAAAACTGCAGCATTAGTTTTGTCCGCCCACCACTCTACCGAGAGCGTTGGCCACGTTTCTGTAGGCGTTACAAATATTAAAGAGCGGAAAGGCCTGCCTTCAAATTTTGATTTAATCATGTTAACCTATAAACAAAATTTTGAGACATTATTAAGAATAACCTTATTTTTATACACCAACTAGCGGATGTACCCGGCTTCGCCCGAGTTTTACCCGAGTTAAGGTTTGTCTAAAGAATCTCTCAATAAAGTGAACATTTATTCCCGGTCCCTTGAAAAATACTCGATAAGTTTGATAAAATCAATATTAATTGGTTCCCTCGGTAATTGGAAGTTAAAGGAATAGTATCTTGCCTTGGAATTGTATCATTATTCTTGTCTCAAATAAATTGCCGTGTCATCCTGAATTTTGTCTTTCCTAATTTTCTACATTACAAAATCATCGTATCATCATGATAATATTTAGAGCAGATTGTTGAATTATAACAGATAAATTAGAATATTTATCTTGATTATTTTTAGGCGAAAAGTTATTTAAAAAATGTTATTTGCTAGAAACCTTCCCAGTACTATACTAAATAACTTCCCAAAGTTTCATGGCGTTCCAATGAGTGGTTTGGTCAGGCATAAAGGACACACACATACATTCATTTTTATATATATAGATGTAATAATATCCTTCAATTCCCCACGTCGACGTATTCCATAGCCCTGCCTTAGCTGCTTCAGCTCCTCTGCTATACCTCGTTCAAACTGACCTGTCCAAAGTGGTACTTTACCGATTGTGATAACGGTATGGACATGACAGGGATCTAAGAACAAATTGATTCTGTGAAAATGATAGAAAATTACTTTTGTCGGACCCAGACGCCGTTTGTGCCCTCTCTCTAGTGTGAATGTTCCACGCACAAGTTCGTGAAGGTTTAAAGTGAAGCTAAAGTGTGCGCTTCATTAAAAATGGCCATAAATTGGATGAGTATGTGGCGACCGCACTTTGCTTCAGCGAGCGCGAACTGGGACAAAGCTCCACTACACACACGGGCAGAGGACGGCCTCGGCAACCGCGAGCGTCAACCTGACTATGCATGCGCGCGGGACGTCATCCGACACTGCTGGCCACTGGCGTCATAACAACAAGGCCTGCTCCCAACGGCCGTTACTCCAACCGTTACTTCTTTCCTCTTTATATATTTCTGGCTTTAAATAAATTAATTTTAATTATAATTTTATCAGCGGCCTTTCCAGAAGCCACACCACCACATCACGCAATCAACACCACAAGTACATTAAAAAGGACTTTCCTTCGCTGTTAGGTTCCAACTATCCTACTTTCATAATTCCTCATTGAGTGTCCTCAACCAACCATTGTGGGAACAGAGCCTGGGGAGAGGGACGTGGTGATCCTACGGCACCAAGTGGGTGTGACGCGGGCTGATGGCTCCCACGAGGAGCACCGCCTATGTCTGGTGGAATACGGCGACCCTAACGGCTACTCGGCCATCGCACGGACCGTAAGCTACCCGGTGGCTATCGCGGCCCAGCTACTGCTGCAGGGGGCCTTCGGATCTCTCTCCGGCGCCCTGAGACCCTGTATACCCCAAATCTACCGGCCCCTGTGGGCGGCGCTGCGCAGAGAGGGTTTTGTCACCACTGAGAGCATATATCGGAGCTGAATGTTCTGCCTCAAATCCTTACTTGTTCTATTTAATAAATCATCATCAAGAATTTCTTGACTCGTATATTTACAGAAATTCAAGAAAATCTGTTATTTGATATATACATGTAAATCTGCAAATATTTAACCCTAAGTTCCAATTTGCTTGTTTCATTTATTTATTCTGTGATAGGAGCAAATTATTCAATTACACAATTTGATAATAAATATATAAAATATTTCTTTTCAATTTCAAGTTTTAATATACCTCCAGACCACACAGAAGCCTAAAATGTTGTAAACTCACTCAATCAAGCTAACAATACAGGTGTACAAATATCAGACTTCTATTGGCACAATAGTCTGGTCTAGGCTATAGAATAGAATTTATAAACATCAAAAGGAGAAAATAGGAACATCTGTGTGTAGCATAATGCACATTTGACCTTCCATAAGATAAATTAGTAAATTAAATTTTATTGCCATCTATCGTTAAAATTTTACACAAATAAATTTACTGGCAATGCGTTTCTTTTAAATATCATCAAATAATTATCTCTACAGACCTTACTGCAATGATATGAGTTATTGAATGAGAGGGCTTGGCTCATCAGTATTGAACCCTCGCAGCGGTTTCGCCAAATTAATCTCTAGACCGCTCTACTATTATTAATAAAATAAATTGGTAGTGTATAAACTAGAGCTATAAATAATTGTGAGGTCAGAGAAATATATATATAATCACATTTATAATAATTAAAATTAAAAAATTTCAAAATGGTAAATTTGTACATTTAAAGAATTCAAGACTAAAAATTGAATATAAATAGTTAATTAATAGATAAGGCACAATTTGGATTATAGATTATATACACAAGGTAATAAGACCAAATCCAAATAAATAAATAGTGTGTGACGTTTCGGTAACAGTGTTGTTACCATCTTCAGACAAAAATTCAGTACTTTTGTCTGAAGATGGTAACAACGCTGTTACCGAAACGTCACACACTATTTATTTATTTGGATTTGGTCTTATTAACTTGAGTTAATTAATAAAAATAAGTTTTGAAAAATATAAATTGTCATAACCAAAAATGTACATACTGTTGTAAATAATAAATCTCGGCAAGTGTTATGTACCTAAGCCCCAATAGATGGCGTGCGCGATAGGCGGAAGTTTTGTAAATATTAACTGCCATCTTGGGGGCGTAGCCAATAGCCAGCCATTTAGGTCTTTGACATTAATTGATAATTATTGTTATCTATTTATAACTCAGTTTATCTATTCTCTCCCCTTTTTTCCCCCAAACTATTTAACTAAGTCATCTAATAAATGGGGGGTCGGTGGAAGGCTGGCTAAACCGTTTGGTTTTCAACCACTACGACCCGGGTTCGATTCCCGCATTGGACACTTTTTTCTGTTTAAAAAAAAAATTGCTCCAATGGCTCCCGATTCTTGCAAAAGTCCAACCCCACCAGCGAGTGCAAGTAACCAAACAGGGCTCTGGCACATTTGTAAGTGCAAAGTCGAACTGCTTTTCACATGTGTAGACATAATGTAGCTGCTGTATTGTCCGTGAGGTCAAGAGACGTACGGACCTCTATGGTGTTGATCTCTTGGCGGAACGACTTGGAAGTCGGACTCGGGCCCCCCCACTAATGGTGACTGCCCGCTGTATAAATTCAATGGAGGAATCTCCAATCTCCACTCTGTCACCCCGGAAGCCCTGAACTGGCTGAAGGCCTTGCCTCTCAGACTTTAATGACCGAGAAGTCCTCACTTCTTTTTTCTAGATTTGATTCATTTTGTCTCCTCTCTTATTGTAAAGACGTTGCTGTATCACCTAATAAGCATAAATAATAAATAACATGTGTAGACATGTGGTGCGCTTACAGTAAAAGCAGCCGCTAACTACCCACCATGATTATCATGGCTTTGAGATAAGAAAGAAGAAGATCTAATAAATTGTTATTTTATTCTACCTAAACCTCACCTTTATTACTGTGACATTCTGGTGGAGACAAGCTGGATCATCCCTTCGCTGCCCAAGCTGCAAAAAGTCGTAGAATCCAAGGATTGAAGCCATTGAAATACTTGAAGATGAAACACGAAGGAAAAGAGGGGTGAATACCATTTTCGACATTTCAGAAACCCTTCTATTTTTCGGGGGAACCAGGCCAAAGCTTGGAGAAATGGTTGAAAGAGTACCATCGTGTAGCTTTCTACAACTGCTGGGACAGTTCCATGTGCCTAGCAAATGTTTACTTCTTCCTCTCAGGAACGGCCAAAGTCTGGTTTGAGAATGTAGAAGAACAAATAACTTCATTGGACCTCTTTGAGACACAAGGTAATAAGACCAAATCCAAATAAATAAATAGTGTGTGAATAACTTCTTAGGTCCATTGAAGTCAATAAAATTGATAAGGCACAATTTGGATTATAGATTATAAACACAAGGTAATAAGACCAAATCCAAATAAATAAATAGTGTGTAACACCCAAATTGTGCCTTATCTCTTTGAGACAATGTATTCCCAAGCCTTTGGGCATCACGCCAGCGAAAAAGACCAACTTTTAGAACTACTAAAAGCCAGGGCCCAAGGAAAGGGAGAGTCTAGTGAGACGTACATTCAAGATGTTCTCTATTTATGTAGACAAATAAACCCTAATATGAATTTAAATGAGAAAGTTGCTCATTTAGTTAAGGGGGCATCTGAGAAAATTTTTAGGGCAATTGTCCCTTTGAAAATTGCCACCACCGAGGAGTTCATAAGGTGGTGTTGAAAAATTGAGCTATCGCAAAAGAAGCGTGTAAATAAGTGGATAGTTTTTGACATACTGCCCAATGTTGCCGCCATCAACCCAGCAGAATCAGAATCTTTGGAGGACCTCATTAGACGTATCGTCCGAGAAGAAATCCACCATGCATTGAATCCCGAGCCAGCCACTCTCAAGCCATCTTCCCTGGATCTGATTATTCGAGAGGAAGTTGAAAGGAACCTGTCTGCAATTTCTTAGCCCGTTCAATGGCCAATGCCATGACAGCAGTAGTGATTGTAATCACAAGGCCATAACATAGTAATGTTTACATGTCATTCTCACTCAGTAAGAAGGAAAGGAAGGACTTGACACAATTGATTCATATGATCAGAGAAATTATTTATTAGCATACACAGATGGATCATCAGACTTTACCCTGAGTAATGGAGGGGCCGGAATTAACATAATACTCCAAGATGGAATACACATCCAAATCAAAGAAGGAGCAGGAAAGATTTCGTCAAACTTCACTTGTGAACTGACAGCTATCTGGAAAGCCCTTGATGTATGCCTGAACCAACCATCCCTGCATCAAGCAGAAGGAATCATAATATACAGCGACTCCAGATCCGCTCTAGAAGCAATTCAGAAGGGCAATACTAGAATCACGCAGAAAATACACTCATTACTTACCCAACTGGAAACATTGGAGAAGAACTGCATTCTACAATGGATTCCTGCCCATGTTGGGATCGAGGGTAATGAAATGGCAGATGAATTGGCAAAGGAAGCCAGAAAGCTGAGCCAAAGGAAAGAACAAATGTCAGTATTTGACGCTGATGCTTTGGCAAAATACAAGATAATCAAACAAAAAATGAGAAAAGATCAAATATGTGAAATAAACTCTGAGAGAAAACTGACAAAAACCATAACAAGACTTAGAACAAAACACTATAGGGGAATGACAATACATCCAGATGGCACAAGAACTTATAAAGCATGCAACAACTGTCCTGGTGTGGAACTAACACCTACTCACATATTATCATGCCCAGCAATGGCCGCAGCCTTGCAGAAAATTGACTTAGACCCAGAGCAGCAGCTTTACACACCCAAGATAGTGGATATTGCTGCTGCTGTGATGGAGATGCATGGAGACATCTGAGACTCTTCTTTGGACACGACAACAACAACAACTCAGTAAGAAACTTGAATTGTCTGAATATATTAGCACAGCTCTCTGTTATTCAAATTTCACTTAGAAATAAACTTAGAAATATCTTGTTTGATAAGGCACAATTTGGATTATAGATTATGAACACAAGGTAATAAGACCAAATCCAAATAAATAAATATTGTGTGACGTTTCAGTAACAGTGTTGATAAGGCACTATTTGGATTATAGATTATGAACACAAGGTAATAAGACCAAATCCAAATAAATAAATAGTGTGTGACGTTTCAGTAACAGCATTGTTACCGAAATATCACACACTATTTATTTATTTGGATTTGGTCTTATTACCTTGTGTTTACCATCTTGTTTGTTACCTTGCAACTTCTATTCAAGCAACTCTAAAGCTTCAAGAAATTAAGACCTAATCAAAATAAATTGATAGTGTGTGACGTTTAAGTAACAGCATTGTTACCAAAACGTCACACACTATAATTAATAATTTATTTGGATTAGATCTTATTTTCTTGTAGCTATAATCTATAATCCAAATTGTGCTTTATCAAGCAACTCGAAAATAAAGCTTCCAAAACCATTTGGTAGTTTTTATTAATGATCAACTAAATGATGAATTTGAGTCAGACTGTCTTCAAATTTTAACTTTTAAATGTTGAGATAAATATCTTCATGGATCAATTATTGAAAATCTTGAAACATTATTCAGATAGAGTAGAACCTCCATGAGAAGACACTCGCACTAGAGGACACCTCTCTACAAAGGACAGTTTTCATTTGCCAAATTACCATTTTTAATATTTAGTAGCTCTTTTTAGGGGGTCGGTGGAAGGCTGGTTAAACCGTTTGGTTTTCGACCACTACGACCCGGGTTCAATTCCCGCATTGGATACTTTTTTCTGTTTAAAAAAAAAATGCTCCAATGGCCCCCGATTCTTGCAAAAGTCCAACCCCACCAGCGAGTGCAAGTGACCAAACGGGGCTCTGGCACATTTGTAAGTGCAAAGTCGAACTGCTTTTCACATGTGTAGACATGTGGTGCGCTTACAGTAAAAGCAGTTGCTAAGTACCCACCATGATTATCAAGGCCTGTACCACGTGTACTGGGGATAAGCAAAAAAAAAAAAAGTAGCTCTCCGGTAAGAGAACACCTCTCTCTAAAGGACACTTTGGCTCTACAATTAGGTGTCCTTTACAGGGAGGTTCTACTGTAACAATACCTTTTTAATGCTAGATAGATGTTGATGGACAACTTTATTATAGGTTCAGTTATTTTCCCTATATCTCTAATAATCAAATGATTTATTGAACATGTGTTTTAGCATTATCTGGCAGTTGAAGCCTCATGGGGAAACTTTCTGAACATACATCGCTGGTTGGCTCTCATTGGAGTTACGTCATTTCTGGTTTTACAAAGGTGGTCTCTCTATATATGGGTGGGGTAGGTGTGTAGTTCATGGGGCAGAACTATGGACAAGTCTCTCTGGAGGTGGTGTCAAATCTACAGATAAAGAAGTTTGCACTTGTGTAGATTTGAGGAAGTTGTGGACTAACAGCTGGGATAACCATTTTTATTTTTATTATTATTATTTTTTTTGCTTATCCCTAGTACACGTGGTACAGGCCATGATAATCATGGTGGGTAGTTAGCGACTGCTTTTTTACTGTAAGCGCACCACATGTGCCAGAGCCCCGCTTGGTTACTTGCACTTGCTGGTGGGGTTGGACTTTTGCAAGAATCGGGGGGCCATTGGAGCATTTTTTTTTTAAACAGAAAAAAGTGTCCAATGCGGGGATCGAACCCGGGTCATAGTGGTCGAAAACCAAACGGTTTAACTAGCCTTCCACAGGGATAACCATGACCCTATCAAATACCCAAAGATAACCAGGAAGTTCCTAAAGCCAAGGTAGTTCCTCAGAACTGATTTAGGATTTCAAACCAGGAGCAGATGGAGCTCTTCATTGACAACTCATCTATTTTAACCTGTTGGTTAGAAAGGCTCTTATACAGACCCCATGTGGTAGAAAGATAAGCAATGTATAGCAGCATACAATGATGAGTAGGTATTTAAAATTTGGAGTGTGTAAGAACAATGAGGGGAGTGGTATCTAAATCAACTTTATAGCTGCCAACAACAGAACTGTACAACAGGGCTACAAAATACAGTGGTCATCCACGGCCTCTACTGGAAGCTTCATGTGGCTGACCTCTGTTCCTTCAGCGGTCCGGCGACACTTGATGATTGTGTGGAGGGGCACCTTGATGTAGGGGATCTCAGCTGCACAGACAGCGGGGCTCAGACATCACTGTGGGGCAGTAGACACTCACTCAGGCTCTTGTTGAGGAAGTAGGCCAGGATACATCGCAGCACCGCCTGGTGGCTGACGATCAGAACATTCTCCTGTCTCTCCAACTCCTGCAACACACAGTCCCATTCCACTCCAAACTGTCTGATTCAAGTTTGCATCGAGTATTGCATTCTATTTGAAATGATCTTAGTCCGGTCCATACATCCTCATTAATACATCCTATTTATTGCAAATCCTACTTATGTGCAAGAATTTGCTCTTCCCAATATATATATATTTTTAATTGATATGAAAAAATAAAATTTGCAAAAATAAAAGCTATTTCTAGATGTGTAGAGACTGGAGGAAATAAAACTTGGCTGAATAAGGCAACAAAATGAATCATCTTGAGACAAGCTTAATTCCCTGAGTGTCTGTGGGCTGTGAAGAGATTTTAAAGTAATCATTAATAACATCTTTAAGATTAAGATTTTTATAGAGGGCCTAGACAAAATATTAGGATTCCTGAAATAGCCATAGTAAAAATAGTTTCAATTATTATTTATACAGTAAAACCCCTCTATAGTGAACCCCAATGGGACTGAGCTTTTGTTTCACTATAGCCACGGTTTAGCCATTTTTTTTTTACTTTTCTAAATTTTTAGACTGTATAATTTAAAAACAGCCATACACACTGGAAAAGGCAGCCACTTAAAAATGGTCACTTTGTTTTAATTCCCTAAATTGACCTATTTCTTTACAGTAATGCTGAATATCAAAAGAAGTCGTTTGATAATAGGTTCTTCTTATCATTAGCATACATGTTTATATATTTTTAATTAAAAAGGCATATATTGGATCAAAAAATCAATTATGATCCAATATATGCCTTTTTAATTAAAGATTTATCTATGGATTGTGCTATATTTTCAAAATGTTTATATATATAAACCTCTATGTATAATTTAAAAATTAAGCCAAATCCCCTAGGCAAAACTTTATTAATTATATATTTAAAAGGTATAAGAGTATTTTAGAACATCTTTCTCAAATAATATAATACTAAATTTTAAGAACGAAATACTTGATGAGGAAAGAGTTTCTTTATTACACAAAATTAGTTCACAAGCTTTCGGGCACAATCACCCTTCTACTGGTGTAAAACGAGACAAAATTATTAGTGGCATTCAGCTATATACATATATACAAAAAGTAAGAAAATAAGACAGATATGTAAAATTGTGCCAGAGAAAATTAACATAATATTGGAGGATCATTCATAAAATTAAGCAAAGCAAGTAAATAAACGCACAATACATTCAATACTTGGCCACCACAGAAACCAAGCATGAACAACGACCGTTAAACGAAACAAAACAAAATAAAATAGAAATAAAATAAAATAAAATAAACCAAAATTGCCATTGACGTGTAAAAGTATAAGTAAGTTAATGAAAACTAGATCTAGATCCTCCAATATTATGTTAATTTTCTCTGGCACAATTTTACATATCTGTCTTATTTTCTTACTTTTTGTATATATGTATATAGCTGAATGCCACTAATAATTTTGTCTCTACCTGAAAGATCTAGTTTTCATTAACTTACTTATACTTTTACACGTCAATGGCAATTTTGGTTTATTTTATTTTATTTTATTTCTATTTTATTTTGTTTTGTTTCGTTTAACGGTCGTTGTTCATGCTTGGTTTCTGTGGTGGCCAAGTATTGAATGTATTGTGCGTTTATTTACTTGCTTTGCTTAATTTTATGAATGATCCTCCAATATTATGTTAATTTTCTCTGGCACAATTTTACATATCTGTCTTATTTTCTTACTTTTTGTATATATGTATATAGCTGAATGCCACTAATAATTTTGTCTCGTTTTACACCAGTAGAAGGGTGATTGTGCCCGAAAGCTTGTGAACTAATTTTGTGTAATAAAGAAACTCTTTCCTCATCAAGTATTTCGTTCTTAAAGTTTAGTGAAGGAATTATTATTTCAATACTAAATTTATTTGAAAAAAATGCCTCTAATACCTTGTATCAACCTTTCCATCAAAGGAATAAAGCTCCGTGTATTCTGAACCAATTAAAGATGAATCAAAAGTATCCGATTCAGAAAAAATCGGACACGAAACATGTTGATACGATAGCGCGATCGGTAAAATTGCGAATAAAAAAACGCCAATTTACAAATACAAAATCGGTGGTAAAAAGGCCGTCCTGGGGGGATATCCGCCTACCCTGAATGAGTCATATACCTAAAAAGACTTCCGTTCTAAAAATAGAAATGTAGTGGTAGTTTTTGAGAATTTATAAGTCGATTTTTGTTTGTGGCCTGTGAGACACGGGGCACTATTTTTTTTTTTTTTCCTTCTAATTCCAGTTTCCACATATTCTTCTGAAGTATAGATTAAGTTTTGTTTTTAACCTGTTATTCAAACCATTTCTGGCTTTAAAATTATTTGGAATTATTTTTTTGCCTAGGTTAAACGATATAGAACGCTTCTAAAAGTGCATTCTGCCACTATTTTTTTAGAACACCATTCTATGTTTTTTTTTTCTTTATTTTGGAAGCTATTTGTATTTTTTTTCTATTTAAAAATTGTAGAATGCAAAGATATTCTATTAAATAAAAGTATAATGTGTAAAAATGTATACAACATACAGCAAAAATAGAATGTAAATCAAAACACACAATGCCGCTAATTTTTTGTTTTGAAATCGCTATCCGTGAACTGACAATGTTCAAAATTTTGTTGTTTTAATTTTTTTTTAAATCACAATTTTAAGTTCGTTATAAGCATAGTATTTTTAATAGATTTTATCATGTTGGGACTGAAAATAAGTTCGTTATAGGGGTAGTTCGTTATTTGAAAAATCGCAAAGTTCGTTATAACGATGGTATTTTCAATGGAATGGATTTGGGAATCGCCGTGGGTTCGTTATAAGGGAAGGTTCGCTTTATCCAGAGTTTGTATTAGCGGGGTTTTACTGTATATATTTTTTACCGTTAATAAATATTTTAATCTTACTTTGATAAATGATTCTAAAAAATAAAGAAGAGAAGTGTGTAAATTTAAATAGAAAGGAAAGTTGTACTCCATGTTAGGAGCAGCTGCACATGGCGTCTGTTCCTCATGTCAGAGGCGGCCATTTCTTTTGTAGCTAAGTCGGCCTGCCACTGAGTAGTGCTCCCAGTCTTAATGACAAAGGCAGACGCATTCTACTTCACCCAGTCATGATGATGGTTGTCAAATACCATCAAGGGTCACAACTTGATACCCTAATGATTGAGTGGAGATAAGAAAGAAGAAGAAGACAAGTTTTCAAGTTGAGAATAACTTCAGCAAGGTGTGTGTGTACATCGAGAGAGAGAGAGAGATTTCAGAGTAATAATATCAAAAGCGTGTGTTCTGCAAAATAAGTTTATGAATGAAAATATATTTATTGTAGATAAGATTGTTTAGCCATAGTTTATATAACCACAGGATATTTAGTCACGGGTTATATAACCAGAATGGGTTGTTCAGCCACAGGTTTACGAGGCTCAGGTGAAAAAGTTTCGGCCTGACAATGAAAACTCATGATTTTTTAGTTTAAAAAACATTTTAGTTTTCTACATAATCTTCTTTGACTTCAACACACTTGGTCCAGTATTTCTCCAATATCAGTATTCCTTCCTGGAAATGAGTCTGGAAGGCTGCTAAATATTCATCTACAGCTCTTTCAACTTCTTCTTTGGACGTGAAGCTCTTTCCAGAAACAAACTTCTTTAGGTGTGGGAAGAGATGAAGTCTGAGGGTGCCAAATTAGGAGAATAGGGGGGATGGCCGAGAAGACCGTACCTCAAATCCTGCAGTTTTCCCCTTGCCAACACACTTTTGTCAGCAGGAATCCTAGTCAGGGTGCATTCTAGATGATGCATGTCTTTCCTCCTCTGTAAATTATTTGAAATAGAAGAACGTTGTTTTCATTGTTTACATTGGTGACTTGTGACCACTTAGGTTTTTTTATCAAACCAATGATGCCTAAATTGTCCAAGAGAAAACAAAAATCATGTGCAATATACAAGCAAGCAGTGCTGGTGTTTGTGCTGGCACAATGTGGCACTTTTGCCCTCATCCCACATGCCAAACTCTAGTAGCACACTACTGTTACGGCATATGTGCACTGACTACAATGGCATTTACACCGTGGTATTCATTTTTAGCGCTCAAGTTGTATTTAACAACAATTAATTATGGTCAATTCTTTATTTTGGAAATGTTCGGGGACTATCAATGGTATCAAAGTGTTACTGGTCAAATTAATGTAAGTTATCTGGTAGGCTGCAGGATGGGACATGAAGACATGGTTGAATTATCATAAGTACACCTATCCCCCGATTTACACGGTAGATACGTTCCTGAGAAAAACTTGTAAATCGAGGGATAGGTGTATATTAAACTGTCAAATCTGAATAGGTGTTCGCCTCCTCATGAATCAGAGCCTCCCAATATTCTTTTCAACATAGGTAGTATAGAGTAGAATATCGCATTTTAGTATAGTGCGATAAAAAAAAAACTTATTTGGAAAACTGTGTAAAAGCGAAAACGTGCAAAACAAGTACCGTGTAAATCGGGGGATAGGTGTATTGAACTATTGTAGGTTGAATTAAAGAGGTTATATTGTATCTGTTGAGAATTATTCAAATGGCAGTTTTCCAACTCACATGAAGTAAATAAAGACAACATCCACTAGAGAGCAATCACTTCCAATATACAGAGCTGGAGGTCAGTAGAAGGGTGGCCTAAACCGTTGGTTTTCGACCGCTATGACCCGGGATCGAATCCGCATTGGGTACTTTTTTCTAATTAAAAAAAAAAAAAAATGTCCAATTGGCTCCCGGTTCTTGAAAAAGTCCAACCCCACCAGACAGTATAAGTAATCAAAAGGGGCTCTGGCATATTTGTAAGTGCAAAAGTTGAACTGCTTTTTAGATTTATAGACATGTGGTACACTTACAGTAAAAGCAGTCACCAACTTCTTCCCACCATGATTATCATGGCCTGTACCACGTGTACTAGGGATAATATTTTTTAAAAATGGAGCTGTTGAATACAAGTAACTTACCATGATGACTGGCTCCAACCTTGTGACAACATCTTCATAAGACTGCCACACACACAACTGGTTGTACATACTGCAATTTAATCCCTATTTTACGAGTTTGGTGGATCATCATACTCTTTATACAATACCTCTCTGTAAAGGAAACCTAGTTAAAGTGTCCTTTAGGGAGAGGTGATCTCTTATAGGAGAATTGCTAAATAGTGAAAATAGTAATTTTGGCAATGAAAACTGTTCATTGTAGAGAGGTGTTCTCTAGTGAGAGTGTCCTCTCATGGATTTTTTACTGTAATTAGATGAATTTTTTTTATATGACCAGATTTAACAGGTGGACATGGATAAAAATATAGACTCTATAAAATCAACATGCATTACACAAAAACATAATAATCAATAATACTTTATTTCATTATTCTCTAGCAGCTACACCACAAAATGTGTTAGTATGAAGTGGGTGAAATAGGCCTGACTCGTGTGTTCCACCCAGGTTAAAACTAAGTTAAAACACTTTGTTTTGAGATATATGGAAAACATTTTAATTACTTGATTAGTTTTCTCTCAAACGATATTTAAAAACCCATTTTAAGAAAGGCTTGACTGCAACAATAGTGATGAGCCATGAAGATTGATTTCCATCAAACATCAAGAGTTTAATAGAGCTAGTTAGTGAAGGAGATTAACAGTACTAACACCTATTGAACTATAAATACAGTAAAACCCCTCTATAGTGAACCCCAATGGGACAGAGCTTTTGGTTCACTATAGCCACGGTTTGGCAATTTTTTTTTTACTTTTCAAAATTTTTTGACCGTATAACTAAAGGATAGCCATACACACAAGAAGAGGCTGCCTTAATACTGGTCACTTTGTTTTAATTCCCTTAATTGACCAATTTCCTTACATTAATACTGAATAATAATAGAAATCATTAGATGATAGGTTCTTCTTATCATTAACATACATGTACCTCTATGTCTAATTTAAAAATCAAGACAAATCCTAGGCAAAGTTTTATTAAATATATATTCAAAGATATAAAATGATTTTAAAACATCATTATCACATTATATAATACATTGTTTACTTGGAAAAATGGCTCTTACACCTTGTTGCTTCAAAGCATTCTTCAAGCATTGCACCATTAAAATAAAGTTAGTGTTTTTCTTCCATTTCATTTTCCCACATATTCTTCTAGGTCTAGATTTCGTTTTTTTTTTTTAACCTGTCATGCAAAACATTGCTGACTATAAAATCACCATAGTTAATGGCATAAAAATAGTTTTTGTTTCATCACGGGACCATTTATTTGGATTTTTTTTAGCCCTAAAACGTACGATCGCGATCGCGGCAAAAGTTGAGGTTGATTCCTCTTTGTAACAATTTTTAATAGCTTTATATTTTATCTTTTATAATAGAAAAGTTATATTTTCTTATTTTAATATGTTCTTAACATTTTGCCTGTGTTATTTCACTTTGAAAAGTTCTGAAAATGGCCTTTTTTTTTTAAAGAAATAAGGCTTTTGTTTTTAAAATGCCTTTGTTTTCTTCATTTTGGAAGCCATTTGTATTTTTATATTTCAAATTTAATGGATGCAAATATATTCTATTTAATAAAAAGTATAATGTGTTAAAATTTATACAACATACAGCAAAAATAAAGTGCAAAATTCAAAACAAACAATGCCACTAAATTTATTGTTTTGAAATCGCGATCCGCGAGCTGAAACATGCTCAAAATTTGGTTGTTTTTATTATTATTTTTTTAAATTACAATTCTAAGGTCGTTATAAGCATAGTATTTTAAATAGATTTTATTATTTTGGGACCGAAAATAGGTTCGTTATAGGGGTAGTTTGTTATTCTAAAAATCGCAAAGTTCGTTATAACAATGGTATTTTCAATGGAATGGAATTGGGAATCGGCGTGGGTTCGTTATAAGGGAAGGTTCATTATATCCAGGGTTCGTATTAGCGGGGTTTTACTGTATATATATATAGTAATATTAGATGTATGAATAACTCCGCCTTTGCCGGTCCCAAGCCCGGATGAAAAAGGAGGAGGGGGAGCAGTAACAAGCTTACTAAAAAACCTGGGCTCAGCTGGCCCGGCTGATAGTACCCTGTAAGGGCTCCTAATCCAAGGATACAGGATGAGCAGTGTTTGTACTCCATGTTAGGAGCAGCTGCACATGGCGTCTGTTCCTCATGTCAGAGCTGGCCATTTCATATTGGAGCTAAGTCGGCCTGCCACTGAGTAGTGCTCCCAGTCTTAATGACAAAGGCAGACGCATTCTACTTCACCCAGTCATGATGGTTGTCAACTTTACAAGCTTGATACCCTAATATGATTGAGTGAAGATAAGAAAGAAGAAGAAGATGTATGAATTCTTAAAACAATAAACAACAAACTGACACACCTCTCCTCGAGGATAGCGGTATCTGAACTTGTCGAGGTCACGAAGCTGGAACTCATCCGGGTAGGTTTGGCGAATTTCCTCATAGGTCATCTCCTCACAGGAGCCCTGGAGACAAATCCCTTTATGCCGTGAGACAGATGGAGCGGCAGACAATACCTACAGCATCAATCTCATTGAGAGCCTTCCATCTCTCCTGTGGCAGACTGAGGTACTTGGCTGTCTGGATGGTCCGGCTCAGCTGGCTGGTCCACACCCGGAGTCGGGGGATGTTCTGCTGCTCTATGTAGGTGGCCATGGCCTTGCCATACTGATCACCACACAGTTCAATATGAGCCAACATTGCTTGCCACCAGCATAGTCACCCAGATAAGATCAGAAATACCCCTAATTAGGAGCTTTGATCACACATTTCAATTATCTAAACAGAATAGTATATGTTCAGTTATCATAGTTTTTTTTTTTTGCTTATCCCTAGTACACGTGGTACAGGCCATGATAATCATGGTGGGTAGTTAGCGACTGCTTTTTACTTTAAGCGCACCACATGTCTACACATGTGAAAGCAGTTCGACTTTGCACTTACAAATGTGCCAGAGCCCCATTTGGTTACTTGCACTCGCTGGTGGGGTTGGACTTTTGCAAGAATCGGGGGGCCATTGGAGCATTTTTTTAAAACAGAAAAAAGTGTCCAATGCGGGAATCGAACCCGGGTCGTAGTGGTCGAAAACCAAACGGTTTAACGAGCCTTCCACCGGACCCCCAGTTATCATAGTACTACTAAATATTAGATTTTGGCAACCTAAAATTACCTTTATGTCATGTGTATTGTTATCTGTAAGGAAAAAGGGTCCCATATTTGGTCTCTCTTACCTCAGAATTACTTAAAAAATAACAAGTACTGTGTGACCTCTTTAATTCAATCAGCCTATTTACTTTAAAAAACTATAAATCAACACACATAATTTAATTCAACGGAAAAATCTGATTCATTGGGGTTTTGAATTAAAGAAGTTAGACTGTACACCTATCCCCCGATTTACACGGTACTTTTTTTACACATTTATCGCACTATACAAAATGCTACTGTGATTGAACACATGCGCTGTGTACACATCTCACGAGGAATCCCGAGCTTATGTGCTGACTACATATTTTAACCTGTCAATGCATTTTATTTTTATTTCTGTGTACACCTATCCCCCGATTTACACGTTTTTCTCAGGAACGTATCTACCGTGTAAATCGGGGGATATGTGTATATACAAGAAATTGAAACGTATTTTAGACATGTATGATTTAAAATCTACCCACCATGATTATCATGGCCTGTACCACGTGTACTAGGGATAAGCAAAAAAAAAAAAAAAAGATTTAAAAAAAAAAAAGACAATTTTATACTGCCTTTACTGCAATGAAAATTAAATGGGAGGGCCTGGCTCATCAATGTAGAACTCCTTCCAGCAGTTTCGCCAGTTTAATTTTTTATTTAATTAATGCATCATACTGTATATACATTAGATCAAAATTCTATGTGAAGTTGAAGAGAGACATCTGTAGAAGTTCTCCTAAATTAACATGCCCTTACAACATGCCCAACATGCCCTTACAACATGCCCAACATGCCCAACATGCCCTTACAACATGCCCAACATGCCCTTACAACATGCCCAACATGCCCTTACAACATGCCCAACACGCCCTTACAACATGCCCAACATGCCCTCACAACATGCCCAACATGCCCTTACAACATGCCCAACATGCCCTTACAAAACCTGTTAGAACCTCTTCAAAGAATGACAAAAATGAAGCTAAGTATAAATCAATTATAGTTTATCTAATTTGGGACTTAATAGATATAAGGCTAACGTGCAAATTTAAAAAAATCAATATTTTCTGATCCTGAGGTCAAAAATAACAATTATGGTATAATAACTAATTGAAAATAACATCTAGAGTATCCTTTTAGTAACTGCCTCTCCTCTTCTTCCTTACTATTTTCTTTTTTTTTTCAGAATACATATGAAAAGTTGACCAAAGTACCCATTTCTTGATTTTTCAGTAAGCCTCTGGGACCAGCCTTTATGGCCATTGAGGTGCACAACAGCAACAAGGGCCAACAGTCCAAAAACATATACATGGTTGGATTTTCTTAATATAATCAAGTAAATGGGCTGGCCAATATATTGGAATAAAGCTAAAATCAACGTTAGTTGATAATTAGTCCAAAAGATGGTACTGTGTCATCAGCGGCCCAGGGCATGCCTTTCCATTTGTAATTAAATGGGTAGAAGAAAGTATGTATATTAAGAATTTGAAATAAATTAATTACATTCTGTGGCAAATTAAAAAATAAACCAAATGCAAAAAAAAAGTCAAATTTTGCATATTTCTTCAGTTTGAAAATAAAGTTGTTAGAATGACATAGAGATCCATCGAAATATTTCCAATTGTTGTTCAACCTCCAACAAATATCTTCCATGGCAACTTACCTCCACTCCTCTGGGGGAGAGCCCTGGGTCTCCGCCAATTCTTCCTTCCACATTGTGCAGGCTCTCACCATGCTGAAACACACAAGTTCTGTTGTGAGGATGGCACTAAATATCAAGTTTCAGATCTAATTCTTCAAGAGAAGGTGAGCAAAGAAACCTTGAAATGTCACACTTTTTTTATTTAAATTCTCCCATTGTATAATCATACAAGGTCATGGAGACTATATTCATTGATCAAATTCACAATCTGGTTAAACCGTTTGGTTTTCGACCACTACAACCCGGGTTCGATTTCCGGATTGGACACTTTTTTCTGTTAAAAAAAAAAAAAGCTCCAATGACCCCCCCATTCTTGCAAAAGTCCAACCCTACCAGCGAGTGCAAGTAACCAAACGGGGCTCTGGCATATTTGTAAGTGCAAAGTCGAACTGATTTTCACATGTGTAGACATGTGGTGCACTTACAGTAAAAAGCAGTCGCTAACTACCCACCATGATGATCATGGCCTGTACCACGTGTACTAGGGATAAGTAAAAAAAATAATAATAATCTTGGTAATGTGGGCAAAGTCCGACTGTCACCTCCATGTGGTGGATAGCCAACCAATGACAGCAGCTCTACTTACCTAACATGGAGACTTATGTACTAAATATTGATGTCACAAATAGTGTGATAGGTACTCTACACGATAATAACCACTGTTAGGTTTTTTATTATCCAAACTACGGAGCTGACAAAGAAAAGAAAATACCAGCTACTGGCGAGAGAAATGGCCCAAACGGAAAAAATGCCCGTAAAAGTAGTGCCGATAGTCTTAACATGGGATGGAATAGTAACCAAATATAACAAACAATACAGGAAGGAAATAAACATAAGAAAAAGGGACTTTGCATATATTCAATCCCTACTGCTAAAAAAGACGATGGAAATTATCTCAACAGAAAAGAAAAATGAACCTTACGATAAGTTACAGAGAAATAAAGAAATGGAAGCCATGGATAGATGGTTGGAACGATGTAGGGAGCTGGCATGTGATGACGAGGAAGATGGAACACCGGACATGGAGCACAGGGATACGACGACCATAGGAGAGATCCAGGAGAATGACATAGAGCAGATGACAGGAGACCTGACAGACAAGAATGGATCAAGGCCAGGGGACCATCTTATCGAGGAGCCACTAGTAGAGGCCATAGAAAGACTGCTGGAGAGCTGCAGGACATCAGGGGACCATAACGGCAAGGGCCACAGCACTGACCAGGAGTCATGATAGCAAATGTAAATATCTTTGTTTACTTTTACTGTTGTCATTTATTGAAGTTGTAAATACAAATATGTAAATAGACTGACCATTCGCTACACTTTTTAGAGAAAAACTTGTAACCTTTTTGAAAAATAAATTTGTATTTTATTAATTAATTATAATTCATATTCATAGAATTTTATTGTTACTTATCATCATTTTTTGTTGTTTTTTTTGTTCTGTTTTCTTTTGTGATATAAATACAACTAAATCACATTAAATCGTAGTGTAATTCTCTTTTGTTGTGTGAAATAAATCGAATTGAGTCAGCTCGTTCTTTCTAGAAGAAACTTCAAAGAAAACGTGCTAACAACCACCAAACTGTTACAAGATTTATCGATTTCATGGCAATCCAAGTTGTAACTCCCTCCCCCTTTAAGAAAGATTTGGCTATGTGTGACCTACTAAACAATTCTTATACAAGTGCAAGAGTTAGCAAATTTCCATCTACTGTATATAGAATTAGAAAACCCTAATTGTGACATAAAATCTTAGTTAATAGGATGTCGTATGACAGCAAATTAAAAAATTCTGTTTTCTCCAAATGAAATTTGATTTTGTCTATAAAAGGATACCTTTTTTGGATTTATCTCTCAAATATATTTTTTAATCAACATTTTGTGGAGTCTTTTGGTTTTCTTAGTATTCATTGATATTCTGAAGGAAAAAAGGCAATGCACATTCTAACATTTCAAGTTTTATAATATCTGTAGTATGTTTGTTAGGAATGTAGATATTAAACCTATTACAGTAAAACCTCCATGAGAGGACATCTCTCTACAAAGGACAGTTTTCGATAAGGCACAATTTGGATTATAGATTATAAACATAGGGTAATAAGACCAAATCCAAATAATTAAATAGTGTGTGACGTTTCGGTAACAGCGTTGTTACCATCTTCAGACAAAAGTACTGAATGAGGTTTTGTCTGAAGATGGTAACAACGCTGTTACCGAAACGTCACACACTATTTATTTATTTGGATTTGGTCTTATTACTTTATGTTTAGGACAGTTTTCATTAGCAAAATTACCATTTTTACTATTTAGCAACTCTCCGGTAGGAGGATACCACTCTCTAAAGGACACTTTGGCTCTACAATTAGGTGTCCTTTACAGGGAGGTTCTACTGTATATGTTAGGGGGGGGGTGTTTGTAATGAGTATGAAGATATATTGACAAAGTGAGAAAAAACTTTAAATTGGTCTTATCATATAAATAACTCATTAAATAGAATTCTACACCACCAAAATGTCATACTTTAGTTATTCCACAAAGAGGGAACCTACCCTGGTGAGGTAGATACAGCGGGGCAGGATGTGGATGTTCATGAGGTAGTACACAATTCGGCTCTGGATGTGACCTGAATGCACACAGACGGGATAGAGTCTTGAATTCCTCAGGAAACTTTCATCCAATAGTCACCAGTCTTTCACAATATCTTGCCTATAGATAAGAACACAAGAAATGAAAGTAAGGGTTTTTACAAATAACTTGCTTTTTATGATTTTACGTTGTTGTTGTAAAATAATCTGTTATAATGAGCTTCTACTGTACTAGAGCCGAATCTACGAGGGTGAGTAGAAAAGTAAGGTCTCCTATTTTTTTTTCATAGAAAAACACATTTAATCACAACTTTTTATACATAATTGGAAAGGTTGGACACTTTGCTATTTTTCTACATAGTCGCCTTGATGCTCAATCACTTTTTTCATCCTGTCAACCCTGTGATTGGGTCATCAGTGGTGAACCCTCATAGCAATCAGTTTAATCCACCATATTATTGTATTTATAATATATCTCTTCTGCTTAGAATTTGAACAATTATATATAGTGTATTTTATTTATATTTATGTTGTGATATGTTCTGATTATATTTCCAGTGCTTTGGAATAACTCTTGGTAAAGGTATTTAGCAATCTATAGAGATAAATATTTTTGAGGATAGTATATAAATATATATTTGCATTTAGCAAAGCTCTTTCGCAAGCAATTCATAAAAGAAAGAGGGGTGAGATAGGCATAAATTAAACATGTTGCAACTTCCCTGAGTGTACTTACCCGGAGTATTTGAGAAGTTTCGATAGTTTGAGAGGGAATCTATTTAAAAAGGTGCATAAGGTTGGAGCCCAAACAGCTGAGTCCAGAATTGGCCTCCAGGTGTTCCACACATTACCAGTACCTGTCTGACTGTGGAGAGGTAAACAACAATTTGGTCTCTGGTTCTCTAACTTGTTGGCATGCTTGTTTAACTGTCTGTTTGATGCTACATTGAAATATTGAGCACAATTATAGGATCATGAATAGGTATGGATGGAAATTAATTTTGATCAATCTTTTTTTTGCTTATCCCTAGTACACGTAGTACAGGTCATGATAATCATGGTGGGTAGTTAGCGACTGCTTTTACTGTAAGTGCACCACATGTCTACACATGTGAAAAGCAGTTCGACTTTGCACTTACAAATGTGCCAGAGCCTTGTTTGGTTACTTGCACTCCCTGGTGGGGTTGGACTTTTGCAAGAATCAGGGGCCATTGGAGCATTTTTTTTTTAACAGAAAAAAGTGTCCAATGCGGGAATCGAACCCAGGTCATAGTGGTCGAAAACCAAACGGTTTAACCAGCCTTCCACCGACCCCTTGATCAATCTTTAAAAATGGAGAGTCCCTTCTCGAGTGTCAAAATACAATTGGAATCTTGGCATACCAGTAACTTGATTACAACATCATTTTCATTTACCTAGTTTCAAATTGCTTTAGCCATGGTTAAAAAACAACTTGGTGTTATGATAATATAAAATCCTGGTCACAAGTGATGTTGCAATAAAGGTTTGACTATAGATGCAAAACTTCAGGTGGGCAATCTGAATTTGCTGGCATGATGATGGCTATACCACCATCAGTGAGATTACTGAGACCAGAGGGTGCATAATTGTTGTACAGTAGAACCTCCATGAGAGGACACTCACGCTAGAGGACACCTCTCTAGAAAGGACAGTTTTCGTTTGCAAAATTACCATTTTTACTATTTAGCAACTCACCGATAAAAGGACACCTCTCTCTAAGGGACACTTTAGCTCTGCAATTAGCTGTCCTTTACAGAGAGGTTTTACTGTATTAATTTTGACTGGAGAGGATTCTCTCTTTTATTTAAACAAGCTCAGTCAGTTATAACAATATAACCAAGATTTTATGTTGTTGTTGTAAAAAAATCTGTTATAATGAGCTTCTACTGTACTAGAGCCGAATCTAGGAGCAATAAATACCAAAGGCCATTCATCAACAGATTTAGAACAACTCCCCTTCCGACAACCTAAAAAAAATCTTATCCTTATGACAAAAGTAAGTTTCTTTGTATAACATACATTGAGTGAGTGGAATCTAAAAATATTTCAATTTTAAATTAAGTGGAACCTACCTCAACAGCAACTTGTGTACTTCTTGATTCATCCAGTTTTTAAGTTGCAATATTTTAAATTGTGATTATCTATTATATATAAAAGTCAGTGTATGTATGTATGTTTGTCGGCTATACAAATCCTCAGTGTGTACCTCATCTGGCTGAAATTTTAACAGGAAATAGAGAAAAATCTGGAAGAGATATTTGACCCATTTTTAGCCAAGAAAAATTTAAATTAACTAAGTTCTGGACAAAAATAGTTGTTTTTAGTCAGAAAATGATGATGACACTATTGCTGTATGATGTTTAATTGTCAGATACAAAATTATTTTGGAATAAATTCCATAAAGCAGACCACAGGACAGCCAGTTCATTTTTAAAGGGCAGAAGACTCACTCGAGCAGAAAACACGAAGCCAGATCATCTTTCTATAAAAATATCGCTTCTCAGCTTTTTGGCTGAGATCATAGTGTTGTTGTTTCTTATCCCCTTGTGTAAAGATTACATAAATTCCATGAGTTCATGCTCCTCGAGCTGTTTTATGATAAGCAGCGGCCTCTCCCAAAGGTCCTGTTTAGTGCATCTAATGCAAGCCAAAATGAGTTCTGGAGCTGCAGGTGCCAAGCTACATTTTGGGCAAGTGGGGTAGATTTTATTGTTATTTTCTATCTTCAATGGCTTGAGATTCAAGATCACAGTGTAGTATTTATATATACTTTCTCTATATATAAATGTCATATATCTTTATCAAAATCCAAAAAAATTATCAGCAAATATCCATTCTCTACTGAATCGATTTTTATAGAATACACCTATCCCCCGATTTACACGGTAGATACGTTCCTGAGAAAAATGTGTAAATCGGGGGATAGGTGTACACAGAAATAAAAATAAAATGCATTGACAGGTTAAAATATGTAGTCAACACATAAGCTCGGGATTCCTCGTGAGATGTGTACACAGCGCATGTGTTCAATCACAGTAGCATTTAGTATAGTGCGATAAAAACAACAAAAAAAAAAACTTATTTGGAAAACCGTGTAAAAGCGAAAACGTGTAAAACAAGTACCGTGTAAATCGGGGGATAGGTGTATTTATATACAAATGTTTTCATACAAATCGATCTAGTAGAGTGAGTATGTTACTCGGAGAAAATATTTTTAATCTAATATTCATTAGGCTAACTTCACTCGAGTAAAACCCGGGCAAAGCCGGGTACTTCCACTAGTAATAACATAAAATTTTGGTCTCAAAGGATGTTTTTATAGCAAGGTTTACTGTATAATGTATCTGCATAATAAGGTATAATTTGGATTTTAGATCAGGAACACAAGGTAATACACTAAGTCCAAATATAGATTTGGTAATAGCGCTGTTACCAAAACATGACACACAATTCATGTATTTGGTGTTATTACCTTGAATTCATCTGAATATAACATTTGTTTCCAATTTTCAAATATTTTATTAGCTCTCTCTTTCTGATAAGGAACAATTGAAATCTATATCTATATATATATAAATGAATGTATGTGTGTGTGTCTGTCCTTTATGCCTGACCAAACCACTCATTGGAACGCCATGAAACTTTGGGAAGTTATTTAGTATAGTACTGGGAAGGTTTCTGAAAAATAAATTCTTGAATATTTTGAATATCCTTAAAGTTATTTGCAGATTTGTAGATTTAACTCGCAAGCAGCGCCACCTTGCGACGGAGATAGGCTGCCCCACCCCCTGTCGAGAGAATGTAATCGTCCGCCTGCCGGATGGACAGTCCAAGTACCCACCGACCAATCGGAGGGGCAGAGGGGTCAAGAGGTCCTGGCGCGCGGGGGCAGAGTTGGTGACACAGCTGTGCCAAGTAGACAAGAAAAAAGCTTCGCGGGGGCTTGCCCAAGATGACCTCCGGGAACTTCGTCCATCTTCCATAAACGACCATGATTTTATTCAACTTATCGAGTATTTTTCAAGGGACCGGAAAAAAATGTTCACTAGATAAAAAGATGATTTTGTAATGTAGAAAATTAGGAAAGACAAAATTCAGGATGACACGGCACACAGGGACCGGGAAAAAATGATCACTTTATTGAGAGATTCAAATTTACGAGTTTCAAATTATCAAAATATATCTATTATTTTTTTTTATAAGTTTATATAGAATTGTTTTAACAAATGTTCGTTAGACAAACCTTTACTCGGGTAAAACCCGGGCAAAGCCGGGTACGTCCGCTAGTTATAAATAAAAGTTACAAAGCTATTGTGGTGTTTGAGTAGCAGCAATAATAGAAACACACCACTTATATTTTACTCATTTGGATTTGGTTTTGTTATTTTGAAAATTGTGTTAGGTCTGAATGTATGAAACTTAATGGTCATTACACATCCCCTATGTGGTACTTTATGAGGATTTAAAAAATTTAAAATGAATTATAGGGATTTGTATCAGACAGGGATTTTTGGGAAATTTAAATTTTTAGGAAATAATTAAAGACTTAATTACTAAGGTAAAGAAGCATTTCTTGATTGTGCAACTAATTATTATTAAATCATCCACCTGATCCCAGTACAATTGTGTTATTTTTTCACTTAATTGGTAAGTTTTTTTTTTCAAATCAGAGCTATGAGCCAAAAAAAGAAATTCAAGCAGGGATGGAGTTTTACCATGAACCAGGGCAGTGTAAACATGGAGGAAATCATGTGGCAATAAATCCTTAATCAGATTTGAAATTTTGGTCATGGCCCTTTAAAATGAGGCTCATTAGAAACCATCTGTCAAAGTTGAAAAGGCTGGCTCTAAAGAAACAAAACCAAGCACAAGGACAACAGAGAGTATATGACGCTATAATGAATAATTTGAACCATTAAATGAGACACTTCCTTGAAATAGGAAGAGTATACAAACTTATAAGAAGCATGACCTTGGAACTTGCAACCTTTCCAAATGTTTGGTCCAGTGAATCAGTCATCCACCATCAGTCTGCTCTCAGCAGAGCCAGAATGAAAGAAGTCTCTCCCACTAGCAACTATAACCTGTCAATATTCTCTCAGGCTGGTGGCTCAATCAATCTGGGCCAAGATTTCTCCTCACTATCACTTTATGGTGGGTTGAGACAGAATTATTAAACTTCTTGGGGGGGGCGTAAAAAGTCCAAAAAAGTACTTTTAAATCCAAATAAATTAATAGTGTGTGACGTTTCGGCAACAGCATTGTTACTGAAACGTCACACGCTACTAAGAGGTTATCAGAGGTAGAAACAAGTTACCCAAAGGTACATTACCACGGTGTAGAAGCCAATGATCAGCTGAGAGAAAGGAGAAACATCAATAATGTGGCACACAAAGGCTGCTGCTGCAGTGGAGGCGTGGCATTACCTCACAGGTTGGGAGGCTGCCAGCTGATCACACCCCCCTCCCTCTATTTTAATCTTCTTTGTGAGGAAGCTAATTGTGGAGCCACAGCTGGAGCTTTATTGGGACCATCATTTATATTTCAGACACAACATCAGGAGCTGACAACACTTGCTGAGGATCAGCATATAAATTTCTTAGGCTAAGGTACTGGTGGTGGATGCGAAGAAGAATTAGGGAAGCTAGCAGTGAACAAGTCTTCACTTGTGTAGAAGGGGGGGAAGTCCAATTGTGGTAGCAAAGCATGGAAAGACTGCATGTGGAACCAATGGCTCTATAAAATTCACACATAATCCAAAGACAATAACAAGATGGGTTTTGGGGCCTAAAGACCAGGACAGACGGGCGCTTCATAGCCTTAACTGGCAACTCATCTGATAAACAGTTAACTTCAATCACTAACCAGCATTTGGCTCTTAATTTAGTATCTGACTCTAAGCCATACATCATGGAAATTTGTCTTATTTGAGGGTGAAATGATGTTCCATGATGGCCGACATCTGTTTAGAAGATGGAATTACCTGATGACATGAAGGTCTAGGGACTTTTAATTAACTAGAGTTGGGAGGAGGGGGGGTCATCGCGGTGACAAAGACTGAATAAAAAAACTGACAGTTCTGTACTCTAGTCTGAGACTGGGGGAAACAAACCTTGAATTTCTTTACAATCTTGTTACCCTCGGATGTACTCCTCCATATGATGACTTTTGCACTTTTGCAAGAATCGGGGGCCATTGGAGCATTTTTTTTTTTTTAAACAGAACACAAGGTAATAAGACCAAATCGTCACACACTATTTATTTATTTGGATTTGGTCTTATTACCTTGTGTTTATAATCTACAATTCAAATTGTGCCTCATCAATTTTTAAACAGAAAAAAGTGTCCAATGCGGGTATCGAACCCGGGTCGTAGTGGTCGAAAACCAAACGGTTTAACCAGCCTTCCACCGACCCCCATTGATATTAATATAATAATGATATTCTCTATTGCCTTAATTATTCTTCAAAATCAATTCAGGATATGTACCTCACTTTAACCTTTTTAGAGAGAATCTTTTATGGTAACAAAATCCACTAGTCCAAAATAATTCAACAAAGGTCGGTGGAAGGCTGGTTAAACCGTTTGGTTTACGACCACTACGACCCGGGTTCGATCCCCGCATTGGACACTTTTTTCTGTTTAAAAAAAAAAAAAAAAAAATGCTCCAATGGCCCCCGATTCTTGCAAAAGTCCAACCCCACCAGCGAGTGCAAGTAACCAAACGGGGCTCTGGCACATTTGTAAGTGCAAAGTCGAACTGCTTTCACATGTGTAGACATGTGGTGCGCTTACAGTAAAAAGCAGTCGCTAACTACCCACCATGATTATCATGGCCTGTACCACGTGTACTAGGGATAAGCAAAAAAAAAAAAATGTTTCTCTATACGTATTAGAGAACATTCATGTATCTCTCATCTTGTGATATAATACATACCCCCAGCACATGGACAAGTCAGCCACACTGAGTGAGTCGAATAAGGAATTTAGCTGTAGCATTGATATTATCCTCTATAGGATGATGTGTGTTATGTCAGAAAATACAACTATGGTACTTATTTATTCTAAGTACAGAGCAGCTTGTTGTTGGTGTTTTTGGGGGTAAAAAAGAGAAAATGTTACTTAAATATATTTTTTAATATTATCTTTATGCATAGAAACTACAAAAGTAAAATTTAAGAATTAAGAAGAAATACAAAAAACAAGAACGGATCAAGAAGGCACTAACTACGTTGCCAAATTGTTAATTAACATATGCTAGCTAATATTATCATCATCAATTTATATTTATTCATATATCTATATAATTTATTTACATAGAGAAAAATTCTTTGAATTAATATTCCTAACAAACCCCCCCTTTAATTCAATCTCAATTTTTCTTCAGAAATAGAAACAATTTAAAAAATCAAACATAGATGCCGTTACCTCCCCATGCTTTCACTTATATACAAGCTTTTGTTTTTATGCCACATTTTACACAAAGTGAAAACATATATCAAAAAACATATTTAAAAAATATAACAAGTGAATTTATGTACACACATTTTTAATAAAGCTATATATATCTTTTCATATTTAAAAATTTTATAAACATATGATGTTTTTCCCTTGTTAAGGCCTTAGTAAAAATATCTGAAACATTTTCATTGGTGGGCACAAAATTTAAGTTATATACAACCTGATTCAAATTAGAATGTAAAAATGAAATATTTCTAATCATATGATTTGATTTATCATTTGTCATTCCTGATTTACAAAGAAATATTGTTGATTGGTGTGTGTGTGTTATCACAAAACAAATTAATTTTATATTTTACACTAGTAAGTTCTTCAATAAGGTATTGTAAATATATGCCTCTTTTTAAACATTGCACAAGAGAAAAAAGTTCACTTTCACATGTAGATAAACATACTGTAGGGATTGTTTTTGCTTACCAGCTTATTAAATTATTTCCAAAATAAAAAGTCATACCACTTGTTGATTTTTGTGTTCCTCTACCACATTTCCATGATGCATCACTAGAGCCATTTAAAATATTTTCTCCCTTAGAGTAAACTAATCCAAGGTCTTTTGTTCCTTTAAGATATCTTATAATTCTTTTTGCTGCACTAAAATGGATTTCTCTTGGATCCTGACTAAATCTGCTTAAAAGTGAAGTGGAATATGAAATGTCAGGCCTAGTTTTAGTAGCAAGGTAAACTAAAGATCCAATAATTTCTTGATATTTCTTTTTATCAATTACCTTTGAATTATTAAAATTTTCCAAATCAGTATATACATCAAGAGGTGTATGAACAGTTTTACAATCTAACATATCATATTTTAATAAAAGTTTTTCAATATATTTTTGTTGTTTTAGAATTATTTTGTCATTATATTTTAATATTTCAATTCCTAAAACACTTAAAAGATTAGCATTTTTCTTTATTTTAAAACAAAGTGTTAACTTATTTAAAATATCATTTAAAATTTTAGAATCAGTATTACAAATAATGATATCAACATAAAGTCCCAAAAGAAGAATTGAGTCATTATTTTGGTATGAAAATAAGCATTTATCTGAATTAAAAATTTTAAAACCTATCTGAAGAAGATATTTAGTAAAGGTTTCATAAGACTCTGCCTGCTTGTTTAAGTCCATAAATGGCCTGATTAAGTTTACAAACAAATTTCTTACCTTCTTCTTGATATTGAAATCCTTTAGGCTGTGACATGTATATAGTCTCTTCACAATTAGTTGGCATAATTGGTAATGAATCAACCTTTATAACACTATCTACTGGATGATAGGTAGGATCAGAAGTGGTGTCATCTTGTGATGTGTCTTCATCAGATAATGATGGTTCATAGTAAAATCCTTGTTCAGGGCTAGGTCTCAAGTTGTAGACATTTTTATCTTCATCTGGCTCATTACTTGTAGATTCTGGAACATTTCCTTGGTGAATAGGAATTGATTCTTCTTCTTTTTGACCATTTTTATGACAAAAATTTAGGTCAATTAATACATGATCTGGCAATTCAGCTTTTACTTCATTACTAAGTAGTTCAGCTCCTTTTTCTTTTTCAATAAAGCTTACATCCCTTGTTTCAGTAATTGCATAATTTTTAGGGTCACAGATTCTAAATGCTTTTCTTTTATTTGAGTATCCAACAAATATACCTGATTTTGTGATTTTTTCAAATTTGTATCTTTTGAATTTAGGAATCCAGTATTCAGCTCTGCATCCAAAAACTTTTAAATGTTTTATAGTAGGTTTCTTTCCTGTAAATAGTTCTTCAGGAGTGGTTTTATCATTCCTTTTATGTGGAGTTCTATTTTTTTATATAAGAATAAGTGTTCATGGCTTCTGCCCAGAATTTTGGTGGCAATTGTGATTCTATCAATAGTGCTCTTGTACCTTCAATTAAACTTCTATTTGCTCTCTCCACTATTCCATTTTGAGAGGGTGAATAAAAGGTTGTAAATTGATGTTCTATTCCCTTTTCTATCAAATAAGAGCTTAATTGTCTATTTGTAAATTCCCCTCCATTATCTGACCTTATTCTTTTGATTTTTGTACCTTTTATGTTTTCTATAAGTTCAATAAATTCCTTTAGTTTGGCAAAGGTTTCTGATTTGCTTTTAAGGAACTTTGGGAATATTTTCCTTGAAAAGTCATCAACAATGTTCAGCACATATATTGCTTTGCCAATGGATTCATGCTGAAATGGACCTATTAAATCCATATGAATGAGATCAAGGGGTTTGGTTGATTGCTTTGAATCAATCTCTTTAAATGGCAATCTAGTAAACTTTGATTGAATACATGTGATACATGGTTCTAAGTTATTAATTGGTGAACAACTGAACCCATACACCATGGAGTCTTTTAGCATCATATTCATATAATTTTCATTTATATGTGCAAGGCGTTTGTGCCAAATTTTCCAATTATTTTCTTGTGTTTTGAACACATTTTCTTCAAGTTTAATGTTTGCAAATGCATCGATTGTATAAATGTTATCTTCCCTTTTTGCAGTTATAATGCTGGATCCATTGTTATCTATTATCCTTGCACCATTCTCATCGAATATAATCTGTTTTTCATCTTCAGTTATTTTACTTACTGATATTAAATTACTGTTGAGTTCAGGTACATATAGAACTTCTTTTAGTGTTAAAAGATGATTATTATCCTGATAAATTTCAACAGTGCCAATACCATTTGATTTGATGAATCTATCATCAGGAAGAGTGATTTTTCTGCTATCATCTTGAAGATCATTCATTAGATTAATGTCTGTAGACATATGGCTTGTTGCTCCACTGTCTAGTATCCACTTGCATTTATTGTTGAACTCTGGGGAACTTAAGTTCATGGCAGTTTCTTGATTATGATTTTCTCCTATCAAAGACGCCCTAGAAGTATATTGATATATAGCTAGCAATAAATATGTATATATATATGTTTCTATGAAAATGTTAATCTGCAAGACGCAGGTTATCATCATCCCTTTTTGATTTGTTTTTGTCACTTTTTGGCGTTCCGAAAATAAACAATAAAAGGCTGTATCAGACTTTACTAAGACAATAAAGATTTGCTAAAAATAAATGTGTACGAAGATGTTGCATTTGGCGACGAGGATATAAGAGTAAGTACCCTCGAATTTTGAAGTAAATATTTTTAGAAAATATCTTTGATTTTGCATACAATTGAAAGTAAATTTTAAAAGACACAAATTGCAAAGTTTTAGGATGCAAATTTAAGAAAGAGTGAAAAAAAATGGCTAGTTACCAATTTAAGGAATATAATGAGGAAACTGAAACTTTTGAAACGTTTTATGAACGATTGGAACAGTTTCTCATATTGGAGGAGGCAGGGGATGAGAAGAAAAAGGCTTATCTCCTAACCCTCATGGGAAGTAAAACATATGGTGTTTTGAAGAATTTGTGCAGTCCTATTCTACCTAAAGATAAAACTTTTGATAACCTAATAGATATCTTGAAAAGGCACTTCTCTCCAAAGCGCTCAATTGTAGTAGAGAGGTTCATTTTTTTTAAAAGAATGCAATTAAAGGAAGAAAGCATCTCGGATTACTTGGTGGAAATTAAGCGTTTGGCTTCCTCATGCAACTTTGGAAATTTTCTGGAGGATTCTTTACGTGATAAAATGGTTTGTGGATTATATAATGCCAAAATACAAAATAGAATTTTGTCGGAGGGCGACATTTCTTTAGCTAAAGTAATTGAGATAGCATTATCTATGGAAGCGGCCGAGAAAAATACAAAATTATTTCACTTGGAGCAGGGGGAAGATTGTGTAGATAAGTTGAGGATGGAACGCAAGGTTGAATCAAATTTCCAGAATGGCAAATGTAAACATTGTGGTAAACAGCATAAAGAACTATGTAGATTTAAGGAGGCGATATGCTTTAAGTGTAATAAAAAAGGACACATTGCCTCAATATGTTGGAGCAGTAGAAGAAATCTAAGGCGACATCAGAATCAGCCGGGAAATATACATCAGATAGGAGACCAAGAAGAGGAGGAAGAGTATGTCCAGAAAATTATAAGCGTGACGATACCTGAGTATAAAATTAATTTTGCCTCAAGTGACCCTCCCTATCTGATGGAGTTAAAAGTAGAAGGAAACTTTATTAAATTTGAAATGGATACGGGTAGTGGTCTAACACTGATATCAGAAAAGGATTTTAAAAATAGTCTTCAACACTTGAAATTGGAAAAAGCGAGTATTATTGTAAGAACTTATGATGGTACCGTGGTACCCATTCTGGGTAAAATCAATGTCAAAGTGGAGTGTCAAGATATTACTTACAAACTTAGAGCGTTGGTGGTGAAAGGAGAAAAGAGGGCTTTGATGGGAAGAGAATGGATAAATAGATTGAAATTGGGCTGTTTCGCGGTAAAACATATGCCTGTGGAAATTACCATTGAGGAAATTTTGAAGGAAAATCAAGCCCTATTTGTGGAGACAACTGAACCAATAAAAGGTTTCACATTTTCAGTAAACATGTGTGATGTGAATCCAATTTTCCATAAGGCTCGTCCGGTGCCTTTCGCCATTAGGCCAGCAGTTACTGAAGCATTAGACAAAATGGTGGCTAAGGGTTATCTATGTGAGGTGGCGAGCAGTAAATGGGCCACTCCAGTGGTTGTAGTGCCGAAGAAAAATAAAGAGATCAGAATTTGCTGCGACTTCAAGGTAACTCTAAATAAATATTTGGACACTGCGGCCTATCCCCTTCCCACACAGCAAGATTTATTCTCCACATTGGCCAAGGGAAAATACTTTTCTAAATTGGACTTGAGGAACGCTTATCTGCAATTAGAGGTGGACCCAGGCACCCGACCGTTACTAACGATAAATACTCATAAAGGGCTTTTCAGGTTTAAGAGAATGCCATTTGGATTGGCAAATGCGCCCAGTTATTTTCAATCTGTAATGGATAGGGTTTTGTCAGGTATAGGAGGCGTAATTTGTTATATTGATGATGTCCTTATAGCCACAGCATCAATTGAAGAACATCTGGCGTTGTTGAAGACTATATTTGCTCGCTTGGCGAAGTATAATATCAAACTAAAGAAAGAAAAATGCCTATTTTTGCAAAAAGAAATTGAATATTTAGGACATCTTGTCACGGAAGAGGGCATCAGACCTTTAGATCATAAGGTACAAGCAATACAGAAGGCCAAAACGCCTACGAATATCTCTGAATTAAGGTCATTTCTTGGTTTGGTAAACTTTTATGGGAAGTTCATACCCAATTTGCCAGAGCTTTTAAAGCCTCTTCATGAGCTTCTTCACAAAAAGCGTCCTTGGGTTTGGACAAAGGAATGTGGAGAGGCCATTGACAAGTGCAAGAACAGCATTACCTCTGAGAGGGTGCTAGTCCCTTATGATGCGACTTTGCCATTGTGTTTGGCCACTGATGCATCGCAGATTGGAGTGGGCGCTGTGTTGTCACATATTATAGAAGGCCAGGAGAGACCGATTATGTTTGCCTCACGGACTTTATCGGTAGCAGAACAAAATTATTCTCAGATTGAGAAGGAGGCTCTAGCCATTATTTATGGAGTTACCAAGTTTCATCAATTTATTTATGGAAGAAAATTTATTCTTATTACAGACCATAAGCCATTGGTGACCATTTTGGGCTCAAGATCAGGAATCCCCACCTTATCTACTTCAAGATTGCAGCGTTGGGCGCTTATTTTGTCAGCTTATACTTACGATATTAAATTTCGAAGAACTCAAGACCATGGGAATGCAGATCTTCTCTCACGTTTTCCTGTGGGCTGTGAAGAAATTCCAAGATTAAATAATGTCTATGCTTTATCCTATGTGGAAGAATTGCCGATCACAGCAGAGGAAATTGCCACGGAAACTGAAAAAGACGAAGTGCTCTCATTGGCCAAATTTTATACTCAGCAAGGCTGGCCTGAAAAGGTGGCTGATCACCTCAGTCCTTATTTTCAAAGGAAACTTGAGCTAACTGTAGATGGGGAGTGTTTGGTTTGGGGAATGAGAGTTGTCATTCCACCATCTCTCAGAATAAAAATGTTGAACTGTCTTCATGAGACTCATTCCGGTATGAACAAAATGAAGGCTGTAGCAAGATCACATTTTTGGTGGCCAAATCTAGATACCCAAATCGAGTTTTTGGTAAATAAGTGCAGAAGCTGTCAGCAATCCAAGGATGGGCCAAATAAAGGAAAATGGCAACCCTGGAAATGGTCAACCAGACCTTGGCAAAGAATTCACATTGATTTTGCAAATAAGGAAAACATTAATTTATTAATAGTAGTAGATAGTCATTCAAAGTGGATCGAAGCCATCCCAATGAGAGAGACCACCACACGCAAAACCATTGAGCAACTACGGCGACTTTTTTCTTCCTATGGTCTACCGGAGGAACTTGTATCTGATAATGGACCTCAGTTTACTGGTAGTGAAATGAAAGGTTTTCTGGAAGGAAATGGAATTAAACAAACATTGATCCCGGCGTACCACCCGCAAAGTAATGGCTTGGCTGAAAGAGCGGTTAGAACAATTAAGACTGCCCTGGATAAAAATAAAAGGAAAATTGGGGATACCATTCAAGACACCTTATCAAAAGTTCTTCTGGCATATCGAAGCACCCCGCATGTGACAACGGGAAAGACTCCATCAGAGCTCTTTATTGGGCGTGCGCTTCGAACCAGAGTATCGTTGATACATCCCAGCTTGGCATCTAGAGTTAGGGACCAGCAAGCCAGGCAAATGAAGTATGATCGGCGAACCCATTTGGAAGAATTCCAGATAGATGATTTAGTGTGGTGTAAAAACTTTAGAGGTGGTGATAAATGGATCCCAGGAAAAATTGTGGGCAAGAAGGGAACTAGAGTCTACACCATTTTGATCCACGGACAGGTAAAGGCCTATCACAGGGATCAAATTAGAAAAAGGTGGAGGAATGGTGAGGAAGATGAGAGTGGAGATGGAGAGCGTCAACCCGAGCACTCAAGAGGAGCAGGTCCCAGTGCCATAATCTCGGAGGTTGTACGAGACAGAGGTTATATGGAGTCGCTGTCGCCAGGACTAACTAGCCAGCGGTCGGATCAAGATTCAGAGGTTCAGAGTGATACAGACGATGGAAAGTCATTGGAGCCTCTTCGCTCGCTGGACCCCGAGGCCTTGAAAGAGGAGGGTCCTGTCCTAAGGCGGAACCCACCTCGAGCGAGGAGACCGCCTGTGAGATTTCGTGTTTGAAGAGAGAAGATGGTGATATATAGCTAGCAATAAATATGTATATATATATGTTTCTATGAAAATGTTAATCTGCAAGACGCAGGTTATCATCATCCCTTTTTGATTTGTTTTTGTCACTTTTTGGCGTTCCGAAAATAAACAATAAAAGGCTGTATCAGACTTTACTAAGACAATAAAGATTTGCTAAAAATAAATGTGTACGAAGATGTTGCATATATTGTTTATTTTTTGAAAATGTTTGTTTGGGGATTGTTTGTATAGAATTCCCTTGATTATTTTCTTTTCTTTTGTTAACTGGGTTGAACCAGCATACTGCTGCTTCATGTCCAAACTTTTGACAAATGAAGCATTTGGGTTTTCTTTCTCTATTAGAATCACTTGAATTTTTCTTAAAGTTTTTGTTAAATTTATGGCCCATATTATATGCAGCATTTTCATCCTTGTTGTTCTTGTTTCTTTCTTCATGGAGCTCAAAAATTCTTCTTATATCAGAAATAGTAGCATCTGGGTAATTGTCATATTGCATTGAGACAAGATTGTATTTTGGGGGTAGCCCTCTAATAAAAGCTGTGATAAATTCTTCATCTTCTATTGATCCACCCAAAATTCTTGCTTCTTGCAATAATTTCTCTGCTCTAAGCAAATATTGTTCCCAGGTTTCCTCTTTTTTCATTGTTAATCTAGATACATTGTTTTTAGCCTCTATGCATTTTCTCTTTATGTTACCCTCATATCTAGAATGTAAAGCAGTCCAAATTTCTTTACTTGTTTTGCATGTTAAAATTAAACTTACTTGTGTGTCATCCATTGCACAAGTTATTATCCCTCTAGCTTGGGCATCTCTTCTTTTCCATTCGACAGTTATTTTTTTCAACTTTGGGAGGATCTTCTTTTATAAAGCCATCTAGATCTTTGCCTTCCAAAATGCAAATGATGCGAAATTTCCAACTTGTGAAATTATTTCCATCAAATTTTTGGATATTCATCGATGATTCAGCCATTTTGAATTTTTATTTTATATGTTCTTTTCAACTTTAAAGATATTTTCTATCTTTCTTTTTTCAAAATGGCGTTTGTTTACCTTTTTTGCGTAAACCGCGATCGGCTACCAATTGCTGGTGCTTTTGGGGGTAAAAAAGAGAAATTGTTACTTAAATATATTTTTAAATATTATCTTTATGCATAGAAACTACAAAAGTAAAATTTAAGAATTAAGAAGAAATACAAAAAACAAGAAAGGATCAAGAAGGCACTAACTACGTTGCCAAATTGTTAATTAACATATGCTAGCTAATATTATCATCATCAATTTATATTTATTCATATATCTATATAATTTATTTACATAGAGAAAAATTCTTTGAATTAATATTCCTAACAAATCCCCCCTTTAATTCAATCTCAATTTTTCTTCAGAAATAGAAACAATTTGAAAAATCAAACATAGATGCCGTTACCCCCCCATGCTTTCACTTATATACAAGCTTTTGTTTTTATGCCACATTTTATGCCACATTTTAATATTCCTAACACTTGTCACTGTTTCTTCTCTTAAGTGCACCACAAGTAGTTTGACTTTTGCACTTACATAGGGCCAGGAACCCATTTGGTTGCTTGCAATAACTTATATAAAGAAAAGCAATTTATTAAATAAAAAATAATAAAAATTCTTTGAAATGGCATGTGTTAAAAAGTGACTGACTGTGCTGCTACATGAGATAATTCTGCTGGCTTGTTAAATCTCCATCAAATGTTAGTTGGATATATGGATCCACTCTGGTGCCCAGTATTAGCAAACTTCCAGTGTGTAAAATTCTGATCTACTCTAGATGTAGCAAAATGGCATTTTAAAAAAATTTTAGCCAATTTTAACATTTAGCCCATTTTTGAGAAATTCCCAGCTTTAAAGAAGTTCTTCATCAAATTCTTTCTTAGTTTCAAGTGTATTTTGAAAAGTAAATATGCATTTGATATACCAAAAAATGTATTTTTGCTATTAATATTTTATTTTCATAATAATAATTATAGCCCTAGCTTGGCATGCAGCCATTCCAAGTTGTTGGAGTGGAAAGGGTCAAGCAAAATCATGAAGTTCACCTACAGCAGCGTTAACAACAAGGAATGGAACTGGGACTGTTGCTGATGTTATTCTCTTGTTCTTTTGATGAAATGTTGGAAGCTGCTTTGACCTTTACTAATGACATTATGAATTTAGCAGCTTTAGGACATGGCTTATATCTCCATAACTCCGCCTTTGCCGGTCCCAAGCCTGGATAAAAAAGGAGGAGGGGGGGCAGTAACAAGCTTGCTAAAAAACCAGGGCTCAGCTGGCCCGGCTGATAGTACCCTGTAAGGGCTCCTGATCTAGGGATATAGGATGGGTAACGTCTGTATTCCATGTTAGGAGGAGCTGCACATGGCGTCTGTTCCTCATGTCAAAGGCAGCCATTTATTTTGGAGCTAAGTCGACCTGCCACTGAGTAGTGCTTCCAGTCTTAATGACAAAGGCAGACACATTCTATTTCAGAGATAAGAAAGAAGAAGAGGACATGGCCTATAATATGAGTGAAGGAAATACAGTAAGTATACATATGTAGGTGTGAGACCATCAAAGCTAGCTAACAACATCCTGTTGTCCTTCTTTTTTCAATCAATAAATCACACACACGTTTATTTTATGTTAATGTTTTTTATGTGTGAATGCAATAGATTATCATATATTTCATAATTGACTAAAAAATAAATTTTGGAAGCAGAGTTTCTTTAATATGGCCTCTCATTCTCTCTATGCAGGGGGAGGAATTTCAAAATAGAAAATGTATTCATAACTTGGTTCTATTATCTTTAGGTATAATAGAACCATCATGAGAGGACACTCTCGTTAGAGGACACTTTCTTACAAAGGAGAGTTTTCATTGGCAACTCTGCAGTAAGAACACTCTAAGAATACTTTGGTGATCCAACTAAGTGTTCTTTAGAGAGAGATTGTTGTTGTTGTTTCTTATCCCCTTGTGTAAAGATTACACGAATTCCATGAGTTCATGATCTCATGGAATGGGGTGTAGGGGTGCAGCTTTCGTTGATCATGGCACCATGATCCAGGCACACTTTGGTGAAAGTCTGACTTTGCCTGTAGTTTGAGGCTGTTCCTAACATGGAAGCCTTTGCTGCTGACTCTAACATGAGCACAGACACAGCTCCTCCGTATCCCTGGAGTGGGACCATTGCTGAGGTCTATCAACTGGGTCAGTTGAACTCAGGATTTTTAAAGAAAGAGTATCCCTCCTGGTTACAGCATTAAGTCTACCAGAACAAGACTTGATACGATCGTGTAGAGGGTTTACTGTACCTCACAACAATGTCCACTGCACCACAGCCCAGTTACAGAGGTATAAGCATGAGAGGCAGAGAGAGATTCTACTGTTTATATATAAGTTAAATAATGATAAGGCACAAAATTTGGATTATAGATTAGAACTACAAGGTAATAAGACCAAATTCGAATACATAGATAGTATGTGATGTTTCTTTTGCCTGATGATGGTAACAACACTATTGACAAAACCACACACTATTTATGCATTTAGATTTGGTCTTATTACCTTGTAGTTCTAATATATAATCCAAATTGTGCCTTATCATTATTTAATCTATATATAACTGATGATGGTAACAACACTATTGACAAAACCACACACTATTTATGCATTTAGATTTGGTCTTATTACCTTGCAGTTCTAATATATAATCCAAATTGTGCCTTATCATTATTTAATCTATATATAACTGATGATGGTAGCAACACTATTAACAAATTCACACACTATATATGCATTTAGATTTGGTCTTATTACCTTGTAGTTCTAATATATAATCCAAATTGTGCCTTATCATTATTTAATCTATATATAACTGATGATGGTAACAACACTATTGACAAAACCACACACTATATATGCATTTAGATTTGGTCTTATTACCTTGTAGTTCTAATATATAATCCAAATTGTGCCTTATCATTATTTAATCTATATATAACTGATGATGGTAACAACACTATTGACAAAACCACACACTATATATGCATTTAGATTTGGTCTTATTACCTTGTAGTTCTAATATATAATCCAAATTGTGCCTTATCATTATTTAATCTATATATAACTGATGATGGTAGCAACACTATTAACAAATTCACACACTATATATGCATTTAGATTTGGTCTTATTACCTTGCAGTTCTAATATATAATCCAAATTGTGCCTTATCATTATTTAATTTATACATAACTGATGATGGTAGCAACACTATTAACAAATTCACACACTATATATGCATTTAGATTTGGTCTTATTACCTTGCAGTTCTAATATATAATCCAAATTGTGCCTTATCATTATTTAATTTATACATAACTGATGATGGTAACAACACTATTAACAAATTCACACACTATATATGCATTTAGATTTGGTCTTATTACCTTGCAGTTCTAATATATAATCCAAATTGTGCCTTATCATTATTTAATTTACATATAACTGATGATGTTTCTTAGGTGTGATGATAGTAACAACACTGTTACCGAAAGGTCACACACTATTTATATATTTGGATTTGGTCTTATTACCTTGTAGTATGAATGAAATAAAATATCATTTAAAAGGAGCCTGTTACTATATTGTTGTGGAATCTCTTGATTGAAAAATGATATTTGCACAATATGATGAAACCCTCCATTGAGAGATGAGCTCTACTCATCTCCAACAGACACAAGCTCTACAAGCTTGATACCCTAATATGATTGTTGAGTGGAGATAAGAAGTGTAGTATTTCTCACCTTGATGGCGGTGGACCAGGATCTTTTCCCCGGTGTTGAAGATTTTGATGAAGGAGAGGTAGTTCTCCCGCTGCTCACACAGGGGCTGGTAGGCCTGCTTGTAATGCTCGATCCTCTGCATGAAGTCCTTCAGAGCTAGGTCCTCGTTGACCCCGGCATAGTCCGGCCCCGTCACCTTCACAGCCTGCACAACTACATACTCTCCACAACTTCTTAGCAAATAAAACATATTTTCATGATCTATTTTATACAGTAGAAACTCCATGAGGGGACACTCACGCTAGAGGACACCTCTCCACAAAGGACAGTTTTCATTTGTAAAATTACCATTTTTACTATTTTGTAGCTTTCCAGTAAGAAGACACCTCTCCCTAAAGGACACTTTGGCTCTGCAATTAGGTGTCCTTTACAGGGAGGTTCTACCTATAATTTATTATTTTTTATAATAAATAATAATAAAGTTAGACAGAGCTTTGAATTGATAATTCGAATGTAAGTGGGTGTAATGTGATAATTATATTTTTAAAAATAAATATTTTGCTTTGAGAAAAATTCTATAAATAAATATATAGATGGAAAAATTGCCGGGAGGAAATTGAAACATAGAAGCATAGGGCGCTTCTCCCGTCAAAATAAACGTTAAAAACTGACGTAATCTATTGAGCGTCGCCGCAAACTAGCGGCCTCGGGTCGGTGACAAAGCCACAACACCAACTTTGGCAAATTGAGAAGCGTCCACCTAGAGACCATGGTTTCGGGCTATTGGCCCTCGTCAGTCTAGGGCGGACTTTTTCCACACATGCACTTGTAAATAAGGTTGAAGTCCGCCCTAGACTGACGAGGGCCATTAGCCCGAAACCATGGTCTCTAGGTGGACGCTTCTCAATTTGCCAAAGCTGGTGTTGTGGCTTTGTCACCGACCCGAGGCCGCTAGTTTGCGGCGACGGTCAATAGATGGCGTCAGTTTTTGACGTTTATTTTGACGGGAGAAGCGCCCTATGCTTCTATAAATAAATATATATTAAACTAAGATGAAATTGGACACTTTGGGCAAAAAAATATATTTTAATTGTATTGACATTTGACAAGATCTTCCAATCTATAATCCAAAATGTACCTATCAAAAAATAAATGTAAGAGATCAATCGGACTTTTTAAAAATAATGTATATATACTGTATTAATTTTCAAATATATAATTGTGCAGCATTGTCATATATATTGTGATGTAGTAGGTCAAATAAATGCCTAAAGTTTCCATCAATAAAAAATGTACTTTATATATAATTTGTGCTTGTATCAACATTTAGGACAAAAATTATTTAGTGAAACAAATAATCTAAATTTTTATTTAATTACACAAAAAAGAAAGTTCAAATGTTAGCCTTATTTGGCAATACAGTAGAACCTCTCTGTAAAGAACACCTAGTTGCAGAGTCAAAGTGTCCTTTATGGAGAGGTGTCCTCATACCAAAGAGTTGCTATATAGTAAAAATAGTAATTTTGCCAATGAAAACTGTCCATTGTAAAGAGGTGTTCTCTAGAAAAAGTATTCTCTCATGGAGGTCCTACTGTATATCCAAACAAGGTTTATTGTTGGAATGTTGATAAAAATATCTTCTTCTTCTCTTCTTTCTTATCTCCACTCAATCATTAGGGTATCAAGTTGTGACCCTTGATGGTATTTGACAACCATCATGACTGGGTGAAGTAGAATGCCTTTGTCATTAAGACTGGGAGCACTACTCAGTGGCAGGCCGACTTAGCTCCAAAAGAAATGGCCGCCTCTGACATGAGGAAGAGACGCCATGTGCAGTCGCTCCTAACATGGAGTACAAACGCTGCTCATCCTGTATCCCTGGATCAGGAGCCCTTACAGGGTACTATCAGCCAGGCCAGCTGAGCCCAGGTTTTTTAGTGAGCTTGTTACTGCTCCCCCACCTCCTTTTTCATCCGGGCTTGGGACCGGGAAAGGCGGAGTTTGATAAAAATATAAATATCTTGTCTAACAGAAATGTCTTTTTCATATTATTGCCATGTGGATAAATTAGGAAAGATATATGTCAGATGGTATGACATATTTTGTATCAAAACAATTTCACTTCAACAGAGAGGCAATGAGAGAAATTTGCTGAGTAACAAAGTGCAGTAGAACCTCCCTGTAAAGGACACCTAATTGCAGAGCCAGTGTCCTTTAGAGAGAGGTGTCCTCTTACCTGAGAGCTACTCAATAGTGAAAATGGTAAATTTGAAAATGAAAACTGTCCTTTGTAGAGAATGTTCTCTAGCGTGAGTATTCTCTCATGGAGTATGTTCTACTGTATTAGAATTAACAAGTCCCAAGCCCGGATGAAAAAGGAGGAGGGGGAGCAGTAACAAGCTCTCTAAAAAACCTGGGCTCACCTGGCCTGGCTGATAGTACCCTGTAAGGGCTCCTAATCCAGGGATACAGGATGAGCAGCGTTTGTACTCCATGTTAGGAGTGCTGCACATGGCGTCTGTTCCTCATGTCAGAGGCGGCCATTTCTTTTGGAGCTAAGTCGGCCTGCCACTGAGTAGTGCTCCCAGTCTTAATGACAAAGGCAGACGCATTATACTTCACCCAGTCATGATGGTTGTCAAACAGACACCATCAAGGGTCACAACATGATACCCTAATATGATTGAGTGGAGATAAGGAAGAAGAAGAAGTAGAATTAACAATATTTTGTATAGTTGGGGCAACTCACCCTGATGTTAGCCTCAATTAACTTGGGGTCGTCACAGAGGGATTCCACAAAGAAGAGTTTCAGCCCGTGCTTCTGGCAGACAAAGTCGTAGATGCGCTGTCTTCTATCATAGGTGGTGTTGGTGGCATCGTACACCTGCACCGCTCCTCTTGCTTTATTGAAATGGTTGGTTGATCATGGGATACTTTACAAAAGTGCTAAACTATACACCAAGAATTGTATTAGTTGGGAGCTCCATTATTCGACTGATTTAAAATTAAAGTTTTTTTTTTTTTTGTTGCATGTATATACCATTTATTTGTGGTTTGCCAAATTCATCATATGAATGGATTCTTCTATATGGAAGACTTGTTTTCAATTCTAAGATTTTGGAAGCTAGTTTAAGACAAAACCATAAAAATTTGAAGAAAACCATTATTGTTTTAAATTAAAGTTGCAATTCAACTGGTTGGAAAAGAAAAGTCATGTTTTTTTTTTATCAATTTTCTCCATGTTTCTACTGGTATACTCCAGCATGACAGTGCAGATTTTTGCTTTACTTAAATTAAATTTATGGTTGATGGATATTTTCTGTAAGAAAGAATCAAGATTTGCTTGGTGACCTTTTTCTCTCATGCTAGATGCTCTCAACTTAGAGTGTTTATTAGGCTTAAAATATGAGTCATTTTTAAACCCTTATTTACTAGTGCATGTGTGGATTCTCAGTTTTGAATATAAGAATAAACATGTATTTTAATAATTCACTGAGCATATTGACCACTACTTAACCTATGGTTAGAGGCCATATGTGAATATCAAAAATGTTAATAAATACTCTATCTGGGCTCATTTTCCTCCAAGTTAGCTTAATAGAATGATATTAAACACAAGGTAATAAGACCAAATCCAAATAAATAGTGTGTGACGTTTCAGTAACAGCGTTGTTACCATCTTCAGACAAATCATTCAATACTTTTGTCTGAAGATGATAACAACGCTGTTACAGAAACGTCACACACTATTTATTTATTTGGATTTGGTCTTATTACCTTGTGTTTATAATCTATAATCCAAATTGTGCCTTATCTAGAATGATGTTATATAGAAAAATGGTCAGGGAGGGTGTTGATATTAAAAACAAAGTTGGCATTTTCTGAACACTCACATGAGCAGCCAGGAAATGCCAATTTTATTTTTAATATACTATATGAAAATTCAAAATATTATAAACGTATATGGTTCTTTTAAAATTGAACAATTTATACTGTCCTTACTGAAATGGTAAAATTAATGGGAGGGCCTGGCTCATCAGTGATGAACCCTCCCAGCGGTTTCGCCAGTTTAAAGGTTCACCACTGATGAGCCAGGCCCTCCCATTAATTTTTCCATTGCAGTAAGTACAGTGGAAATCGTTTAATTTTCAAAGAATCATACATGTCTATAATTGTTTCGAATTTTCATAACAGATGGCACGCTAATGCATCTTAATACATACAGTTAAACCTGTCTATAGCGCCCCCTCTAAATAGCGCCTGATTTTAAATACATAGTACGATGCGATTTAAATTAAAAGTGACCTGTCTATAGCAAACCTTCTCTATAGCACCCTATTTTGGTGAAGTTCAAAAGGGGGCGCTATAGACAGGTTTAACTGTATATATATAATTTATTTTTTTTTAATAAATTTTAATTTTGCTATCATCAAATGAACTGAGCAGCTTTCAATAACTTTTGTTTCCTTATGAAATTTGTTGGAATATATTTGTTCTTTAGTGAAAAAAAAATTACTTTTTACACCCCTAAATTTTATAATTTGGTGAACAAGTGCAGTAACTCTGATTAGATATTTGACAATCCTCTTCAAATATCACATCCTCCAAAGATGACCTTTGACAAAAAATGAAATCACTCACTATATGTTTGATTGCTCTGCTCTGAAAGAAGAACCCTTATGCTCAAAACTGGGCAACTCTGTGCTTCACTTCCATCAATAATTGACAATATGATCCAGAATAAGTATATTGCTACGGCGTTTTATGGTTTCCACAAGTCCATATCTCAGAAGAAGGCCAAGTGACACTCACTCCTCACTTTCTTACTGCTACTCTTTTTGTGTTGTTTTTCTTGCTTCCCTCTTTCTCTTTCTTATTTTTTTTTTCTTTTTCTTCTGTATATATCGTTGTTTCCTTTGTCTCACTGCTTTGTTCTTATGCATACCTCTGGTGAATCCTGTATAGGGTCAGTGACCCTAAATAAAGGCTTTTTGTTGTTGTTGTTGATTACCTTTGACACACTGGTGCCCCATGATTGGAACATGTAACTGCTGTCGTAGGTGTTGAGCTCCCCGGAATATCAAAATCAATTCTAGGTGGTTGAATGAGGAAGAACTTGGTGAGAGAAGTAACTGATTATTATAAGAGATAAATGACCTTCGAATATATCGAGAAAAAGAAGAAAACAAAAGCTGAAACCAATGTTGTGAATCACAAATTAAACAACTCAACCTTTGCTGGTTCCAAGCCCCGATGAAAAAGGAGGAGGGGGAGCAGTAAGAAGCTCGCTAAAAAACCTGGTCTCAGCTGGCCCAGCTGATAGTAACCTCTGAGGGCTCCTGATCCAGGGATACAGGATGAGCAGCATATATACTCCACTCCCATCCCTGGACACTTTTATTTTTCCGTTCATCATTATTCTTCATAATTCACCCTTTCATACCTCATCCAAAAAGGTTAGAAATAGTCGATATTTCACCTTAAAATAAATTTTGATTTTTCGTTTAAAAGAAACTCATGCGGTGTAACTTCAAGTGTCATTTTACAATCACAGGCCGCAGTGCATTATATTATATATACTCCATGTTAGGAGTGGCTGCACATGGTGTCTGTTCCTCATGTCAGAGGCGACCACTTTTTTTTTAAGCTATGTAGGCCTGCCATTGAGTAGTGCCCCCAGTCTTAATAACAAAGGCAGACACATTCTACTTTACCTAGTCATGATGGTTGTCAACTCTACAAGTTTGATACCCTAATATGATTGAGTGGAGATAAGAAATAATAAAACAAATTAAACAAACAAATGCCTAATTCAAATACTATTTAAGAATTAGCTGTGATATTTTTCTCATTTAGTCTTTTGTCTAATGATGGTAACAATGCTGTTACTGAAACATCACACACTATTAATTTATTTGGGTTTGGTCTTATTAACTTGTAGTTCTAATCTAAAATCCAAATTGTAGCTTATCACCTCCATTGCTCAAATTATAGAGTTTAAACACCTTATAGCCTTATAAAATGAGATATTAATGGCCTGGGTGGTGAAAAGGTTTAGCCCAGCCTACCGTAGCCTTATAACATGATATATCTTCTTCTTTCTTATCTCCACTCAATCATATTAGGGTGTCAAGCTTGTAAAGCTTGAGACCCTTGATGGTGTCTGCTGGGGATGAGTAGAGCTCATCAATGGATGAGTCAATACAGTCAATAATGTGTTTGACAACCATCATGATTGGGTGAAGTAGAATATGTCTGCCTTTGTCATTAAGACTGGGAGCACTACTCAGTGGCAGGCTGATTTAGCTCCAAAAGAAATGGCCGCCTCTGACATGAGGAACAGACGCCATGTGCAGCCGCTCCTAACATGGAGTACAAACGCTGCTCATCCTGTATCCCTGGATTAGGAGCCCTCACAGGGTACTATCAGCCGGGCCAACTGAGCCCAGGTTTTTTAGTGAGCTTGTTACTGCTCCCCCTCCTTTTTCATCCGGGCTTGGGACCAGCAAAGGTGGAGTTACATGAGATATTAATGTGCTGGGTGGTTTAGCTGACACAATCAAAGCTTTATAACAAGGGGTTTTAATTCAGTGTGAAGCAACAAGGTGGAGTTGAGCCAAAAGTTATTTTAAACAGGATTACACTCATAGATCTCAGACACCAAGGTGTAAACAGAAAGGGGATGTTGCTCTAAACAACTATAGTAATATGTTATTGTTAGTAATCTACTGTGTGGGAGCTACACTATTGAATCACAATGTATAAATTACTTAGTTGGATGATGGTATTGTAACTTGTAAATTTCACCTTTATAATAACATGACCAAAATTTTCTGAAAATTAAACACAAGGTAATAAGACCAAATCCAAATAAATAAATAGTGTGTGACGTTTCGGTAACAGCGTTGTTACCATCTTCAGACAAAAGTACTGAATGAGAGAATTTTACCACAGCATGCTTTTAAATAGTTCCTGTTATCAAGTGTGTAAACAAGATAACAGATAAGAAGATATTTATCTGATAAACAGATGGAATAAACACCTGATGATTATTATTCTTAGAATTAAAAGTTTTTTTCAAATATAATTAAAAGCATATCTATAAATATCATTTATATTTCCTCTTTCTTCCATTCTGCGGAATTCTAATTATATTTGAAAAAACTTTTAATTCTAAGAATAATAATCATCAGGTGTTTATCTCATCTGTTTATCAGATAAATATCTTCTCATCTGTTATCTTGTTTACACACTTGATAACAGGAACTATTTAAAAGCATGCTGTGGTAAAATTCTCTCATTCAGTACTTTTGTCTGAAGATGGTAACAACGCTGTTACCGAAACGTCACACACTATTAATTTATTTGGATTTGGTCTTATTACCTTGTGTTTATAATCTATAATCCAAATTGTGCCTTATCAATTTTCTGAAAATTATATTCATATACTCCCAGATAGAAACATCTATCTGATATGGTAAAATTATAGATAATAATCACAAGATAAAAATCCAAATGAGTAAATTATATGCAACATTTTGGTAACAGTAATGTTATCCGATTCAAAAACAACTAAATCCATACTTTCATTCGGTACTTTTGTCTAGTAACAATCTAGTGTATACACAATATAATTTGAACAAATAATATTTTAGAGTTAAATGGCAATTGGAGAGAAAGGCATACAGTAGTTTCCCATGAGAGCCTCTCTTGAAGGTGGTCTCTTATCAGAGTTTGTTTCTGTTGACTCCTCTCAGGGCTGTGATGTCTAGTAGAGATTGGGTTCAGTGATGTTTTTAAGCAATCTCTCATGAGAAACTACTCTATATATATATGTCATAATTTGTATAATTAGTGTCCAAGAGATATAATTTAATTTCGTCAAAATAAGTATGTAAATATGTTACGCTTGTGTTAAAATGTAAATATGTAAATTCATCCATCTATAAAAGCTGTACAAAAAATAAAGGTGGCAGACATCGCGGGTGCGCTGTTCGCAGTGATGTTTTTAAGCAATCTCTCATGAGAAACTACGACATATATATGTCATAATTTGTATAATTAGTTCCCAAGAGATATAATTTATTTTCATTAAAATAAGTATGTAAATATGTTACGCTTGTGTTAAAATGTAAATATGTAAATTCATCCATCTATAAAAGCTGTACAAAAAATAAAGGTGGCAGACATCGCGGGTGCGCTGTTCGCAGTGATGTTTTTAAGCAATCTCTCATGAGAAACTACTCTATATATATATGTCATAATTTGTATAAATAGTGCCCAAGAGATATAATTTATTTTCGTCAAAATAAGTATGTAAATATGTTACGCTTGTGTTAAAATGTAAATTCATCCATCTATAAAAGCTGTACAAAAAATAAAGGTGGCAGACATCGCGATGTGCGCTTGTTCGCTTGGCTGGAGCTAATTCTTGGTTGCGCCCTTTCATTTGACCACGCTAGCTACGACATATATATATATAAAGATCTGAATGAAAAAAAATTCTTAGAGAACTTTCACTTTTGTTTCCATATAGAGAGTTGCAAACTTTTATACAATTTAAATTAAAAAATGACATAGAAGGTGCAATCTCTTGAAATATTTTTTGAATTTTCTATTTTCCTACTGATCCATGTATGGGCTGTTAGTATTCTTGTGGGTTTCTTCACACAGAAAAGTGAGGCACAGTATAGCACAGTCTAGAACAGTACCACAGCGAGGATATCCAGCAAAGATGGCTGCCTTTAGTTCCCTAAAAGCTAAGTGACTCAACAGAAGCTTTGCTACTAGGACTACAGGAAGCAGAAGCACACCAGGAGGAACACCGTTAACACCTGTCTTTTAAAAAATGAGGTCACACACTACAATGGAAAAGCAAAGCTATTCAAGCCAATCATGCACCAATACTTACGGCAACTGTGCCGTCTTCATGCAGCCAAGCCACCATATCCTCCAAAGCCTGGATGGCACATAGGCTGAAGAACCAAAAAACTTCAAGATTCAGGAGATGAGGCTGAAGGATCTTGGGTTAGGAAGAATGTGTATACATTGGAATAAGTTAGTTGGATCTCTCCAAACTCAGATTGAGGAGGAGATGGCCAAATATCATGCAAAATATAATGATGAAGCAAAATTTCTTCAGAAAAAGAAGCAGGAATAAATTTGCCTTATAATCAGTAAGCATAAAGAAAGGAAGATATATTGATGGGTATAGAGATTGTAGACACCAACACACCTGATAATCATCCTCTCTGCCTCCACAAGTTTCCTGGGGGATATCTGTAAAACAAACAATCTCAAAGAAAACTCCGGTATTGAAATATCTCCCTGTCCTTTGTTCAGATAATTTAGAAATAGAGAGAAAAATATTCAATTTGATATTGACCCACGTGAATGATGAGAGTATAAAATGTAACACTATATGAATGAATGACACAATAAGACTGTAACTGCTAGGAAAGATAAGTTGGATGGGAAACCTGGGGTCATTTGACACAGAACATACACCATCCATCTGGAAATCATCCTAAAAAGAAGATATTGCAGGAAAAAAAGTCATTAGCAGATGGTAAAGCTTCTTGGCCAATGTCAGTAACCACAAACATGACAAGGAATCCTTAAGGATTTGTGTCTAATCCAGGAAGAGAAGTAGCCAGTTCTTCTACACAGAGGATTGCCTAAAGCAATGTAAATATCACAACTGGTCTTGGATCGAGGAGTTCATCTATTCACATACAAAGGCTTGTAAACTATATCAGACCTTTTGAAACTTGATCTTTGTAATTAGTATATCATTGCATAATTTGAAAGAAAAAAATAGTCTTTAATCATCCAAGAGAGAATTGTGGATTGGCTAGCACACATCAGGCTGTGGATGAAATCAATGAAGTGAGAGAACACCCAACAGGGATCCATTGAATCTAAGATTAATAACCAACAGCATATCTGGAAGGAACTATATGAGAAACAAAAGTTGAAATAATTTGCTTCCTCATCTTTTCAAACAAATCCAAGTAAACCTCTAATAATTCTTTCACTGCTGGATGCACATGTTGTTGCTACTACCACAGAAAACATGTCTCTACATTCTTTAACACTGTTTATTCAAAATATATCAAAGACTAAATAAATATTTAAAAGTTAGAACTTCAGTCCTTTATAACTAGGCATATTAAACACATAGAAATTTGTCAGTTTTATCATGAAACATTCTAGTCAAATCATTAAAAGCATCCAGACTACAATTTAAACCATTTATACCTCAAATGTATGAAACTTATATAAATATATGCAATTGATTTAAATCTCATGGATATTAGTTAAATAATTAAAAAAGATTCTGGAGATGACTTTCTCTTTTTTTTTTAAACTGTCTTAAGCTTTTGGGCATCTCTGCACTTCTGAGATAATATTGTTGCGTGTAAAGCCTCCAAATGATTACAACCTCCGCCAATAGATGGCGCTTTCGCCTGTTTCCCTTCTCTAACTGATGTGAGAATCGCCGACTGCTGTGGTCCTGTTTCCTGGGGAAGGTAATTGTAAATACACTTTTATGTTGGCCCCAGGATATAACATAATGTAAATACCCATTGTTTGTTATCTCATTTAAATGTAAATGTTTAGTAGTGGATGACAATAAAGTCAGTGCTTAAAGTCTCTGTGCCGCCTACTGTTGTTACTCTGGCCATTGCCATCATTGGTGCTACTGCTCTTCTGAACGTCTTCGGGGTGCCTGCGGGGAGGAGCTACAGGGAAGAGCAACGGGAGCCCGGGCAGGTGATCCATAGCGGAAGAAGCGCATTGTCGCAAGGAACCGGAGGGGTCACGCGCGACAATATACAATGAATAAAATGCCGCCTGATGTTTGGCATCAAGCAGCATTTTATTCTTTGTATATGTTCTCCTGCAGAAGGGCAGAGATTTGAGAGCTTGAGATGGTTTTAAAATAAAAAAGAAACTCATCTCCTGAAACTTTTTTAATTGTTTAAAAAATAAATACAATTCCATAGATAAATCTTCAACTATTCTCTATCTATTAACACCTTTGGATATTCAGGTCTTTTCAAAAATTATTTGCCCTTTTCTGATCCTGTTATTTCCTTTTTAAATAATCATGTTGATGGTCAAACATGAGTATGTTTATTTATTCCTATTGTTGTGATCCATCCCCAATGTCAATGATAGCAGTGTTTATCTAGGATTGGTTATCTTGTAACAAACAATCTGGGGGTGAACAGATTACATGTCAGGGACTGACTGTGATGTGGTAGAGGACCAATGTAACAAGGTAGCAGGAGACTCCGTGTGTACACTGGGCCTCGAGCCCACCTACCTTCCCCCCTTCTTTTTTCTTTCTTATCTCAAAGCCATGATAATCATGGTGGATAGTTAGCGACTGCTTTTACTGTAAGCGCACCACATGTCTACACATGTGAAAAGCAGTTCGACTTTGCACTTACAAATGTGCCAGAGCCCCGTTTGGTTACTTGCACTCGCTGGTAGGGTTGAACTTTTGCAAGAATCAGGGGCCATTGGAGCATTTTTTTTTTTAAACAGAAAAAATGTCCAATGCGGGAATCGAACCCGGGTCGTAGTGGTTGAAAACCAAACGGTTTAACCAGCCTTCCACCGACCCCCCAACCTTCCCCCCTCTAGTTGTCCACTACTCACTAAGTCCTATATGATCAGCTTTGAAATGTAGGACCTTTACATTCAAATTATAAATATTTACCAAAATATTTTCAAACTAAGTGAATAATTAATAAAAAGGAATCTTCTGATAGTATAACTAGAAGTTGCTGATGGCTTGCGCCATCTATTGGAATAAATATCAACTATTCTTTGATTTTTCATTATTCCAGAATAGGCCCAATACCCATTCTTGATTAATCAAGAAAAGCTAACCACGTACGTGTTTTGGGCTTGTTAGCTCTCATCAGCGTGGTGCAAGCTGTACCTCAATGACATAAAAGAAAACTATTCTTTAGGGCATCCTGAAAAAGACCAGTTTATTTTTTTTGGTCTTTGAGATACAGCTTGCACCACGATGATGAGGGCAAACAGCCCTAAACGTGTATGTGGTTAGCTTTTCTTAATCAATCAAGAATGGGTATTTGGCCAATTCTGGAATTATAAAGGATAAGTTGATATTTATTCTGAGAGATAGCGCAAGCCATCAGCAACTTTTAGTTGCATGATCAGAAGATTCCTTTTTCTTAATTTATCACCTAATCCCAGTACAATTTCACATTACTATTTTTCACATAGGTCAATAATATATTTAAGGAGGCTGGATCACACACAAATGATCTTACCCTCTACTAATTGAAGTCTGGACCCAGAACAGAGTAGGCTAATCTAGCTTTGTGAGTTAGCACCTAATTCTACCCAGTGTTTGATATCTTATTTTTTCACTTTTTCAGTTTCATCTACACAAGGTAATAAGACCAAATCCAAATAAATAAATAGTGTGACGTTTCGGTAACAGCGTTGTTACCATCTTCAGACAAAAGTACTGAATGGTAACAACGCTGTTACCGAAACGTCACACACTATTTATTTATTTGGATTTGGTCTTATTACCTTGTGTTTATAATCTACAATCCAAATTGTGCCTCATCAGTTTCATCTACACTTATGGACATTGGCATTTTTCCTAATATCCTTGGGTCAAATCTATGACAGCTGTTTTCCCCTCATATGACACAAGGTAATAAGACAAAATCCAAATAAATAAATAGTGTGTGACATTTCGGTAACAGCATTGTTACCATCTTCAGACAAAGTACTACATTTATTTGGATTTGGTCTTATTACCTTGTGTTAATAATCTTTAATCCAAATTGTGCCTTATCATACTTGGGATATTTGCAGATATGCAAATATCCTCTTTGCATACTCATTTCTGACTTCATGTATAAATAGCGTTACAAGTTGTTAGCAGCTAGGCAGTCAGTCAGTCAGTCCATATTGTAGAAGTTGGTGTACTAATAAATTCGAAGAGAATGTAGTGGCCTGGTAATGAGAAACCCACACAGAGGCAACACAACACCCTCATATGACTTAACATAACTCTTAAGGTGAGTTTTGTTTCACATCACAAGCAGAGATAATAGGATTAAATGGGTTTTCCAATTTCAAGCACTCTTTAAATATCTTTTACCACAGGTTTGTAAATTGTCACAGTCTTTTTCCTTGTGTTGACATCTTGGTGAATGATATAGGTCTGGAAGAAATAGCTTTTATATCTTCAACAAACAAGGTGTTTCTGGGTTTAACATTCTTGTCTTTTTTTACAGGTCTTCGTAATACCTGCCCTAATGATATTGTACTTTACGAGGCAGACATTATGCCCTTAAAGGATAGAAGAAGCTACAATCTGCCAAAATATATAAACAAAATCAAGAGTTATGGAAACAAACACAGAACTTCCAAGTACATACTTAATTGGGAAACCAATTTAAGACTCAAAAAAGAAGGCCCTCTACACCTGGCCAAAAGAAATGAATTTTTAAAATATAAAGTGGAAAAAAATTATTTAGCAGAAAAAATTTCTCCATGCAAACCACTACAAAATGTTATTTTTAATGCCACTTTAAATGAACCCACCAACAAACAATACCAAAATCCAGAATACTTAAAACAATTATCATTAGAAATAATTAATAACATTCCTAAAAATGCAATAACTATTTATACCGATGGTAGCAGAGACGAGCTAGGACACACTGGCAGTGGCTGTCTCATCAAAACCACAAATGGCATTGAGAAAATGAACAGAAGAAACCCAGATTTTTGCTCAGTCTTCAGATCAGAACTTATAGCCATCTATGAAGCCTTAAAATCCATCAGAAATACTAATTATCAAGATATCTGGATTCTTACTGATAGTAGAAGTGCCATACAACACTTGAGTCACACAGGGGAACTCAGAGACAAAGTAAGCAGGAACATAATTAGTTATCTCCAAAAACTCTCAAAAACCTCAAAAATTCACCTTCAATGGATACCCTCGCACGTTGGCATTGAAGGCAATGAAGCTGCTGATGTGCTAGCGAAAAAAGGCACAAAAGAACCCTTGCCACAGAAAAATAAACTTACTTTTAAAGAAATAGAAACAATAGCCAAAACAAAAATAAGCAAGAACTGGAGGATCCCACCCAAGCACAGTTGGTACAGTGGAGTGAACCCAGGAGGAGCTCTGAACATCAGAAATAGACAGCATCAAACAACACTAACAAGATTTAGAACAGGCCATCTCAAGCCATTGAAGATAGAAAATAATAACAAAATTTATCCCACTTGCCCAAAATGTAGTTTGGTACCTGCAGCTCCAGAACACATTTTGGCTTGCATTAGATGCACTAAACAGGACCTTTGGGAGAGGCCGCTGCTCATCATAAAACAGCTCGAGGAGCATGAACTCATGGAATTCGTGTAATCTTTACACAAGGGGATAAGAAACAACAACAACAACATTCTTGTTTTACAGCTATTGCATTAAGACTTGCTTAAAAGTTTTTTTTTTTCACTTTCTTGTTTAATCTTTTAAAAAATAAATCTGAAATTATTTTACTGTCTCAACTTAAAATTATTTAATTAGTAATGGACACATATAAAGAATATATAATTCATATAACCCATTTTTTAAAAATCGGGGGGAGGGTCGGTGGAAGGCTGGTTAAACCGTTTGGTTTTCGACCACTACGACCCGGGTTCGATTCCCGCATTGGACACTTTTTTCAGTTTTAAAAATAAATTTTTAAAAATGCTCCAATAGCCCCCGATTCTTGCAAAAGTCCAACCCCACCAGCGAGTGCAAGTAACCAAACGGGGATCTGGCTGGCACATTTGTAAGTGCAAAGTCGAACTGCTTTTCACATGTGTAGACATGTGGTGCGCTTACAGTAAAAAAAGCAGTCGCTAACTACCCACCATGATTATCATGGCCTGTACCACGTGTACATGGGATAGGCAAAAAAAAAATCCTAAATAAAATAATCATAAATTGATTTTTCAGTGAGAAACAACTAATCACACAATTATTTTCCAGAAATAAAAACAAAAGGTATCCAGACTGGCTTTGGAAAAATAATACCTAGCCACACACAAAGATAGAATTGATCAAAACCTTATAAATAGTAAGTTAAGTATGAATAAATAGTGAGTCTCATACATATTTGAAAATTGGTAACATTCAAAATATTCACACCCTTATTTTAACAAAATTTATTTTGGCCATAATATAAATATATATTTAATTAAAAAGGCATATATTGGATCAAAATATCATTTATTTATAATAATCATATAAATATCAATATATGCCTTTTTAATTAAAGATTTATCTATGGATTGCTCTATTTTCAAAATAAATATATATATTAAAAACAAAGAAGGCATCTCCTGACCACGAGCACATGTGCTTTTTAAATAAATATATCAAATTCTCCCCATTGAATATAAGCAAAAATATATATTTTTAAAACTTAATTCTATTGACGTTATGTGGCATTGAGTTTGTTGTTGACACACACACACACACATTAATATATTATAATACAGTAGAACTTGGATAATTCGAACTTCTTTAATTCGAAAACCTCTTTAATTCGAATATTTATCTTGGTCCCTAGAATTTCCTATAAATAGAATTTCCGTTTTTAATTCGAATTTTTGGATAATTCGAATTTTTTTATGGTCCCTTGGGGTTCGAATTATCCAAGTTCGACTGTACCTTGAAAAAGGCTGGCGTTTAGCCAACTGAAATATTGGTTAAATAAATTATATTTTGATCCAATCCTTTTTAATTACATATTTGAAAATATAAACTATTTATAGGGTGACTTAACTATTTAGGTGAAAACATGAGGTTTCCAAGAAATAACAAAAATTTATGAAAACTGAACGAAACTTAATCTCTGGAAGCCTGATGATCATATTGATACAAAGAATCATTGGATTCTAAGGGTGTCTTTTTTAAAAAATAAAATCATTTATAGTGGGGCCCTTACTGCAATGTTAAGCCAGGCCCTCCCAATATTTTTATCATTGCAGTAATTTTTTTTTTTTTTTTGCTTATCCCTAGTACACGTGGTACAGGCCATGATAATCATGGTGGGTAGTTAGCGACTGCTTTTTTTTTTACTGTAAGTGCACCACATGTCTACGCATGTGAAAAGCAGTTCGACTTTGCACTTACAAATGTGCCAGAGCCCCGTTTGGTTACTTGCACTCGCTGGTGGGTTTGGACTTTTGCAAGAATCGGGGGGCCATTGGAGCATTTTTTAATTCTTTTTTTTTTTTTAAACAGAAAAAAAGTGCCCAATGCGGGAATCGAACCCGGGTCGTAGTGGTCGAAAACCAAATGGTTTAACCAGCCTTCCACCGACCCCCCTAGTAGTAATTATTATTTGTTAAAAATTGTGGACGTCTTATAAATTGTAATTTGAGTTAAGAAAAATACATCTCCTGACATGCAACTGAAAAATGCTGATGGCTTGCACTGTTTGTAAAAATAAATATCAACTAATCATTGATTTTTGAATATTCCAGAATTTTGGTCCTTTCTTGTGATTCACCTAGAAAACCCAACCCTTGTCAGCATGGTGTATCTCAATGATCAAAATAGCTGTATTTCGCCATTATGGTAAAGCCTGAAATGTGGTTTTCTTAAATAATCAAGAAAGAGTGATAAAACACAATTTGGATTATAGATTATAATAAAAGAAAATAAGACCTAATCCAAATAATTTATTAGTGTGTGACGTTTCGGCAACAACTCATTTATTCTTTTGTCTGATGATGGTGACAATGTCGTTGCCGAAACGTCACACACTAATAAATTATTTGGATTAGGTCTTATTTTCTTTTATTATAATCAATAAACACAAGGTAATAAGACCAAATCCAAATAAATAAATAGTGTGTGACATTTCGGTAACAGCGTTGTTACCATCTTCAGACAAAAGTACTGACTTTTAGTACTTTTTGTACTTTTGTCTGAAGATAGTAACAATGCTGTTACCGAAACGTCACACACTATTTATTTATTTGGATTTGGTCTTATTACCTTGTGTTTATAATCTATAATCCAAATTGTGCCTTATCAATTTATAATCAAGAAAGAATATCTGACCCTGTAATAATTAATAATCAATGATTAGCTGATATTTTTTCTGATAGATGACGCAAGCCATCAGCCACTCTCAGTTACACAATCAGGAGATGCTGTTTTTTCTTTATACATCCACCTGATCCCTGTAAAATTTAACTTTTCAAAGTAAATGTTTTATTTATTTTGGGTTTAATGTAAAAGGAGTGTAAAACAATATGAGAGTTAAAATCTCCTGAAACTGAATGTAGCTGATGACATTAGTAACATTCACAATTGATATTTTTTCTCAATTTTACATTCTTTTTTTTTATCTATACACTCTTTATCTAATTACAGTAGAACCTCCATGAGAGGACACTCACATTAGAGGACACCTCTCTATATAGGAGAGTTTTTATTTGCAAAATTATCATTTTTACTATTCAACAACCCTCTGGTAAGACGACACCTCTCCCTAAAGAACACTTTGACTCTGTAATTAGGGAGGTTCTACTATATTTGTAATAGGAGAGTTGAAAACATTTAAAGTAGAATTTAATTTTTGATAGGTCTGAAAATTGTCTTTATATTCCAGGGACATTTCTCTAAATTTGGAAACAAAGAGAGAACATAATTATAATTTTCCAAAGTGTAAACAAATGACCTGACAATATATAATCCCTATATACATATATAAAAGTCAGTGCCTTTATATTTCAGGGACATTTCTCTAAATTTGGAAACAGAGAGAAAACAATTTTTCAAAGTGTAAACAAATGACCTGACAATATATAATGTATGAATCTAAGAGCCAGAAAACTTACTTCCTGATCTTCATGGCATTCTCATTGTCAGGCCGGAAGAAGTCGTGGTTCTTGTATTCATTGGTGGCTTTCCTACGGTACTCCCCCACGTTGAACACTGCACCCACAACATGTCATTCTAGGAACCTCTTTTAGTAAAATAATCTTCTGACCATGCAACTGAAAGTTGCCACCATCAATCTAAGCAAAAAAAGAAGGATTATTATTATTATTATTATTTACTTATCCTTCTGTTGTGCACGACTCCATATAGGTTATATGCCAGTTACGTTAAAGCGCTGGTTTTATCCAACATTTCCCCGAGGTTACCTACAGAGAGGTGTAACTTGGACTTTGACCTGGTATTAAATGGCCGCCTCTAACATGAGGAACAGACACCCTGTGCAGCCGCTCCTAACATGGAGAACAGATGCTGCTGAATATCCTGTAACCCAAGAATAGGAGCCCTTACAGGGTGCTATCAGTCGGGCCAACTGAAACCTGGTTTTTTAACGAGCTTGTTACTGACCCCCTTCCTCCTTTTACATCTGGGCTTGGGACCGGCAATGACGGAGTTGTGGGGGCTGAAAGATTCCTTCCAGCCTGCTGGGATGATGCAACACATGGCGCCACCACAGCGGCGGTCACCAGAGAGGACCGAATGTGATTCCAGGGTGTTGTGTTTTTTGTCTTCCCATATAAATGTAGCCAACAAGAAACGCCAATAAAACACTAACTTGAGAGACTATCTGAGCCATCGCTGGACCAGTAAATCGACACACCACATTTGGTGAGCCGGACGTGATTGAAAAGAAGAAGCATACGAAGATCTCAAGAGATAAAGAAATGCAAAAAGTGATTCAAGCTTGAAAAGAAGCATCATCCAGGATATCGGGATATCATCTCAAGACTAAGATAAGTTTTTATATTATCTTCCTTGTTATTTTATCTCAATATTTTTATTTTTAACTTTATCTCTAAGCTGTTGTGTCGAATTTAAATTTATGTAAAATGGAAACAGAAAATATGCCTAGCGATACCTCAGAAATATGCAAAGTTAGTGTTAAAATACCGCCTTTCTGGGTTGAAAAACCTGAAATATGGTTCTTCCAGGTAGAAGCACAGTTCAAAATAGGTGGAATTATTCAGGAAGACACTAGATTTAACTATTTGATCTCCCAATTAGAACCTAAATATATAGAAAACATTTGGGACATAATTAATAGCAAAAGCGACAACAAGTACTCTGAATGTAAATCACGACTACTTGAATTGTTCAGAGAAAGTGAAGGGTTGAGAATTAAAAAGTTAATTTCAGGTATTGAGCTCGGAGACATGAAGCCGAGCCAGTTATTACAAAAGCTCAGATCCCTCGCTACCCCAGATATCTCTGACAATTTAATAAAAACTTTATGGCTCGATAAATTGCCCACATCCATAAAGAATATACTTATTGTAAGTGAAGAGGACATTGGCAAATTGGCCATAATGGCCGATAAAATAAATGAAATAAACTCTTCCAAAGAAATATATGATACGGAAGTGCCTTCTTCATCAACAGATCGCTTGATCGCCAAATTGGAAGATCTTGAACGGCAGGTGTCCGAATTGAGACTGGATAGATCTAGATCTCGATCCAAAAATAGGACTCAGTCAAGACCGAGAAGTAATTCTCAAAGATCTTTCCATCCAAAAGGGAAATACTGCTATTACCATTTTAGATTTGGTCCTAATTGCTTGCAAAATAAATGCAGGTCTCCGTGCAGTTGGAAAGAGTCGGAAAACCCCAACCGGCGGACAGAGTAGCGACAAGCTCTTCTGCCGGCATTCAGGATTGTCGCAATCTCCGATTATTTGTGACGGACAAAAACACGGGATTGCGCTTTTTGGTGGACAGTGGTGCTGATATATCTATAATACCTCCAAAGGATAAAAATAGGATGCCTAGCTCTGATTATAAATTATATGCAGCCAATGGTACAGAAATTGTTACCTATGGAACAAAGGTTAGAAATTTGGATATCGGACTTCGACGTCAATTCCAATGGCCTTTTGTAATCGCCAATACTAACAGAGCCATAATAGGAGCAGACTTTCTGAACAACTTTGGATTGGTAATTGATATAAAAAATAAATGCCTAATTGATGGGATAACTAATCTTTCCATAAGAGGCGTCATTCAGTCAATCTCAGACATGGGAAATATTAGCACTCTAAATTCATCATCCAAGGTCAGCGCTATCCTAACCAAATATCCTAACCTATGTAGGCCACCATCAGATTTTGTAGAAGCAAAACATAGCGTTAAGCATTATATTCCTATAAGAGGTCAGCCAATTCACTCAAAAGCCCGTCGCCTAGATTCACAGAGATTAACTCTTGCTAAGGCAGAATTTCAATATATGTTGAATAATGGAATAATTAGACCCTCAAATTCTCCTTGGGCGAGTCCACTACATTTAGTTTCAAAAAAGGACGAGTCACTAAGACCTTGTGGTGATTATAGAAGACTCAATGCAGTTACACTTCCAGATCGTTATCCAATCCCTAGACTGGACGATTTCCACCACATCTTAAAAGGTACTCGTGTGTACTCAAAAATAGACCTATGCAAGGCATTCTATCAGATTCCAATTGCTGAAGAGGATAAACCAAAGACTGCCATCATTACTCCTTTTGGGCTATTCGAATTTAATGTTATGAGTTTCGGTCTTAGAAATGCTACTGCTACCTTTCAGAGATTCATGCATGAAGTCTTAAGAAACTTAGACTTTGCATTTGTCTACTTAGATGATATTCTGGTAGCCTCTAAAACGGAAGAAGAGCATTATAGCCACCTAGAAACCTTATTCAGCAGACTAGATTTATATGGATTAAGAATCAATCTTTCTAAATCTAAATTCCTAGTACAGGAAATTGATTTTCTAGGATACCTAATTACCTCTCACGGTGTGAAACCACTCCCAACAAAGGTTAAAGCTATTCTAGAATATAAGAAACCAAAAACAGTTCATGAATTACGCATATTTTTGGGAATGCTAAACTTTTATCGTACCTTTTTGAACAATGCCGCAGAGACTCAGGCAATCCTTCATGAATACTTGAGGGGAGCCAAGAAAAAGGATAGAAGCGAAATAAAATGGACTAAAGAAGCTGAAGTTCAGTTTGAAAAATGCAAACAAGCCCTAGCTAATACAGCACTGTTAGCCTACCCCGATACTGAACTGCCTATCTCACTCTGTACAGATGCTTCAGATCGGGCAGTTGGATCAGTTCTCCAACAGTTTGACAATAATAATTGGAAACCAATAGCATTTTTCTCAAAAAAATTAAATCCTGCTCAATGCAATTATAGTACATATGATAGAGAGCTTCTCGCAATATATTTGTCTATCAAATTCTTCAAGCACCTGCTTGAGGCACGTGAATTTACAATTTTGACTGATCACAAACCTTTAATTTACGCATTCAAACAAAAAAATGAGAAAGCTTCTCCTAGACAATTAAGACATCTACAATACATCTCCCAATTCACTACTGACATCAAGTACATAAAAGGTACTGACAACATAGTCGCCGATGCTCTTTCAAGAGTTGATGCTATCACAACTATCGACTATGAAGAGATCGCCAAAGAACAAACTGGTGATTCAGAACTACAAAACCTGATATCAAATAATACTTCTCTAAAATTTAAGCAATGCCCACTACAATCAGGCAATTTGTTATGGTGTGACGTGTCTACTAATAATATTAGACCATTCATTCCAATTAAATTCCGAATGATGGTTTTTAGGAACTTCCATGAACTCTCACACCCAGGCATTAAAGCCACTACTAAACAATTAACGTCAAGATTTATATGGCCCAATATGAATAAAGACATTAGGAATTGGGCTCAAGCTTGTGTCAACTGCCAAAAGTGCAAGGTGTCGATACACACTAAATCAGAAATAGGCAAATATCAAGAAGTGGATGAAAGATTTAGTGTTGTCCACATCGATCTAATTGGTCCTTTACCTCCATCGAATGGTAACATCTACTGTCTGACCTGCATCGACAGGTACACCAGCTGGATGGAAGTTGTTCCGCTACCAGATATGAAGTCTGAAACGGTAGCGAGAGCGTTCTACGAAAACTGGATTGTTAGATTTGGAGCACCTCATACAGTGATATCAGATCAAGGAAAGCAGTTTACTTCTCAACTTTTCAAAGATTTAACAACGCTGTGTGGTATCAAACTTCGTCATTCCACGGCGTACCACCCTCAGTGTAACGGGAAGATTGAAAGGCTTCACAGAACCATTAAAACTGCCATTCGTGCCCGCAATAATATTAAGTGGACAGAAACGCTGCCAACAGTTCTCCTAGGCTTGCGTGCTGCTATCAACAAAGATAACAACCATTCTTTGTCTCAGATGGTATATGGCAAAACCATCAGACTGCCTGGCGAATTCTTTGATGATTCTAAACATCACCTGCATGCTGAAGAATTTGTTCAACAGCTTCAAAAGCAAATGGAATTGCTCAAACCCTTAAATGAAAAACATCATTCGAAGACTAAAGTATTTGTTCATATAGATCTGAAAACATGTTCACATGTATTTTTAAGAACGGACAGAGTAAAAAAGGCTTTAGAGCCACCTTACGAAGGTCCTTTCCAAGTGCTAAGGAGAGAGGAAAAATATTTTATCATCAAAATATAGAACAAAGAAGTGTCAGTTTCAAAAGACCGATTAAAACCAGCATATTTATTAAACACCTCTCAACCTGAGGAATCTGCTAAAGACAACACTTCAATCAGACAACCCGTGGAGCCACCAGTAGACATCAGGAGGATTTCAACACGAACTGGACGGACAATAAAACCCCCTGTCAGATTCCAGGACTATCAGACGTAACTCTGTTACTGGCAAGGGAGTGATGTAAGGAATCATATCATTTTATTTCTTAATTATTATTTTTTTTTCTCTTGCCTATATTGATGATGTATATATTAATTGTAATTAACCTCTTTGTGCACCGAATCGTGACTTCGCCACTGGAAAGGGAGTACTGTGGGGGCTGAGAGATTCCTTCCAGCCTGCTGGGATGACGCAACACGTGGCGCCATGAAATAAGAGATAACTACGACTACTTGGCACAGCGGCGGTCACCAGAGAGGACCGAATGTGATTCCAGGGTGTTGTGTTGTTTGTCTTCCCATATAAATGTAGCCAACAGGAAACGCCAATAAAACACTAACTTGAGAGACTATCCGAGCCATCGCTGGACCATAAATCGACACACCACAGAGTTAGGGGGGGGGGATTATAAATGTGATAAGCAAACATTTTAACAAACTTTCCTTGCTACAAGAAAATAAGACTCAATCCAAATAAATTAATAGTGTGTGACGTTTCTGTAACAGCGTTGTTACCATCATCAGACAAAAGAATAAATGACCATTTATATATTATATATATTTATTATAAACCATTTATTCTTTTGTCTGATAATGGTAATAACACTGTTACCAAAATGTCACACTATTAATTTGGATTAGGTCTTATTTTCTTGTATCTATAATCTAAAATCCAAATTGTGCTTTATTATAACACATTTTCCTGTTTATGGGGAAATTAATTAAGAGTATTAAAAAGTTTAGATGAGATTGATGCCCTAATTCTTTCCTTTTACTTTTTTATATATAAAATTATTTTATAATTATAATTTTAAAATTCAACTACTTAACAAATATTGCAATTACAATATCACTTGGGAGCAAGATTTCATATTGTTATATGTTATATGCTTGTACCATCTGTCAGAATAAATATCAACTATGATTAGGTACAATTTGGATTATAAATTAGAAACACATGATAATAAGACCAAATCCAAATTAATAAATAGCATGTGATGTTTCGGTAACATCACTCTTATGACACACTATTTATTAATTTGGATTTGGTCTTATTACCTTGTGTTAAATATCAAATATAATCATTGATTTACAAAAAAAAAATCCATAGAATTGGCAAAATACCCTTTCTTGAAAAATTAAAAAGAACCAACCATGCACACATTTCAGGCTGTTGGCCCTCATCAGTGTGGTACAAGCTCAATCTCAAAAATGAAAAAAAGTTGGTCCTAGAAGGCTCTCTGAAAAGATCATAATTCTAGGGTCCTAAGTCCAAGGTCTTGTAATTGTAATGTTTGCTACAGTAGTTGAATTTAAAATGATGATTATAAAATAATTTTATGTATAAAAAAGAAAAATTGGAGTATTGATCTCAACCAAACTTTTTAATAATCTTGATTAATTTCTCCATAAAGAGGACAATTTGTTCAAATGTTTGCTTATCACACTTATAATCCATTTTTTTTTGCTTAGATTCAGGGTGGCAATTCTGAATTTACTCTTTTACTTCCCATATGTAGCACCATCCCGTTTCTAATAGAATTCCGCCACACTGGTCAAAAGATAGGTGTGATGTTTCACTGTTACTAAAATGTTAATTTTAAAAATGAGGCTTATTTTGGATTGTAATAAGATTATTTATTAATCCGATATTTCGATGGACCAATCTTCCATCTTTTACGAGGTATTTTGCCGTGAAGCACACAGCAAAATACCTCGTAAAAGATAGAAGATTGGTCCATCGCGCGAAATATCGGATTAATAAATAATCTTATTACAATCCAAAATAAGCCCTTTTTTTAAATATACATATATTATGGATTGCTCTATATTTAAAATGTTAATGTCCATCAGGATGACTTTTAGTGACTATATGGACAGATATTCACCAATTGGATCAGTTGATGACTCACTGGCAGCTCATGTAGTGAACTTCCCTCCAGACATCTCATTGCAGATCTCTTTCTTCTTTAATTTTTACCAACATTAATATACAGTAGAACCTCCATGAGAGGACACTTTTGCTAGAAGACACCTCTCTACAAAGAACAGTTTTCATTTGCAAAATTACCATTTTTACTATTTAGTAATTCTCTGATGATTGGGTAAAGCACCGGTTCTGTCCTCCCAAGAGAACAACAGTCTTTGATTTCCAGACTTAAGTCTGGTCATCTACGGACAATGACTTTCCAGAATCGTTGCAGGGTTTTCCCACTATGTACTAAGTGCAATTCTCAGCCTGCAACCCCAAGACATATTATTGACTGTGTTGGATCCTATAGTTAATAATTTCCTTAAATTCAATTTTATATATGAAAATTAAGCCAAAATATTCTAAATTCAATTGTACAATATAAATCTTTAATATGTAAATTTTAAAGCAATCAACATGTATGTAAATTTCTAGTTTAGTTAATTAATAGTTTTTTTTGTTTTCTCTCTCTCTCTACCACTAGTATCATAATCTAAGTCAAATTCATGTAATCTAAAATCATGTGGTAGCTACTCCTAACTCTAAAACCAAAAGACAATAAAATAATTCAAGACAAGTGGCAAAGTGCTTCTTAGTATTTTTTACTGAACATTCAAGCCACGAACATTATGGTCCCTCGAGCCGGATACTTTAAAAAATTAAGGTAAGCCATTTGAAAACTTAAAATTCTTAAAATAAAGTCATGCCCAAATCAGAAGTTAAAATTCGGCACAAATTCAACTTTATTATTCAGGAAATAAAGGATCTGGAATCAGAGAATAAAGCTATTGTAGAATCCAAAAACATACATGGATTAAAGCTATTCCAACAAGAAGTTAATGAAAGGAAAATTAGCCTAAATCAAGTTATCAACACATTATTAGAATCAGAGTTAGATGATACACAATATGACGATTATTCAAAGGCCAAGAAGGATATTTTTAATATGTTGGTGTCTATTGAAGAGGCTTTATCTTTGATTGAAACCAAAGAAAATACTCATAGTGATAAACAACTGCCCGAATCCAATGTTAATTTACCTAAGATAAATTTACCCATTTTCAATGGTGATTCAGCCAATTGGCTTAGTTTTAGAGAAATATTCAACTCCACCATTAATTCAAATCAAACACTAACTGAAATACAAAAATTTCAATATCTAAATGCATCTGTTAAGGGTCCTGCGGAAAAGTTGATTCGGGGTTTTCCCATTTCTGACAAAAACTACCAGCAAGCATGGGATACCTTATGCAATAGATTTAATAACAGAAGAGAATTGGCTTTTTCACAAATCAACAAAATATTCTCCATAAGGCCATTAAAATCTATTTCGGCTGGTTCTCTCTATGAAATTCTTGATGTTTGCAATGAAGGCATTAGAAATCTCTCAGTGCTAGGACTTGAGAAAAACACATTAACAGATCTAATCCTGATCAATTTTTTTGAAAAAAGAATTGGTGAAGCCCTCAGGAAAGAATGGGAATTAACCCTTCAAAATGAAGAATATCCAACATTTGAAAACTTTGTGAATTTTTTAGAAAAACATGCTAGAAGCCTGCAAGGTATGAGAATTCCTTTGTTCCAGGAACAAAAAACCTCTAGCAAAAATATGATGGCTCATGGCCTTTATGTCAACAAAGGTCAAAATTGTATTTTATGTCATCAAATTCATAAACTAAATGACTGCCAGAGATTCATAAATCTTCCCTTGCCTAAAAAATGGGAATTAGTTAAAAAACATAAACTTTGTCAAAATTGCCTTAGAGCAAATCATGAGATATCCAAATGTCTCATCACATCAAGATGTAAAAACTGCAAGCAGAACCATCATACTCTTCTGCATGAATATAACTCTGAACCATCCATTCCACAACCAACAACCTCTCAAGAGATGTTGATTTCAACAAATACCATCTGTAATGCGATGCCTTTGGAAACGGAAACAAATATTCTACTGTCAACAGCCCTTATTAAAGTCAAGGCGAAGGATGGCTCATTTGTGCTATGTAGAGCATTAGTGGACAATGGGTCCCAAATAAGCCTAATTTCAGAACAATGTTGCCACAAGTTGGGACTTGAAAAAAGGAAAAATTCTTATACACTAAAAGGTGTAGGTGACATTGTTGTCAACAGGACAACATCGCAGGTTGAAATAGAGTTCACCCCACATCATAATGATCAATTATTTTCTGCCAGAGCATTTGTGGTTGGGAGGGTAACTGCAGACCTTCCAAACTTCCAAATTCAGTCAGCAGACTTTCCTCATTTAGAAAATTTGCTCTTGGCAGACCCAGAATTCTATGTCACCAAGCCCATAGACCTAATTTTGGGTGCAGATACCTTTGTAGAAATAATTCTAGGTCATAAAACAGATTTAAAGCACCATCCTATAGCACTTAATACCAAGTTAGGTTGGCTTGTTTCTGGGAGAATCCATTCAACTATTAAGTCGAATACTTCGGTAATCAATCACTGTACCACTGAACTTGATTCCAGCATAAGAGAATTCTGGGAACTTGAAGATGTCCCAATTTCTAAGGCCCAGTTGGGTACAAAGAATGCCTGTGAGATATTATTCAAGTCAAACCTCAAAAGAGACATTGAGGGCAGATATTCAGTCAATCTCCCTTTTAAATCAACACCCAATTTAGGTGATTCAAGATCTCAAGCATTGGAAAAAGGGCTACAGGAAAATCCAAGTAAATCTGAAGATAATTCAAGTAAATCTGAAGAAAATCTAAGTAGATCCGAAGATAATCCAAGTAAATCTGAAGAAATTCCAAGTAAATCTAAAAAGTCACGTATCTCCAAGTTAACTCCACAAATTACTTCTAAACAAAACCAATTACTTCCTTCTGAATCAAGTCAACCATCCACTCCAGAACAACCTCTCGCTTCTCAGTCAAGTGAACCACTCTCATCTAAGAAAGAAACTTCGATTATTCCTAAGATAAAGCCACCACCCTATTATAGGCGAAAACGTCAACTTCCTGCTGAGAAAACTTCATGGGATGAACCAATTGAATCAGATATAAAGTCAAATTGGAATAAATTCCAAACTCAACTATCGTGCCTAAAGGAAATCAAAATACCAAGATACCTGAACAGTTCATCTTCTGAAATAGAAGAATTACAACTACATGGATTTTGTGATGCATCCCTTAATGCTTATTCAGCAGTTTTTTACTTGAAAACTAGATTCAAAATTCAAAAGATCAAAATCAATCTGATAACCTCAAAAACTAAGGTTGCACCATTAAAGACCATTACAATTCCAAGACTTGAACTAAGTGCAGCATTGCTTTTGGCTCAACTGAATCAAGTCATTCTTGAATCATTTCCTTTTCAACCTGACAAAACCTTTTTGTGGACTGATTCACAAATCTGCATAGATTGGATAAGATCAGATGCCAGCAGATGGAAGGCCTTTGTTTCGAACAGAGTGTCGTCAATTCAAAATTTGACTCAAATCACTGATTGGTTCCATGTATCCAGTCAAGATAATCCAGCTGATTGCGCATCAAGAGGAATCATGCCTCAAGACTTGGTCAATCATAGAATTTGGTGGCGGGGTCCTATTTGGCTTCAAGAAAATAATGTTCGATATATTCCTTCTTCACCAACCCAAGTAAATCTCAATATCATTCAAAAAGAAGTCCGTGAGGGTCAAGTGTTGGATCAAGCAACCTTAATTCAAAATTCAGAAACTATGTTAAATCTAGAATTCATTTTAAGGTATTCCACAATGACCAAATTGATCCGAATCACAGCTTGGTGTTGGAGATTCTACTACAATTGCCTCCTCTTTGATCCAATTCGTCAGAAAGGACCTTTGACAACAAGAGAATTAACAAAGGCAATTCAAGTCTTAGTCAAATCAATCCAGCAAGTTGAATTCTGCACGGAAATAAAATTACTGAAGTCAAACAAGCAACTACCTCTGTCCAACAAGCTAACTTCTCTAAATCCCTTTTTAGACACTCAAGGACTTCTAAGAGTTGGAGGTAGACTCAAGTATTCCTATTTAAATGAAAATCAAAAATTCCCTCTCTTACAACCAAAATCCCCACGCCAGGAATCACTTATCAAAAATCTCTTAAATGAGAATGCCGACATTCCTGAGGCTATTGATGAGAATCAAGAAGATTCTTCAATTTTAGAAACCACTTTTGTCATTAAAGACGAAGAGTCTAACAAAGATATCGGGACTCCAAAGATTGAAATCTCCGAAGTTTCGGTTATTGATAAATCGGAAGGCAAATATTCGAAAGAACCAGTGGTCAGTGTAGAAGCTCTGGATAAGAAAGAACTGTGCCATGATGACTCAGCTCACCTCAATGTAGTTGAAGCTGATCTTAATCGACCTAAAGAGGCTACCAGTGGCATAATCAATGTTTATACAGAAGCTAATGAATCGTCAAGCAAAGAGAAAGTTGTACCTGTTAAAATTGTGGATACATCAACAAAGGATTATCTACAGAGCGGTGAAAAGGCAAAATTATCCCGCTGGAAGCCCATCGATTCTCTATGCTTAGAAGACGTCAAGGAATCTGAAGACGACGATGAAAATTACAGTTCATCGGCATATATAGAATGGCCAGAAATCTTGAAGAAAGAAGTCTTAAGACCCGAAGCTTTAGAAAAGGCAGTCAATCTGGAAGATTTTGAGAAGGCGGCAGAAAGTCGACAACTCTCCAAAGAACATTTAGAGGAATCGACCGAACAAGGCTCATGCATAAAGGCTGAATCAAAACCTTGGGAAGATCCTATTGAATCCGACTTAGCAGCCGCAGAGTCTGATAATCCAGCAGTTCCCGAAAGAGAACTGGCCAACGAATCTGAAAATCTCATCCAAGATTCACCTCAATCGGATACTCAAAGATGGAAGCTGATTCCATTACCTTTCAAACAATGAGAATTGGAATCTTAGCTACATAGTCGGAATCAATTAGTCCAGCATCTATACTATTGGAACTCTTTTTTATTTTTTATTTTCTGGTCATCTCTTCCCAGCCGGGGGAGTATGTTGGATCCTATAGTTAATAATTTCCTTAAATTCAATTTTATATATGAAAATTAAGCCAAAATATTCTAAATTCAATTGTACAATATAAATCTTTAATATGTACATTTTAAAGCAATCAACATGTATGTAAATTTCTAGTTTAGTTAATTAATAGTTTTTTTTGTTTTCTCTCTCTCTCTACCACTAGTATCATAATCTAAGTCAAATTCATGTAATCTAAAATCATGTGGTAGCTACTCCTAACTCTAAAACCAAAAGACAATAAAATAATTCAAGACAAGTGGCAAAGTGCTTCTTAGTATTTTTTACTGAACATTCAAGCCACGAACAGACTGTATTGACTCATTCATTGATGAGCTCTACTCTTCCCCGGCAGACACACCATAAAAAATCTCAAGATTTACAAGCTTGATATCTTAGTGAGTGGAGATAAGAAAGAAGAGGGAGAAGAGTAATTCTCTGGTATGAGGACATCTCTCCCTAAAGGACACTTTGGCTCTGCAATTAGGTGTCTTTACAGGGAGGTTCTACTGTATTAGCTCCCATAATGTATCTGAAGAAGGTCAGAGCTGCTACTAAATACAGTCAATATAATGACACAACTTGGGACCATTATGTTGATATAACCATGATAACAGTACAATAACTATTTAAGAACATGCTGCGGTATTTTTTCAACCAGTCTTTTGTCTGATGATGGTAACAATGCTGTTACTAAAACATCATACACTATTTAATTATTTGGTCTTTCTAAACTATAAAATCCAAATTGTGCCTTATCATGATATAACCCCATGTTGATAACCATGGTTAAAACATTTAGGACTTAAGAAATATGAAGCAATAATCGAGTAGCTGTTATAAAAGAGATTATTCTAATGAGGCAGGCCCCAGCAATCAGATATATTATGGTTCCAAAACTGACATCTGGTGTTGAGTCCGATCCAGTTGAGGTAGCGAGCCAGCTTCTTGGCCATGAAGGTCTTCCCCCTGGCCGGCAGTCCCACCATCCCGATGACATGGGGGATGTTGACATGGTTGGCGTGTGGAGGGGCTACACACACACACTGCCTGGTCCAACTAGGGATTGGGGAAATTTGTATAATCCCAAGGTGGTCATATACAGTCATTTATGTTTAATAAAATCAACAACAACAACAAAAAGCCTTTATTTAGGGTCACTGACCCTATACAGGATTCACCAGAGGTATGCATAAGAACAAAGCAGTGAGACAAAGGAAACAACGATATATACAGAAGAAAAATAAAAAAAAAAAAACAAGAAAGAGAAAGAGGGAAGCAAGAAAAACAACACAAAAAGAGTAGCAGTAAGAAAGTGAGGAGTGAGTGTCACTTGGCCTTCTTCTGAGATATGGACTTGTGGAAACCATAAAACGCCGTAGCAATATACTTATTCTGGGTCATATTGTCAATTATTGATGGAAGTGAAGCACAGAGTTGCCCAGTTTTGAGCATAAGGGTTCTTCTTTCAGAGCAGAGCAATCAAAAATATAGTGAGTGATTTCATTTTTTAGTTTTGAATTACAGAAGGTACAAATCGGGTCCTCACAGCAGAGAATCTTGGTGTGGTTTTCTCTAAAAAAACTTGAAAGTATTCTAACTTGTGCGAGTAGTCTTACAACCGGGAAAGGAAAATCCCCTAAAAGGTATCCCTCTGTCATGAAAGATGTTTAATAAAATCAATAAAGCATCCAGGGCTAAGTTTCTTGTACAATTTATATCTCTCAAGCTTTTGGACTTATCATCCCTTCAACTGGTGAAATACACTAGAGTTAGCGTGTCTCTCCCATCGAAGAGGTGATGAAGCTTGTGAGAAATAAAAATTGTACAAGAATGGCCCTGGATGCTTTATTGGTTTTATTGAATTATATAAGTGGAGGGAAGAAGCCATCTATGTGTAAGTTATAGCTTTTCCTATAGTACTATAGTGCTAAGCATTGCTAATATCCTACTAAGCATTGCTAATAACCTATAGTACTAAGCATTGCTAATATCCTATAGTACTATAGTACTAAGCTTTGCTAATATCCTATAGTACTATAGTACTAAGCTTTGCTAATATCCTATAGTACTATAGTACTAAGCTTTGCTAATATCCTATAGTACTAAGTTTAAGAAAAGCTGCTGCATATTCTTCTGATTCTAAGAAGGCTAGCAATTTGAAGTAAACGAAAAAATTGCGCTACAAATTTTAAAATAAAACTACAACCTTTCGCAATAAGTTTCTTTTCTTATTGAAACTTATTGCGAAAGGTTGTAGTTTTATTTTAAAAAAGGCTAGCAATGCTGTTACCTTATGCATGGAATCTATGTACAGTTGAACTTTGTTATTACAGCCTCTTTTATAACAGCAACTTGCTTATAACATCATAATTCTAGGGTCCCTATGGTTATGACAACATTATACAGTAAAACCCCTCGTTAGTGAACCCCAATGGGACAGAGCTTTTGGTTCACTATAGCCATGGTTTGGCTATTTTTTTTTTACTTTTCAAAATTTTTAGACCGTATAATTAAAGGACAGCCATACATACAAGAATAGGCTGCCTCTTAATAGTGGTAACTTTGTTTTTTGAATTCCCTTAATTGACCAATTTCCTTACATTAATACTGAATAACAATAGAAATCATTAGATGATAGGTTCTTCTTATCATTAACATACATGTACCTGTATGTCTAATTTAAAAATCATGACAAATCCTAGGCAAAGTTTTATTAAATATATATTCAAAGATATAAAATTATTTTAAAACTTCTTTATCACATTATATAATACAATGTTTACTTGGAAAAATGACTCTAATACCTTGTTGCTTGAAAGCACTCTTCAAGCATTGCACCATTCAAATAAAGTTAGTGTTTTTCTTCCCATTTCACGTTTCCACATATTCTTCAAGGTCTAGATTTCATTTTTTTTAAACCTGTCATGCAAAACACTGTTGGCTTTAAAATCACCATAGTTCATGGCATAAAAATAATTTTTGTTTCATCACAGGCCCGTTTATTTAGACTTTTTTTTTTGCCCTAACACTGGCCATCGCGGCAAAAGTTGAGGTTGATTCCTCTTTGTAACAATTTTTAATAGCTTTATATTTTATCTTTTATAATAGAAAAGTTATATTCTCTTATTTTAACATGTTTTTAACATTTTGCCTGTGTTGTTTCACTTTGAAAAGTTCTGAAAATGGGCTTTTTTTTTTTTTTTTAAGGAATAACGCTTTCGTTTTTAGAATGCCTTTGTTTTCTTTATTTTGGAAGCCATTTCTATTTCAAATTTAATGGATGCAAAGATATTCTGATAAGGCCTAAGTCAATTTTCTTCAAGGCTGCGGCCATTGCTGGACATGAGAATATGTGAGTAGGTGTTAGTTCCACACCAGGACAGTTGTTGCATGCTTTATAAGTTCTTGTGCCATCTGGATGTATTGTCATAAAATATATCATATATATAATGAAGTAGTTTTATTAAAAGTTAATAAAATACAAATTATTAAAAGAGCAGGAACTCACACAATTTCAATCCCATGTCAAAAAAATGGATTTTGGCATTGGAGAGAAAGGAAAATAATAAGTTGTTTTAAATCCTGGTGTATATCAACAAAAAAATCTCAATTCAACAATTGGTTTTTAAAAATGAATTAAGAAACAATGCGTACAATAAAACTAGGTGCAATCTGGATATATTGCTTGTGTGTTACACACAACCTCCCTTTGTCATATTGACTTTCCAAATTAATAGTCAAATAGCAATATCACTTAAGACCAAGATTTTATGTTGTTATAACCACAGCTGAAGCAATAGGACTTCAGGACTATGATGCTATAGCCAAGTTTGTTATAAAGAAAGCTGCCATAATGGGTTTCCACTGTAAATAGAACATGCATGTGATCATTTAGTTTATTATTTCATTGAGTGGGCAAAAACTCACACACTTAGGATTGACAAATTCTCCTCCAAAAGAGGTGTTAATAAGAATTTTTCAAAATGCCACGTGTTTCACAAATTATTTCAGTGAAAGCTTGTGAGACATGTCCAATCTGTAGTTGTAAAAATCTACTCGTTAGAAAAAAGCAAGCCAGAAAGTAATCAGTAAAATAATATTTAAAACATTGTGGCAATCTATTTAAAGATAGGTCTTGTAATGGTTGTGAAGATCCACAAATAATGCGGGGGGTCGGTGGAAGGCTGGTTAAACCGTTTGGTTTCGACCACTACGACCCGGGTTCGATTCCCGCATTGGACACTTTTTATGTTTAAAAAAAAAAATGCTCCAATGGCCCCCCGATTCTTGCAAAAGTCCAACCCCACCAGCGAGTGCAAGTAACCAAACGGGGCTCTGGCACATTTGTAAGTGCAAAGTCGAACTGCTTTCACATGTGTAGACATGTGGTGCGCTTACAGTAAAAAGCAGTCGCTAACTACCCACCATGATTATCATGGTCTGTACCACGTGTACTAGGGATAAGCAAAAAAAAACAAATAATGCAGCATAGAGATAGTTTCCATCATTCTTGGTACCAGGTAGAAAACCCAAAAAAAACAGACCCTCCAACTAAACAGAAGGGAATCAACACAGTTGGCCAGATGGAAATCTGGTCACCTGCGCCCTCTAGTCTATAAAGAGGGAGCCAAAAGCTTCCCCATTTGCACTAGGTGCAAAACAGAAAAGGCCACTCCCCAACATTTACTAAATTGCATTGGAAAGGACAAAAGATCCCTGTACAGAGAACCAAGAAGAGTTCTTGAGCTTCTTTACAAGCACGACCTCCAAGATCTTGTCTAATTTAGACTAAAAGGATAAGTAAAAAAAAAATAATAATAATAATAATGCAGCACACTCACTGTGAGAGGCCGTGAGAGACATCCAACCCTGAGAGCTGGCAACCACAATTCTTCAACAAGTATCTTCTAGCCTGTGGGAGAGTGAAGCCATATCAGCTTTGGCACAGTGTCAATGGGAAGGTATTTTGAAGAAATCCATTTTTATCTTCTCAACACAGACTTCCCTTTGTTAAAACTTCAACCTGCCAAATGCTTTTTTATCATTGTGGGTTAACTGTCCTGTCTGGTCGAGGGTTCAATTACAGCCAAACCTTGTTCATCATTTGATGTTGTTGTTATAACCATGTGGCTGTTAGAACCATAGTTTGGGAATTTATGATGTTATAACTAAGAAGATTGCTATAACATATAACCTATTCAATCAGTTATGATACAATTATTATAATTTTATCCTTTTTAACAATTCCCTTTCAATTTACCATTTTTAATTCAGTCTTTGGTTAAATATAAAAAAATTTAATCAAAAAAAAAATTGGCAAGGATTTTTTAAAAAGTAAAATTATAGTGTTGAATTATAGTTGAATATTTAAACTGTATTTAAATATTAGCAAATAGGTAAATGGAGACAGTTAATAGATGGGGCTTAGTTTTGAAGTTTATAATTGAAGAAACAATAATCCCGAATCATAAAAGAAATCTCCCTCATCTTGGCACAAATGGAACCAAGTTACAATAAACAAGTTCTATGTATTTCTTGGTGTCATTTTCAACAGGGAATGATTTTTATGCCCAGATTATTGATCTCAATATTGGATTGACAACACACCATTCTTTGCAAAAATGAGTTTCACAAAATCATTTTCTCCCAATTTTGCACCTACAACAGTGACATCCTCAAAGATTGCAACAAAATCACTTATAGGAAGTACTGGTAATAAATTCCTACCTTATTTACAAAATAAATGGTAGAACATGGCCTTAGAATGATGAGAGGAGTTAATTAGAAAGGAATTAATTAGAGATCTTGTTTTGTTTCTACCTATGAAGATGCTCAAAAGAATTCATGTAAGTTCACTTGATGATGAAGAAAGGCTGAAAACAAGTTCCATGTACAAGATATTGACCCAAAACATGATTGAAGGAATTTCTTAGTGTACATTGACCACAGGGTGGGTGTTTTTACCTTTTGCCTTTGTAGAACCTGTACCATAAGATAAGACCTTCCCCTTGGAAACTGTTGAAAAACAATAACATAATAATGTTCATAATGCTGCTTTTCTTTAGGTAATATTTGTTAAATGATGTTAAATTGACCAATTTCAACCCAAAGTTTGCATTTAAAAGTATTGTGCAAGCATGAATGCAAGATCACTGTAACCACTCTTTACACACAGGGCTAATACACCTGGTGTCCAAAGGGTTAATAAACAAATTCTAAATCCAATATATGCATTTTTCTTAAATATAGTAGATATGTTCGAAGTTAGGATCAGACATGACGTAGCCTCGCAATAATATTTGAAATGAAGACGATAAAAACGTGGTGATTTTCTTTTAATGGTAAAAAAAAGCTTTCAGGCAAGAATGCCCTTCTTCAGGTTACAACTTGGCAATATTTTAAAACTATGGACATGAAAGATAGCCAAATACAGTAGGTAAATAGTTCAGCTGGGGGAATTGGCGAGGTAAAACACTGAGTATTGGGGTGGGAGTTCGATTTTTCGGTTGAAACTGGGCGTGCAGTGCGAGACCAAAGATTCAAGGACTAGGTGCTGATACTTGTTCCCGACGCCCTTGTAAACGCATACAGCGCTGTCCAAATTGAACGAGTGGCGAAATTCTGTGATGTGTTGGCATAAGAGAGACTTGCGGTCGTTGGTGCGTATGTTGCGGCTGTGTTCAGATAATCTGGTGCAGATAGATCGACCGGTTTCTCCGATGTAACACTGTTCGCAATCGAGACAGGGAATTTTGTAAATTGCATTGGTGGCGGTTTTTTATCGCCTTCATTTCAAATAGTAGATATGTGCATATCCTGGTCAATTTTTTTACTTTTCAATTGTTTCAGTTGAGTTTGTGTGTGTGTGTGTGTTACAAGCCATTTCTGAGCTTTATGTACAATTTAAGAGAGCTATAGTGTGTAATCAGGCAAAGTCAGACTTTCACCAAAGTGTGCCTGGATCATGGTGCCATGATCAACGAAAGCTGCACCCCTACACCCTATTCCATGAGATCATGGAATTCGTGTAATCTTTGCACAAGGGGATAATAAACAACAAGAAACAACATAGTGTGTAATTAGACAAAATTGTTTTTGACAAAATATTTCAGATCATAAAAATATAGATTGACACTTTGTGTTATAACAGCAACTTGGTTCTAACATCAGAATTCTCAAGTTCCAATTTATATAACTGTGATCAAAACAACTTCTTCTTTCTTATCTCATGATAGTCCCAAGTAATTTTGTTTGAATGAGCTTCAAATTTTTACAATAAATAGCTGAATTAATCAAGATGTATATATATTTTAAAAGTTTTAAAGAGATTTATAATATAATGCACTAGCGCGCAATCTGTTATCAAAAAATTCAAAACTATTTTAAAGGCGTAAGATTCTTTTTGATATTAAACAATTTCTACTGCCCTTACTGCAATGGAATGATTTTTATGCCCAGATTATTGATCTCAATATTGGATTGACAACACACTGGCGAAACCGCTGAGAGGGTTCACCACTGATGAGCCAGGCCCTCTCATTAATTTTTCCATTGCAGTAAGGGCAGTAGAAATTGTTTAATATCAAAAAGAATCTTATGCCTTTAAAAGAGATTTATACAAAAAAAATTATATTAAAGCCTTTAAATATATATTTTAATATCAACCTTATGCAGCCCACATCCATGGGATTGACTCCCACAATCTATTGATTCAACAAGCTGTGTTTTTCAAGGTAAATTGACCAAATAACTAACTTGACTCTTTTTTCTTTTAAAAGTTTATTCTTAACCAAAATTGTACTTTTTTTATTTACTATTTGCCTAAAATATTAAATGCCAAGTTTTTAAAGAACTTTATGCAAACTTGTGGTATCAATATATGAGCTTTACTATAAATTACCAGAACATACACTTAATCATATTTAAAACATCTTTAAATTTCTCCTTATAAGGTATTTTTCAAGTGAAGGCCAAATAAAGGTCATATAGTGATTAATATTTCTAAATAAACTCGAATTGGCTATAATCTAAAGAGAGAAATGTAGGAGAAGAATCTGAATTTGGATTCCTTTAAAACGATATGCCTAAAAGGTTTATTTATGAAACTGCGCGAAAGTTTTATCTTGACGATTTCAAAACATTTATGAACCTAAAGTGTAAACATGCCTTCATATTAAGATAGTTATAGTGTTGAAAGTGAAGATCCTTACTCGCCATAAGGATTCAGTTGATTTTTACCAAATATAGTATGTATTGTATTCAAACTTTAACCTTTAGACCTGTATTATTTACTTGTTATTATTTATTTACATTTAAAAATATTTTCATGACGACCAGATTGATCTCTTAAAAATTGATAAAAAATAAAAATATAAATACCAACTTTTTGAAATGTCATTCAAATATTGAAATTAAACACAATAAAATAGATTATATATTAAAAATTGTAATTTAAAGCGTATATTATAGTCACCTATAAATATATAAAATTGATATTAAAAATTTATTCTTTTTTTTTTCCAGTTTAGCGAGCTCAGGATTTCATTAAGGACACATGACGATCCTCGGTTGCAAACATGACCGACGACGATAATTTTGATTTTCTTTTTAAAATAGTATTAATAGGTGATTGTAGTGTTGGAAAGACGTGTGTGGTGCAGAGATTCAAGTCAGGAATGTATAGCGAACGGCATGGAAATACCATTGGTGTTGATTTTACAATGAAAACTCTAACAATTGAAGGGAAAAGAGTAAAGGTATCTTTTTTTTACATTTCTTTTGTATATATAGCAGCTTAATTTTACAAAAAAATTTACTATGTGATTGCTGCGTCGGTTAAAAAAAGAGTTGTGGTATTTATAAAAGGTCTAGTTTTATAATATGGCAACTTTCATTGTGATTAAGCTCAACAACATTGAGTTAAACTGACGCCAATCCCGTATAATATAAAAATATAAATTATTTTTTTTTAAATAAAATATGTTTGATTAAAACAGATTTGCTTTAAGAATTCATATTTTTTTACAATATGTCACCTCATCTGGGATTAAATACCATAGGAAGCTTTAATTAGCTATAATCTTTTAATGAAAAAAAAACAACATTTCTTTGTTTGGATAGGTAGTTGACAAACCCTTCACTCCCTTTTTCTGATTGGTGGCCAAGTCATGGACACTCTTGACCAAAACTAACCACACCTAACCATATTATTTTGGTGGCCAATCAGAGTGAGTGAGTGGTCTCTCAACCTCCAATCTCAGATATTTAATCCAGTTTGCATGTTTAACAAGCCAATTTAACCCCACCCCAGAGCTTTGCACCGTTAATTAGCGCACTTTGTGTATTTTAACATAATTGTGACTTTCCATGCTTGAATTAAGTTGATTAAAGAGCTGAGTATTAATTTTAAAAAGACATATAATAGTATATGGGAGGTTGAGATATGACATATGCCATAAATGAATAGTTCCAATATATTCTGGTTCAGTTTTCATTTTTTGAAACACCTATATTATGTGGGGTATTTTTAAAACATACAGTAGAATCTCTATGAGAGGACACTCACATTAGAGGACACCTCTCTACAAAGGACAACTTTCATTTTCAAAATTACTATTTAACACCTTCCAGTAGGAAAACACCTCTCCCTAAAGGACACTTTGGCTCCAAGATGTTTGAGCAGTTGTGGGGCATACATGTGGTATCCAATCAAAATTTACTTTAAATTTTCATTTTCATTTTGTTTGAGCACTGACATTTTAGATACAACATAACAAACCAATGTTCAAATCAATACGCTTGAGGGATGAGAGTTTCTTTTCCAAATAAATTTATTTCGGGCAACGCCCTTCAACAGGAAAATAAAATGAAGTAAATTAAATTATATTACACTAAGATTAGGTGAGGCAAATGTATAACGAACTATAGAAAATATTGAAGGGCGTTGCCCGAAAGCTCGAAATAAATTTATTTGGAAAAGAAACTCATCCCTCAAGCGTATTGATTTGAACATTCTATTAAGGGATTAGCCTATTAATTATAACGAACCAATGGCCAATTAAAAAAAATCTAGTTAGTCAAATATTTACTTCCCTCTCTTTACCATTGTTGTTTATAGGGGGTTTTAGAACTAAGTTTACCTGCTGGATAAATACACACATCCAATCTAGGAGACTAGCAAACTTCTCTGCTAGGTTACTTGTCTGCTTTCTCCCACTTATTGGAACTCTCTGTCCTATCAAAGTTGGACCCTATTGATGCTGACCCACACCACCTTTAGCTCCAGATCTGGGACACTGCAGGACAGGAGAGGTTCCGCACCATCACCCAGAGCTACTACCGCTCGGCCAACGGGGTGATCATAGTCTTTGACATCACCAAGAAGGCGACCTTTCTGAATGTCCAGCAGTGGATAGAGGAGGTGGGTCGTTACACCGCCCCCAACATCCCCCTGCTGCTGGTTGGTGAGTGTGGCCTACTTCATGCTTACAAGATATTCTGTCATTTTGTTCAATTTGAATTGTTTTAAATACCTCAGTTGGTAGATGTTCCTCCATCATCAAGTATTATCATACATATTTAATTTAGCTGTAAACACAAGGTAATAAGACCAAATAACAGCGTTGTTACCGAAACATCACACACTATTTATTTATTTGGTCTTATTACCTTGTGTTTATAATCTACTAGCCGAATGACCCGGGCAACGCCCGTGTTTTACCCGACTGTAGATGTTACAACGGTGATCCTTAGGTCGCTGGTTCAAATCCGGCTCGAGGGAGCCGGCGAGCACGTGACCTCCCTGTGAGCGCGCATCTGTGACAGAGGCCGATGAGGAAAGATGGTCGTGACTATATATATAATAATAATAATATATTTTACATTTTGTGTAGAAATAGGATTAGTTGTCTTTATAAGGTAAACTTATTCATACAGTTTGTATCCCTCGATAGCTCAGTTGGCAGAGCGGAGGACTTTAGATGTTACAACGGTGATCCTTAGGTTGCTGGTTCAAATCCGGCTCGAGGGAGTTTTTTTTTTTTTTTTTTTATTGGCTGCCGGCGAGCACGTGACCTCCCTGTGCGCGCGCATCCGTGACAGAGGCCGATGAGGAAAGAAGGTCGTGACTATATATAGGGATAATCCAAATTGTGCCTTATTAATTTAGCTGTGTTAGTCCATTATTTTTCTTCACATAGAAGTGGAATAATCTATATGTTGCTTCATGGATGGATCTTGTATGTCCTGGTGGGGCAATCCTAACATGCTGAATTCTGGCAAGTGATTGGATTATTTCAATTTCTACTGTCTGGTATTTACATTATCATTTGATAAACACAAGGTAATAAGACCAAATAAATAAATAGTGTGTGACGTTTCGGTAATAGTGTTGTTAACATATTCAGACAAAAGTACTGAATGAGAAATTTTACCACAGCATGTTTTAAATAGTTACTGTTATAGTCTTTTGTCAGTACTTTTGTCTGAAGGTGGTAACAACGCTGTTACCGAAACGTCACACACTATTTATTTATTTGGATTTGGTCTTATTACCTTGTGTTTATAATCTATAATCCAAATTGTGCCTTATCATTAACATTTGATAAATACCAAACATTGGTCTACCATATATAGATGAAGGATATTGACCTATAAAAAAATATCCACTTGGCAAAATTTCTTTCTATATTTTGGCTATAGAATTGGCCTTATCAATTATCAGCTAAACATCTTTTTGACAAACTCTGGGAATTTCATGAACCCCTTGTGGATCTCGTGAAATATACCCTGGATTGAAGAGGGACATAACCCGAATCTATAAATTTAGGTTAAATCTCCATGGCTCTGCTACTTAGTTGTGTGTGGCTTGGTGTGGTCTTGAAATAAAATGGCCCCTACATATTGGTCACTTGAGCTGTTGGCAGAGTGACCTGGTCGCTGCAGTGGTGAATCCCAGCTTGGTTCACCAAACAATGTGTATTAGCTTCAAGGTACTTCCTGTACTATACCTAAAAAAGATATATTTCATCACACAGGCAATCATCATAGATGGAGGGACTAAGTGTTGAAGATAGAAAGCCAAAGTAATGTCCTGCACTCTTGTGCTTCACTATGGTTTGAGGCCTCTCACTTGACCAGTTTTCATGTTCTTTATGGTCATAATATCATTTAGAAGGCAAAATTATCAGAGTGAAGTCACCAATTTGTTGGATATCATTGTACACATAGTACACCTCCTTTTTCTACCAACTCCTCTACATTACTGTGGCTGCTCCATATTTACCTGGGATTCTACAACCTGTGTATTCTTATATCTTGAATCAGGACTTGACTGTACCCTTCACTGCTTAAAATTTCATTTATTTTGAAAATACATCACTTATTGGAACTATGGGTCTCCTACTTAACCATTGTGGTTAAACCGTTTGGTTTTCGACCACTACGACCCGGGTTCGATTCCCGCATTGGACACTTTTTCTGTTTAAAAAAAAATACTCCAATGGCCCCCGATTCTTGCAAAAGTCCAACCCCACCAGCGAGTGCAAGTAACCAAACGGGGGCTCTGGCACATTTGTAAGTGCAAAGTCGAACTGCTTTCACATGTGTAGACATGTGGTGCGCTTACAGTAAAAAGCAGTCGCTAACTACCCACCATGATTATCATGGCCTGTACCACGTGTACTAGGGATAAGCAAAAAAAAAAAACCATTGTGGGTAGGTAGAAATTGTCAGTCCCAATCACAGAATGTATAGTTGTTGTGTGCTATAACATTTCTTGTTGTGGATCACCAAGCATTCTTGCTAGATGCTGCACTTCAATGCTCAACTGCAGATCAACCAGGATCTGGTGGTGGGGGTACTGACTGACCTCAATAGGGCTTAATCAATGATGAATCCCAACATTGCCGAGAAACACTCCCCTTTATTGACATCACTAAGCAGATATCAATGGGCAGCAACTAACACTGGTAGCCAGGACCTAGATAGAAACATCACTACAAGAGCAGGAAAAGGCCACTCACACTGTGACATTATTATTGAGTATACAAATTCCAATTTTTAAAAACACAATTCCTTATTTGCCAATATAAATGTGGTGGCAGGCAATAAATGTGACCTGGAGGCGGAGAGGGAGATCCAATACCAGGAGGCCCTGAGCCTCATAGAGAAGTTCCCTCAGTTTATCACCGTGATAGAGACCAGTGCCAAGGAGGACACCAATGTGGAACAAGCCTTCATCACCCTGGGCACAGCACTGAAGCATGCCTACGACCAGTCTGGGGGCAGCCTGGCTCGGCCCGATGGCTCTCCTGGCATCAACGCTGCGGCCATGGCAGCCTCCACAGCCCACAAGAAGCGATGCTGCTCCACCTGATGTGTGGCCAGTGGAAGAAGATTCCTGTGATTATCACACAACTTGAAGAAAGAACTCACTCCTGGGTTGTTCTCTCTATTTCCAACATATTTTTGCACTGTTTGTGATACTTTATTTTAGACCTAATTTTTTTTTATACACTTTAAATTTTTATATATAATGTTTATACACGCTTATATTTTGTTTGCTTTATAAAGAGTTTTGTATCTATTTTAATGGTAAATTTTAAGTCACATGGTAGCTATTGTGCCAAAGTTAAATATTATAATTTTTGACACTAGGATCGCCTAGCAGCAGCTGTGTGTGGAAAGGCAATCTCTTTGTTGTTGTTTGTTTGGTGCATACCTAAGTTATCTCACCCCCTTCATTCATTCTGAATCTGTAATGTACATATTTATATGTGTTTTGTTGTTATATTTTCTTGATTAAAAGTGCCTCTTATGATTTTTTACCATCATATATATATAAATAGAAGAGATTATATATCTAGTCTTAGTTATATTGAAAAATATTTATAAAACACAAATAGATATATAAATTTTATACTTTTAACTCTTTTGTAGTCATTGCTTTCTCACATATCCCCACCATAGTTGACAACCAATCATCCAGACACAATGATGGGGTTCAAGAAGACATGTGGAATATAATCGTGGGTTACCTTCTATAATGGTTAATAATATCTGGCAAACAATTTCAAACCAAGGATTTCACAGTTATTGTTACGTAGAAATTAGGAAAGACAAACTTCACACGGCAATTTATTTGAGGCAAATCAAAATACTAGTGAGGTAAGTTTACAGAGTTGAAATTATAAATATCCAAATTGGTAATATTGTTGTGTGGGAGCCTGGAAGTCACAGGGCCGTACTAAGGGATGTAACTTTTTATTGGTGCCAGGGTTGGGGCTAGTTCAGGGATGCATCTTGTCTGTAGCTTCTTGGGTCGGTCCTCTGTAGGGTCGGTCGGGCCGTCTTCATTTTGCGTTGATCCAAAAATGGAACTTAAGTCCAAATTCCCTACAAAATAAATAAAGAGAGCAAGCAAGAAAGTTGGTCCGTGGTCAAAGTGCAATTTTTTGCCAAACTCTGTTGTTCAATGACTCACAGAGAGAGTTTAAAATTAATTAAAATTAAAAAAAAATTTAATTAAAATAAATTTTAAAAATTTTTTTAATCGTGAGCCTTGCTAGTTAAGATAGCGGGCGTGTGTTAGTCGTGCCCAAGTGTCCAGCGTTCAGGGTCGCCCCGTGGTTGCACAACAATATGTTCATAAAATAATATTTTCCTACATAGCTCCTTCTCTATGGAAGCTGTGACTCACAGTTACTGACATAGATCTGACCTGTTTCTTTCAAGGATTCCCTCAAAGTCTTGGGAAGTTTGTTCCTAGTGCCTTTGCATTATTTTTTTACTGTGTAAATAACGGTTTTCTCATCTTACCATAAACAGGGACATTGTCTTCTTTGAGGGAAGTCTTGGCTTTGACACAGTGGTAGAATCCTGGAGTCAGTAGTGGAGAAATTTAGTTTGCAGCACCCCCGTGGCCTTAAAGTCTGCTCGGCAAGATTCAGTCTGTCTTCCCTAAACTATAAAATTGGAAAGATAAACTTCAGGATCACACAGCAATTTATTTGAGGGAATATAAATTTATAAAATACTAAAAGAGTTTGCAGAGTAGGAAATTATAAATATCCACAACAACAAAAAGCCTTTATTTAGGGTCACTGACCCTATACAGGATTCACCAGAGGTATGCATAAGAACAAAGCAGTGAGACAAAGGAAATAATGATATAGACAGAAGAAAAAGAAAAAAAACAAGAGAAAGAGGGAAGCAAGAAAAACAACACAAAAAGAGTAGCAGTGAGAAGTGAGTGTCACTTGGCCTTCTTCTGAGATATGGACATGTGGAAATCTAATTATCAATATTAGTAATCTGTTCATAAAATGATAAATATTTTGCTTCAATAATTATTCTACAACATAAAGTTGTGGGAGGAAGATGTACCAAAAGAGGCAGGCTCTCTTCAATTAGGCATTTAAACACAATGTATTATACATTATAAAGGACTGCGGCGTATGATTATAAAACACTTAAAGTTGCACCGCATTTATTTACGAACGGAAGAATACGTCCAGGGTAGCCTAGTGGACATGGCATCTGCCCGGTAAGCGGAAGGTTGTTGGGTTCGATTCCCGCCCCTGGACACTTTTATTTTTCCGTTCGCCATTACTCTTCATATTTTCACCCTCTCGTACTTCATCCAAAAAAGTTAGAAATAGTAAATATTTCTCTTTGAAATAAATATTGATTTTTCACAGAAAAGAAACTTATGCGGTGCAACTTTAAGTGTTGTTTTATAATGTATTATGTTTATTACCCCAGTAAAAAAAAAAACGTCCTCAGCTTAAACATCTTTTTGGTATTCTTTGACCAATTTCATAACATCTCTTGAAGGATGTTATAAAATGAAGCCGTCCCTGTACTGATTAGGGCCAGATCCCATGGTATACAGATTGTCTGAATTTTCCAGAACTGGTGTATTGTATTCATTCCTTATCACCACTAGTAAAGTTATTTTTTACTAGGGTGATGAAACATAATGTCCCCCGATTTACACGGTACTTGTTTTACACGTTTTCGCTTTTACACGGTTTTCCAAATAAGTTTTTGTTTTTATCGCACTATACTAAATGCTACTATGATTGAACACATGCGCTGTGTACACATCTCACGAGGAATCCTGAGCTTATGTGCTGACTACATATTTTAACCTGTCAATGCATTTTATTTCTGTGTACACCTATTCCCCGATTTACACGTTTTTCTCAGGAACGTATCTACCGTGTAAATTGGGGGATAGGTGTATTGTTTAAATACATAATTTAAGTGATACATTTGATACATAATAATTATTCTATTAAATATAAATGAATAAAAGATTACATGAGGGGCTTCTTTTTTAATTTATTGCTAGCTTTCGGCCGTTCTACAGGCGTGGATAGTATGAATATACGTTAGTATTTTCATACTATCCACGCCTGTAGAAGGGCCGAAAGCTAGCAATAAATTGAAAAAGAAGCCCCTCATGTAATCTTTTATTCATTTATATTTAAACAAAATCTATGAGTTCATGTAGCCGAAAAGAAAATTATTCTATTCTTTATTAAAGTGAAATATTGTGTCTTTTTTTTTTTTAGTCAGCCCACTAAGAGGTTTGAAAGAGATTGATGAAAAGGTAGTAAGCAAACAAACCATATTATGGTAGCCATCACCAGATCATGTCTGGTAGCCTTAAGATGGTATGGAACAACTATCATAGTACTCTCTCCATTTAAGTGGGGTTGATTGAATACATATCTATACAACAACAACAACAACAAAAGCCTTTATTTAGGGCATTCCACCCCATATAGGATTCGTCCTATTTACACATCAACAAGAGGAGAGGGAAGAGGAAACATTTGCAACAAAATAAAGTTTGTCTCACATTCGGTTACCTATTTACAGATAGGTCATCCTCCAGTATCCTCTGCCCTGCATTCTTTCTCATGCGCCCAGCTTCTGTGCAGAACTTAAAGTATCTAACAATCAGTAATTCATCATCCAGAGCTGAAGAGAGAAGTTGACATATATGATGGTATCTAAATTGACCAAAGTTAGGGCTTGGGAAAATTTCAGTACTTTTTTCTGTTAAGAGAGGGCATTGGAAGAAATAGTGAACCAAATTATCATCCATGAGATCCTTACAAAGTAAGAATATATCTATACATGTTTTCTTGGGAGTTAATATAGGTGGGGGAATACCTGAGGAAGATAATAAAGATTCAAAGGTTTTCATTCATCTCTTATAATATTTTATAAGTAGTTACCTATATATAATAATGATAAAGCACAATTTGGATTATAGATTATAATAAAAGAAAATAAGACCTAATCCAAATAATTTATTAGTATGTAGTAATTCAGAAAACCCAAGAACACTGGATTATGAAAAAAATTATTACAAAAGACAGTTCAAAGAAGCCTTTTTCATCCAAAAGACATGTGCTTCAATTAATAGAATGGAAGAAAGGGGAAATATAAATGATATTTATAGATATGCCTTTAATTATATTTTAAAAAAAAAATCCACTTTTAATTCTAAGAAGAATATTTCAAGTTGACTTAAAAAAACTATTTTCCTTATCTGTTATCTTGTTTAAACACTTGATAACAGGACTATATAAGAACTTGCTGTAATATTTTTTCTCATTTATTCTTTTGTCTGATGGTGACAATGTTGTTGCCGAAATGTCACACACTAATAAATTATTTGGATTAGGTCTTATTTTCTTTTAATATATACAATAAGTATCCATTTATGTATAGAACTTAGGTAATAACAGTAGAACCTCCCTCTAGCAGACACCTCTCCACAAAAAACAGCTTTCATTAGTAAAATTACCATTTTTACTATTTGGCAACTCTCCGGTAAGAGAACACCTCTCCCTAAAGGACACTTTGGCTCTGCAATTAGATGACCTTTACAGGGAGGTTCTACTGTATGTCTTTTACCAGAATTGGAAGAGAGCCCTCTACTTTTCTTCTTAACACTCCTCAAATTATGGAGTCTAGTTGAAAGACAAATCCTGGGTTGCTAAAGAGAAAAGCCTAGGATGAAGGAATTCCTCATATCTGAGATGGCAAGTGCTAAATAGATAACAACTAGCCGAATGACCCGGGCAACGCCCATGTTTTAATTTAGACACGTGGACCTGTTGGATCATTAACGCCCGTGTTTTACCCGATTGAATGTTTATATTCAAATACTATTTGTTACAATTATAAATTGGCGCCTTAAATAAATGCATATATTAGTTAATAACTATAGCCTATGTGCTTTATCTGTCTATGTACTGTTGGCTTCCGTAGGCGTCTCTTACTGGGAAAAAAAAGAGAGGATTCCATTTAGTTATTAACTAATATATGCATTTATTTAAGGAGCGACCCGCTCCAACACAATAGTTACAAAAACCAAAAAGCGAGTGGGGGGGGCAAAGTCAAAAACAAAGTGTCTCACGCAGTGGCGGCGCCATCGTAGCGAACCAATAGGAGAGCGCCATTCCAAAAAAAAAAAGCAAACGGTGACAGAGATGAAGAACGCATGACGCTCGTAACTGTATATAGAATGGCTAGACATTTGTAAAACTGACTTTTATAAAATACTTTTTATGTGTGTGCCATAATTGAAACAAGGTTATTTTGGTTCAGTGTTTAATCAAATTAGGCTACACTTAACTGAAGACAACAAAACTAGGCTTGAAATATACAATATTTCCACTCTAGATTGGTAGAATTCTTTCATTTTTTTATTATTATATTTTGTATACACACATGCATTATTGCTGGTATTTTAATTTTTTTTTTATTCAATGGCAAACATATGGGTTTGTTTTCATTGCTTGAATTAACCCAATTTTACATAAGTTTTGTATTTCCTCATGTTGCCACATTAGGTGATAACTTGGGTTGGGTAAATGTTCATATTGGAAAAAGGTGGCTCTCCATTCTACTGTTCCTTATATAATGAGAGTAACATGGATAGTACAAGTGTTGATTTTGTGGAGGTGGTCATCTGTGGGAAGTTTTCCTCTCTGCACCATTCTCCCTATAACTTGCTGCTGTGGCAAATGACTGGTATAGAACGAAGTAGGAGGAGCAGTGTAGGAAAATAGTCTTCTTCTTTCTTATCTCCACTCAATCATATTAGGGTATCAAGCTTGTAAAGCTTGAAACCATCATGACTGGGTGAAGTAGAATGCATCTGCCTTTGTCATTAAGACTGGGAGCACTACTCAGTGGCAGGCCGACTTAGCTCCAAAAGAAATGGCCACCTCTGACATAAGGAACAGATGCCATGTGCAGCCGCTCCTAACATGGAGTACAAACGCTGCTCATCCTGTATCCCTGGATTAGGAGCCCTTACAGGGTACTATCAGCATGGCCAGCTGAAGCCGGGTTTTTTAGGGAGCTTGTTACTGCTCCCCCTCCTCCTTTTTCACCCGGGCTTGGGACCGGCGGAGTTAGGAAAATGGTGATATGTTACAATGCCATCTATTGGAACATATAACAACTAAATGTTTGTTCTGAATATTGGCCACCCCATCTTGAAAAATCAAAAAACACCAGGCAGTGCAACATACAGTGGAACCTTGTTATTTCTCAAGTTGGTTAGAATAATATAAAATTTTGGTCCCAAGTGACATTGTTCCCATGGTCTTCTTCTTCTTTCTTATCTCCACTCACTAAGGTATCAAGCTTGTAAAGCTTGAGATTTTTGATGGTGTCTGCCGGAGAAGAGTAGAGCTCATCAATGGATGAGTCAATACAGTCAATAATATGTCTTGGGGTTGCAGGCTGAGAATTGCACTTAGTACATAGTGGGAAAACCTTGCAACCATTCTGGAAAGTCATTGTCCGTAGATGATGTTCCCATGGTGAGCCATGAGTGTGTAAAAACTCTCCTGTTCCCAAGCAACTAGCCTTGAAAATGGATGATGTTTCAAGAATAGAGCCTTATGGTAAATTTTGCTCCAAAGAGTGGAGGACAATGTGGGTTGATCCCACCGGGAGCAGATCCTGTTGGTAGTAGGAAATAACCAAGTAAAGAAGGGTTCCATGTGGCTAACAGTTGGGTCAGTCAAAAAGGGAAGGAAGAAATCTCTAAAGGTTTTGATTCCATAAGCAAGGTAACTAGGACCAAAAGGATTTCTTCATTTCCCAAGTAACCCCATTCTGTGTGCCATTTGGTCCAAATTTCAGAAAATGGCCTTCATCGGTAGTTCCTGTTCTGTTTCTGCAAGTCATCTGTGAACCTCAAGTGTTGTATTTCTCTACTGATGGTTACCACAATATATTATGGGGGGTCGGTGGAAGGCTGGTTAAACCATTTGGTTTTCGACCACTACGACCCGGTTTCGATTCCTGCATTGGACACTGAGATAAGAGGATGCCAGCGGGCGACGCTGGCATGGGACGCCGGGAATTCTGCGAGCTGGCCAGCCGGCCTGCGCGCGCACCGGGGGCTGCGCGCGCACTTTTCGAACACCGCCTGATCTCGCTGGCTGTTTACCGCGCGTCGCTACAACCTGCGGCGTTTCCTTCCATTATATAATACTCTAGGCGCTGGTGGAGTAAAAACTGTACTCCACCTGCATCTTATAATTGTATGTAATTTTGGACACTTATTAAAATATAAATTATTAATTTATAGTTCTCACTGCAGCTCGAACCTTTACCCTAACGCGGTAGAACATGGCGCAGTCGACATTCGGTTAATTATAGCCGTTTTTTAAGTGACAGCTCAGTGACAATTAGTAATCAAGATGCCCTCAAGAAGGAATCGCCGACCATCCCAAACCCCTCCAGAGAACCCTGCCTCGCCGACCAGCACCGACATCCTCAGGTCCATAGCCGCACTGTTGCAGCAGATGGCTACTCGGAATCCGACACCGACAGTCCCATTAGGAGCTCCTCCTCACCACGCCACAAAAATCATCCAGCTTCCTAAACTGGCTTCCCCGGAGGAGTTAACGATGTCTTTTTTCCGCGATTGGAAACAACGTTGGAACGACTACGTGGACGCCCAACAAGTAGCCACCTTCCCGCTATCCACACAGCAAGTGACTTTGCGTGCCGCCCTCCATTCCGAATGGACCATCCTTTGGCAATCAGGCCGCCTTCATATTTCTACCACCACCACCCTCGATGAAGCCGTGAATGCTCTCGAGGCCTACCTACGCAAGAAGCGAAACCCCCTCCTTGATCGGCAAGATTTTCATCGTAGGGACCAACAAACCGGAGAATCGGTGGATCGCTACTTCGCAGCCCTTAAAGCTCTTGATGACTCGTGTGCACATGAGCTGGATTTTAAGTGCAGCACATGCGGCGACCCGTGTATTACAATATGCACAAAAAGAGCTTGTGGGAAAACGTTTGCCCTTGCTGGTTATCAACAGCAACTCCGTATCCGTGACAGGTTAATATGTGGCCTGTTTGATAAAGACCTCCAACGAAAAGTACTGGCGGAGCAGTACAATTCCGACCTCTCCCTGGACCGAGTCCTCTCAATTTGCATCGCACATGAGAGTGCTACCGCCGTGGGCGCGACTCTTTCACCCTCCCCAACCACCTCCCCCGAAGCCTTCATTGCAACCAGACGTGCACCATCAACCTACAAGCATCAACAAGCCAGCTCGTCTGAAACCTCACCTAAGGCCAACCGTTTCTTTCAGAAACCCTATGATCCTAACGACCCCTGCTCCGGATGTGGGGCTAACCCAAGACACCGCCGTGACCAGTGCCCAGCAAAAGACATAGAGTGTAACAAATGCGGCATCACCGGGCATTACGGAAGGGTTTGCCGACAACTGAAACGGAAACCCACAACCAAACCTAATATCCCGCCACCCGCAACCAGAAACAATCAGTCCCAACCAGGACCCTCAAACACAGTTGTTGCAGCTGGAGTACGCAACGAACTCATAACCATTCCGACCGATATCAACCATAAGTTACACCAAATCCGTTGGCTGGCGGACCCGGGGTCAGATCTGGATCTAATCCCAGAATCAGAATTCCTGTTACTGGATGAGCAGACCCGATCAGCACTCAACCCGAAGAACGTCCCTTGCGTAGGAGCCAACGGCATCAGCTTAAGTCCTTGTGGATCGTTCGTCGCGGCACTGCATCTCAACGGGAAAACATACAGTACTACCGTTGGAGTCTGCAAGCACCTGAACGCCCCTCTCTTGAGCAAGAGCGGATGCAAAGCCTTAGGACTTCTGCCGGATAACTGGCCCCATTCAATGATCGTCAATGCCATAACCAACGGACAAGTTCTAACGTTCCCGCCGACCCCGGTGAGAGCCAATGAGATCGATAAGCAGTCTATCCTTACCCATTATGCTAGAGCGTTCGACGACACAGTGTTAAAACCCATGCAAGGACCCCCCATGTCTATCGAACTAGTTAAAGATGCCGTTCCTTGCAAACGCTACCGGGCATACAACGTTCCCTTTCACTGGAGAGACCCCGTCAAAACTCAACTCGATACCATGTTGGCGAAAGGGATAATCGAACAGGTACCCGTCGGCGAAGCCATCGATTGGTGCCATCCTATGGTAGTCGTCCCGAAAAAAGGCTCATCACAAGTCACTATACCAAATGATCTCGCCGGTGCCATCATTGGGAAAGGTGGTCAACGCATCAGGAAGATCCGGCGCGAGTCTGGTGCGGGGATCACCATAGATGAGTCTCAACCTGGTAGCAACGAACGGGTCATCACCATCTCTGGCACGCCCCAGCAGATCCAGATGGCCCAGTACCTCTTGCAGCAAAATGTAAGAGAACATTCCTTCCGGAAGCGATACAATCGCAACGCCAAGCCACTCTCACATTTGGAAGTGGGAGCAATAGTCCTTGTCCAGGATCACCGCACAAAACATTGGACCCTCCTTGCTGAGGTTCTCGAACAACTTCCACGCGGTCGCAGCTACCTCATCCGGACCGACGCCGGACGCCTTCTTCGCCGTAATCGCAGATTCTTACGACCTTTCGTGCCTCCACCGTACACCACCCCACCCAACTCAGCTCAACATCAGCAGACCTTATCCCCTCGAACCCGAGAACCGAACCCGCGTTATAGCAACTACGTTGGATCGGTCCCAAGTCCCAATCTCCAGGGGGGGCATGAGATAAGAGGATGCCAGCGGGCGACGCTGGCATGGGACGCCGGGAATTCTGCGAGCTGGCCAGCCGGCCTGCGCGCGCACCGGGGGCTGCGCGCGCACTTTTCGAACACCGCCTGATCTCGCTGGCTGTTTACCGCGCGTCGCTACAACCTGCGGCGTTTCCTTCCATTATATAATACTCTAGGCGCTGGTGGAGTAAAAACTGTACTCCACCTGCATCTTATAATTGTATGTAATTTTGGACACTTATTAAAATATAAATTATTAATTTATAGTTCTCACTGCAGCTCGAACCTTTACCCTAACGCGGTAGAACAGACACTTTTTTCTGTTAAAAAAAAAATGCTCCAATGGCCCCCGATTCTTGCAAAAGTCCAACCCCACCAGCGAGTGCAAGTAACCAAACGGGGCTCTGGCACATTTGTAAGTGCAAAGTCGAACTGCTTTTCACATGTGTAGACATGTGGTGTACTTACAGTAAAAGCAGTCGCTAACTACCCACCATGATTATCATGGCTTTGAGATAAGAAAGAAGAAGAAGACAATATATTAGCCCATATATCTACCCCACTTGTCTAAAATGTAGCTTGGCACCTGCAGCTCCAGAACCCATTTTGTTTTGCATTAGATGCACAAACAGGACCCTTTGGAGGGGCCACTGCTTATCTGCATAAAACAGCTCGAGGAACATGGACTCAAGGAATTTGTGTAATATTTACTCAAGGGGATCATAGAGCCAAGCACCAGCCAGGAAGCTGCCATTCTGGAGGACGACGTGGTGAGGTATGCCCGGGTGAAGAAGAAGGGCTACGTCCAGATGTTGACCAACGTGGGACCCATCAACCTGGAGCTCCACTGTGACCTAACTCCCAAGACCTGCGAGAATTTCATGAAGCTGTGCCAGAGGGGTTACTACAATGGCGTCGTCTTTCACCGCTTTATGCGCAACTTTATGGTACCACACTGCCTTTTCACTCCCTCTCTTTGAGTTTAGGCCTCACATTCAATGTTTATCTCTTTCTTTTTGTATGTTTATGTAGTCTATATGCAATCAAGTTCCATTAACTGGGACTATGCAAAGTTTAGTCCTAATTACAGTAGAACATCTTATGGTAGCAAGACCATGTCCAAATTAATGAAATGCATTTTGGTACCAGTGTTGTTAACTATCCTTAGACAAAAGTATGATGATGGTGACAACAACACTCTAACTGAAATGTCACAAGCCTTTCAATAATTTTGATTTGGTCTTGTTACCCCTTTTGTTTCTAATCTATAATCTGAATTAATGAGGAGGTTGTATGGGATTTTATTAAAAAGTCTATCAAAACGGGTCCTAAGAGTAGATTTGACCTTGTTTGACAAAAAGGCCTTATTAAAGTTAATTAGACTTCTATAATATTCACTTTTTGTTATTCTCTGAAAGGAGTAATTTATTTGAATAGAAATGTCACTTTGAAATGTTTCCATATTTTTTTAGGGTGGCTGTTAAAAGATCTTAGCCACTTCCATAAATTAAAAGAGCAACAGCTACAGGCAAAGTCAGACTTTCACCAAAGTGTGCCTGGATCATGGTGCCATGATCAACGAAAGCTGCACCCCTATACCCCATTCCATGAGATCATGAACTCATGAAATTCGTGTAATCTTTACACAAGGGGATAAGAAACAACAACAGAGTTTTACGACCTGAAAACTGAGTGTCTGTAAATTTTGCATATTTCAGGCATACAATAGTCTTTAAAATCCTGAGTTCAACTGACCCGGTTGATGGTCCTCAACAAGGGTCCCACTCCAGGAATACGGAGGAGCTGTGTCCGTACTCATGTTAGAGTGCAGCAAAGGCTTCCATGTTAGGAACAGCCTCAAACTACAGGCAAAGTCAGACTTTCACCAAAGTGTGCCTGGATCATGGTGCCATGATCAACGAAAGCTGCACCCCTATACCCCATTCCATGAGATCATGAACTCATGAAATTTGTGTAATCTTTACACAAGGGGATAAGAAACAACAACAACAACACAAGGGGATAAGAAACAACAACAATATATTAGCACCAAATTGACAGCAAATTGTAAAAAGTTTTTTTTTTAAATATAATTACTCCCCAGGAAGGGTATTAATCGATTATTCTAAAAAGAGCAAATTGTTGTAAAAAATGCAAACTAAGCCAAGTAAGGTTGTCGGATCATTTCTATCAGACCTGCCAATAATTCTCTGGAAGAAGAGTGAGAAATAAGTGTTTTAATGAGGACCATATTGTAGAGCTGAAAACATATCTAGCATTGAGATATTGTGTTTTAATTGCCAGTCTTACATCCCACAGTCTAGGTTAGGCAACACAGACTTGTAGGCTGATTTACTGGGCCTCACAGGGGGGTCGGTGGAAGGCTGGTTAAAGCGTTGGTTTTCAACCACTACGACCCGGGTTCGATTCCCGTATTGGACACTTTTTTTCTGTTTTAAAAAAAATGCTCCAATGGCCCCCGATTCTTGCAAAAGTCCAACCCCACCAGCGAGTGCAAGTAACCAAACGGGGCTCTGGCACATTTGTAAGTGCAAAGTCGAACTGCTTTTCACATGTGTAGACATGTGGTGCGCTTACTGTAAAAAAGCAGACGCTAACTACACACCATGATTATCATGGCCTGTACCACGTGTACTAGGGATAAGCAAAAAAAAAAAAAACATCTCCGTACTGTCCATTCCGACTGGCCAACTTCAGGGCACCACCAGACTGCTGTCAAACTCTACTGAGAAGATTTTCCCTCATGCACACCTCCCTGAACTATTCCTGGCATGCCATGTTCTCATCTGCTAAACTTACCACTATGCCATGTTCCCATCTGATAAACTTACCACTATGCCATGTTCTCATCTGCTAAACTTACCACCATGCCATGTTCTCATCTGCTAAACTTACCACCATGCCATTTTCTCATCTGCTAAACTTACCACCATGCCAAATCTTTCTTTATGCTGTTGCCATAACAATACAATGATCCTCTCCACTGCTATTATTTTACTCATCTTATTATTCAATAACTGTAGCCAAATAGCTACAATAAGATCAAATCTAAATAAATTAATAGTGTGTGACGTTTCGGTAGCATAATTGTTATCGTCATCAGACAAAAATATTCACATGCTGTGATATTTTTTCTCATTAAGTCTTTTGTCTGACCATGGTAGGCAGTTGTATAAGGTTCCAGTGTATCAATGTACATTTTACTTCCAAAGAAGATAAAAAACTAATATCCTGGTTCAAATCACATTAATAGGTACTGCTCAGCAAGAGCAACCTAGTTCATGATAATTGAACAATGAATAATATGTGAAGGTTATTCACATATTAAACAAATTTTAACGCGGGATTCAATCCCGGTTCATGACTGTCGGGAACCGAGGGTGTTACCCACTCGTCCACCGACTTTTGTATGTCCAAATATTGTATTCCAAAGAAGATAAAAGAAACAACAAAGATTGAAAATTTTATTTTTTGACTTGGGGGAGGACAACACAGCCTCTACATAATACAGTGTCTTTTGTATTGCCAACTTAGATGGAAACTCACTTTTATATATTTTATAAAGGCTTCATTTTATACAGATTTATAAAAAAATATAAATTAAAGCTCTAAAATAAGAACTTTAATATCAACAATAAAATTGGAATATCAAATAAATAAAAAATTAAATGTTAGAAGGTTAGAGTAACTCAAAGATGCTTAAGAATTTGTTTTCTTTAATTGAAGTACTTCTCTGAAATTGATCAGTTTCTTTGTCAAATAGGGCAAGCTCAGAGCAAAAGCAATAAGAGCTTTTAATTAATAGGCTAATCCCTTAATAGAATGTTCAAATCTTAAAGCTTGAGGGATGAGTTTCTTTTGCAAATAAATTTATTTCGAGCTTTCTCGGGCAACGTCCTTCTACAGGAAAATTAAAAATAAAGTAAATTAAATTAATCTACTTTAATCTCAGTGTAATATAATTTAATTTACTTTATTTTTAATTTTCCTGTAGAAGGGCGTTGCCCGAGAAAGTTCGAAATAAATTTATTTGCAAAAGAAACTCATCCCTCAAGCTTTTAGATTTGAACAATAAGAGCTTTTAGCTCCAAAAAACTTGCCTTATAGTCAAATAAAATAATCAACAAATTATTTTGTATGTGTAGTGTATTTGCATATCCATAATTCAATATGCAAATACACTACAGTATGCAAATCTATTTTGGCCATTCAACCACTTTAAAAAATATCTCAGTCTATAAATAGTTTAGAACAAATGAAATTGTGTCTGTATGGGAAATGAATATTAAATTGTTCCAATGATTTGAAAATGAATGGCACAATGTGGCTCTAGGTTTGGTGAGGATTTTTCATTGACATCAGGATGACTTGAAGACAAATCCTTTAGCCTTGAGGTCAGCCTGGGCTTCCTTGATTTGCTGCCCACACAACATGATTGGAACTAATTCCCTGGGAAAGCATGATATTATCAGCAATCATCACAAAATTATCCAATAAGCATTCAAAATATTTTTGATGTTGCGCATGCAAATATGCAAATGTAAGGCTGCTGATAATTGAATCTACTGATGGGAACTACTGATAATAAAGACCACATTATCTGGACCACAATTAACTTTTGTTTTTCAAGTTAAACCCAATAAAATAGATTGGGCTGCATTGAAATATTTATAAACAACATTTTTGTGGGCTTAGTAATTTTAATATCAGTTTGTAACAAAGTTTTAAAATTGTCCAGGATACTAAGTGATTAACACTCTCAGGGAGTAGCGCCATCTACCAACAACTATGGGTAGCTTTAGGTGCAGGATTTGCTGAACAACATGCGGTGTCAAACCTAGATTAGCTAGCTGTCAGTAGGGTATAAGCCAGTGATTCTCAACCTTTTTTTTGTTGCGGCATTATTTTAAAGATTTGAAAATTTGGCGGCACAATTTTAGAATTTCGCGGCACACTTTTGCTAACTTGAATGCAAGAAAATTCAAATTATGTATCAATATTTCTATGCAAAATATAAGTAATATACATCTCTAACATTCAATTTGCTAATTTTGTTATTTTAAAAAGTAAAAAAATGAAAAAGAAAAAAAGAAAAACCAATACAAACGTGAACATAATCATATGACTAAAATTCGGCGGCACATTTTTAGAATTTCGCGGCACACAAAATTACCGCGGCACATTGGTTGAGAATCACTGGTATAAGCTGATTTGACTTGGCTTTAACTTAGATTTGACTTGACTTAGAAGAAATGAGATGCAATTAACTTGTGAAAGAAGTTATTTAAATGGTGAACCCTCCCAGCAGTTCAATCCACCTGTAATGAAGTGTGTACAGGAGCACAAACATCTCCTAAGTAGTTGAATATCTCAATAAACAACAGATACTTACTCTCTTGAGCTCCTCTGAAGCCTCAGCACAGTCATTGAAGGTGAAGGTGCGGTAGAGGACAACAATGACAGAATACAGCTGCACATCACCACTGTTGGCAGGGAGTAAACTTTTATATACAGTTGAACCTCCGCTAGAGACCACTCTCGCTGGAGGAAACCTCTCTATAAAGGCCAAAATGACCATATTTACTAATTAGCAACTCTCCAGTAAAGACAAAGACCAAATCCAAATAAATAAATAGTGTGTGATGTTTTGGTAACAGCGTTGTTACCATCTTCAGACAAAACATTCAGCACTTTGGTCTAAAGATGTTAACAACGCTGTTACTGAAACATAACACACTATTTATTTCTTTGGATTTGGCCTGTTAACCTTGTGTTTATAATCTATAATCCAAATTGTGCCTTATCAACTTTCCAGTAAGAATACACCTCTCTCTAAAGGACGCTTTAGCTTTGCAACTAAGTGTTGTCCTTTAAAGAGAGGTTTTTCTGTATTAGTCAAAACCAATTCTCTTCATCTCAGGTCATTGTGCATTGCATATTGACCAGCCTTTGTAAAATGAGGATTCAATTTAATCATTTTCCTCCAGATAAGGTCTACTAAGTATTTATACAAATGAAAAAGTAAATTATTCTAACATTTGCCCAGTAGGAAGGACATTACTGGAGAACTACAATCCAACCAAGAGCCAAACCTCTTCTTCTTCTTCTTTCTTATCTCCACTCAATCAGCTTGTAAAACTTGAGCCTTTTGATGGTGTCTGCCGGTGGACAATCATCATGATTGGGTGAAGTAAAATGCGTCTGCCTTTGTCATTAAGACTGGGAGCACTACTCAGTGGCAGGCCGACTTAGCTCAAAAAGAAATGGCCGCCTCTGACATGAGGAACAGACGCCATGTGCAGCCGCTCCTAACATGGAGTACAAACGCTGCTCATCCTGTATCCCTGGATTAGGAGCCCTAACAGGGTACTATCAGCCGGGCCAGCTGAGCCCAGGTTTTTTAGTGAGCTTGTTACTGCTCCCCCTCTTCCTTTTTCATCCGGGCTTGGGACCGGCAAAGGCGGAGTTTAATTATAATAAGCCAGCCACCCATGGGTACAAAATGTACACACAAAAAAGGCACCTCTTTTTTTTAATAAATGGGTTAGGGAACAAGTGGTCTAAACTTGGTTTTCAATCGCTACAACCCGGAATCAAATCCCGCCTTGGGCACTCTTATTTAAAAATGCTCTAATGCCCCCTGATTCTTGCAAAACTCCAACCCCATCAGTGAGTGCAAGTGACCAAAAGGGCTCTGACAAAGTGCAAAAGTCAAAATGCTTTCCACATGCTTAGACATATGGTGCACTTACAGTATAAGAAGCTGGCAACTTCTACCAATCATGAATATTATGGCCTGTGTGTATACCACATATACACCTATCCCCCCATTTACACGGTACTTGTTTTACACGTTTTCGCTTTTACACGGTTTTCCAAATAAGTTTTTTTTTTTTTTTTTATCGCACTATACTAAATGCGATATTCTACTCTATACTACCTATGTTGAAAAGAATATTGGGAGGCTCTGATTCATAAGGGGGCGAACACCTATTCAGATTTGACAGTTTAATATACACCTATCCCTCGATTTACACGTTTTTCTCAGGAACGTATCTACCGTGTAAATCGGGGGATAGGTGTATTAGGGATAATAAAAAAAATAATACTAATAATAAACAGGTTAAAAATACATTTTTTTAAATGCATCAAATTATGCATTTATTCAATCATCTTTGAACAGAACACCGGCAAACAACCACAATCACTGGTTTAGGTAAAATTGAACAAAAGCTTCGGGCTATGACCCTTATCAATACAAGGAGAGCTTTGACTTCATATTGTATAAGAAGAGCTATGAAACTGACAGAATCTGCCAAAGAGATGTTTTAGCATTGTGGAGGTATTCACATGCTCACCTCTCTTTTAGCATTTTAGCTTTGAATGACAACACTGCTATTTTGAAATTTTGATAATAGGAATTTTGCAAGTTTTGGGCAAATATTATTTTGATGCATTTAATAAATGCATTTTAAAGAAATATTTATTATTAATTTATATCACAATAAAATACATTAATTTGTTTAATTAATCTGTTTATAAGAGGCTTGAGATAAGAGGCTGCTGGTTGGAATTTTCATGGAAAGTGCTATATCAACCAGTAATTGGCTATAAAGTCATTCTGAATGCTGTGTAGAACTCACAGCACACATTCCCTTGTAGAGGTGGGCATCAAAAGAAACTAATTAAGGTGGAAGTAGCATTCCATAGAGCAAATATCAGGAGCCTCATGCTTTAGAAAGGTAATCTAAAGATTGAATGTCACTTAGTATACAAGATATGTGGAGGACACAATTCTCCCCCATCAAGTAAAGGGCATTCATTTTAAGATACAGTAGAACAACCTCCCTGCAAAGAACACCTAATTGCAGAGCCAAAGTGTCCTTTAGGGAGAGGTCTCCTCTTACCGGAGAGTTGCTAAATAGTAAAAATGATAATTTTGCGAATGAAAACTATCCTTTGTAGAGAGGTATCCTCTAGCGGGAGTGTCCTCTCATGGAGGTTGAGTTCTCAAAAAAAAAACTTTAATGAGCTACTAATTTAATGGCATATATCAAAACATTTGTAATGCTGTGCTTGTACAAATTGGTTTTATTCAACATCTTTTTAAACGTTTATTTTTAATGGATATAAAATATTGTGTGTGGAGAATTGAGAAAGCATTTAATACATTTTCCCTTTGTGTCTATGAGAAATAAAATCTTTCTCTCTTCTTTCTTATCTCAAAGCCATGATAATCATGGTGGGTAGTTAGCCACTGCTTTTACTGTAAGCGCACCACATGTCTCCACATGTGAAAAGCAGTTAGACTTTGCACTTACAAATGTGCCAGAGCCCCATTTGGTTACTTGCACTTGCTGGTGGGGTTGGACTTTTGCAAGAATCGGGGGCCATTGGAGCATTTTTTTTTAAACAGAAAAAAGTGTCCAATGCGGGAATCGAACCCGGGTCGTAGTGGTCGAAAACCAAACGGTTCAACCAGCCTTCCACTGACCCCCAAAAAATCTTTCTCTGAAAGGATGTGGCAAGGCATACAAATAAGTATTCAATAAATTGGTAGGAGCATTGTTACAATTTTCAAACAAGAAAACTGTATAAAGAAGGTAACAATGCTGGAATGTCATGTATAAATTACTTATAGGGATTTATTTATATATAGCCTTAGTACTTTATAAAATTATTCTTTATTTCTTAACTCCGCCTTTGCCGGTCCCAAGCCCAGATGAAAAAGGAGGAGGGGGAGCAGTAACAAGCTCGGTAAAAAACCTGGGTTCAGCTGGCCCGACTGATAGTACCCTGTAAGGGCTCCTAATCTAGGGATACAGGATGAGCAGCATTTGTACTCCATGTTAGGAGCGGCTGCACATGGCGTCTGTTCCTCATGTTAGAGGCGGCCATTTCTTTTGGAGCTAAGTCGGCCTGCCACTGAGTAGTGCTCCCAGTCTTAATGACAAAGGCAGACGCATTCTACTTCACCCAGTGTGAAGATAAGAAAGAAGAAGATTCTTTATTTCTTTGATTTATTGCATTGAGGAAGTTTTTTTGTATTTTATCTAAGAGAAATGAATAAAAGGTGAATAGAGTCAAACCTTGTTATAACAATATCACTTGAGATATTTATTGTTGCCACAGTTAGAACTGGGAGATGCCACACAACAAGTTCTAGACTGGTGATAATCCAGTACATCTGTAAAAGACAACACCTAGGTGCAGAGCCAAAGTTTAGGTGTCCTCTCATGGAGGTTATATTGTAAAGGAATAAATAAAATTGTATATTGCGTGTGACAGACATATTGGGCTAAAAATGAGATGGGTTAATCTTTTCATTCCTAGTGTCCATCTTTGTGAAACCCATTAGCAGAGTCTCTCGTATAATTATATTTTATAACATACCCTCAAAGCTTATTTTTCCATGTGCAAAGAAAAAAATATATATTTTTTTTAAATGTGGCTACACACATACAAAATATCTTTATGAACTTCAAAACGTATGGCATTATTTTAAAAGGTGTTGAAATAATGTTCATCTAAAATGAATTGTTTTCTAATAACACAGCTTTGTTTCAAATAGACATTTTGGTCTGTCTACATAGATCTTCCACCAGTAGTGGTACTTACCCCAAATGGCACAAGGATGAACAAGGGCATCTAAACACACAAACAGATCATTAATGGAATGCACAAATTAATTTATATTTTTTTTATAAAAACAAGGTAATAAGACCAAATCCAAATAAATAAATAGTGTGATGAGTACATTCAGTACTTTTGTCTGAAGATGGTAACAATGCTGTTACCGAAACTTCACACACTATTTATTTATTTGGTCTTATTACCTTGTGTTTATAATCTAGGACCTAAATTATGCCTTATGGTCTTTTATAAAACACTGGGATCTCAGTCAAACGCACACTCTACAATAATATATATGTTATATTAAAATATTTTATTCGAAATGTTATATTAAAATATTATTCTATTTAAAATTATATTTCATAGATCCAAATACTCTGCTAAATTGACCGCCAGAGGTCACTCTTCCCCTATAAAAACTCGTTGTTTGATCCCGATGGCCGGCTCAAAACTTTTGTACATTATGTAAATAATCTTTTGTTTTCCTTATTCTACTCGCCTTAAGCCAGGCATTACTTTTATCAAATTGTTTTTTTATGCATATATATATCCCTTAGCTCAAATAAATAAATCTCTAATATTCAATATTATTATTATACTTTCAAGATCTTTGCCACGACTGCATCACCATAGCATAATCATCAACATGATCCAAAATTCAAGCAGAAAATCTCATTCATCTTTGTTCAGGTGGATGCTCAGTTTGCCAAAGCTGGTGCTGTGGCTTTGGCCTGAGTCCACTAGTGTACGGTCAATAGAGGATGCTCAGTTTTAGCATTTGTTTTTTGACTTACCTTTATTTATATAGATCAAATTCCTCCTGGCAAAATTTTCATCTATTTATATATATGGTAATTTAAGCCAACAACCCCATATTGTATAATACTTATAACAAGATTTTCATGTTGTATATAGAAACACATCTGTAAATGATTATACGCATGATTGACATGTGTCATTGCATCACCATATGTAATGTACTTTGTACAAACTGAGGATAAATAAATAAAACTCTGTAATAGATTAAGAGTTGAGCTAAAGAGATAGAAGTGATAACGTCTAAAATCGAGATAGATTTAGAATTCCCACAACAAGGTCTAAAAATGGAAACTGCCACGGCGCCAGTGTCCAATTTCACCCGTGATCCACCCTCGTGTGCATCTGTTGAAATGCAACACTCCCTTTCTCAGAAAAGGTATATAAAGGCCCCCCGTCTTAGCCAAAAATACAGTTACTTGACAGTTACTTCACCATCTGCGTGAGCTCTCGTCGGTTGTACCCCAGGTCCATCTCATCCATCATGTAGACCAGTAAGAAATCTTTTATCTCCATCTTTCGCTCCTAGCTCAACTTTTATCTGTTCACGGAACTTTCTTAGTGCAACTGTGTCTTCGTTTTTTGTGTATGGACATTCCCAAGCTTTCCACTCTGCCTCGACCACGACTGCCTGTACTCTGTGAAAACTGTTAAAGGTCTTCCAAGGTGCAGAGAGGTACTGGAAAACTCCCCATCCTGACTGTTCCTCTCGGTCAACACAGTATAGCGAGAGTTGACAGGGACTCACACCATAGTTTAAGTCGACTGGAAACCTCATCACAGTTTTAGTCGACAGGATTCTACAAGAGGCTACCAGATCTCATCATTACATATATATGTTGGAAAGAAGGTACGATTACACAACATATAGCATGTATCCAATCTACAAACATTTATCAAAACAGAAGGTGTAGTTGATCTATCAAAAAATAATTGAACATCTATTGTGCCTCTTAGAAAGACACTATTTCTTGTTAGTTTAGAACAAGTGAAGGACAGCACTCACCAAGTAAATAAGTAAACCAGGGTTGGGGTTGATGAGATAGAGTCCAATCCAGATGGCGTGGAAGATGGCAATCCCAGCTCCCCACTCCAGTGCTTTGATCATAGTGAGCCTGGTTCAAACCTCCATAATTAATATCATTTATAACAAACTTAATAATACAAATGGATATTTTCTAGGACAACCAAATACGGTCTAACCTCTTGACACCCCAAGGGATCAGAGCTTTTGGTTGAATTAAAGTTTGTTATATCTTCTTTCTTATCTCAAAGCCATGATAATCATGGTGGGTAGTTAGCGACTGCTTTTACTGTAAGCGCACCACATGTCTACACATGTGAAAAGCACTTCGACTTTGCACTTACAAATGTGCCAGAGCCCCGTTTGGTTACTTGCACTCGCTGGTGGGGTTGGACTTTTGCAAGAATCGGGGGCCATTGGAGCATTTTTTTAAACAGAAAAAAGTGTCCAATGCGGGAATTGAACCCGGGTCGTAGTGGTCGAAAACCAAACGGTTTAACCAGCCTTCCACCGACCCCCTAAGTTTGTTATATGATTTCAAAATATTACTGAAACAAAGTTCATGTCCTGATTTCATCTAAGGTTACATTATCACATTTCATTCTGCTAAATCTTCATAAGTCATTTGAATACATTAAAGAGTACAAATTTAATTATAGATTAGAACTACAAGGTAATAAGACCAAATCCAAATAAATTAATAGTGTGTGACATTTTGGTTACAGTGTTGTTACCATCATCAGACAAAAGAATTTTTTTTTAAAGCATCTTTTTTAATTTATATATTCTTTTTGTCTGATGATGCCAACAACACTGTTACCAAAATGTCACACGATTAATTTATTTGGATTTGGTCTTACTACCTTGTAGTTCATTTGAATATAAATACTAAAAATCTTTATATTTTTGTTCAATAAATTGTTCTGGTTTAAAAAAATTGTTCAAACTTTAAAGACAAAAATATCATTCAGGCAAAAAAACTGGCTCCTGATTAATTTCAATGCTCAAATGGTTTACAAATAAAATGTAACATCTGGTAAACAATAGACTCAATGGGACAAAATTAATATACAGTAAACCTCATTAATTCGACACCCAATAATTCAACATTTGTGATAATTCGACCATGTCAACACAAGGTAATAAGACCAAATTGTGCCTTATGACCATGTTGATATGTTCCAACCAATCAAATAACAATTTGACCAAATGATAATTTGATAACATCAATAGTTCAACCTAATTTTTTAAATCGAATTTCACACCATCGATAATTCAACAGATTTATAAAATCAAATTTTGACATTTGTAGTGTCTTCTTCCTTGTTTCTAAGTTGTAGGATGAGGAGTTTTAGGTTGGGCATCATACCTAGGATTTGATACCGGCCTGAGTGATTGAGGGAGAATTTTTGTAGATTTTGATAAAGGTGCCAAGGTTTTTACAATCTCCTCCCTGACTAAAAATCCTCAATGGCAGAGATTCTATGCTCCTTTTGAGGAGAGCCCAATGCCTACTGACCTCCTTGCAGACATTTTTTCAGATCAGCTATGACAGATCTTCTCCAGGAGGGACAAGCACCGGTTCTGTCCTCCCAAGAGAACAACAGTCTTTGATTTCCAGACTTAAGTCTGGTCATCTACGGACAATGACTTTCCAGAACGGTTGCAAGGTTTTCCCACTATGTACTAAGTGCAATTCTCAGCCTGCAACCCCAAGACATATTATTGACTGTATTGACTCATCCATTGATGAGCTCTACTCTTCCCCGGCAGACACCATCAAAAATCTCATGCTTTACAAGCTTGATGCCTTAGTGTGATTGAGTGGAGATAAGAAAGAAGAAGAAGATCTTCTCCGTCATTCTGGTCATAGAGAGGCCACATTTGGTAGGAGCTCGTACCTGGTTGGGGTAACTCGCCTACGACAGAGCGCTTCAATATGGCAACATTCTGTAATGAATTGCTCAGTGCTCTGTACATCCTTCGGTAGGAGTGCCTGATAAAACCTCCTCCGCTCTACCCTTCATGAAGTGGGAGATTTTATCTTCCTCGCTCATTTGAGGATCAACCTCTTTGCACGGGGGCAGGACATCCTGGATGTAAATTTCGGGGCTCTCACCTTTCATTTGAGCCTGTGCACTTTCAATTTAGAATTTTCCTTTGTTTCCGAACACATTCTCTAATTGAGATGTAAATTCCTTCCAAATCTGGATGCTTTCTTCGTTGTTCTCAAACCTTTTGAGAGCAGTTCCAGACAGATACAAACAAAATTGGAAAGACAAAGGGTTTCGTCCCAATGGTTGTACCTTGCCACAGGTTCTCACCCTTTTAACCATTTTTGAGGATCTTCACCACCCTCCTTGGAAAAAATTGAAGAAATCCTTGGCAGATGTTGAACAAAGTAGTTGCTTACCTGGATACCTGCTCCTACCCCTTTACATTCATAGTGTTTTTTTCTGGTTCACCACAATCAATTTTCCTTCTATTTATCAATAGGTATCGGGCTTCTCTACCAGTTTGTAGCATAGAAAATATGTCTCTGGGTATCTTAAGATATAAAAGTATTTATTATTGATGTCAGTTTGATTAGAAGACAGTTTTTTTTTTTACAGCCACAAGGAAGGACTAAAATATTATACATATGTATATGATTAATAAACTTTGCATATGTTTTAAATCTGTTTCTAAAAAATATCATAAATTATAATTAAATTATTAAAATTGATGATTAAATTATTTCTTTGTCACAATATCACTTATTTAAAGAAAAAAAAGTTCACATCATGTTATTATGGAGTTTAACAAAAACTAAGAGGTTTCCTGGAATGACCTATCAATCAGTTTTATATATTTACTGAATGATATTGAATAATATTATAAGTGATAACCAAAAGGTAACTGAATAGAATCCAACTATGTAAATAAACAAAGAATGCAGCTTTAGTATTGCCATTTAGTATACTTATATCCTTTAGTTGTATGCTTAGAGTGAGTGGGAGAGAGCATTTAATTATATATATTATTTTTTAAAATAAAATCTGCAATTGAGAATATTCTTACCTCTTTTTCTGGCTATGAAATTGGAATGGCAAATAATTTTTAAGAAAAAAAAGGGGATCGACTAACAAAAATATTTAAATTATAAAACTATATAATTTTTGATAATAAAACGGCAATAATAATATCCGAATTCCGGTTGTGGGCAGGTCAACGTTCGTATAAAGTCTGCTTAAACGTAATCAAAACAATGTGGCTGTTTTATCAGATCGTATATTCAATTTTAAATTTTGATTTATTTCAAATTCATAGAATAAATATCTAGGCTCTATTTAAAACCAACATTAATTAATAAATACTAGCGAATATACCCCGGCTTCGTCCGGTTTGTTTTAATCGCGTGCAAGTTTGCTTAACGAACAATTATTAACCAATATTCGCGGGCTAGCATCCACTCTCTGCTAAATTCATTATTGACAAGGTGAATGGATATATTTTTTTGTTAATCTTCTCAAACAAAATCATTAATAAATTTTGGATGTAGATCAACATATAAGTTATTCAAAGAATAAAATTATACAATTAACACACCGTAAAATTATAATAATTATTGTATAATGACTCTGCATGACCCAGCTTCGCTCGGCTTCTCCCCTAGCGAATGTTTGCCAGGCGAATTTTGTTTAACAAATGTTATTTATTTTAATTATATCATAATCACTATAATTAGTGGTCATGGAGATTCGAATTGCTACTATTGTTAATATTATATATAGGAAATTTAAACTACTTTTGACGCTTATGATTCTTTTTAAAATAAATCAATTTTTACTGCCCTTACTTTAAAGATAAAATAATAGGAGGGCCTATCTCAACAACGGTTTCACCAGTTTAATCGATCACACAGCTGTATAATAGCATTTTGCTGTTTTCTTTTATACTGATGCTGAAATTAAACTATTGGAAAGGATATTTTAAATGAACTATGATCATAAGCTTTGCTAATAGTAGAAATGCATATAATGATAAATATATAACATGCTTCGAGCATTGCTCTTCCGCAAATTGTAAGTAAAAACTAATCTATATTAATAAAATGCAAATTTCATAAGTGTTGTTCACTAAAAACTTTCGTTACAATGCATCAATTTCGACCAAATTTTCAACATTTATGTAAAACGAGATGGAGCAGGTATTCTTAACATCAAAATATTTTTCCCTAACATTAACATGCCTTACTTCGCTGTTATCGATTAAATACAAAAAAATCAACAGAGTTAATTTTATTTATATATAAATACAAAATTAAATTTCAACAGAGTTAATTTTTTTACATACTAGCTAATAATCTCAATCTAAAAAATATTCAAAACAAGCAATTTTAAGATAACACCATATGTAAAACAGTCGGCCAAGAAAACAAATAACGTGTAATATATATATAATATAATATATATAATATAACGGTATAATAACGGTATAAAGAAATAATGAGCCTATCGTTCAAATTTATAATTGTAACGAATAGTATTTTAATTAAAACATTTTAAAAACACACAGTTTGGAACGGGACGATTCACAAGAGTGACATCCATGGCGCCAATTTATAATTGTAACGAATAGTATTTGAATTAAAACGTTTTAAAAATATATACGCACTCGGGTAAAACCCGGGCGTTGCCCGGGCCATTCGTCAAACATAAAGTTATCTTGCCAAGTATAGATTCAGTAGGGATTGGATGTTTTCTAAAATTGTTTTAACTAATGTTCGTTAGGTAAACTTTCACTAGGGTAAAACCCAGGTGAAGCCGGGTACATCCGCTAGTAGTTTATAAAAACAAGTAATATTTTAAAAACACATTAATATGATGCATTAGTCCGCCATCTATTATGAGAACATCTGTTAATATGTGTTTTCAAAATATTTTGCTTGCAATTTACGAAAGAGCAATGCTCGAAGCATATTGTATATTTATAATTATATGTATTTCTACTTTCCTCAAAGTTTATGTCCATAGTTCATTTTTCCACAGTTCAGCATCGCAACTGAGCCGCTGCTACATCGCCTGGATTCGACTTTCAGCGTGGGCAACGCCATCGCTTACGCAGACGACATCTGGTATATCGCGACGAGAAGTTGACGAGGAATTCTACAGAGACTCTGGGAATTACAGGAAGAGCGAGTTCCTCTGGTGCGGCACCTGTCGCGCACATGGATACTCTCCCCTGGTGCCTCTTGTCCGAACTCTTCGATCAAGATCGCCCACCGGGAATACCATCTCCTAGCCCTGCTGGAGTCTGCCTTCCAGAAGTGGACGCCCTTCACGCGCGGCCTTTCTCTTGATGGCACTTCCCTGGTGCTCTCGACTATCCAGCATCACCTTCACAGGTACTTCCTAGAAGCTGCGACCATCTCCAAGCTGCAGGACCGTCTGGCGAGATTCATATGGGGTCCTGAACATTCCGCGTGGCTTCCTGCTGGCGTTCTAGCGTGGTCCGTGGACACGGGGGGGGGGGGGGGGGGGGGGGGGCTCGGCCTTAAGGACGCAGGCACTCAGCTTTATCTTGCATGCCTAAAGGGTGTCCAGGTCGCGCTCCGCGGAGGGAAAAATGGCTTCTCCTGGCTGGTGACGAGCAACGCCTGGCTTATACTTCCACCCGACAGCACCAGACTCAAGCCCTGGCGTCTCCAGCTTCTGAGAATTTGGAAGGAGATTTCAAACTTTATAAGCCTCAACCACCGGCTGGTCCCCACGAGTCAGCTGCTGGATCTCCATATCGTCGTCGGCTGCCGGTTCTTACGCCCTCCCTGTTTCCCTCGCGCTTGAATGTGTAAATATTGACTGAGGGGGGGGGGTCAATAAATTTGTTTTAATTGTCAAAAAAAAAATGGTCACACACAACCCACACTCACCACCACACACACCATATATACACCATCCCAATATTTGTTCACAAATTCCTAATCATGCAATTTACAAAAATGGGACTCTACGCGCCCTTTAGGAACTGAGAATAAGCAGAGGGGAGACTACGCGTCCTTTTGGAACCGGCAATAATTGAAGGTCACAACAACAAGAAAATTCGATTTGAAACTTTCGTGAAGTCATTAAGAAGAGTTAAAGAAACCTGGTGTAAGTTTTATTTATCTACTAGACGAATGACCCGGCTTCGTCCCTCCCCCCTTCCCCGAGTGCAATTTCTTTCATAATGAAAGTATATCAATAATAAATAGTAGAAGTGCCATAGAATAGCAATACAGAAGTAACACAGGCAAAAAGTGTGTGTGATGGCAAAAATTATATTTAATGTTTAGTTATTTGATTTAATTTTTTTTGCAATCCATTTAGTTGTTTCAAAATCAATATAGTTTAAATAGATGGCAACTTTTCCACTCAACCCCCGAGGTACCCGCCCCAGCGCATTAACCCTTGAAATTGCCTTGAGTTGAGTGAGTGACTGAGATGCCCATCTTCTCAGTAAGAATAAGAAAAAATAGGTTTATAAAAATATTAATCCAAAATACTGGCATATAAGTATTTTTCTGTAAAATGAGATAAAAAACAAAGGCCAGAACAAAAATTAATAAAAAAATACGAAAGCCATTATTTACATACAGCAACGCTAATTTTTTAAAGTTTTTTTTTTTTAATTGCATTGTGTGCACATACCGTAACTTAGTAATATAAATTTCTCTCTCAATACTCAATACTTTAAAAAAAGTAACACTCGTATAAAAAGATATTTCAAAAAAAGTACGCAAGCAACTTGAAAAAAAAAAAAGCAGAACGCTCATTGGTCGCTTAATTGGCTTAGTGTTGTTACTTCGCTTCGTATTTACTCCGCGTTAAAAAAAGTTTTTCAAATGAAAAATAAATAGCCAAAAATACTAATCAAAATGTAGCCGAAAATTTTCCTCAGGTTTATAAAAAGCGACATGCAAAATTTGGTACCAATTGGTTGAGTAGTTTTTGAGTTTATCGCGAAACATCCAACAGACATTGACTTTTATATATTTATCTATTTATTTCACCTTTCTAAAAACTCACCATAACCTAATTAATTAACATATATCTTTTCTAAATAACTAACACTCCATTCTTATTGAATTATTAAAGTAGCTGTAATTAAATAACACATAAACGAATCCTTAATCATGGAAGACCTTCCAATTGCACTAGAAGCCCCCAACTCTAACTTTACCCAAAATTGGAAATTGCTCGAATGCGCAAATTAAAATATGAGGAAGATTCCCAAGCCTTGAAAAAAAATTTACGGCGCTTGTGAAACCACCTTTGCCGAACTAAAATATTTTATTGACTTTAATAAAAGCGAACTGCGCGAAATGCGTTAAAACTGTCTAGAGAGAGAGAAGATCATAATACTACAAAAACTCCCCCGAAACGTTCAAGAGAAAAATCACTAGTAGCAAAAAAAAAAAAAAAAAACCTGATGCTCCAAACACGGGCCTCAAGGCAACCCTGAACCAACACTACAAAATAACAGCGAAAAAAAAAAGGCTCAAGAAGCAGAAAATGTCGAAATGGAAATCGAAGTCACATCAAATAAAATTCCTAATCACGAACATAACCATAAAACTTGAACTTATCAAAGTAACTCAATTAAAAATCAAATAATGGACCCAACACCCTCACCCCAAACACTATTATCAGAATACCTCCAATTAAAATAAGCGGAGTAACGGAATGGTCAGGGCTTAGAGATGGTCTCGTTAACTGCAGAAAACAAAAGCCAGAATTCTATACATGAGGGCGATACATTAACGTTCAAACTCACAGAATAGCAGACTACCGGACAGCAACCAAGTGGTTGGAATATCGCCACTACACCTTCCAATTCAAGATCTTAGACGACGAAAAGAGCCTCAGAGTAGTCGTCAGAGGTCTCGACCGTTGCATCACTATCCTCGAAATACAAGAGGACCTGGAAAACAAAGGATTTGAGATATCTAAACTTGCAAGACTACGCAAATCGGGAACAAAGGAGGAGCTCCCACTAATCCAGGTAACCCTTTTTAGACTGCAAAGAACGAAGAAATCTACAACATCACAGACCTCTGTGACATGAAGTGCAACGTCGAGGCTTACAGGGCTCCCAAAGGTTCCGGCCAATGTCACAGGTGCCAAAACTTTGGACACTCCTAGTTTGAGTGTAGAGAAACTCCCAATTGTGTAAAATGCGGAGAGAATCATTTTACATCCGAATGAACCAAGAAAAAAACAAGTCCCACCTAAATTTGCAACTTGCCAGGGACAGCATACGGCAAGTTGGCGTGGTTGCTCACTATACAGAAAGATAAATAGAGTGCCCCAAACCCCAAATAATAAGAACTCCACGCACAAAAATACCAATATAGCTCTAAAACTTCAAGCCGTTCTGAAATGCCCAAACCCACTCAAAACAATAACAAAATTCCCGATATCAATAAAGAACGTCTCAATCCTCCTACAAGCACTAAAGTAAACTAACTAGAGAGCGCTATCACAAAAAGGCTCTCAGTGACCCCGCAATAATAACCAGTGTATAATGAAGAACATTATTGACACCTTTAGATGTAAATGAACTTGAAAATATGTAAAAATAGCCTTCGAATCGTTCACTGGAACGTGTGAAATATCCGAAACAAAAAAAAAATAATTCACAGAATTCTTGAACGACCACGATATCGACATCGTGCTAATCTCGGAAACCATGCCACAAAATGAAATCCTAAACTACATCTCCCTCCGCAATGACAGACTGACCGGACAAGGTGGCGGAACTACCATATTTATCCCAAGTAGTACAGCTATGCACCTGGTTATGCCACCACCTTAAATCTGTAAATTACAGGAACTTATTTTTGAATAAAAACGGATCAAATATAAACCTGTATTCGTGCTACAAATCACCAAAAACATCTATCTCGTATATCAAACTGGTATCATTTTCTCAACAGACACTTCGACCCTTAAAGAAGAAGATCTAAACTGCAAACACCCTGCCTGGGGTTCCACCACCACTAACCAAAGCGGGAAAAGGCTCCAATATGAAATCAATGCCTTGAACCTAGATGTGAGCTACCCGACGAACCCACACATGACTCACCTCCAGACATCATTGATATCGCCGTACATAAAAACATTTCTCAAAGTACATATACTCAAAAGTCTTGCATGAACTAACCTCTGATCATCACCCAGTAATACTTGTGCTACAGGATATCTCAAAATCTCCTATCGAAATATAAAAATCAAAATAACAGATTAGGCCCTTTTCAAGTACAAAATGGAAAGCACTGAACCTCCCGAACTTATCTTAGGCACATCTTTAAAAATAGATGAGGCCATAACATACATGGTGCAAAACCTGAGAGAATCAACGAAATACAAGGCCCAGAATTAGAACGAAGATACCTACCTCACATTAAAGAAAAAATACGATTACTAATAGAAAAAAAAAACTGTGATCCCCGAGATAAATCAGCCTACATGATGGCCGGGAGAGAATCACAGAAACGTACAAGAGAGCACGATAACACTAGCTAAAACTACTTTATTGAAAACTTGAGAGTCATAGATCAAACCATATGGAAAGCCATCAAACGCTTATTTGATTCCGAAAAACAAGAAATAATCCTGAAGGCAAACAATGAGCAGACACTAACCACAGAAGAGGCAGCTGAATCATTTGCCAATAACTATGAAAAACGGTTCAACCCTAATCCCTATACATCCCATTCAAAACCTACTTGTACATACTGTAAATATGTGAACACAATAATAAAGATAAATAATAAAGACAATGACTAGAATCAACAAACAATTGGTGAAATAAAAGCGATTATTGAAACCTTACCAAATAAAAAAAGCTCCCGGAATTAATGAATGCTCCCAAACCACATAAGGGGTAACACATTTGTTTGAAGTGAATACTGATATTTAAAGCGAAGCAAAACAATAACAAAACACTCAATAGCGCAAAAAAAGCATCTTTTCATACTTTTCTATTTAACTTATTGATTGATACCAATTGAAAATTAATCGAGAGAATATTTCAAAATCGTTATTTACTTTAAATATTTGAAGTTCAGTTTCAGATAGTTTGACCTATCTCTCATCTAACCTCGGTTTGTTTGGGGTACATCCCGTCCATTTTACATTAAGTTCTTTAGAAATATTGCCAATAAAAATGCATTTGAATAGAATTTATATAAATAAATAAGCTCTATAATTAAAAATAATAAGCCTTTTTTTTATTGGAAAAGGAGAAAACAAAATGCAAACACTGTCGTTTAAACGTTCATTACCTCCAGAAAAATAATTGTAAAGAGAAGAAAACAAAATTAAAATAAAAAAAGAAGCAGAAGAAATATTGAGAGCTGACGTTAGTTACCGAACTGCAATTAGCCAGAATGCACCCCCTGCTTTGTGGGGAGGGGTTTGGATAAAAAAAATATGGAAAAAAAGAAAAATTAAAAAGAGTAAACATTGGAGAATAAAGAAATAAGGGAGAAGTTTGAGAAGAAGAAAAAAACATAAAAACAAACTTGCAAAAGTGCGTTTTTCTTATTTTCTTGTTGTTGTTATTGGTTTTGTCCCTGCTGCCAGCGACAGACGCTTCATTAACTCTACAGACGAGAGTCAGGATTACACAATGATCTTGACCTGGGGTGGCAGAAATTATACGATAAAGTTATTCATATCAGATCTGATCATTAAGAAAGTATTATATAAAAACTATATTCCGTTTTAAAAAATAAAATACACCTATCCCCCGATTTACACGGTAGATACGTTCCTGAGAAAAACGTGTTAATCGGGGGATAGGTGTACACAGAAATAAAAATAAAATGCATTGACAGGTTAAAATATGTAGTCAGCACATAAGCTCGGGATTCCTCGTGAGATATGTACACAGCGCATGTGTTCAATCACAGTAGCATTTAGTATAGTGCGATAAAAACAACAACAAAAAAAAACTTATTTGGAAAACCGTGTAAAAGCGAAAACGTGTAAAACAAGTACCGTGTAAATCGGGGGATAGGTGTATTTTGATTATTCGTAGAAGATGATTAAATATTTACGTAGAAGGTTGGAAGTAGTTTTCATTTATGACAGGCAGTTTATTTATTTGGTTGAATCAGGTTCCAGGAGGGTACACACAAACCAGTCAGTGTCTTAAAATAAAAGGAATATAACACAAATCGCCAACAAATCATATTAATTGGTTCGTATGAAATCTTTAAAATATTAATATATCGTTATTTTTCAAAATAATTTATAGATAAATGGTGAACATGACAATTTTAGAAAGACCTTATATTTTTTTCGGGAATAAAATGATAAGAGATGTGAGAGAGAAGAGAGCGCCTCGAAATTATTAAAATATAAAAACCAAAAGAGAGAGAATGACAATTGAAACAATCTCTTATTGATATCTTAGTCAATATTAAATTTTAAACAAATAAATAAAAAATAATAAAAATATTTACAATAATTTATGAGCGAGGAAGTCTCCACCACCTTGATAGGGTCCTCCTCCAAACCAAGAGGGGTCTTCTTGGACCCTCGGCATCTCCAGGCCTAGGAAATGCTTGAATATGCGGGACTTGGCAGACGCGAGGATGGCCAGGGCGTCATTCTCCAGGTCATTCCCGAAGATCCAGCCTTGCAGGTCAGAGGGCCGCTGGATGATGGTGAAGGCTACTACAATGACTGGACTGATCTCCCTTCAGGACCAGTAGCGGTGGGCCAGTGGCAGGTCTTCGGACCCACAGGCGATGCAGAACTCCCGGGCTGAGTCCGGATGTGCTGGATGGGGAAGGGCGTACAAGTGCCAGCCGCACGGCAACGTCGGTGTCCCGAGAAGGTAGATCGCCGGAGAGACGAACAGCTGATGGAGACGTGGATGCTGACGTGGGGAAGCCACCGGCCCATCAGCTGGGTGATGGACATTGCAGCTAGGCGTGGGCGCTCCAGCATGCGGCGAGCAGTGCGGGTGGTTAGACGCGGGTAGGTGGTGGCCGTTTCGCGCAGCACGATGGCGTTTTCACTGCTGTCAACCTGGTGGATGTAGTGCCGATTGAGGCGTTTCCACGCCCTTAAAACAATCTAGTCGAAGCTGTGTGCGATGTCAAGGAGCCCTATCAACTGCTTCTGAATCAGGATCTTGCCTGTGATAATAACAGGAGCCAACCAGCCCAGAGGGTCATAGAGTTTTGCCACAAACGACAACATTTCTCTTTTGTTAGTCATAGGCGTCATTGCTGAATGGCGCACATCATACATAAAACAATCTTGTTGAGGATTCCACCACAGTCCAAGAGTTTTAACTACCGTCGAGTGCTCAAACTAAACCATTTCAAGTTGGGATTCCTCAGGAATGTTTCTCAGAATCTCCGCGGAATTCGAAGACCACTTCTTTAGTATGAATCCACTGCACTTTAGTAAATCAATGAGATCATTTCTGAAGTCCAGTGCTTCTTCCAAATTATCTGTACATCCGAATAATAGCATCATCCACATAGGTGTCTTCCATGAGCACCCTGGCCGCTCTAGGGAATTTGCGTCCTTCATCCTGCGCCAATAGAGTCAATGTTCTAATAACTAAAAATGGAGCAGGAGCAGTACCATATGTCACGATATTGATTCAGAATATCTTCAAGCTGTACTCAGGATGATCTCTCCTAATTATTTTCTGTTTCTCTGCATCATCTGGTCGAACCAGGATTTGTCGATACCTCTTCTCGATGTCTGCCGTGAAAAAAACCTTATGCTGTCTCCAGTTCATGAGTATTTTAAAAATATATTTTTGCAACTTTGTATCCGTCTGTCATTGAAGGAGGATCCATTTGAAGTCTTCGAAGAGGCGTCAAACACTACTATTATTATTTTTTATTTGTAGCTTGTTGGCTGCTGAATAAGGCATAATGGGGCAAGAAACTACAGTCATCTTGGTTATTGGACGGAAGTTCATCAATGTGAGTCATGTGTCCTAACCTTTCATATTCATTCATAAAGTCGCAATAAACCCGTCTGAGTTCACATCTTTAGAGAGACGCTGTTCGAGAGAGACCTGCCGCTGAATACAAGCATTGAGAGAGGTTCCGAAATAATCCTGTGGTTCCACTTCAGGATCAAACGGAAGGGGCACCACATAGCGTCCACCAGCCATGTGTCGAACTTACTTTTGACAGAGAGTTTCGCAGAACCTTTCTTCTTTTGAAAGTTCCTTTCTTAGCGGCACCTCGTCAATCTCCTAGGAACGCTTCAATATTTCATCGCTTTTCTCGTTACAATGAATAGAGATGGGAACACCTGAGTCTTCACCCAGCTTCTCCGGTATTATACAGCCCAACTTAGTCTTTTGAGTGTAGAGCTTAGTCTCTTTGATTCTTCGGACCTCTGGTAATAATAAGAGCCATAAGTATCAGCTCCTATGATTAAGTATATTTTCCCACTTTTTCGAAATGGGGATCTGCCTTGTACAGCGGTATCCCGCATGCCCCACTCGTAGACATCGGAAACCTGCTTTGTGTCGTTTAAGTTCTACCAATCTCTTTCTTAAGGGCAGTCATATCTAGCAGGACAATGTTGTAACCAATGGGGTTCTTTGCACAAAATGCATATTTCATTGCCAGGCTTAGTCCCTTCTTTCACCTCGGCTGAATGAAATTTTCTCACTGACGACTTTCCCTTGTTAGGTCGAGAGGGTTCGCTTAAACCCGCCTTTACGTAAACAAGACGCTCTGCACCCTTCACTTACATCTTTAGGAACTTCATAAGAAATTCTAATTTATTATCCACAGATTGGTGAAGTCCAGGTCATTCTCATCATACCCAGACATCGTGGTCCTCTGCCAAATTTGAGGAGCTTTTCAGGTAGGCTGGACTCTATCAAAGGGTAGAGGAAGGCCGCATTTTATTGTGGATTCATGCCCAATGATTCCAAAAATCGGAAATGAGACTCCAACTGATCATAAAGGCAGTCTAGTGACAATGATCTTTTTCGGGCGTTTTTAATAACCAAGTTCAAAATCTGACATACATAGACCTCTGTCAGGATCACCGTGTCACTGAAACGATTTTTCAAAGCGGCAATTACCTAGGGATAATTTGACGCTGTCACCAATCTTCCTGCTCTAGTGTTTGGCTTCATGGGCTGAAACAAGTATTGAAAATTTTCAACTTCTGATAAGCTAGAATCATTATGAATCTTCTCAAAATTAGACCACCAGCTCAGCCATTCAATGTACTAACCATCGTACTTTGTGAGTTCCAAATTTGGCAATTTATAGGCTCTAGCTGCCTCATTAGCGTTAGTGTTACAAATACTCCCAGCCACATCGGATCCACTTATAGAAGGATGAAGTAACTTTTCTACCTTTAAATTCTATTGTAATACACCTTTCTTCATACGTCTTTACAGTTTCGAGTTCGTCCCCCAGTTCCTTTTCTGGAGTAGCTTCGTCTTCCAATAGGAAATTCAAAATTTGACCATCTATTACTCTGATATCACTTATATAGCCTTCAAGGATCTTATATTTTACTTATATTAATTCCTTTGAAGGATTTTCCTTTTAGAGCCCAGCTTCATCTCTAAACATAATTTGGCAATTGAAGTCCTTAAAACTGATCGTTTCTTGACAGTTCCCTTCATTTAAAAATATATACAAAACAATAAATAAAAATATTTTCGAGTTTGTAAATTAATTTACACTTTAAATCTTCCAACTTTAGTATTTTGAACTTCTAAAACCGAAAAAAATTCAACATTTTAGCTCTATTAACATAATTGCATATATGTAACTAGACGAATGGCCCGGGCAACGCCCGGGGTTTACCCGAGTGCGAATATATTTTAAAAACGTTGACTTGGGTGGTCATAGCGCCCGATTTTAAATACGTATTACGATGCTATTTACATTAAAAGTAACCTGTCTATAGTAGCCCCTCTCTATAACACCCTATTTTGGTGAGTCCCAAGAGGGAGCGCTATAGACAGGTTTAACTGTATTTGATACACAGTGTCAAAGTTTTCTCACCCCTCTCAACAAACAGGGATGATAGTGTTATAAATAGAGAGCGTGTGATCTATTAACTTACATATTATACTAAAATTTCCAATTATATTTGAACATATTTAAACCTGTTATAAAACTTGTATCATTTATGCAACTATACCATCCCTGTTGGTGTTTTTGGGGGTAAAAAAGAAAAAAGGTATATAATATATTTTTTAATATTATTATTATTTAATATTAATTTTTATTATAAAAATAATTATTATATATATTTATATATATTATATAATAAATATTTTAATAATAATTATTTTAATATTATTTAATATATAAACAGTTTAAAAAATCAAACATAGATGGCGTTACCTCCCCATTGCTTTCATCCCCGTCTAGCGGCGCTGCATGCGAGTTAAGTCTATATATCTGCAAATAACTCTAAGGAAATTCAAGATATTCAAGAAATTATTTTTCGGACACCTTTCCGGGGATATACCTAATAATATCCCAGAATTTCATGGCGATTGGATGTATGGTTTTTGAATAACAGGGTTGTCTAGAGGGGGGCAGGGAGGCCACGTGTTCGCTGGCGGCCAATGGGAGCGCATTCTATTCGTGAGCTTCAGACAAACAGACAAAGCTTCAGACAAACAGACAGAATAAGGCAAATATATAAGTAGATATATATATATATAAATATAATATTATTGCGATTTCACCGCCACTCTGTGTTGTGACGACGATCTAAGTTCTATAGAGGTAGTCACTCACCTCTATTCTTGGTCGGCGGGGTTGAAGGTTCAAATTTAGGTTGTCGTTCTTACAGGTTGTTGACGCCGCAATTCCCAGAGAGAGTGTTTTTGTTGCATCATGCTGTGACTCACACGATGACCCAAGGTCATTCAGGGGTGGAGCAAAGCCTATCTCCGTCGTCGCAATGGTGGCGCTGCATGCGAGTTAAGTCTACATATCTGCAAATAACTCTAAGGAAATTCAAGATATTCAAGAAATTATTTTTCGGACACCTTTCCGGGGATATACCTAATAATATCCCAGAATTTCATGGCGATTGGATGTATGGTTTTTGAATAACAGGGTTGTCTAGAGGGGGGCAGGGAGGCCACGTGTTCGCTGGCGGCCAATGAGCGCGCATTCTATCCGTGAGCTTCAGACAAAGCTTCAGACAGAATAAGGCAAATATATAAGTAGATTGTTTTGCCTTCAACGATTTTTGCTCTTCTGCAATATATAAAAAATACATATAAGTATACGTACCTTCTTTCTTATAAATCATCCAAAACAATCTTGACTGTATTAATTTGATAAATCCGGCTCGAGAGACCAAAAAATGTTATGATTTTAGAAAGTACGCCAACCAGTTAGCAAATACAAAACTTATTGCAGAGGTCAACAAACTAAGCCTAACTCTTACCGTTTCTTTGTTCTCCAGGGGTGCCGAATCTTCGGCGCGCTAACTAAATCATTGAAATATATAAAAAGACATTTAATGATTGCCCTTTATACAAAAAAAAATCTAATAAATATATAATTTTGAACATACATTCTTATAATATTTATTTAAATGTCTATACATATATAAAGAAAAAGATTGAGATTATTTCAAATATTAACATCTACTATACACAATCTACAGATTAGAAAAGATTTAAATGAAATTTTTAAAAGTTTAATTTGAAGTAAAAGGCTAGATAATGATACATATATATACAGATAAATAAATAACGTGCACCAAATATTTATGTTAAAATATATATCAATTATTTATATTGGTAACAGAAAAAATGAATACTTATATTGAACTTTGATAGTTTGTCGTCTGTATCACTCCAAGGTATTATTAAATCGTTATCGACAAGTGTGCTTCCAAAACTATTCTGGCGCTCTGTGTCTAGTAAAACTTAACAGATTTAGAAAAAATCAAAATACTCCCATTGGTTGGTTTTAAAAACGAAAAAAAGGGGGTTTAGAAATGTTGGCGCGCGGGTACTATGCGGGTGTGGTCCGACCTTTGAGTTACCTCCTGGGGTTGTAAGACCAAAGACCACAAAGGAAGGGAGGGGGACTTAATGCTCTTAGTTCCCAATTAACCCTGGAGGGAAGGTAATCCCCGTCCAACGTATCGACCTAGCCGGACTGCCGATGTGGACATCATCCTTCTTCTCCACCTTAATTAGGTGAGGTAGTGTTGTTGGTCGTTGAATTACTTTCCGATCCCGCAGTTGAAACAGCGCGCCATCTGTATAGGGAAATTGAAACTGTTTTAGCGCGCATTTTTATTTTAAAAATAAAACAACTGCCTTTTTGCGAAAGTCCTCCTAGTATTTTTCCAGTGCAGAAAATGCAGTAGAAAGTTCCTTTTCAGTGATGCACAATAAAAGCCTAAGGCACATGACCAAAGCAGATCCAACATTGCAAAGAAGTGAGGAGAGTAAAAATTAATAAAAGTTTCCTTCAACATAAATTTAATCATAAAGCGTAATCTCGTTCTTAAAAATAAAAAAAAAAGGCTGCTGACATACACTTGGTTAAAAACACGTTGATGAAAGGAAGCCACGGAGCAGAAAGCTTTATGAAAATTTGCTAGCTAGTGGCAGGTACAATTAGGGAATTAGGTCTAGTCTTATTTCAACAACCAAATCTAGCCACCAAGAACAATTTTAAAAATTAAAATTCCAAATTTAGCATAGAAAAATTTCACAAATTATGCTACTTTTTAAAACTATGAAATATCAATTTTATAAGTTGGATATTGTTTTCACACATACCTTCCAAGATCTGCCGCCCATTGATTTAGTGTTTTTAACTTGCTGAGAAATGTCAAATCCTGGAGAACCTCCGTATCTTACCTTAACCTTGAAAAGATGTATAAAAAGTTAGATTAATCTAAAGTGAGAATAGCGTTTTTGTTAAAGGTGAGAGTATATTCCTATTCTCTCACGTAAGAAGTGGCAGCCATCGTTTAAGTGACCTTGATTTACGAATACAAGCAATTTAGTTTGTAAAAGAGAATCAATAATTACCAAATGTCATAGAGAACTCTCTTAATTTATATTAAGACTCTCTATATGACAAACTTATTCACTCAAAATTTTCAAATTAAATATTGCTCTCTTTAAAAGTTGCAAAGAAAACGGCCAAATCTTTGGGACCGCCTTCATAACTTCACACGAACCATACTAATTTCTAACCAAGCTTTTTGGCTTGTGCAATTCTCCTACAGCAATAAGTGCATGATAGTCAAGATTCTGAAAGAACTAAAGTTGACAATGTTCCTCTGTCTTTTATAGACAAACTTGTAATATATTCCAAAACGTTTGACGAATACTTACACCAGCTCGAAAACATCTTACAACGTTTCAACAAAGCCGAGCTGCGGCTTAATCTGAAAAATGCCTTTTTGAGATCAAAAGAATTAAAGTGTTTGGACATTAGGTTGCTAGTAAAGGAATATATCCCGATTCTGAAAAGATTTAGGCTGTCGCCGAGTTTCCGACTCCAATATCTATCACGGATATGAGAAGCTTTATTGACTTATGTTCCTATTATCGTAAGTTTATCGAGAGATTCTATGTAAAAGACCTCCCCTACACGAGAGAAGTCGTCAGGAAAAATTATGAATTGCGAAGAGCTCTGACACCAACAAGATGCCTTAGTGTATAAACATTTTTTACCTTTTTTGAGGAGCAGCTGTTAACCAAGCTCCTTATTGATTACAGCAGTTACGGATTTGAAGCTGTTCTCGTGCAAATCACTGACGGAAAATAACGACGGGAAAGAATTATTTAATAACAGAAAGAGAATGTTTGGTCATGATCTGGGGCATTAACAAATTTCTACCGTACTTTTCCAGTCGGGAGTTTGTTATTGTTACTGATCACTACACCCTGGTTATCCAGCTTGAAAGACTCGACGGGAAGATTTAGCGAGATGAACCATAAAACTCCAAGAATACGACGGCTTATAAAAGTGGGGGTAAACACCAGGACTCTCGAGGTCCCCTGAATCATAAGAAACAGACACTTGTGATTATGATACGATGCATTAACAAATTTCTACCGTACTTTTCTAGTCGGGAGTTTGTTACTGATCACCACACTCTGGTTATCCAGCTTGAAAGACTCGACGGGAAGATTTAGCGAGATGAACCATAAAACTCCAAGAATACGATGGCTTATAAAAGTGGGGGTAAACACCAGGACTCTCGAGGTCCCCTGAATCATAAGTAACAGACAGTTGTGATTATGATATGATATGCATTAACAAATTTCTACCGTACCTTTCTAGTCGGGAGTTTGTTACTGATCACCACACTCTGGTTATCCAGCTTGAAAGACTCGACGGGAAGATTTAGCGAGATGAACCCTAAAACTCCAAGAATACGATGGCTTATAAAAGTGGGACACAACACCAGGACTCTCGAGATCCCTCAACGTGAATCATAAGAAACAAACACTTGTGATTATGATATGATGCATTAACGCGCCATCTGCTGTAAGAAATTAGAACTATTCTTGACCCGTGTGATTCTTTTAAAACTAAATCAAATTTATACTGTCCTTACTGCAATGATAGAATAATGAGAGGGCCTGTCTTATCAGTGATGAACCCTCCCAGCAGAAGAGCAATGCTCGAAGCATATTATATATTAATCTTTATATGTATTTCTACTGTCCTCAAAGCTTATGTCCATAGTTCATTTAAAATACCATTTCCAAGAGTATAACTTCAGTATCATTATAAAAAGAAAACCGAAAAGGTAATATTACTGCGGTATGGTAGATTAAACTGGCGAAACCGCTGGGAGGGTTCACCACTTACTTTGATTATAAAAAAAATAATTGTCATGCCAATTTTAATCAAATACAGAGACAGTTTTGAGAATTTCTAAATAAAATATGAGATGACACGTTCTTTTAAGAGCCTTTTTGGTTCTGTATTTACTACAAAGTACATCTCAATATATAACCATCGACTAACATTAAAATAAAACAGATACAAAAACGAGCTTTACCAAAAATGAGACTTAAAGGATATTTGTTAAAATCACAGAAGCCCTTCTAATTATCCCTGGGTGGTATTACAAAGTGGCATCAAATAAAATATTGAACAAGATGCTAGGATACGCTAGAGGTAGGTACTCCCCGAGTGTCTCAAATCATAATAACAAACAATCTCCATCCACTCTTGCCGCCAAGAGGTCCCCAGGTCCTTGTAAATCCACCGCCATCTAATTCGCCAAAAAATGGTCCTAGATGGGCCAATAAATTTCAACCTCCTTCTTTCAAATGTTCCAAAAATTTGCTTTTATTCTGGAAAATACTTATTTCGACTAAATTTCTCCTAGTTTGGAAATGTTCCCCAGAATATTGATAATTCTGCCCTAGCTTCTAGAAAATTTCACATAGCCAAAGACCGGGTTCTCCTTATCAAAAACAATAAAATAAATTTTATTAAATGCTAATTGTAAGTAAAAAAAGAAAGAACTTCCAAGGGTTCTCCAACTACTTTTTTGAGCCTCTCTTTTCCCTATAGAATTAGACATTCCCCTGGTCTCTAGGCAAGATTCATCAGAATAGTTGAACCCTTGGAAGCTTTCTTTCATTCAAGTGTTCCATACATTTAAAGAGAGGGAGGAGACCTATCATACTCTAGAGCAAGGAATACTTGGATGGCCAATCCTTTACACAAAGGTTCTCTGTAAAATTCACCCATTTTATGACAATTATGTTTCTTATGATATAAAACTACCCTCCGCAGACATTTCAGCGATAATAGACATCTCCAGATACCACTTTCTTATATTATCTGTGATTTCAATGGAAGGCATATAAGGGTATTTAGGAGATCTATGGATACAGAAGTGTATGCATATTGTAGTGTATTTGCATATTAATAATGGATATGCAAATGTCCTGTTTTGCATAATGCTTTTCATATAATTGTGTATATAAATAGCGACAGTTTTTAGCTACCAGCAGTCAGTCAATTTATGTAATAAAAGAGATTACTGGAGTCCGTTTTTGCCTCAGCCTCGACACCTCACTCTTGGCTACCTCCCAACCTATAAGGATAGAACATATATAATAATAAGAAAATGTATATTTTTTTTGTTGTGTTTGTGCGCGTGTATATTTTGAGAAACATAAGTGTCATAAAATATGTATAATTTATTCGTTACACACTCATGGATAAAACTTGGAGAAGTTGTACCTTTTAGCATGTATATCGGGATTCAGACAATAACTCTGAAAGATATTTGATGCACAGTGATCTTTATTGAAGACACACGATATAACCAAGTGTGAACAAAATTACCTCTGTCTCCTTAAAAAAAAAAAACGACAGGCGACATCATTTCAATATATACCAGGTCTATTAGTATGAAACGCGAAAATTTTCAGTGATTTCAAAAGTTCACCAATTCCATACAACAAAATATTTTTTATTCAAAGTAACTGCCCTGATTAGCTATACACTCGGACCACTTTTCAGGCAATTTTCGAATTCCTTGTCTGAAAATTTCTATTCCTTTTGAGTCGAACCAGTCAACAAGTCATTTTCGGAGTATGTCTATGTTCGAAAATTCCTGTTTTTTTAGGGCGTGTCCTAAAGATGTGAAAAGGTGGTAGTTCGACGGCGCTAAGTCTGGTGAGTACGGCGGGTGGGGTTAGAGTTCCCAGCCCAAGTCTTTTATGGTGTTTTTGACCACCGTAGCGTTGTGGGCTGGAGCGTTGTCATGCTGCAGTATCAGGTTGTTGTGCTTTTCACGCCATTCCGGTCTTTTTCATTCAACGCCTCTCTCAAACTGTGCATTTGTTGTTCGTAGCGACTAGTATTGACCATTTTGCCAGGTTTCAGGAGCTCGAAATATACTACGCCGGTCTGGTCCCACCATATGCAAAGCATTGCCTTTTTTCCGAAGCGATTGGGCCTAGGCGTCTGTTTTGTAAATTGGCCGGGCAGGCCCCACGACTTTTGGCGCGTAGGATTGCTGAAGTGGATCCATTTCTCATCAGAAGTTACGATTCGGTGCAAAAATGACTTCTTTTCATGCCTGGCGAGCAGCCTTTCGCAGGTTACCAGACGCCGTTATTGCTGCCTTTCGCTCAACTCGTGGGGGACCCATCTGGAAAGCTTTTGGGTCATTCCGAGGCTGTTTAAACGTAGAGAAACAGCACCTTGAGACACCTGGAACTGTTTTGCGAGTTTCTCCTGCATTTGGGTACTGTCCTCATCCAACAAAGCTTGCAGTTCAGCGTCCTCGAACTTTTGGGGCGGTTTTCCATGTGGTTCATTATCAAGTTCAAAATCGCCATTTTGGAATTTTTTAAACCACCTGTAACACTGCGATTTGCTCAGAGCGTGGTCGCTGTAAACTTCCTCGAGCATTCGGTGGGCTTCAGTGGCACTTTTCTTCCAGTTAAAGGCGAACAACAAAACTTCCCGCTAATGGGCACTTTTTGGCTCGGAAATCGCCATTTTCCACAGGCTCCAGAAAATTTTCACGATTTGAATTTTTCTGAAACTGCACGCATGCTGATGCCACGTGAGTCAAAGAACAAAACGCCTACAACAGCGCCACCGTCGGCTCAAATAAAGTTGCACAGCGGCCTCTGGCGCCCATTTTCGCGTTTCATACTACAGTAATCCCTCGTTATCACGAACTCGGATTATACGAACTCTCGGTTTGCGCGAACCGTTTCTTTCCCCCCGTTAAATTTCAATGCTTTCCAAAGAGATTTTGCCGGTTAAGACGAAATATTCGGTTATGACGAAATACGAATTAAATTTAGCCCCCAGCAGAACTAATCAATCGGTTAAAACGAATTCTAATATGTTTTTAAAGGCGAGTTATAAGTAAAACAATAAACTATTAAAACAACAAAAACGCCGTTGATATCAAGTATTGGCTCTCTTTGTCTTTTGTGTAAACATTCGTCCTTTGTTTGTTATGGTGACTCATTTTCTATAAACCATCCCCTTGGGGTCGTTCCATGTACTCAATCAGTGGAAAATTTCGACTCTATTGTGCCAGTATTGCTGTTTTTCGCGTTCAAGTGCCATTTTAAGTCAAGGCTCGTTAAAAATGCCTTACTTGGGATAGAATCCGAGCAAACAATAGTAAAATGGAATATTTTGCAGGCAATGCGTGCAATGGCTGCTTCATGGGACTCTGTATCTAGTCAAACAATCAAAAATTGCTTTAAAAAAGCTTGGCCAACTGTTGAAGGCAAAACAGCTGATTCGTTTTCACTTCCAGAAACAATGCTTGATGAGCCTGAAGAATGGACCAAACTCCCTTCAGCTACAAACCCAGCTGAGACTTTGACTTTCCTGGAGTATGTTGCCCTGGATGAAGGGTTGGAAATTTGCGGTTCACCCGAATTAGAAGAAAAGATGAAAGAAGAAGAAGAAACAGAAGACGATGAGGTGAAAGAAGAGATAATGATGCCTACTAGAGGGGAAGTAATCGCGGCCCTCGAAACCCTCCAGAAGCTGTCCAAAACCTCTGCGGATATTGATGTACATTTTGAAGATGACCTGGATAAAATAAGAAGGGAGTGTCTGAAACATTGCCCAAAAACCCCAAAAAACTATAACAGACTTTCTGAAGCCTGCAGAGAAAACCCAGATATAGGATACTCTATGCATACTGCATATGCTGCATACACATAAACATTGTATGTACCAAGTATATTATGTAAGTTGTTTCTTTTGTTGTTCTTTTTTATTTGTGTTTTAAAATAAACTTATATTATCATGTTATTGCCTTACATTGTGATTATATTATCCATATTGTCTTTTAAAATAAAATACTTTATGTACATACATATACATAATTGTTGTTCCTTAAAATTATAAAATATTTTCATTAATATTGTTTTCAAATAAATTTATTCGTTATTCCTCAGAAATGTAGTTTTCTTACTCATCAGTAGTACATAAGTACAACCCCCGGATACCACGAATTCGGTTTATACGAATTCTTTTAAGACGAAAAGGGTATTTCGTTCTCCCGTTGAGTTCGTCTTAACGAGGGATTACTGTAATATACCTGGTATATATATAATATTAAAAATAAAAGAGAGGCATATCCTGACCAGGAGCACATGTGCTTTTCAGATGACAGAGCGCCATCTAGTGGAACAGAAATCAACTAAACATTGATTTAGCCTTTGCCCTGATATTTGACCAACCTAAATAAATGTTGGCCAAATGAGTTGGCCAAATATCAGGGAAGAGGCTAAATCAATGTTTAGTTGATTTCTGTTCCACTAGATGGCGCTCTGTCATCTGAAAAGCACATGTGCTCCTGGTCAGGATATGCCTTTTTATTTTTAATATCAACACCTGACCTTTTTTTAAATTATTTTTTCATATATATATATATATATATACTAGCGGATGTACCCGGCTTCGCCCAGGTTTTTCTCGAGGGAATGTTTGTAGTCTAGTAATAAGAAAATATACTACACCTAAAAACTATCAGAGAAAAGAGAAACCACGGAAGGTGAACAGAAAAATGCTTACAATGGATGTTATGTTTACGATATCAAGTTAAATAAAAACAAAGATAAAATTTGCATATGTTGGTCACTATAAATTTGTATATTTGTTAGGCGAAATTAGAAACATGATAAAACAATTGGGTATTTAAAAACAAATGTAGAAATAAAAGTTGAAGTATAATAAACAATGTTAAAGATTAGTTTTAATTATTAATCAAGATTGTGTGTGAATATGTGAGAAAGATGTAATATCGTTGTTGTTTTCTTGGCCGACTGTTTTACATATGGTGTTATCTTAAAATTGCTTGTTTTGAATATTTTTTAGATTGAGATTATTAGCTAGTATGTAAAAAAATTAACTCTGTTGAAATTTAATTTTGTATTTATATATAAATAAAATTAACTCTGTTGATTTTTTTTTTGTATTTAATCGATAACAGCGAAGTTACGCATGTTAATGTTAGGAAATATATTTTGATGTTAAACAAAACCTGCTCCATCTCGTTTTACATAAATGTTGAAAATTTGGTTGAAATTGATGCATTGTAACGAAAGTTTTTAGTGATGTACACTTATGAAATTTGCATTTTATTAATATAGACTAGCGGATGTGTACCCGGCTTCGCCCGGGTTTTATCTGAGTGAAAGTTTGCCTAACGAATATTATTGAAAATAATTTTCCGGAACATAGACTATTATGATAATAATGATAATAATATTCATTACATCATATTTTTTATTATATATTTATATAATACGAATGGCCCGGGCAACGCCCGGGTTTTACCCGAGTGCGTATATATTTTAAAAACGTTTTAATTCAAATACTATTCGTTACAATTATAAATTGGCGCCATGGATGTCACTCTTGTGAAACGTCCCGTTCCAAACTGTGTGTTTTTAAAATGTTTTAATTAAAATACTATTCATTACAATTATAAATTTGAACGATAGGCTCATTATTTCTTTATACCGTTATTATACCGTTATATTATATATATTATATATATATTACACGTTATTTGTTTTCTTGGCCGACTGTTTTACATATGGTGTTATCTTAAAATTGCTTGTTTTGAATATTTTTTAGATTGAGATTATTAGCTAGTATGTAAAAAAATTAACTCTGTTGAAATTTAATTTTGTATTTATATATAAATAAAATTAACTCTGTTGATTTTTTTTTTGTATTTAATCGATAACAGCGAAGTTACGCATGTTAATGTTAGGGAAAAATATTTTGATGTTAAGCAAAACCTGCTCCATCTCGTTTTACATAAATGTTGAAAATTTGGTCGAAATTGATGCATTGTAACGAAAGTTTTTAGTGAACAACACTTATGAAATTTGCATTTTATTAATAATATACTAGCGGATGTGCACCCGGCTTCGCCCGGGTTTTATCCGAGTGAAAGTTTGCCTAACGAATATTATATATTATGAAGTATAATAAACAATGTTAAAGATTAGTTTTAATTATTAATCAAGATTGTGTGTGAATATGTGAGAAAGATGTAATATCGTTGTTGTTTTCTTGGCCGACTGTTTTACATATGGTGTTATCTTAAAATTGCTTGTTTTGAATATTTTTTTAGATTGAGTTGAATGAATTGCTGAATTTTTTTTTTGTATTTATATATAAATAAAATTAACTCTGTTGATTTTTTTTGTATTTAATCGATAACAGCGAAGTTACGCATGTTAATGTTAGGGAAAAATATTTTGATGTTAAGCAAAACCTGCTCCATCTCGTTTTACATAAATGTTGAAAATTTGGTCGAAATTGATGCATTGTAACGAAAGTTTTTAGTGAACAACACTTATGAAATTTGCATTTTATTAATAATATACTAGCGGATGTGCACCCGGCTTCGCCCGGGTTTTATCCGAGTGAAAGTTCGCCTAACGAATATTATATATTATGAAGTATAATAAACAATGTTAAAGATTAGTTTTAATTATTAATCAAGATTGTGTGTGAATATGTGAGAAAGATGTAATATCGTTGTTGTTTTCTTGGCCGACTGTTTTACATATGGTGTTATCTTTAAATTGCTTGTTTTGAATATTTTTTTAGATTGAGTTGAATGAATTGCTGAATTTTTTTTTGTATTTATATATAAATAAAATTAACTCTGTTGAATTTTTTTTTGTATTTTATCGATAACAGCAAAGTTATGTATTTTAAAGTTAGGAAAAATATTTTGATGTTAAGCAAAACCTGCTCCATCTCGTTTTACATAAATGTTGAAAATTTGGTCGAAATTAATGCATTGTAACGAAAGTTTTTAGCGAACACCACTTATGAAATTTCCATTTTATTAATATAGATTTATCCGAGTGAAAGTTTGCCTAACGAATATTATATATTATGAAGTATAATAAACAATGTTAAAGATTAGTTTTAATTATTAATCAAGATTGTGTGTGAATATGTGAGAAAGATGTAATATCGTTGTTGTTTTCTTGGCCGACTGTTTTACATATGGTGTTATCTAAAATTGCTTGTTTTGAATATTTTTTTAGATTGAGTTGAATGAATTGCTGAATTTATTTTTTTTTGTATTTATATATAAATAAAATTAACTCTGTTGATTTTTTTTGTATTTAATCGATAACAGCGAAGTTACGCATGTTAAAGTTAGGAAAAATATTTTGATGTTAAGCAAAACCTGCTCCATCTCGTTTTACATAAATGTTGAAAATTTGGTCGAAATTGATGCATTGTAACGAAAGTTTTTAGCGAACACCACTTATGAAATTTGCATTTTATTAATATAGATATATAATATTGTTGCATATGATCCTGTCGATATAAGAATAAGCTGGCAGTCGTTCGTGAGGCGAGTTTTGATGTTATTCCTACACGTGGACAACAAGAAACAGAGGCAGGGCTAGATGTTAACACCGAGCTGGTCGGAGACAGCTCACGGGACAGAGGTGGAGGCCATGACACAAACCTGGATACCTAACATCGAGACATGGAGAGAGAGACAGAAGCGGTCTGCCGATGGACACACTGTAGCACACACTGCCCTGACTCACTGAGCTAACACTATTCTGTTAACCCCCTGGAAGCCCTGGAGGGGGGCTCCACCTGGGCATCAGCTATTTCCTTCCTCTCTGCCTCGCAGCTGTCCCCAGCTGACCACTCTTGCTTTTTTTTATTTTGACGTCATCATTTTGAGTTTAAATACAAATAAGGGTGATACAGGTTATACTAATAAAGATATAGCATATATACGTTTTGTAACCCCAAGGAGAATCCTCTGTAAGACCTGTGTGTCTTAATAAAGGCTTTTGTGTGTGTGTGATATAGCATATATACAAATATGGTAGTGGTAGCAAATAGAAGCAGTGTACATTTTATAGGAGGGCATGATCTTATAAAATTTTTGGCTCTAACTAATTAGAGGATATGTGAAATATACAAAAAGAGTCATTATTATACAGTTTAAAATATACGATATATATACTACTCTGATCAAAATGTTTCGACACTTTGATCATAAAATCCTGAAAACTCAATATATTTTCTCCCGGTTTGTGGCAAACGCAAGCGTCGCTCTTGGCTTGGAGACCTGCCAATTTTCAAAAACCACGCGCCACAACAGCGCGAGCAGCGGCTGTTCGAAGTGAAGCCATTTTGCCCGTGCTTCGATTTCGTTAGTCACCGAAATGGAGGATCAACGGATTTGCATCAAGTTCTGTGTGAAAAACGGATTCAAGGGTGCCGAAATATTTTAGATGTTGCAAACAGCCTACGGGGATGCCGTCATGAGCCGAAGACGAGTTTTCGAGTGGTACAAGCGCTTCAAGGAGGGTCGGGAAGAGACCGCCGACAATGAGCGTCCACATCAACCACGCCTGAAAAAGTGGACAAGGTGTTGGAACTAGTGCGCGAAGACCGACGAATAACTGTCAGGGAGGTCTCCGAAGAAGCAGGGATATCATTCGGGTCGACTCAATCGATAATGAAGGACATTTTGGGAGTGGGAAGACTCACGCCGTTCCCCAAGTCCCCCATACAGTCCCGATTTGGCCCCCTGCGACTTCTTCCTTTTTGGAAAGCTCAAAAAAAAAGTTAAAGGGTCGGAAATTTCAGAGCATAGAAGAGATCAAAGTGGAATCGAAGAAGGCCATGAAGGCGATCCCGAAAACAGACTACCAGAGGTGTTTTGCTGACTGGAAAAAAGGTGGCTGAAGTGCATCGCGGCCAACGGGGACTACTTTGAAGGGGACAATTTGAATTTGGTAGAATAATAAAGTTTTTTTTTAACATATGATCAAAGTGTCGAAACTCTTTGATCAGAGTAGTATATTTATATATATTGAACCCTGTCAAATTTATTCGACTAGAATTTTCTTCAAATTAATCGCTAATTTCATGTTTATAAATATAAAGGAGCCCTTATACATGCTATGGTAGCTCCTGTCTAATTACAAACCCTCAGCTAACAGCAGGATGTGCTGAATTGGCGCGGTCAGTGCTAGGCGGCTAAATTTCATTCCCAATTCCTACAGATATAAATTATCTCTTTTCATCGAGGGAGAGGCAGAGCTAATAAAAATGCTATAAAATCTGGAGCCTCGAGATTGGACGATGATGGAGAGAAACAGCTGGTTCCATTACTGGAATCTGTTTTCTTTAATTTGACAGTTGACCCAAGTTTGGACAGAAATGTTGAGATCACTATTTACAGTTCAATATCTCGGTTAACTCTTCCTTTATAAAATCAGTCACCTATTATTTGATAAATTTCGTATAAACTATCTATTCGTTTAACGTGGATTATAAATTATATGGATTCATAAAATTTGTTTGTGCCAACCTTTTGCTTACGATTTATGGCATTTCAAACTTATCTTGATTCTTTCTCTAGAACTAATGATTAGATTTTACAATCTAATAATTTATGAATTTACATAAACGATTTTTAAATTGTTCTATATTTATATAAACTAGAACATAAGTTTGTTATAAGAACGGGTATAGAAAGACAGCCACTTCTAATCCTTCTTAAAGTTTTACCTTAGAATATAAAGTTTTACATTAAATATATGTGGTAACCGAGAGGGCAGTCAGGTGTGAAGAGCTTTCCAATACCTCTCTGCACATTCGAATACCTTTAACAGTTTTCATAGAGTACGGCAGTCGTGGTCGAGGCAGAATGGAAGACTTGGGATTGTCCACACAAAAAACGAAAGCACTGTTGCACTGGGAAAGTTCCGCAAACAGAAAGAGTTGAGATAAGCAGCAAGAGATGGAGAGGGTTGAGAAGATGATGTCTTACTGTTCTATGATGCCATGGTCAAGCCTCAAAGGATAAAGGGACATAGGCTCCTGCGAACATGGAAGTGGCGATCCATTTCCGGGTTTCTAGGGGATTTTATAGCCGTAAATGCGGAAATACTGGGCATTCGTCTGAAGCAATACTGGGGAAGATCATGAAAGAGAGGTCATTGAACTCTTTTAACGACCTTCTGGAAACTTCTGACATCTTTAAGCCTCGTTCTTACATGTTGTTGGACTTCTATATCTCACTTTCTGCTATTTAAATCAATTCTTATTCTATTACACAGTTTTATTTTATTATCTTCAGTTTGTACAGAGTACATTACATATTGTGATGCAATGGTTCATGTCAATCACGCGTACAATTAGTTACAGAGGTGTTTCTATTATACAACACGTTTTACCTCATATAATCTTGTTATATTATACACCAAATTATATGGTTGGTTCAAATTATATATATAGGCTAAAAATGAAGTACAGAGCATTATAAACCCTTTGCACATGTGACGGGAAATTTCAAAAATAATTAAGAAGTATGATATTTTGTTCACTTGCGTTTTTAGCCGGATTGAGTGAATTGTGCAAAATTTCAGACTTATACATAATCTAGACGTATAATAAAAATTGATCCCAAAATTTGTAATGAAATATAGGAAAAATAGTCTTTACTTACTAACCCGTCCACCCAGAAGCATGGAATTTTGTAAACTTGCAATTCCATCAGGTTTGAAAAAGCGTACTAAATTTCAGACTTTTTAGATCTTTTTAAGCATATTGAAATTCGATCACAAAATTTGAAAGAAAATATAGAAATAGGTCCATTCCCGACTACCAAGAAACCTAAAATTGATCTACTTACAATGTAGTCAGGTTTTGAACAAGTGTAAAAATTCCAGACTTCTGAGTGCTCTGTAAATACAAGTGTTAAAATTTGAGTTTTGTGAACATATAGACATGGAAGCAAGTTAAATGAAAGATTGTAAAAAGGTTACATTTTTATTTAATATATATATTTTTCCACATAAATCCTAAATAAAGAAAATAAATGCATGATGATATTTTTGAACAAATAAATTGATATTTATCTTGAATTTTAGCTGTTTTTTTGCTTGTAATTCCAAAAATTTTGGAGATAGAATATTTAGATTTTGTCCTCCTTTGAGGTATTGAACAATCGCTGAAAAAAATCCAGGTCACAAAAGTTTCCTAGTTCAAATCGTACATTACCCATACACACATGGCCCGCATCTCTCCACTTCTTTTCTTCTCTCGTTTTTAACAGGGAGTATTCAATTTTTTTAGTTCTCCTCCAAACCCCTTCATTGGTGACTGTGTGTGACTGTTTTAATCTCTACTCTGGGGGGAGACAATTAGGATAAAGGTAGATAGAAATCGAGGCATTTAATAATTGGCACATTTATGTGTTTCTAAAAATGTAATTAAAATTTGCCTGAATGAAACAAACTTCCATCTTATCAGTCAGATAAGACCTATGCGAATTTACACCATTATTTAAGACACACTTTGTTCCATAAGAATTACTGTTTGAAATAGTATTTTCTTGTTTCTCTAAATGCGAAATTTGTGAGTAGTTATGTGAATTTTCATTTTTATTGAATATTTTGTGCATAAATTTGCGATGTAGAAAGGTACTGTGTATACGGATAGAAACGTTGTTTGGGAGCAAGGAAATTAGGAATTATCCCTCACACACCAAGATCTGCGCGGGAATCCAGAGTACCCCGAGAGGAAATAATTCGGACAATTAACGGTTCCATTATTGCCTAGGGCAATTAGCGGGTCACCTTGGTCTGACCATTGATTGGTAGAGCAGGGTGAATGTGTACACTGGTCTGTTGCTGACGTCCAGATTGGAACAGTAGCTTTTAACGAAGCATTTTCGTAAAATGAGAAAAACTCTTTTGCTGTGGCAAGAAATTTACACCCTATCTTAATTTTATTTGATATGAAAAATAAACCCATCCTGGAGCTCCAGCTAAAGTAGCATGTGATTATCTTTATGCATAATAATAATCGTGGTAGTAGGATCAAAGTCTTTCGCACTACATTTCACCTGAAGGGAGAGAAAATGTATTACCATTACCTGAAGACTGGCTATTATCTTGGAGATTGAGGAGGGACACCAGTCTTAGAACTTATTCATCTAAATAAATCTGGCAAATTCATTGATTTGATTCTGTGCGATTTTTACGGAGAAGTTCAAGAATATTTTGATCCATTTAAACGAGTGATATACCCTTTTCGCAAACGAATGTCGTATAGATGGACATTTTGACGGGAGGAAATTTATCGATAAAAAGAAAGAATAATATTCTAATCCAAATTGGCCGTTTGAAACTATCCTCCATCTCTCGGCAAGCTAGCAGACAACACCAGCTCAGACAGATTCTGAACGCTAACCTAGGAACCATGGGTTCTGATATCACAGATCGACAATTTCATATTTCATCAAGAGTGAAATTTCACGAATTGATAAAATATTCAGGATTTAACAAAGTGGTGTTTAGCTGACAAAGTTACCTGACCAATTCAATGAACAGAATATACACAGAAATTTATCAGGAATAAATTTTATCTATAAAAGAAAAGAAGCCGCTTTCCCATCAAATTTTTATGAATATTGAAATTTTTGATATATTTGTCGTTAAATGGCGAATATGTCGCCAAATATCTCGTAAACGTTGAAAGGTGTCTCTGGGGAATGAAAGTCGGGAAGGAGAAGATTCTTGAAACTGATTTGACAATCCTACTGATATCTTGTAAAGTTGTATTCGGTGTGTGGCATGAAAATCTACTTTAAGTGAAAAATTGCTTCTTTAAAATGGGACGATGTGTTTATCATGCCTGGCAATGGGGCCAAATTTCCATTTTACATCAAAAGGAGATTCTACGGCGTAAGGACGATAATTCCTGGTAGCCTTTCTGAGTGTTTCATAAACAAAAACGAAGCAGTTGCATTCAAATGAATATGCAAATATCAGAAGGCTAATATAAGTTTCCTTTACTTTCCCTTTATAATAGACTGAATGGTCAAATATTATAAAAATACACAAAAAATCTAAATTTTTATGCCAGTGATAGGAATTTAAAACAACCTTAATTCACAAATAACTCTAAGACACACGAAAAAGAGAGAGAGAGAGAGTAAAGAAAAATCAAAAGAATAACAGATCTTCGAGTATTTTCTGTGGATTGGAACCAAACTGCATTTGAGGATGCTAAGATATGTGTAGGTTCGAATTATCAAGTCCAAGGTTGGCTAGGAATTTATGGCTCAAACTTCTCACCTCCGCCTTTGTTCTTTACAAATATCAATACTTTATTACAACATTTATTTCTCTATGAAGCATACTAACTAAAGGTGCTATAGAACGAAATAATGGCTTCGATTTTAACGTCAGAGGAAGGCAGTTATTCTCGAACCTTTATTTTCAATTAAACCTTGTGTAATATATACCCACACATAGAATTGATGAGTGCCTCAATCTAAAATAATTGTCTATATTCTTACTTTAAAAGAGAAAAATAATTCAATTTTAGCTCACAAATGGAATTTGCTGCTGGAAATATATTTGCTCTGGGTTCGTGACTTATTATTGAATTTTTCAGAACTGATTTCTATTTATTGGATTTTCTGGGCCCTGGTTTATAGGCCTGGGAATACAGTAGCTGTTTTGGTTTCTTCTTAAATACCACGATTTTATAATCTAATTGAAGTAATTTTTTATGGAATTAAGAAAAATTACGATAAAAAAATCAATACAAGTATAGAAACTGAAGTAACAATAAATTAATTAGTAAATTAAATTTTATTGCCATCTATCGTTAAAATTTTACACAAATAAATTTACTGGCAATGCGTTTCTTTTAAATATCATCAAATATTATCTCTATATTATATGTATGTACCTCTACAGACCTATAAGCTTATGTCCATATTTCACTAAACACCCCTAAGCTGCCTTCCATAGAAAATACAGGGTATATAACAAAACCAGTCCAATACAATAGTAGAGCGGTCTAGAGATTAATTTGGCGAAACCGCTGAGAGGGTTCACTACTGATGAGCCAAGCCCTCTCATTCAATAACTCATATCATTGCAGTAAGGTCTGTAGAGATAATATTTGATGATATTTAAAAGAAACGCATTGCCAGTAAATTTATTTGTGTAAAATTTATTAAATAAATTGGAATTAAGGGATCTGGAAGGAAAATGCTGAGCACTGGATAAAGAAATTGCTAACTGATAAATGCAATTATAAAGTTGAAGGAGGATGGTATGCATGTACCAAATGCATTAGAACAATGTATAATTGAAGGGAGAGGTGCCTCCTCTGGTACATGAATATCATCCTGTCGAGAAACTTTATTCTATCTAAAAATCGGCCCCTGAAATTTCACCAGCTTAAAACCTTTTTGGTAAATTCGACCGAATTTATAAATCCTCTCCTAGGATGTAATAACAGACAAATTTTAATTTAATTAAAATATTTAATAAAACAACAATAAATATATATATTTATGACTATACATATAATAAAAACATGGAAAAGTCAGGTGTTTATATTGTCGCGGAGATAAATAAAGCGAAAGCAAATTTGGGAATAATTAATTTATTATAAGGGGTATTTATAGGGAGAGAGAGAGTGTACAACTTACCCCAAGTTAAATATAATCCTAATGAGCGGCGTCAGCCACCGTCCCTTTTTCCTTATTTACAGATCAGCTTCCGAGAACCCCTCACACCTGTGGTCCCCCCCGGGGTCCAGGGATGATTGACAGGTGTCCCATCTGGATGGAGCTTCTTGAAAATATTTAAAACTACAACAAAGGCATATCCTGGCCTCTAGCATGAATATTTGCCGCTCTGCCATCTAAAATGCTTATGTAGCGGTTTGTTGATCATTTTTCTCATGAACAGCGTAATTACGCAAATTTGGTCTTAAATACCAATTTCTTGATTTCTCAGGAAGTCTCAAGGACCAGCTTGCTCGTTGAGGTACAGCCTGCACCACGCTGATGAGGGCCAACCACCCGAAATGCGTACGTGGTTGGCTTTTCTTGATTTATTAAGAAAACGGTTGGCCTGATACACTGGCCACAAAAATTGCATCACCTATAAACACTTTAGCAAATTTTCAGAAAAATTGCATACTTAATAAGAACATTAAGGCATTCAATGTTAATATTTTGGGACCGTAACTCAAATTATAAGTGCATTAAAATAGCCTTTTTTATTCATTAAAGAGTAAATATATTTAAATTAGCCTCCTAGTTTATCAATAATTAAAATTATATTATTTTAAATTTTCAATATCATATTTAATTTACAGAATTCCAAGGCATAAAAAGAAGGTGTCATACAAGCAAATTTCTGATATTACAAGAGGCAGGATCATAAGCCTAAGAGAAGATGGAATTTCGACTAAAGAAATTGCTATGAAAGTAGGCTACAATCAAAGTACTGTTGTAAGGATTTGGTATCGGTGCTCAGAAAAAGAGAAGAGTTATAAAAACCTGGCTCAGGTCGCCCTAGAGTAATAGCAGAGAGTGAGGGTAGGAGGATTGGAAGGATGGTTGTAGTAGACAGGACAACAACTGTACCAAAGATTCAAGCCGCTTTACATATGCAGAATGGACCATCTCTGAACACCGTTAATAACCGTCCTATTGAAGAAGAACTCTGTAGTCGCCGGCCTTTATTAAGAATTCCACTCTCTTCCAGACACAGAAGCGACAGTCTCAGGTGGTGTGAAGAGAGACGTTTTTAGACTCAAGAATGGCATTCTGTCTTTTTTTTTTCTGATGAATAAATATTCAATTTGGGGTTTCATGACGACAGGATACATGTTAGACGTAGGCCTCAAGAAAGATTCCATCAGGATTGTATTATGGAAAGGTATACAGAAAAAACTATTGGCTTTATGGTGTGGGGTGGCATCAGCTATGAAAGTAGGACCCCTTTAGTTAATTCTAGGCACAATGAATGCTCAGCTATACATTTCAGATTATTGCAACCTGCTGTCTTACCATTTCTCGAGAAGACTAATAATGTTCTTTTCCAAAAAGGTAATGCCCAACCACAACAGACAACATCTCACGAGCCTTTTTAAAAATGCTGACATCCTTCCGTAGCTGTATGTTCCCAGAACTTTCCCTAATTAAGCATGTATGGGACATGATGGGGAGGAAAATTTGGCAATCTTTACAGCCAGGTAATCTTAAAGATTTTCGTCGAAAAAATGAATTTGCTTAGTCTAGCATCCGACAAGTAACCATAAGAACTCTATGACAGTGTATCTCACCGTGTAGCTGCTTGTAAATGTGCCGAAGGAGGACACACCAAATATTGATAAAGGTTGTTTATCTCAATAAATTTACATGCTTTTAAAAATATTCAATCAATTATTTCTCACATTATACTATCAAATAGCTCACTAATCTTTAGAAAATTAACGTAAATATTTTCTATAAGTGATACAATATTTTTTTTTGTGGTCAGTGTATCATGGAAGAAGCCTAAATCAACGTCTTGTAGATTTTTGTTCGACTATATGGCGCTCAGCCATTTAAGATGCTCATTTGAGCGGTCAGAGGAAATATCCCTTTTATGTTATATATATATGATATCTTTCTTCTTCTTTCTTATCTCCACTCAATCATATTAGGGTATCAAGCTTTGACAACCATCATGACTGGATGAAGTAGAATGCGTCTGCCTTTGTCATTAAGACTGGGAGCACTACTCAGTGGAAGGGTGACTTAGCTCCAAAAGAAATGGCCGCCTCTGACATGAGGAACAGACGCCATGTGCAGCTGCTCCTAACATGGAGTACAAACGCTACTCATCCTGTGTCCCTGGATTAGGAGCGCTTATAGGGTACTATCAGCCGGGCCAGCTGAACCCAGGTTTTTTAGTGAGCTTGTTACTGCTCCCCCTCCTCCTTTTTCATCCGGGTTTGGGACCGGCAAAGGCGGAGTTTATAATATATTTAATAACTTAAAATAAAACAGGTTATTAATGTTTCAAAATAAAATATTTAGCATTTTAAAATATTTAGCTGGGGGTAAATTGATTTTAAATCATAAGGGTTTATATTTATTTGGGTATATTTGGGTGTCTAAAATATACATAAAGAAATAAAATATATTTGAAATGAAGGCGATAAAAACGTGGTGATTTTCTTTCAATGGTAAAAATACAAGCTTTCAGGCAAGAATGCCCTTCTTCAGGTTACAACTTGGAAATATTTTGAACTATGAATATGAAAGATAGCCCAATACAGTAGGTAAATAGTTCAGCTGGGGGGATTGGCGAACTATTTACCTACTGTATTGGGCTATCTTTCATATTCATAGTTCGAAATATTTCCAAGTTGTAACCTGAAGAAGGGCATTCTTGCCTGAAAGCTTGTGTTTTTACCATTAAAAGAAAATCACCACGTTTTTATCGCCTTCATTTCAAATATTATTGCGTGGCTACGTCATGTCTGATCCTAACTTCAAATAAAATATATGTCATAATATTAGTACTTTATAATATATACGTTGGTGATCTTATTTGATTGCCTTAAAGGTTCTCGCTCCTAACTGATTTCTAGCTTAAATTTTGCAATACTTTTTTTGACGAGTTTTTAATTGGGGTGTTGAATGAATGAAAGAGAAAACCTGAGATTCTGAACGCTGCTGATGATCCACTGCTTTATACCGGGAAAATACTAACATTGACTAAAATATATGTTAAACTCAAAAAAGGCATATCCTGACCACGAGCACATGTGCTTTTTAGATGGCAGAGCGCCATCTAGTGAAACAGAAATCAACTAAACGTTGATTTAGCCTGTTCGCTGATATAATATATGAACTATATATATTTTTATTTCGAAAAGCTATAAATGCGAATTCAGAATGTTTAGTTTATTATGAAAATTCAAAACTATTATAGACGCGTATGATTCTTTTAAAAATAAAACAATTTCTACTGCCCTTACTGCAATGGAAAAATTAATAGGAGGGCCTGGCTCATCAGTGGTGAACCCTCCCAGCGGTTTCGCCAGTTTAATCTACCATACCGCTACCGCATTTTTCGATCTTCCTTTTATAGTGATACTGATGCTCGACTCTTGGAATGGGTATTTTAGATGAACTATGGACCTAAGCTTTGAGGACAGCAGAATTACATATCATTATAAATATATGTCGGATCCTGTCAAGTTGTGTAAGATCCTGTCGACTCTCTGTCGGATCGTGTTGAATCCTGTCGACTCTCTGTAGGATTAGGGTTGAAATCCTGTAACAATCCTGTTGAATCCTGGTGAATTGTGTGGTTGGGTGGATTTGATTGGATTGGTGATTGATGGCGCAGTCTTGGTCGAATGGTGGTTTTCCACAGGGGAAGAACGAGCACACCTGGATGGGATAGAAAATAGATCTTGCGAAAGGGAGAGTGATGAGACTGAAGGAGGTACTTTGCCTTTCACATGATGGAGCGGACACTACCTTGGTTGGAGCCTAAGTTGAGCACAACTTGCTTCTAGCACGGTCACCTACACTCTTTTTAACTTCTTGTCCGAGATCATCGTCATTAACTCTCTCGACTTCTCATTGGTGGAGATCCTTCCATGGGCTCTCTGATGATTCGCTATCAGTTGGTCATGCTTAAAGGTGATTGGTTGTTGATTTGTCATGCTTAACTGTGATTGGCTTAGTACCTCCATTGTCGCCATGATTGCAATCTTCCAGGAAGAAGAAGGTCTTTGAACTTAAGTTTTATGGGTCCTGGGCAGTGACCTTTACTTCCTGAATGATGCAATCCTGTTAATTGTTATTCCCTTTTCGCGAAGCCTAACTTTTATTAAATCTTTTGACGATACATTGCATAGATTGTGGTGGGGTTACTAATTGCTATATGCAGATTATCACATATATATAGTTTTATTATCATCATTTAGATCTTCATGAGTGAAATAGGCAAATGTTCGGGTTAATTTATGTAAAGAGGGTGAATATATTCTCGAATGTCGATTGTGCTCTAGTATGTATATGGAGGTGACATTAACAACCTTGCAATAATTTAACACATTGTAGCTATTAAACCTTCTAATATAATGAATTATCTGTGTCACACACAACAACAAATATACGGCGACATTTATCGTCCAGAAATGTGACAGAGATATTTGAACCTTTTGCATATTGCTCAGTAACCATTGATTATCTAAAATGAAAAAAAAAAAAACATATGTAAAATAAGATATATATATTTTATTATTATTATTTTTTTTTGCTTATCCCTAGTACACGTGGTACAGGCCATGATAATCATGGTGGGTATTTAGCGACTGCTTTTACTGTAAGCGCACCACATGTCTACACATGTGAAAAGCAGTTCGACTTTGCACTTGCAAATGTGCCAGAGCCCCGTTTGGTTACTTGCACTCGCTGGTGGGGTTGGACTTTTGCAAGAATCGGGGGCCATTGGAGCATTTTTTTTTAAACAGAAAAAAGTGTCCAATGCGGGAATCGAACCCTGGTCGTAGTGGTAGAAAACCAAACGGTTTAACCAGCCTTTCACCGACCCCCAAGATATTTATGAAATTCATGAACCTTATCCCAGTTTTTCATATCTTGTTAATGTTGAACTTTTTAAATAAAAGTTCTATTAACATATTATATATTTTCTACAATTTTTTAATCCTGACGCATAAATTGGCTTTATTTTTAAAATTCCAATGGGAAAAAATATTTTTTGAGTCAAAATATTTATTTTATAAAATTTATCATGAAAACTAAAAAGGCATATCCTGACTGAGCTCACATGAGCATTTTTAGATGGCAGAACGCCATTTTTTTTCTATTTTTAAAATTATTTTTTCATATATATATATATGAAATATATTATATTAATTTCATATATTATACTAGTATTTAACGTTATGCATGATTATATATATATATATCATGCATAACGTTAAATATAATATGTTTTGAACTTTAAAATACTTAATTAAAATATACAAAACGTGAAAAAAGACTTGACAAATTATTCGACTCTTTTCAGCTTTGTCCGCAACCGATAACACTGAATCCTGCCACCAGCCAGCCAGCCAATGGGGTTGTTGGGTTGCAGACGACGGTCTTCACTGCTAGCCATCCATCAGGCGGAATATATCGGCTGCTTCGTCTTGGCTGATCGAAGCTGCTTGAACTAATGGCCCTTGTTATTCAGCCGCCATGATTGCAGGGGGCCTAGGGGACCGTTCCGCCGGTTTAGGACTAATTCAGGGACCGATTCTCGGGGGAATGGTCAAATTATGCTAATGGGGTGTGGTCATCTTATTTATTGCCCGGGATGGCAGGATTTAGGACGTATAAATCTGACGTAATCCCCATATCTGTGGGGTTCAGGTAGAATCTATAGCTATGAACATGTTATGTACGTGGAGGATATGTCAAATATATTATATATACTTTAAATGTATTTATTTGAAAATTATTTGCATATTCCTCCCTATATATATCTTTGAAGAACATATAAGAATCCGGTTTTCACCAGGAAGATCACCAGATATTTATTTATTTATTACATAACACTATTCTCTATATAGTTAATTGCGTGTGAATACTTGTAACTGCTAGTAAACTATTTTATATACATATTTTCGAAATATTTATGCAAATCGTTTCTGGTATTTGAGAGAGAAATGATTAATATTTACATTTTACAGCACAATATTTTTAAAAGAAAGTATTGATTACATATTATATCATATTTTATAGGTTTTTTGAGCACAATCAATAACATTTAATATATATTTCTATAAATAACTACTAATTTAATAAGGGAAATATATATTGTCAAGCGGCTCAGCGGCTCCAACCACGAGAGGCCCCATGGGATGCCTGTCAATCATCCCTGGACACCGGGTGTGAGGGGTTTTCTCGGAATCTGGTCGGCGGGGGAAGCTGACGTCGCTCATTAGGATTTTCTTTATCTTGGGGTAAGTTGCGCTCTCTTACTCTCCCTATAAATACCCCTTATAATAAATTAATTATCCCCAAACTTGCCCTTGCTTTATTTATCTCCGTGACAATATTATTTACAACTACTAAATCATACACAGTAAAGCCAGAATTTTCAATTCATTAGTGTACTTTAGATCCACTGTACTTAAAATAGTAGTCTCATCTTAGCGTATAGCTAGTAGGATTACGTGTTATATGTCAAACAATATTACTTTTTTTTTTTTTGCTTATCCCTAGTATACGTGGTACAGGCCATGATAATCATGGTGGGTAGTTAGCGACTGCTTTTACTGTAAGCGCACCACATGTCTACACATGTGAAAAGCAGTTCGACTTTGCACTTACAAATGTGCCAGAGCCCCGTTTGGTTACTTGCACTCGCTGGTGGGGTTGGACTTTAGCAAGAATAGGGGGCCATTGGAGCATTTTTTTTAAACAGAAAAAAGTGTCCAATGCGGGATTCGAACCCGAGTCGTAGTGGTCGAAAACCAAACGGTTTAACCAGCCTTCCACCGACCCCCCATATTACTTAATAAAGAATATGAATGGATCATAACAATAATTTGGGCTACTAAGGATATATGATCTCCTGTTGGAATTCAAGGAATTTTGGTAAAATATAAATTTAGTACATATATGCTGTAATGTGTGGAGCCGATATCGCGTCTCAGCGGGATCTTCATCCAACATGCAGTCACAGGCCAGCGCACTAGCCTGAAGAAAGAGGGGGCAGCACCCGGGAAGGTGAAGTGGGGATTCCTGGGATCGCTCTGGTCAATCTGGCAGCATGACGACTAGGTTGCTGTCTTCTCCCTATATACTAACTAGCCGGATGACCCGGGCAACGCCCGTGTTTTACCCGATTGAATGTTTTGATTCAAATACTATTTGTTACAATTATAAATTGGCGCCTTAAATAAATGCATATATTGGTTAATAACTATAGCCTATGTGCTTTATCTGTCTATGTACTGTTGGCTTCCGTAGGCGTCTCTTACTGGGAAAAAGAAAGAGAGGATTCCATTTAGTTATTAACTAATATATACATTTATTTAAGGAGCGACCCGCTCCAACACAATAGTTACAAAACGAAAAAGCGAGTGGGGGGGGGGGGGGCAAAGGTGGCGTGATCGTAGCCAACCAATAGGAGGGCGCCATTCCAAAAAAAAAAAAAGCAAACGGTGACAGATATGACAAATGATTAGGAGATGAAGAATTAAGAACGGATGACGCTCGTAACTGTATATAGAATGGTGATGTCAGAGAGGGCGGACCTGTTTGAGTGTCAGTGTCCAATCAAGGACTGACCTGATCGATTTTTATGTTCTCTTGGATTCTTGGACAATGCCACTGATCTATTATTCGACTTTACTCGGTGCCGCGCCCTTCGGTAGTAGTTTTATTGAATACCATTTACATCAGGCCTGGTGTTTCTATGTAAAACATTCCTATGTACAACATTGTATATGTACAGCAAATATAATACGACATATATATTATAATACATTCGGCCTTTATCCGATTTGGACAAAATTCGGTAGATGTGATATAAATATATGGAAGAAACAATTACATTCTCGGAAGAATCCCATATTTTATTCAGGAGATAGATATACATACGAGGGTGAGGTGAAAGGATCTCGGCCTGACCCAGAGATGGCATTCTATTCGGCAGAAGATAACGTTTCTTCCCTGCGCGCGATGTCATTAGGACAAGTTTCAACTTGTTCGCTAAAATAGTTGTGTAAAAGAGTCTTTGCAGTACATGCTTGCACGTGTTTTGTTAAAATTTTGAAAAACTTGAATATTGTGCAGTTATTAAATTATTCGTTTTGGATGGATTAATCCCTAAATAAATTCATCCGAATTTGACAAAATGTTGGCAGCTGAATTTAAATGTGGTCGTAATTCGTTCGAAGATGACCTACGTGAATGACGGCCAAAAATTGAAACCACACCGAAAAATATCGAAAAGGTGCATAATATCGTGTTGGAGAAAGGGTACGAAACACCTTGCACGAAGAATTAGGAATGCAAAAGCTCTGCGCAAGGTGGGTGCCGCATTTGATGAATGTAGATTGAAAGCAAACGACATTCGCAGCAATGTTTGGACCGATTCAAGAGGGATCCGACCGATTTTGTGCGGCGATTTGTCACCTTGGATGAGACATAGATTCACCATTACATGCCAGAAACCAATCAGCAGTCGAAGCAGTGGGTGGAAGACGGTGGTTGAGCGCCAAAGAAAGCGAAGTCGATCGCATCTTTCCCTGGAAAGGTCATGTCCGGGTGTTGTGGCTTTGCCATCTACCCGAGGCCGCTAGTTTTCTGCGACGGTCTATAGATGGCGTCTAGTTTTTACGTCTATTTTGACGGGAGAGGTGAACCTTATTTTAATGATTAAGCTAAATGTTAGGTGAATACTTCTCTATGTATCTGTCTCGTTTACCACAAAGTTTTACTGCATAGTGTCAAATCTAATGTATCTCAAAGCAAATCGTTCTTTACTTATACCAACATTTCGATCTAGCCCCATTGTACACCAAATTTAAGTATAAGATTGTCGAAAATTGCTTCATGTTTGTAAAATACGCAAAAGACCAATTAAAGCGCTCATTACGATGAAATTGGCGTCTTTAACTTCACGTTCTCCCTGAAAAAAATTATGATTTTTATAAACGAGTTGATTACTACCGGTATCAACATATCGTATTTCATATGCACTTAGTTCAAAGAATTCAAATGCGTACTTGGATATTTTGCAGATCTTTGAATCGAGAAAGCTAAGTAATTATATTCGCTTGTATATTCCATTTTGTAAAATGTACAACTTTAGCACATCTACTTATATATTTGCCTTATTCTGTCTGTTTGTCTGTATGTCTGAAGCTCACGGATATAATGCGCGCCCATTGGCTGCCAGCGAACACGTGGCCTCCCTGCCCCCCTCTAGACAACCCTGTTATCAGCTGTGCGATACATACACCTGTCTATAGTGGCCACTCTAGACAACCCTGTTATCAGCAGTGTGCTGCATCCACCTGTCTATACAGACCACCCTGTCTATAGCGGCCACTCTGGACACCCCTGTTATCAGCAGTGTGCTACATCCACCTGTCTATACAGACCACCCTGTCTATAGCGGTCACCTTAGGCAACCCTGTTATCAGCTGTGTGATACATCCACCTGTCTATACAGACCACCCTGACTATAGCGACCACTCTAGACAACCCTGTTATCAGCTGCCTGTCTATACAGACCACCCTGTCTATAGCGGTCACTTTAGGCAACCCTGTTATCATCAGTGTGTTACATCCACCTGTCTATACAGACCACCCTGTCTATAGCGGTCACCTTAGGCAACCCTGTTATCAGCAGTGTGATACATACACCTGTCTATACAGACCACCCTGACTATAGCGACCACTCTAGACAACCCTGTTATCAGCTGCCTGTCTATACAGACCACCCTGTCTATAGCGGTCACTTTAGGCAACCCTGTTATCATCAGTGTGTTACATTCACCCGTCTATACAGACCACCCTGTCTATAGCGGTCACCTTAGGCAACCCTGTTATCAGCAGTGTGATACATCCACCTGTCTATACAGACCACCCTGTCTATAGCGACCACTCTAGACAACCCTGTTATCAGTTGTGTGATACATCCACCTGTCTATACAGACCACCCTGTCAATAGCGACCACCCAAGACAACGTTTTTAAAATATATTCGCACTCGGGTAAACCCCGGGCGTTGCCCGGGCCATTCGTGTAGTCATATATAATTATGTTCATTTGTACGGCGTTATCTTATTCTTCTTCTAAATATATTTGAATATTATTTTTATTTATATACACCTATCCCCCGATTTACACGGCACTTGTTTTACACGTTTTCGCTTTTACACGGTTTTCCAAATTAGTTTTTTTTGTTTTTGTTTTTATCGCACTATACTAAATGCTACTGTGATTGAACACATTCGCTGTGTACACATCTCACGAGGAATCCCGAGCTTATGTGCTGACTACATATTTTAACCTGTCAATGCATTTTATTTTTTGACGTGACAACGTCTTAAATTAGGTTGCGGCTGGGAGTCACTTATGAAAAAGTGTAACGCCTGGTAACGTTACGATGAGTCACCGAACGAGAGTGCTGCGCGCGCAGCGCTAGAGAATTAGGCGCATTGAATCGGCGCATGCTTGTCTCTGCCTTTGTCTTTCTCGAACGTTCTTGGCGTTGGAAAAACAAGAAAGCGTCATAATACAAGTTCACACGTGTGGTTAAAGTATCGTCAGCTGTGTCTGTAGTGAAAATGTGGAGTGCTTAGATTCGTCATTTACAACAACTACAACAATAAAGGTAAATAATTGTACACTGATATTTCATTATCGTAAACTATGATTGATTGATTAATTGTTAGATTGACACAAAAGTTGAGAAACTGAGTTTATAGGTTATGTCATACTATTGATAAATGTTGATAGTGTTAAGTAAATTATTAGTTTAAAATTAATTAATTAATTAATTATTATTTTACAAATTTTAAATAGTTTCAAATTTATTTAGCAAAAATTTGAACCTTCGATCTGAATAAATGTTTTGATTTTCGAATTGATTCTTTAAAATTACAAATATTAAGAAAAAGTGGCAGATATAAGAAAACTTTATTTAAACTGTGTTGAGCAAGAATTTTAACATCTAATTTAAGTAAATGTTTTAATTTTCAACTTCATCATTTACAATTACAAATTTTATTTAATTTCAAATTTATTTAGCAAAAATTTGAACCTTCGATCTGAATAAGTGTTTTGATTTTCAAATACCAACGCGGCTGGTGGAGTGGCGATCTATCGTAAATTATCATCGACATCTACGGCGGAAGTGTTCCAAGTTGCGATTACAGACGTAACTCGTGTCATTAAAACCAAGGGTGACATGTGCATGACTGAAGTTACTTGCTTCGCCGCTAATACTAGCTTCAAGTTTATACTCGGTGCTGTATATATTCATCCAGGAGCTAGTATGCAGGATATTGGAATGTTACTATGGCAAGGACTCGGTCCGTACATTCACAACAGCCAGTACGTGCCACCGTTCGTGCAAGTTGATTCTAGTATACCGATTCTTCTGTGTGGTGATTTTAACAAAAACGTAAAGCCTGACAACTCGTTTCTTAATATCATGAAAAATACGTATAATCTTGATTGCGTATCAAACGTTTCTAAGTCAACTACGTTAAAAGGAACAACTATCGACTTGACTTTCGCAAGACACATTACAGCAGAAACACTTCCTTTCATTTCATATTTCTCCTATCATCGTCCTATCCTCAACAAAATCACTCAAATAGGAATTAGTTAAGTTTAAGTTTACATGTACAATGTTTTAGTAAACAAAATATATTTCTATAGTTAAAATTTGTGCAATTCTTATTTTCATTCAATTCCTTGTTCCTATTGTGCAATTTAATTATATTCATATCAATAAATATTCTACCGTTGTCACGTAAAATCTTCGCCCGTAAAACCGACTTTACAGGCAGCCATTGTTTCTCAATTTATCCACCTGATCCAAGTACAAAATTCAATTTTTTTTTTATTTCTGTGTACACCTATCCCCCGATTTACACGTTTTTCTCAGGAATGTATCTACTGTGTAAATCGGGGGATAGGTGTATTTATAATATTCATAATCAGATACTCCCCCTACCTCACACACACCTTTTTATAAAGTTTTTTTTTATTCGTTGAACCAGCTATAAACAGTATCTTGAGGGAAGGTTCAACGAAATTAACGCCTGCGACATCAGTTTCATCCTGGTGCACCAGTGTCAAAGATCAAATTCACAATTTTTGGAAAAGAAGTATCATATCTTTGAAATATTGTTGAATATCAAATCTGAGGTAGCGCCCATTATATGTGGCCTGAAAGTAAGCAACTAATTTGCTGCACTTGCTCACCATATTTTAAAATTTATATAGGGGGGTGTAAAATATAATTTCATTCCACCAATTTATAAATATATATACTCAGTAATTTATATAAAGAAATAAAAGTTATTGGATGCTGCTCTCAGTTAATTTGATGAATTTAAACATCTATGAAACCGTTACTAAAGAAAAGCCTAGCTAGGGCTCGTACATTTTCAGTACTGGCGCTAGGAGGCCGTTTGTTTCAATAACTCAGGAGTTACAAAATATGGTTCTGGAAAAATTTAAACTTCTATAATATTGAAAAAGGCATCTCCTTATCGTGCAGCTGAAAGTTGCTGATGACTTGCGCCATCAACAACTTTCAGTTGCACAATAAGGAGATGCCTTCTTCTTAATTTATACACCTTATCCCAGTACAATGTCAAATTTGTACTATTTTTTCACATTCTATAATATGGATATAATTTTATTGAGGTACTTTGAAGCTTGAGGACTCCGTTTAAAGTATTTATTAACATTTTTGATTATCACCCGGCCTCTTTGGCCGTGCGCAAAATATTTTGTCCAATTTGCATACCCTTCTCGGTGTGCGTTTTTTTTTATGTTCTCACGTGCGCTCATTTTTTCTAATTTTTGAACATATATATGTGATGAAGTGTGGTGAGGTCTGGTAAGCCTTGTAGAATCCTGTCGACTTTGCTGTGATAAAGGAGTTGCTGTCTACTTATCTGTGATGAGATCCTGTCGACTCTCGCTATAAGCTGTGGTAACCGGTGGTCAAACCTGTAGTAGCCGAGAGGGACAGTCAGGGCGTGGAGAGTTTTCCAGTACCTCTCTGCACTTTGGAAGACCTTTAACAGTTTTCACAGAGTACAGGCAGTCGTGGTCGAGGCAGAGTAAAAAGCTTGGGAACCACACACACAAAACGAAGAGACACAGCTGTAGTAGGAAAGTTCCATGAACAGATAGGAGTTGAGCTAAACAAGATGGAGATAAGAGTTTCTTACTGTTTTACATGGTCGATGAGGTGGACCTGGCTATAAGCGACAAGGGCTCACGCTGACGATGAAAGGGGTGACTGCCGACTAACTGCGGACTAACTGCGGACGGCTAAAACCGAGGTGTTTATATACCATTCCCGAGGAGGGGGGTTGGAGCTGTCTAAGAATGTGAACTTTGGACGTCTGCACCCTTTGACCTTGATGGCAACGACTCGCTAAATTCCTATTTAGGGTTGTCTCGAATTTAGACGTTTTTGAACTTCTCAATCTTGCTTTAACTTAGCTCTTAATCTATTACATAGTTTTATTTATTTGTCTTCAATTTGTACAAAGTGCATTACATATGGTGATGCAATGACACAGATTAATCATGCGCATAATTATTTATAGATGTGTTTCTATATACAACATGACAATCTTGTTATAAGTAATTATACAATATAGGGTTGTTGGTTTAAATTACCATATATATTTATTTTATAAATAAAATTTATCCTATTGTGGAATGCTCCTTCTTAAAACCATTCATACACATTTCCAATAATATGTTTATTCATTATACAATTAACTATATCATACCTATCTCTATTTGTATAAGGAACATATACATCTATACAATAATTTAAAATTCCAACCTCTCTTGTGTATTCGACTGATGCGATTCCACGAAGCGGAAGGTAAATTGCCTCGGGTCTATCGCCGGAACAAACAAAAGTTGTTGTCATCGGTCACTGCCACGTGGACAGCTCCTGGAGGGAAAGTGACCAGCTGTCTGACGTCACTTCCTGTCAGCCGGAAGACGAATCGGTCATACTGGCGATTATCTTCAGTCAGGCTTGGTGATAAACTGGCCTGGCAGGATTACTTGCTAGGGCCTGCTTCGTTCTTTCAATAGTGCGCTGGGGATTGTCTTTTGTGTGTGTGAAATCTACTTGTATAATTGCTTCTACTTATTGTGTGTACAGAGATTGAATATATTATACAGTCGAACTTGGATAATTCGAACCCCAAGGGACCATGAAAAAATTCGAATTATCCAAAAATTCGAATTAAAAACGGAAATTCTATTTATAGGAAATTCTAGGGACCAAGATAAATATTCGAATTAAAGAGGTTTTCGAATTAAAGAAGTTCGAATTATCCAAGTTCTACTGTATTACTAGAGGTACAGAAGACCGCGGGCGATATATCTTTTGAACAAAAGTAAAACTGTACTGGGATCAGGTGAATAAATTAAGAAAAAGACATCTCCTGATCGTGCAACTAAAATTTGCTGAAGGCTTGCGCCATCTGTCGGAATAAATAGCAACTAATCGTTAATTACTCCAGAATTGGCCAATTTTCCCAATTAGCCAATTAACCTTTTTCTTAAAGACCTAGAAATTCAAAGCAAGGGAGAAGTAAATATTTATTGATGGATTCACAGAAGTTCAAAGACAACGAGGGGTTCGCAAATATTAATTGGAGCACAGGCAGAGAGAAATAAAAGAAAAAGAGGTGCGTGACATTTATTAAGAAACTAGACGGGTGACCCGGGATTGACCCGTGTGCATATCTACCCGTACAAAAGCTACATACCTATACTTTCGAAATTTGCGGACCTATAATGAGGTATTGTTAACAATAGATTATTTAAGGAGCGACCCGCTCCAACACAATAGTTACAAAAACCAAAGAGCGAGTGGGGGGGGGGGCAAAGGTGGCGTGATCGTAGCCAACCAATAGAAGAGCGCCATTCCAAAAAAAAAAAAAGCAAACGGTGACAGAGATGAAGAATTATTAAGAACGCATGACGCTCGTAACTGTATATAGAATTTACACACAGAAGAGTTTCGAAATATTTATCTACAAAAGTACAGAAATTTAAAGAAATAGGCGAAAATATTTATTGAAAAAGGTAGAGAAGTTCTAAAACAGAGGATGTAACCCTTTATTAAAAAAGAACAGGAGTTGAAAGACCAAAATATTTTATTGACAGAGATACCGATTTTTTCCAAGACTTCTGACGTAGATAATTTATTGAAAAAGGTAGAGAAGTTACAAAAAGTGAGCAAACATTTTATATTGACTGAAAAAGAAATGTTCCTAGAAAGAGGAGGCAAATATTTTATTAATACAAAGAAACAAAATATTTAAGATAAAAATTAAAAAAGGTAAAATTGTTCAGAGACACAACTATTATATTGAGAGAGGTAGAGGTATTCCAAGATAAGGATCGCAAATATTTTAATGACATGGTACAGAAGTTCCGAGATAGTAGAAGATAAATATATTTTTTTAAAGAGGTGAAGAATATTCAAGACACGGATACGCAAATATTGTCACAGGTACAGTAAATACAAATCAGGGGACTCAAATATATTGTGGCGAAGAAATATTTTATTATTTAATTTAATATTATTCAATGAAAATATTCAACAGATTATAAAAATATATCACTCTGTATTTTTGAAATCATCTTTAAAATATTTCTTTGCTTGCTTGCTTAAGATTCCCTAGCTGTAGATAGTCTTTTTGGCTGACTTGTTAATAATTGTCGACTCGTCGCTGTGAAGTCATCAATAAATACTTTTACATCTTAGGATATTTCAAGGCTTGATTTCTACGCCACAATATTATTGAAATATTTAAATTAATAAAAAATGCAATGGGATGATAGAGAGAGAGAGAGAGAGAGTTACCTTCTTTATAATTTTCAAGTTATGTTTAAAAAAAAGTAAACTAAATATTTCATCACTTTCCGCAAATGTGGAAGAACTGTTGTTAGACCACCTCATGTCGGTCCAAGTAGGTCAATGGATGGAAATTGTGTGGGCTTCAACCAAACATACAGGAAAACTACTTGCCCCAATATGTCCGTTCAAAACATCAACAATCATTTTGAAATTATTTTATGATCGCGCATCAAATATTAGGTCAACCTAGTTTAGAAAAAGAAATACCATTACAGAAAAACTTCAATAAACGTAATTCCATTGGCCATTCTGTCTCTCTCTCTCCTCTCTGTGTTTTAAAATATATTTAAACTTTTTCAAAATTTCTCTCCCAATTGTATCTCATCCAAGGTTCTTATATAACATTAAATTCTAAAGGTGAATAAGCAACGTGAACAAAAATAAAGAAAAGAGCTTCCCTGAAACCTGGGTACTAGGGGAGATACATGTTGGTGGACCGGTCATCCAACACCGGGGGGTATTTGATGGATCAATTATTTTAGTCCGTATGCAGTATATTAAACCAACTCAATAAGAGTACCTCTGAACAGTGTCCTCATATCAGCTGCCGTTCTCGAGAGGGAGTGTTCATTTCTACACAGAATTCTGTTTGACGCAGTGGGAAAATGGAAAGGTCGATTGAGGCAGAATATAAATGAAATGTTATTTTAAAATGTGTTTAATGTATGCTCCTAGTTTTCCAACAAATGAAAATATCTTGAGACTCACGATAAATGTCTAAACGATAATATATTTCTGGAGGATATTGAGCTATGAAAATAAAGGTTGCCCCTCTCGGGCTAGAACTAAGTGCAGTATATTGACGGTTCCCGCTAGATGACTCAAATGTGTGAAAAAACCACAACACCAGCTTTGGAAAATTGAGAAGTGCCCATCATGGTTGGGCTAATCTACCTCATTAGTACAGGGCAGGTTTCATGAGATCCACATGTGAAATATTTATAATTAGTCTGGTAAAGTGGCTAAGCCAATTCTATTACCAAAATATAGAGATATAAAGTTTGCTGGGAGGTTATTTATCTATTAAAATGAATGTTGCCTATCCCGCGCTTAGTTCTAGCGTCATTTCTGAGAGGGAGAGACAACCTGTATCTAATAACTCAATTACATACATATCGTATATTTTTAACTGTATAATAATGACACTCTTAGTATATGTCACATATCTTCCAATTAGTTAGAGCCGATACCTTATAAGATCTTACCCTTCTATTAAAATGTACACTGTTTCTATTTACTACCATCCCATATTTTGTATATAAACTATTTGTATTTAAACCCCCTATTTGTATTTAACTAAAAATGGTGACGTCAAAATAAAAATCCAAAGAGCGGTCAGCTGCGGGCCAGAGGGGAGGAAAAAGGCAACGCCCAGCCCAAATGGGGACCCCTCCAGGGGCTTTATATGGACGACCCCGGTGAACAGGACAAGTTTGAGCATGGGGTCAGCAGCAGATGTTCTAGGGTGTGGCCTTCGGCAGACCGCTTCTGTCTCTCTCGGTCTCTCTCTCCAAGTCTCGGTGATAGGCATCCAAGTTTGTGTCATGGTTTCTACCTCTGTCCCGCGGGCTGTCCCCGATCACTCTCGGTGCTAACATCTAGCCCTGCCTCTGCTTCTTGTTGTCCGCGTGTGGGAAGAACACCTACCAGGTATATTAGTATGAAACGCGAAAATTTTCAGTGAATTCAAAAGTTCACCAATTCCATACAACAAAAGATTTTGTATTCAAAGTAACTGCCCTGATTAGCTATACACTCGGACCACTTTTCAGGTAATTTTCGAATTCCTTGTCTGAAAATTTCTATTCCTTTTGAGTCGAACCAGTCAACAAGTCATTTTCGGAGTATGTCTGAGTTCGAAAATTCCTGTTTTTTTAGGGCGTGTCCTAAAGATGTGAAAAGGTGGTAGTTCGACGGCGCTAAGTCTGGTGAGTACGGTGGGTGGGGTTAGAGTCCCCAGCCCAAGTCTTTTATGGTGTTTTTGACCACCGTAGCGTTGTGGGCTGGAACGTTGTCATGCTACAGTATCAGCTTGTTGTGCTTTTCACGCCACTCCGGTATTTTTTCATTCAACGCCTCTCTCAAACTGTGCATTTGTTGTTCGTAGCGACTAGTATTGACCGTTTCGCCAGGTTTCAGGAGCTCGAAATATACTACGCCGGTCTGGTCCCACCATACGCAAAGCATTGCCTTTTTTCCGAAGTGATTGGGCCTAGGCGTCTGTTTTGGAAATTGGCCGGGCAGACCCCACGTCTTTTGGCACTTAGGATTGCTGAAGTGGATCCATTTCTCATCAGAAGTTACGATTCGGTGCAAAAATGACTTTTTTTTAATGCCTGGCGAGCAGCCCTTCGCAGGTTACCAGACGCCGTTATTGCTGCCTTTCGCTCAACTCGTGGGAGACCCATCTGGAAAGCTTTTGGGTCATTCCGAGGCTATTTAAACGTAGAGATACAGCACCTTGAGACACCTGGAGCTGTTTTGCGAGTTTCTCCTGCATTTGGGTACTGTCCTCATTCAACAAAGCCTACAGTTCAGCGTCCTCGAACTTTTGGGGCGGTTTTCTATGTGGTTCATTATTAAGTTCAAAATCGCCACTTTGGAATTTTTTAAACCACCTGTAACACTGCGATTTGCTCAGAGCGTGGTCGCTGTAAACTTCCTCGAGCATTCGGTGGGCTTCAGTGACACTTTTCTTCCAGTTGAAGGCGAACAACAAAACTTCCCGCAAATGGGCACTTTTTGGCTCGGAAATCGCTATTTTCCACGGGCTCCAGAAATTTTTCACGATTTGAATTTTTCTAAAACTGCACGCATGCTGATGCCACGTGAGTCAAAGAACAAAACGCCAACAACAGCGCCACCGTCGGCTCAAATAAAGTTGCACAGCGGCCTCTGGCGCCCATTTTCGCGTTTCATACTAATAGACCTGGTACACTCGCCTCACATACACGACTGCCAGTTTATCCATACGTCGAAAGGATCATTTGCAAAAATATTACATACATCTATTCTCAAATTTTTATATTTCCAAACACGTTAATGTTTTAAAAATAAAAGTTCTAATTATCAGGTTGAATTGTTAATATATATTTTAGTACGTATATACACAAGATATATTATAAAATCAATATAATTAAGAATTTTATAATAAAATATATATTGATACGTGGAAATTTAGGGAAGACAAACTTCAGGATGACACAGAAATTTATTTAAGGCAAGAACAAACCATGAATGATAAAAATAAAAATAGAAAAATGATAAGCCATGAGGGAATTTTACAGAGTAGCAAAATATTGTAAAAAAGTATTTATTATTTTATTAACAGAGTGGTAATTTTTATGTTTATATTTTGCTACTCTGTAAATTTCTCTCGTGGCTTATCTTTTGTTTATCATTCATTGTTTGTTCTTGCCTTAAATAAAATTGCCGTGTCATCCTGAAGTTTGTCTTCCCTAATTTTCCACGTGGCAATATTAACATCAAAAATGATGCCCTGCTAATAAAATAATAAATACTTTGTTACATAGCTCCTTCCCTATGGGAGCTGTGACCCACAGCTTGCAATTATTGTAGATAATGACATGGATCTGACGTGCTTTTGCCAAAGATTCCATCAAGTCTTGGAACTTTGTCCCTAGTACCTTTGCGTCATTTTTCTTGCGGCATGAAGAGCGGCTTTGTCGTCATATCGTCAATAGGGACATCATCTTGGAAGGAAGTCTTGGCTTTGTCACGGCGGTGGAATCCTGGAACCAGTCTCTGAAAATGTAGATCACAACACCCTTGAATACTAGGTCTTATTATTGATCTTCAGTTTGTCTTCCTCAATTTACCTAGCATCTCCACCAAAATGCTACGTGGAAAATTAGGGAAGACAAACTTCAGGATGAGACAGAAATTTATTTGAGGCAAGAACAAATTATGAATGATAATAATAATAATAAAAAGATAAGCAATGAGGGTAGTTTACAAAGTAGCAAAATATAAATATAAAGATGATACTCTGCTAATTAAAATATTACATTGTTCGCTACAATATATATACTAATTATTATATTCATATCAAATAAAGCATATTTTGATCAAAGTTGATTGTAAAAATATTCGTAAACGAGGCAAAGTTTTAATGGATGTACATATAGGATTTGAAGTAAAGAGTCGAGAACAACATCTCTGTCCGGTTTATGAAGAGTTGGCGCCAACCATCGGGGATGTCGATCCCGTGCTCAACTGGGCGAAGCCAGCCGTTAAAAATGGTACGCGAGTTTCCCAGGGGGCGTGCAGGATTAATGGGACCAAGCCCGCGGAATGATCGCTCATACGCGCCTCGGTGCGTTTGCCGTGAATCACGCTCGTCTACTGTACGCAGATATCTACATTCCTCGTCTCTAGACCAGATCCTGTTGTAAGTAGGAAAATACCGGAGGCAATGGTATAACGTATAAACACTAGGCTAACTACCTAGTAGAAGCATGTGAGCTTAGGGAGTGGAAGATGGGTTTGTATCATTCAATGGTGAAGGAGGATGGCGAGTGTATTTCCATTGAATAAGTTTCAGTAATTCAACAAGATAATTTCTAAACAAAACAAAATATCAGGCTTTCAGGGAAAAGTTTCTTACCAAAATCTTCAATTCACAAATCTCAACCTTTCGGGCACGAAAGCCCTTATACCGGAGAAAAACACGATACAATAAATCGCCAATAGGACACACAAGTGTTATAATATAATCCAATACTATTTTACATAATTTCATAAAAATACTGTAGATATGAAATTTTAATATTTAATTATTGTGATAAAAAAGGGAGAAAATATTTTAAAAATATATTTATGTCTAAAATAAAAGAACAAATGAATATACTTCTGGGATAAAACTATGGAAGAAAGGATCACATATTAAACCGCAGTTATTATTTCAGAGATGTGTACCTGGTTCCATTATTGTTATTCAGAGGAGATTTCCTAGACTGACGAGGGCCAATAGCCCGAAACCAGGGTCTCTAGGTGGACGCTTATCAGTTTGCCAAAGTTGGGGTTTTTGGCTTTGTCACCGACCCGATGCCTCTAGTTGCGGCGACGGTCAATAATGGCGTCAGATTCTGACGTTTATTTTCACGGGAGAAGCTCTCATTGCTTCTATGGATTGATTTCCTCCCGGCAAATTTTCCATCTATGTTTTGCCAATGGATTTGGCCCAGTCACATTGCCAGAAAAACACCTCTTTGGAGGATTGTGAGAATTCCATTAGATCCCGTGTGGATCTCATGGAATAAAGTCCGCCCTAGACTGACGAGGGCCATTAGCCCGAAACCATGGTCTCTAGGTGGACGCTTATCAGTTTGCCAAAGTTGGTGTTTTTGGCTTTGTCACCGACCCGATGCCTCTAGTTGCGGCGACGGTCAATAATGGCGTCAGATTCTGACGTTTATTTTCACGGGAGAAGCTCTCATTGCTTCTATGGATTGATTTCCTCCCGGCAAATTTTCCATCTATGTTTTGCCAATGGATTTGGCCCAGTCACATTGCCAGAAAAACACCTCTTTGGAGGATTGTGAGAATTCCATTAGATCCCGTGTGGATCTCATGGAATAAAGTCCGCCCTAGACTGACGAGGGCCATTAGCCCGAAACCATGGTCTCTAGGTGGACGCTTATCAGTTTGCCAAAGTTGGTGTTTTTGGCTTTGTCACCGACCCGATGCCTCTAGTTGCGGCGACGGTCAATAATGGCGTCAGATTCTGACGTTTATTTTCACGGGAGAAGCTCTCATTGCTTCTATGGATTGATTTCCTCCCGGCAAATTTTCCATCTATGTTTTGCCAATGGATTTGGCCCAGTCACATTGCCAGAAAAACACCTCTTTGGAGGATTGTGAGAATTCCATTAGATCCCGTGTGGATCTCATGGAATAAAGTCCGCCCTAGACTGACGAGGGCCATTAGCCCGAAACCATGGTCTCTAGGTGGACGCTTATCAGTTTGCCAAAGTTGGTGTTTGTGGCTTTGTCACCGACCCGATGCCGCTAGTTGCGGCGACGGTCAATGGATGGCGTCAGATTCTGACGTTTATTTTTGACGGGAGAAGCCCATTGCTTCTATATACAAGGTGGGATCAATAAATAAGGTGAATTATAATTTATTAAAAAAAATAAGAACGATATTAAAAATTAGGACTTGATTTATTCAAAATAATCACCTTGGCTTTCTATACATCGTCTCCATCGTTCTGGCAACTTGTAAATACCCTCTTTATAGGCACTTTTAGGAAGCGTGTGAAAAAAATCTTGCACCACTTTCTGGACATCTTCATCCGAGCCAAATCGCTTTCCCTTTAACTCCTTTAGTAGTCCAAAAAGGAAATAGTCAGAGGGGGCTAGTCTGGACTATATGCAGGATGTTCTAAAACTTAAAAACCTAATTTAATGATTGTAGATACAGTTTACATGATGTATGCGGCCTTTGAAACCCGAATACGGTTAAGGTTTTGGTCCAAATTAAGGATATGTGGAATTCGTCCATTTTTGAACTCGTTAACCCATTTATATATATTTTTTTGAGACAAACGAGACTCACCATAGATATTTTTCATTCTTTGGCATATTTGAGATGTTTGAATACCTTCTGCATTCAAGAAACGAATAACTGCACGTTGTTCAAGCGTGGTGCAATCCTTCAAGGGAGCTTCCTTTTTAGGTTATTTATAAGTCTCGCGCCGCGCGCGGGAAAAAAAGAACAGAACACCTTAAATAGTCTCTCGATGTTATATTTTAATATTTTGTGGTTTAAATTATTTTTGCTTTTTTAATTTTTAAGAAATAAGATAATTCACCTTATTTATTGATCCCCCCTTGTATATATATATGTTCCCGGCTTCGCCCGGTTTTTACCCGAGTAAAAGTTTGCCTAACGAACATTTGTTAAAACGATTCTAGCAAACATCCAATCCCTACTGAATCTATATTTGTCTATACTCTCGATAATTTGAATTTTTTTCCCGGTCCCTTGAAAAATACACGATAAGTTGAATAAAATCAATATTAATTGGTACACTCGGTAATTTGAAGTTGAAGGAAAAGTATCTTGCCACAAACGAACATTTGTAAATAACTGTATTTAGCGAATGTGCCCGGCTTCGCCCGGTTTTTACCCGAGGAAAAGTTGGCCTAACGAACATTTGTTAAAACGATTCTAGCAAACATCCAATCCACCTATATATAGACTTATAAACGTATATAAATATTGTTATATGCGTTTAAATATATTTTTGGACCACATAATTTTTTTGAAAACATTTATTAAATTTTAAATAAGATATTTTATTTAAATATATATTAATATAGCTGACTGGACCCGGCTTCGCCCGGGTACTGTTCAAGTGGGGTTTATTCATGAATGAATAGAGCCCCCAACTGTTTTAAAACTTATAGTAATGATTTTTTTTCTTTCAGCACAATTGAGATAAACTGCAAATAACAATATTGAAAATGCTGCTAAAAAGAATCTGAAATATAAGATCAATTTCACAAACACATCTAATAAATAGAGTGCTGTTTTGGAGGAGTGGTCTAAACTGTTGATTTTTAAAAACCACGACCCGGGATCATCGAATCCAGCTTTGGTCACTTTGTTCGGAAAAAAAAAATTGCCCAATGGCCCCTGATTCTTGAAAAAGCCCAACCCCTCCAGTGAGTGCAAGTAACCAAACTGGGCTTTGGTATCTAAAAAATGAAAAAAAAAAAATCTAATGATTAGTGTAATTTAGGAAAATGGTCCTCGCAACCTGATAATTTCACTTTCTTCACTTCACTCTCGGCTGTTTAAGAAGAAACAGCTAGATTAAACATTTTTAAGGGCACCTAAACCGGCACTTACATCTCTAAAAAGTTGAGCAAATTTTATAAATGTAATATATCTGCAATACTGAAATACCCGGTCTTGGATGAATTTTTATTAGGATATTTTTGACAATTTTAGAAAAGTGTGGGAAATTGGTTATTTTTACAAAAGAATGTACTTTTTAAAATGGTATATAAAATAAATAGGAAATTTGCATCATTTTCTAATAGTCAAGGCCCATTTTAAAAATACCAAAAAAGCAAGACCAAATAAAATTAAACAAATTATGTGTGATGTTTCAGTAACAGCATTGTTACCATATTAAGACAAAATTACTGAATGTATTCAGTAATTTTGTCTGAAGATGGTAACAATGCTGTTGCTGAAACTATACATAATTTATTTATTTGTATTTGGTCTTGCTTCCTTGTGATTCTTATCTATATTTCAAAATATACCTAAATTATTTTACCTAAAAAGGTATATATATATATTACCAAGATACATTTAAAATACAATAAAACGCGGCTGATGATTGTAAAACGAAAACTGAAATTATACCGCGAATGTTTCTTTTATAAAAATCGAAATTTATTTTCAAAGAGAAATAGCGACATTTCTAACTTTGAGGATGAGGTATGGAAAGGTGAAACATGAAGAGTGATGGCGAACGGAAAAATAAAAAGTGTCCAGGGGCGGGAATCGAACCCACACCCTTCTGCTTACCGGGCAGGTGCCTTGTCCACTCGGCTACCCTGGACGTATTTTTCCGTTCGTAACTAATATTCGTTCGTAACTAATATTATTATTATATAACTATTATTAGTTACGAACGGAAAAATACGTCCAGGGTAGCCGAGTGGACAAGGCACCTGCCCGGTAAGCAGAAGGGTGTGGGTTCGATTCCCGCCCCTGGACACTTTTTATTTTTCCGTTCGCCATCACTCTTCATGTTTCACCTTTCCATACCTCATCCTCAAAGTTAGAAATGTCGCTATTTCTCTTTGAAAATAAATTTCGATTTTTATAAAAGAAACATTCGCGGTATAATTTCAGTTTTCGTTTTACATATATTACCAAGACCTTAAATAAAAGTAAAATTTCAAATGAGTTATTAATTAACCCTATATGGATCAGCGGTATGGGTCAGAAACATGTGAAAATAAGGTCAACAATTGAAATATATTTTTAAAAAATAAATTTTGAACGCTAGATTCACACAGGGCACACATTTTGCTACCAGCTACATGCGTTTTTTTACTATGGTGTGATTTCCACATGATGGATCTGTAGATACATTATAATCTCTACAGAGCTTAAGGAAACAAACAGTACTTTCACAATACATAAATATCAATGCCAAAAGCCAGAGTTATGATAGCATGTTGCAGTGTAATGTTGACCTGCAGGATGGGAAATAAACAATATTATTTCCAAAGACTTTAATTTGAAAAGTATTATGAAACGTTAAAAATATAATCTCAACTTTTAAAAGCATGAAAAAAAAGCTTTCGTGATTTGAATAAATTTAGTCTAAAAACAAACAGAATGTAAACGTATGCACCAATCGAAATAATTTATTAGCTCTAACAGTGCTGCCCCCAGCGATAAAAGACTGGAGCTAACGTTTCATGGGTTGGTAATTTCTTTTAAATAGTACATTAACTTAACAATATTCCATGTCTTGCTAACATAAATTGTAAAAAATAATATGCCTAAAATAATGCAATTCTAAAAATCATACATTAAGCGTTTATTAAATTAATTGGGAGAGAAATGGTGTTCCAATTTTTTTTTTTTGTAAAACTTTGACCTTTTATTTTTTTTTACAACTTCTTAATGTACATAACTCAAACTATTTTTTTTTTATAAATTCTGCAAACTAATAAAATAAAATAAAAATTAAGGAATGAAGAATTGTATAGAAACAACTATAATACAATTGTGTATATATTATGCAGAATTAACTTTCTGTTCAATATTGCAGAGTCATAAAAATACTAATGGTGTAAAATTCAAAACAGCAAAGTAAACCTGATAAATGCAATGAGCTATCATAAGGTGTGTTGCAGGCTAACAAAAACTTAAATTGAACCAGAAAGGTTGACACCATAAAAATAACAATTCACTAGAATAAAGATATGCAAATGAATTAAATGAAAAAAAAATAAAAAATAAAAATAAAGAAGCTTTATTGATGAAACTACAGTAGAGCAATAATGATAAACAAAATATTGACAAAATATATTTACAAAAGTCAAACTCCCCAAAATCATATTTTATCTTATATTTCAGATTCTTTTTACCAGTATTTTCAATATTGCTATTTGCAGTTTATCTCCATTGTGCTGAAAGAAAAAAAATTCATTACTATAAATTTTTAAACAGTTGGGGGCTCCATTCATTCATGAGTTAACCCCACTTGAACAATACCCGGGCGAAGCCGGTTCCAGTCGGCTAGTATATATATATATTATGATTGATTCCCCGCTAGGTGGCCAACGGATGCGCAGCAAGAAACGTCGGCTCCAGCTAAGTACTTTTTATCTTTGTATTTTTATCTCTTTTTCTAACTTTAATACTTATACACTTAAAGTAAGCTAAGTTAGCAACTTAAATTAACTTTGAAATAGGAATAGGGGAAATAAATGATGAAACTTACTATAATTTTGATATTACTTAATTTATACTTGATTAAGAAAAGGCTATGCCCGACTTCTAACTATGGAAATTATGTCAGTAACGATAAATATGCAAATCGGACTATTGAAGTTGACCTAACATACATCAAAAATACAATTACCAAGATAGATACTTGTTCTAGAAAATATAATCTTAGACAAATAATATATATTCTCTTACTTATCTCGGGTATTGAACAAAATCCTGGACCTAAAAGCACTAAGCAGACAACACTTGATTCCAGCTCGGATAAGAATATCCGAGAACTAATTGTTGCCCTCTCTGACAAGATGGAAGATTGGCATGGTAAACTAGAGACATTGTTATCTTCTGTTGAACAAGGAATAGAGAAATTGGATCGTCGCATACAACAGTTAGAAACAAAGATGGATAACACTGCGAAATCAGTCTCGATGAACTCGGAGAAAATACGAGAAATGGATACTCGAATAGAATTTTTGGAAATGAAAATGAGAGAAAATAACCTAATTTTCCATGGAGTAGAAGGAAATGAGGGTGAGGAGATCTCGAAGAATCCTACTCCACTATAAAACAGATAATTGCCGACAAGATGCAGATACCGGAGAAAATTGATATCTTACAATGCCGTCGGCTGTCCAAAAGGGCTAGGGCTCCACTCCTTGTTACCATTCCTGACCACAACGAAAGAATAAAGCTATTTAAGAATGCATTTAAGCTTAGAAACTTTAAAATATACATAAGTAAAGACTACACTCTTGGGATCAGAGAACAACGTAGAATATTGATCGCCAAAAGAAAAGAACGTTTAACAAGTGGAACTTTTGCGAAATTAAGAGACAACAAGTTGATTGTCGCAGGCATAAAGTACCAAGTTGTAAATGGAAAAATTGTCAGTCCAAATGGGGCTGAATTATAGCTAATAAACAAAAATAATCTAGACAAAAAATGTAATTATTTAAAAATAAATAAATCTAACCAGCCACTGACAAATCCCCAATCCTCTGTAAATAAAAATACTTATGGGCAAACTACTGTAAATAGACAATCTTGTTTTTCGTTCAAAGACGACACACAAGTAGTGTGTTGGAATGTTAATGGTTTGGAAAGGATGTTGCTGCAATTCGACCTATTCACACGTTTAGAAAAGTGCAGCATTTTTGCACTCACAGAAACATGGAAGGATCAACATCTGAAGAATAAACCAACAGGATTTCATTTGTATGAATCACTTGCTCAGAGAGACCACAAGAAGGGTAGATCATCGGGGGGAATTATTGTTGGGATTCGAGAAGCTATAAAAGACAAGATTGAAAGGACTGAAATTAGAAAACAATGGATTATGATATGTCTGAGGTTGGACGGTGAAATGCGAGTGTGTATGATCTTTGCTTACTTGCCACCAAACGAACACTATTTGACCAACTGCAAAAATTTACTCGACCAAATAGAAGGGAAAATAGTTGAAGGATATGAAGTTTTACTGGCTGGTGACTTGAATACACGAACGGGTGCAATGGGAATTCTTCATAATACATTATACCTTCCTTGCTACTTAACTACTAGACGCACTTCTAAAGATCCTGTAATATCTACGCATTCAGAACAATTCATAGATAGATTGGATAATAATACTCTCACAATTTTGAACGGCAGAACAAGGGGTGACAGAAGTGGTAACTACACATACATATCAGCACGGGGATCCTCGGTGGTAGACTACTGTATTGTCTCCCATGGTCTGTTAGGTTACGTACATGACCTATACATCGAGGGATTACCACATTCAGATCACTTACCGCTAATTATAAAACTGGATATGAGTTGGGGACCGAAACAAGTGACAAACCCGACTTCACGGGTAAAGAAAAAATATATATGGTTACCCGAAAGAGTAACGCTATTTGTAGAGGACTTAGGAGGAGCTTATGGATCTTGGAATAACTCGATTGAGAATATAATGAACAACATGGTTAATCAGATCAAAAGCGCAATGGTACAAAATGGTATGCAAATTGAAATAAAAGCGAATAACTCACTGTCGAAGCCCTGGTTTGATCATGAGTGCTACATAGCGAAAAATATTATGAAAACAACTCTGACAAAATATATTAAATCTAATAGGGATCTAGATCGTTAGGAATATGTTAAAACAAGGAACAAATATACATCGATTATTAACAATAAAAAGAAAAAATACTTTTGTGAAATACAAGAAAAATTAAATAATACATACGATTCAAGTGAATTCTGGAAAACAGTAGTTCGCTTCAGAAAAAGAAACTATACACATGGCAATATCTCAATATCGGACTGGCAGCAATTTTACAATAAACTCCTGGATACAGAATCAATACCAGATTACGAACCCGTTACTATGACCTTCCTAAATACAGATAATGAGCTAACTAAATGCATAACTCTTAATGAAATAAGCAAAGAAATTTCTCGAATAAGGCATGGCAAGGCGGCTGGTTTTGACGACATAATGAATGAAGCAATAAAGGCCCTCCCAAAAGATTATCTAATTTCCTTAAAGGATATATTCAATAGAATTTTGAGAACGTCTGAATTTCCGACAACATGGTTGAAATCAGTTATTCAACCAATTTTTAAGAATGGTGATCCAGACGACCCCTCTAACTATCGAGGCATAGCGCTCTTAAGCAATATAGCAAAATTATTTACATCAATACTCAAATCTCGTCTAGGCAGTTGGATCGAAAGGAGAAATATAGTTCCTGAGAACCAGGCGGGATTCAGGGCCGGCCACTCTTGTCAAGACCATATATTCACTCTATTATCCCTGATTCAAATGACTCTAAGCCGAAAGAGAAGGAAATGCTACATGTTCTTCGTGGATTTGAAAAAAGCCTTCGACACAGTGCCCCACTCATTATTATGGAGAAAACTGGTAGATGCAGGTCTCAACCACCGTTTTGTTAACTTAATTAAAGATTATTACACAAATATGACAGCGGTAGTGCGATGGAACAATTCATTCACTGCGCCAATAAAGGTGCGTTCGGGAGTTTTACAAGGGGAGCCGATGTCACCTTATTTATTTATACTTTTTATAAATGATTTAATCGGTCTCTACAATAATTCAGATTTACCGGGAATATATCTCCCAAATTATGGATATATTCATATTTTACTATACGCAGACGATATTGTCTTGATTGGAGAATCCAAAAATAACCTTCAAATAAAAATCAATATGCTAAGAAAATATTTTGAAACAAATTTATTAACCCTGAATGAAAATAAGTCAAAAATATTAGTTTTCAGAAACGGCGGTCGATTAGCACAAAATGACAAATGGTTTTGGGGTGAGCGGCAACTGTCTGTTACTACGAAATATCTATATTTGGGATATCCGCTTACAAGTGCAAATTCACTAAACAAGGTAGCGTCACACTACAAGGGCAAACCCCTGGCAGCAATTGGCGCTGTGTGGCAAGTTCTGACAAAATCCAAGATGAACTCTCTAAATGCGGCAATGAGATTACTTGATTCGACGGTCTTGCCTCACATGCTATACGCCGCACCCTGCTGGGCACTCAACCAAGTAAAGGTAGTTGACCAGGTTCAGAATATTTTCCTAAGACGCTACCTAAATTTACCAAAGTATACCCCGGGCTTTATGCTAAGAATGGAGTGTGGACGAGTATCACAGGAAGTTATCATAACTAAACAGGTCCTGAGATTTTGGGTGAGGATTTTGAAAATGGAGGAGAGTAGGTTGCCCCGGGCATGTTTGTCACACCTCTGGACATTACACAGCAATCAAAGGGCTGGTTTAACCTTTGTCGAAAACCTGTCAACCATTTTAGACTCAAACGGTTTTTCGTTCCTGAAGGGTTGTCCGGATTACACTGCAATACTGACTGAAATCCCTGCTATTATTAGAATAGAAACCGAACAAAGCATCCAAAGCGACATGGCGAAAATCCTAAATACTTCACATTACAGTCACTTCAAATACCTAAAAAATTCAATAACAGCAGAACGATATTTATTCACAACTATTCCTCTAGCAATTAAAAGATTTTTTGCACAACTGAGACTCCTATGGACGATCTTCCCAGAAAATCGTTCAAAGCGCTGGAAGATTGATTTGACTCTAACTTGCGATCTGTGTAAAAACAGAATCCAAGACGAAATTATGCATATAATATTTGGATGCTCTTGCTTAGAGAAACAGAGGAACGAAATTTTGGGTGACTTACCCTGGTCTCAACCTGACTGCCAACAAATTTGCAGCTGGATGAACACACTGATGGTTGATCAGGGTCTCTCCCTCGGTTTATATAAATTCTACAAGGCCGCAGTCAATGTCCGTTGGAGAATAATGGATTCGCCGAATGTCGTGGTTTGCTTGGAGGAAGAAGGCGAAGATTGAACGCGGCTGATTCCACACTAGCCCTCTCAATGATATCCTAACCTTGACATATCCTAAACATTGGTACTTTAATTTAAATATTTAATCATGTATGGTTCCTTTTGCTCTGTATGTTTATTTTTTGTATATATGGTTATATTTCTTTTTGTTTGTTTTTTCTTTCTTCTCTCTTTTCTTTTTCCTTATTACCTCTTGTATTCTAGTTTTTACTTTTGAAACATCTTCCCTTGCTAAATCCTGTAGAGGGGAATCATGTATAGGGCTGGATGCCCCAATAAAAAGGCTTGTGTGTGTGTGTATATATATATATATTATATATTATGAAGCAGATAAATATAAACCCTACCTAAACAAATGACAGCAAAAAAAATTTGAGCCTACCCTTAAAAAAAGCATTTACTGAAAATGCACAGCTGCTGCTTACAATATAAATGCTATTAGAGCATAAACATATCACATGGAACAAACATATAGTAAAATATATGTAGCAAGTTATATAGAAAAAACATACTTTTTCCAATAAATATAATTTTTGCAACTTCAATAAAATTTATACTTACTCTAAATATAAGAAAGAAAAAAATAGAATACTGTTCTAAATCTAAATTGGTCTTAAAATATTGCAGAGTCATAAAAATACTAATGGTGTAAAATTCAAAACAGCAAAGTTATCCTGATAATGAGCTATCATAAGGTGTGTTGCAGGCTAACAAAAACTTAAATTGAACCAGAAATGTTGACACCATAAAAATAACAATTCTCTAGAATGAAGATATGCAAATGAATTAAATGAAAATTAAATGAAAATCAAATAGTAAACCTTAGCTTAAAATATATAGATCGTTATATATACATTAATTAAAATTAAACGATGCAAATTTTGCTTCGTCACAAAAAGATAAGAATATGAATATTTCCAATTAATTTAATTTGAAAAATATTACTAAATAACTAAATAAAATCTTCCCTTCTAAAAAGCCTCGATGGACACATAAAGCGGAATATATACAAAGCACTATATACATTGCACTGTTGGAGGGGCCTCAGGATGGGTGGCCAGGGGATCATGGCCGGGTAAGGTCAGGGGATTGAGATTGAAACTGATTTATTACAAAGTACATATAAGATTAAATAAGGTTAAATATAAAATAAATATAAATATGAATAAATAGGGTTATATAATGATAAATGTATGAGGCCAGGAGAGCCGGTATGTAGAGGAGGATCAGTGGGGCAGGGTGGTTATCCGCGGAGATCAGGGGGAGGCAGAGACGGGTCCAATAGTATTGAGCCCAGGGGTGACCGTGGGGAGCAGACAGATCGCAATGCTCTGTTGCAGCCAGAGCGGAAAAAGTAAAACTCTCTCTCTCTCTCTTTAACCTTATATAATCTTACTAGACGGGTGACCCAGGCTTCGCCCCGGGATTAACCCGTGTGCATATCTACCCGAGTGATATATATTTAGATAAGATTTTTTTATATAATTGTTTGTTATTAGCATTATCTAATTGTTTGCATCAGCATAATTTAATCTAATCTTTGATAGAGGGCGCTGTTCGTGAGCTAAGTAGAATAATTTGAATATATAGTTTTAATAATTGATTTATATATTTTTTAAAATAGCCTATCGTCTTCCCCGTATTTTTTTACCTATGTATGGAAATTTTGGTTTGAATTAGTGAACTACTGCGGATTTGTATACCGGACATACATACAAACAAACAAACATACAAACATTGATTTATATATAGATATAGATATGGACATTGAAATAAAGTAGTCTCAATCTCAATCTCAATCTCTCTCTCTCTACAAAGTAAAGAGAAAGAATATGGTTTACGTGGTACTAACAAAAGTGTATGATTTTTAAGCCCAAAATAATGTAGCAAGCAGACAAGTCGCAATGCACTATATCAAAGTACCAAGGTGCTGCACGCAACCAAGGTTGTTTAAAAAGGTTATCTTCCCCAGGCCAGGGATGAGAGAAAAACAGGTGTTGTTTAGATAAGAAGTTTAGATAAAGCGGGAATGATTCAGCAAATGATGGGAAAAGATAGATTTTCTTTTTGTAAAAATAAATATATAAAAGTTTTAGATTAAAAAAATGTTTAAAAAAACCTTTGGTAATATATAAAAATTCTGAAATTGAGATCTTATATCAAGGATTACTAGTGAGGGTGCCAGTACTAAGACAACCAACCACAAAAGTACACCAGAGATTGCAAAGTGCGTTCAAATGGGTCGCTGCGTATGTCGATTTCTCGATCAGCCCGCGCCGTCGAATCGCCAAACCAATTTCCCTCTGTCCTGGGGTTACAGAGACAGCGTCAGGGGCGATCACATACGCAGGGCAACTGTACACTTCTGGCTTTTGATAGCCTTATATCTTTCCGATGAGGAAGTACTGGGCCTTCAGCGGATGCAATAAGGGCGTGGATCATGTAAGAGATGTCATTGTACACTCTTAACGACTTCCTGGAAACTTCCTGTTATCTTCTAAGCCTCGTTCTTAAACGTTGTTGGACTTCTATATATCAATCTCTGCTATTTAGCTCAACTCTTATTCTATTACACAGTTTCATTTAATTATTCTCAGTTTTTACAGAGTACATTAAATATGGTGATGCAATGAAACATTTCAATCATGCGTATAATTATTTACAGAGGTGTTTCTATTATACAACAAGGCAATCTTCTTATATTATACACCAATATGAGATTGTTGGTTCAAATTGCCATAAATATAATGATACCCCAGTAAAAATTTGATTTTGTACTATTTTGACAACATGGAAGTGTTTAAATAGAACAAGAAACTTGAAAATGAAATGGTCGCTCAATCAAAGTGTCTCCCTCCAGTAATAGCAGCGCCCGCCGTATAAAGTATATTTACGACCCCAATAACGAGGCTGTAATACGCGCCGCACATGTTGCCTCCAGAACTCTATCAAACGCCGAATTATTGGCTCCTCAAATGAGGTAATTAAACCCGCTCTAATCATTTTATCAACGTTTTGGAATTACGTCATAGAGCGCTCGCCGCTAGAGGCGCTTCTATCGCGAGTCAATGGGCCTAATCCCCCTTTCCGAGGTCTCGGCTCACCGGAGATCGCCGTCAGGGGAACAATTACGCCACTCTGGGTCTAATTACCCTTGTTCCGATCCAGCCTCTCGTAAAAATGCCTGGCTTTTCAAATCCATCATCCGCTTTTATTGCGGTGTGTTTACGAGGCCGATAGCCTGGTGATGGATGTGGTAGCACCTGTGTTTATCCAGGTAGCATCAGCTATCTCCTTCCCCGAAGCTCCATTCTGTACAATTCTGGAGGTCAATGGTCCGTACGTCCATTTGTACAGTTTAACTGACATCTTGAACGGTTTCAATCACCATTAAAACTTCTTCAATACGATTTAGTGTTACGGCATATATCAAATACAACGATTTCTCTTGAAAACATAAAAAAAAAAACTTCCATAAAAAACCCGAGAGATTCCTTTTGGTAGGAAGATATTTTTTCTAAAGATAGAAAGGTGTGTGTTGTTAGTTATATACGTTTTGGAAATATAGACTGGCTATTAAAATTGATACATCAAGAAGAAATGCACCAAATAGCAACATAATATTTGTTAGACAAATATACAGGGTCCATTATAAAAGTAATGAGCATAATGTTATTGTGACGCGACGATAGATAGCAGCACGGTAAAACCGTGGGAAATGTACTGGAGGGATATGCCCTTTCAATCCATCCGGTCGTCAGTTGAGTTCGAGCAGTGTGAGGGGAGATACATGCCTCCGCTTGAAGTGTGTTTTCAACTTTTGTAACATAGCGCGATGGAGCGTTCGCTTGAACAACGATACGCCATAAAGTTTTGCGTGAGGCTTGGAAAAAATGCAACCGAAACATTCCAGATGCTGCAAAAAGCCTTCAAGGACGATTGCATTTCAAGATCACAGTCTGGGAAGTGGCACAAGGCGTTCAAGGAGGGCCGGGAGGAGGTCGCCGACGAACCCCGTTCAGGACGCCCAACAACGGCCAGAACTGACGAGAACGTGGATCGTGTGCTCGAAGTTTTGCGTACCGACTGTCGATTAAGCATCCAGCAAATTGCTGACACATTACACATGTCCACATTTGTGGTAAATAGGATAGTGACCGAGGATCTGCAAATGCGTAAGGTCTGTGCGATGCTTGTGCCGAAAGTGTTGACGCAAGACCAGAAAGAACTTAGAGTTTTGTGCTGTCAAAAATTGTTGGATTTGATTCAAAATGAACCAGGCTTTCTGAACTCTGTAGTAACCGGAGACGAATCCTGGATGTTTGAATACGATCCAGAGTCGAAAAGGCAGAACTGTGCATGGCACAAAAAATCATCCCCACGCCCCAAGAAAGCGCGAATGAGCAAGTCGCGCATCAAAACGATGATCATTGTCTTCTTTGACATCCGAGGAATAGTCCATTGTGAGTTTGTACCGCAGGGACAAACTGTAAACTCAGCCTTTTACCTGGAGGTGCTCAGGAGATTGAAACGCCGGATCGCACGCGTGAGGACTGACATTAAAGACACGGTCAAGCTCCACCATGACAATGCCACCAGTCACACAGCCTTCATCATTACCAACTTCCTGGCCCGGAGCAACACCTCGGTGATCCCTCACCCCCCTTACATTCCCGACTTAGCTCCATGTGACTTCTTTTTGTTTCCGCGACTCAAGAGAGAGATGAAAGGAAAACATTGGGAAACCGTGGAAAACATCCAACACCATGTTACAACGTTCTTGAGAAGCATTCCTGTCGAGGAGTTTCAGGGTGCCTTTCAGGCGTGGCAAACGCGTCTCCGCAAGTGTATTGGTGCAGGAGGAATGTATTTTGAAGAAAATTGAACATTCGCACAAATTACGATCAATAAATGTATTTTGCCAGTAAATGCTCATTACTTTCATAATGGACCCTGTATTACACTGGGGATAACAAGTAATCAAATTTTCAAGAAATTTGGAGATATGGATCCTGAGAAATCGGTACTTCTGACAGCAGTAGCAGCACTTATACGCCTTGGCATTGAGTCAAGCAGAGATTGGATGGCATGTACAGGTGAAGCTTCCTGCGTAGCTTCGATACAATGCCACAGTTCATCGGCAAGAGTGACTAGCGTATGGCGACGAGTCAGTTGATAGGAAAACATGGACCAGATGCTTTCTATTGGTAACAGATCAGGAGAAGGTGCTGGACAGGGCAGCACCCGAACATTTTCTGTACGTGTGAAGGTCCGTACAATGCCGGCAACATGCGGTCATGTATTATTCTGAACGCGTGGAAAAAAATCAAACTTCTAGATAATAAGACAGGCTACGCTCGACCCAATCAACAAGAGCGTTAGAGGGATTCCCCGGCTGTCACAAGACACTACCACGACTATTCCAAGCCCCGGGTTCCCGATTCGAGGCACTACCAGAAGTCCCGGGTCTCTGCGCCTAGACGACCTTGCACACAATCTAAATTTTGAACTAAAACCGAACTATCAGAAATGAAACTGCATCGAGCCCAGAAGCAAATACAACGAAAAATGGAAGACCAATCTGTTTCAAGTGTAACAATCCAGGACGTGTAGCACGATATTATATGGTAGTTTGTAAGAATTGTCGAAGGGGACCCCATAGTTCGAAGTCGAAGTAGCGATCTAAATGGATAAGGGAACCGACAAATCAAAACATCGCTTTTAAGATGACGCGTGTAATAGCACACACGCGAATATTCCTACACGAAATGGGTATTTCGGGTTGGAGGATTTAAACTAAGTGTCGAGTCTGATTACTTCAATCAAAGCAAGTCGACCATAAATGGAGTTAAAACGCAGGACCTCAGATACAAAATGAGTATTAGTGTGGAAAATATAAGTTTATCCAAAGCTTCGATTGATACAGGTGCCGAACCTTTATTGGTTGACTTTAGAACAGTGCTTATTGCAGGCCGTGGTATTAATAGTCACACTAAATCGTATTCTGAACCTGACGGAAAAAATAGATTCGGTAGGGAGCATTAGTTTGGATTTAACAATTGATAACGCAGAATTATCATAAGAATTTGTAGTAAATAACACGCACCTACGAATTCGTATTAATAGAAAAAATATCTTTAAAAAAATTATTGTAAAATTGATTTTAAGCAAGAAAAAATAAATATGATTAGATAAATAACCGTGTAACATGAGAAATTATGAGAATTGCGGAAAATAAACAATTATAAACCGATATTGTTATACCCGAACCTTTGAATAAATTGATCAAGGCAACGAGGGGTAGAAGCAGACGATGGCGAAGAGACAATAGAAGGGTATTCGATTAGCAAGAATTTTGATTACTGTCGCAAATAGGAAAACTCATATCTGCATAATGAACATTTATCTTCGACATTTGAAAATCATGAAAGACCAAACATGGAAGTCAACTTAAAACGTAAAATTTATAGAAAATATATAGCAAAATAAAATGAAGAACTTCAATTCTAGATAAACATAAAATATTATCATATAAGGAACAGTAAGCGTTGAAAATTATTTTGGATAAGTATGTTGACTTGTTCTAGCCGAGGTTAGGCAGGATCAAATTGGCAAAACATCGGATATATACAGAAGAAGCAAAATCGATAAAGCACAAACCATACGGGGTGAGAAATAAGGAACGAACCATTATAAAGGATCAAATTGACGTTGCTTGAAGAAGGAATAATTAGACCATCTTTAAGCCTCTGGTCCTTCCCTTTTATATTGGTCAAAAAACGAGATGGCAAATACAAATTTTGCGTGGACCTCAGAAATTTGAAAGAGGTAAGAGGGAAGGAAGTTTATTAAAGTAAAGATAATGTAATTGGTACTCTCGGGATACTGACAAGTCGAAATTGAACAAAATACAAATACAGCTTTCACTACAGCCCACGGGTTATATTAATTCAACGTGATGCCCTTCGGGCTATTCATTGCCCCTGCTACCTTTGAGAGGAACATGGACAATATTCTTGTAAATGGAAAATTTGCCTTTGTTATCTGTAGAACATACTGCCGCTGACCCCCTGCTGAAACCTGTCCTGTTTACAGGAGTCGTCTATGAAAACCCTGGAGGGGGGCCCATCTGGGCGTTGGCTATTTCCTCTCTCTCTGCCCCCAGCTGCCACCATCTTTGGCTTCTTATTTTCACGTCATCATTTTGAGGTTAAATAAAAATAAGGGTGAACAGGTTGTATTAATAAAGATATAGCATATATGTGGCAATATCGTTGCGGAATTTCTTGTTGTTCGATTTGAATGGTGAGGATTGGTTGAAGCGCAGTCGTTGAGTGGTAAGTGAAGCACACAGTTAGGAATAATCAGGACACGTGATGGGGTTTGAAATTAAAAGGCAACTGGGTTGGAGGAAAGAAAGCTTGAGAAGAGCTGAGCGATTTGACTTATTAATTAGTTGATCACATGGCGGTGATTGTACTTAGCTGTGGGATGAGCAGAGGGAGAGAGGTCTAGAGCAGATGTCACCTTCTTGGAAGCTAAATCACTACTGACAATTCTGGTCTTTCGATTTAACACCAAGCCTCAGTTTCTCTCTGATTGGTCGAGAGATGTCACATGCTCTTTTCCTATTGGTTGACCTACTTAAGGTGCTGTCTTCTGATGGGCCCGCGGTTTCCTTTGGTATTAGTTACGCCCGGCTTGGGTCAGGCAGTCTCGTGTTTGTTTGACTTTATTTACTTCCGCGGCTATCAAAATACATCCTGCTTTGTCAGGAAGTATTGAATGCTAGCTTTAACATTTATAACTTCTGGTCATTAGATACGTCCTGTTTTTCTAGGAAGTGTCGGTTTAAACTTAGCTCGCAGGGACCTGGGGTCAGAAGGTTAACTGCGTCGTTATTAATAAATATGCTCTCCTCTAGATCTACTTTCTACGTCTTTTGTTACTTTCTTTCCTCCAGTTACCTTATTCTTTTATTAAATCTTTGAAAATCATACATGATACATACATAGTGGGTCGGGGTTGCATTTAATTATATACAAATTATGACAGATGCGCCCCCTACATGTGAAGAATTCAAGAAGGGGTTAGCCTGAGAGAATTCTGTAAAGTGAAAAATAATTTTGTGGGAAAATTAGTTGTGGGTATTGAGGGGCTATATACAAGCATTGCTGGTGACATAAAAGTAAGATAGAATGGTGTTGATGATATAGGTTGAGTATAATTAATAGAAATCAAAAATTTTTAATTGTAAGAAATCAATGAATGCTATGGTACATAGTGGGCTAAAAAAAGGAAAATGCGCCTAAACGAATTCTACTCGAGTTAAGAAATGAATTCGAGGGAGTTCTATTAAGGCTTTTGAAATCAAAATAAGATAAAATAAAAGGTTTTTGAGCGAAATCAAAGTTGAGTGCTTGGTTGAATGGTGAGAGAAAAAAAAAAGGAAAAATGCCTAATTACTTTTTTGCTTGAATTTTGGAAAGGAATTCGAGGAAATTTCATAAGGTCTTTTGAGAAATCAAAATAAAATAAAATAAAAGGTTTTTGAGCGAAATCAAAGTTGAGTGCTTGGTTGAATGGTGAAAAAAAAAGGAAATTGCCTAATTACTTTTTTGCTTGAATTTTGGAAAGGAATTCGAGGAAATTTCATAAGGTCTTTTGAGAAATCAAAGTAAAATAAAATAAAAGGTTTTTGAGCGAAATCAAAGTTGAGTGCTTGGTTGAATGGTGAAAAAAAAGGAAAATGCCTAATTACTTTTTTGCTTGAATTTTGGAAAGGAATTCGAGGAAATTTCATAAGGTCTTTTGAGAAATCAAAATAAAAATAAAAATAAGAGTTGAACGAAATCAAAGTTGAGTGTTTGAAAAAAAAAAATGAAAAATAAAAAGGTTTCAACAACAAAGGGTGATTTAATGTTTTTAGTTTAATCGAAAACCAGTGGGTTTTCGTTGATAATTGAGTTGTGGCAATATAAGTCAAGTGGTAAATAGAATGATAATTGATAAATGAAAATGATAATATAAACTAATTGGTAAATAAAATGATAATTAATGATTAAATTTGATAATAAGTTGAAGAAATTGATAAATTGATTAAATATTTAAATTTTAATTGAGAGAAAATAATGAAAATGATTGATATGAAAAATAAGGTGTATTGGTTGGAACCCTTTGGTATCTACATGCCCTGATCTACATGTATTGGTTGCTCCATTTTGCCCTATAAATGTTTTACTTGCTCAATTATGCCCTATAATTTTTTTGTCTCATCTGTAGCGACACTTAGGTGAAAAACGTGATTCTAGCCCTCAAGTGCGTTTATGCTGTGTGTACAGGAGACATGGAAATCTATATAACCTTTATGTGTAATTTTTTGTCTTTGTGTGTGTGTTGTGAAAAAATGTTAGTAGTTTTTGGTGTAAGAAATGTGTGTGTGAATTCTATGTGTTGTCGAGATCCTAAGGTCTGTGGTATTTATGTGTAGATGGAAGGTGTAGCGTTTTTTTGAAAGTTTGTAAAGTATTTGATCAATTATGATGGGAGTATGAACTCATTCAGATGTGTGTCGTGTACCTTGGTTGATTTTCGAATGACAATCGATTTGTAAAAGTCGATGCGCAGGCTTGAATTGGCATCCAAGATTGGTGGTATAGAGAGATTCCCAGTTGACCTCAATAGGGGACCTTCTCATGGTAATTAGAGATACGGAAGTGGGGTGTGTCGGGCAAAAGAGAGGGAATGAAATTGGAGATCGGAAACGAGGCGTGCGGGGAGCGGGTCCAGTCTAAACTTATCCACCCACTGTTTGCGTAATTGGAGTCACGGCGACGTCCTTATTCTTCGCGGGAAGACATCTGCCTTGCTTCTACATTTCCTGTCGGCCTAATTGTTTTTTATAATTGAATCTTTTACTTTCGGCATTGGTTGCGTTGCGTGTGTGATATGTTTTGTGTACGAAATTTTGTTTTGTTTGTGGGTTTTACTTGTTTGACGATGTCTTGTGTCATGTTCTGTCAATAACATTGTGGAGAGATGAGTTGGTGTAATTTCGACATTATTTGTATTTTGAAAATCCGGACGTTGTATCCATTTATTAAATCGAATGGTCGTTGTGACTTTAGTAAAAAAAAATGCCATTCAGTGATATTAGGGTGGAATTGAGTGAAAAATGAGGTTTACGACGTGAACACGCTTTGAGTGGAGATGTGTCACAGGTGTGGTGAAAAGGCGTCTGTGGCCTGAAATGAAAAGTTTTGTGGGGTGACCTGTGACACGAATCGAAAAAAAAAATTTGTGAATGAAAAGGTGTCACGCGAAATCCTTGTTTGTTCAAAACCTAACCTGTTCTCACTATGAACAACAAATTTATTAAAGTCATATATCGAAATTTCTATTGTTAGTGTATATGGCATCTTTTAAGGTGAACAATTTTTTATTGTTTTGTGTAGACGAGATGATTGTTACTAACGACGGTGCATGCGTTTGTTGGTCGTTGTTGCCTTTTGGCGCGAGTGTCGCGCTTGTTGGGCGGGTTGTGCGTGTTTGTTAGCGTGAAAACCGTCCTTTGGATGGATGTTGTCGGTGTATTGTTGTCGCGAATGTCGTGATTGTTGTTAAATACGTTTGTGGGGTTGTTGTGAGGTACACTTTTATGTTGTGGCGATGTGTGGTCATGCATGGATTTTGTGTGGTAAATGTGTGAGCTGTACTGACACGTTTTTTTTTTGGCATGGTGAGGGTTGAAGCCTTTGTGGCTTGTATTTGAGGGCATATAGTATTGATAATTGGGTTGAGTGATAAACATGGTAGTGGGGTCAATGAATGCAGGCAAGGGTTGTCCTGTGTGACAAATTTGATTGTAGTGCAAGTCCTTTCGGACAGGTTTGGCCTAGCCCGTGCGTGCATTCATTGAGTACAAAGGTTAGATATGGTTAAAAGGGGTAGGTAGCTAGGTAAAAGTTCAAAGTCAGTTCCTTGACGCCATAGGGTGGGTGCCTACCTCAGTTCAACAGGTCTCCTTTGGGACGTCTTGGTTTGGGTTGGTTGGCTTGGCTCGGGACTGCTCGCACCGTCCGCGAAATTGAAGTGAAGTCCGGTACTGGAAGATCATTTTGGGATCGTTTGGGTTGTCCCGGATCGCGCGGATTGGTTTCGGGGACTGTGTACGGCATGGCGGTGGATGACTCCTTGGTGGTCGGTGTCCGACCTTGGTGACACTCGCCTGGGGTTGGCGGGGGTTGTGTCCGTCGTCCTCCCCGGGGAATGGCGCTCCGGAATTCCGTCTCACTTTGTGGGGCGTTGACACGTCGGATGGCCACGGTCATCTGCCATATGATGGCCGCTAGAAGGCGCCTGGTCGCTTCTCTTCTTGTCCGCTTCTTTTCCGCTGGTTTTGTCATTGCCTTTTGATTTGCTGGTGTCTGGGCTAATTTCCATCTTGATCCTGATTAAGTTCCATAATCTTTATCCTGTCGACTTAACCGTTCTGTGGCAATATCGTTGCGGAATTTCTTGTTGTTCGATTTGAATGGTGAGGATTGGTTGAAGCGCAGTCGTTGAATGGTAAGTGAAGCACACAGTTAGGAATAATCAGGACACGTGATGGGGTTTGAAATTAAAAGGCAACTGGGTTGGAGGAAAGAAAGCTTGAGAAGAGCTGAGCGATTTGACTTATTAATTAGTTGATCACATGGCGGTGATTGTACTTAGCTGTGGGATGAGCAGAGGGAGAGAGGTCTAGAGCAGATGTCACCTTCTTGGAAGCTAAATCACTACTGACAATTCTGGTCTTTCGATTTAACACCAAGCCTCAGTTTCTCTCTGATTGGTCGAGAGATGTCACATGCTCTTTTCCTATTGGTTGACCTACTTAAGGTGCTGTCTTCTGATGGGCCCGCGGTTTCCTTTGGTATTAGTTACGCCCGGCTTGGGTCAGGCAGTCTCGTGTTTGTTTGACTTTATTTACTTCCGCGGCTATCAAAATACATCCTGCTTTGTCAGGAAGTATTGAATGCTAGCTTTAACATTTATAACTTCTGGTCATTAGATACGTCCTGTTTTTCCAGGAAGTGTCGGTTTAAACTTAGCTCGCAGGGACCTGGGGTCAGAAGGTTAACTGCGTCGTTATTAATAAATATGCTCTCCTCTAGATCTACTTTCTACGTCTTTTGTTACTTTCTTTCCTCCAGTTACCTTATTCTTTTATTAAATCTTTGAAAATCATACATGATACATACATAGTGGGTCGGGGTTGCATTTAATTATATACAAATTATGACATATATACAAAATATTGGGTGGTAGCAAATAGGAGCAGTGTACATTTTAATAAAAGGGTATGATCCTATAAAGTATCGGCTCTAACTAATTGGAAGATAGGTGAAATATAGTAAAAGTGTCATTATTATACAGTTTAAAATATACTATAGGATGTGCCCCCGGTGATGAAGGTTTGTTTGGGGAAAATGCAATAAAATGATTGATGACGAAACAAACCTATTATAAATTTAAAATAAATAATTTGGGCACAAATTATTTAAAATTATTATTAATATAGGATAATAAAATAGGAAAATAATATAATGATGACGTCTCAATAAGATATAGAATATGATAAAAGAAAAATACATAAGAATAAATGATAAAATTGAGAAAACATGCAAGATAAAATTAGAAATGCCGTAAAAGTGATTTACTCAGAGAAATATTTGAGAACCTATTGAATGAAAAAATAACCAAAAGAAAAACATAAAGCTATTAAGTTGATTTAAATTATAAGTTGACGCAGAGAGTTTATGAGGGTATAGGGGATGTTTGAGTATATTCTTGCAAGGAATTGTATATTCTGCAATGTAGTACGAACTTGTGTTAGGGAGGCACTGTTTTCATTAACAGAACGTTCAAGATGTTCCGTCTGCATTATTAGTTCAGACTAGCCGGGAGAGGTAGGTAGGTTGAGGAATGTGGAAAGGGAAAGGTAAACGCAAGAGATGTACTGCTGCCAAAGATGATGGTACCCGGCTTGTATGATGAAAAAAAGATGATTGGTAATGATAAAAATGATGTGCCGGGTAATAAAAAGAAAGAAAAAAATCTAGCTGAGTATCCTGAACTTACTATTGGAAATGATATAGCGAGGAAGGATTTTTTCCAGTTGGATAATCAAATTGAAAAAAAAAAAAAGAAATTCTGGCGATCTTTTGAGGGGAATATATGAGATGGGGGAATGAGGAAAGCGAAGGTATCTGCAAGGGTTGTTCTGTTGCCAATGATGATTTCATCCGGTTTGAATGATAATAAAAATAAATTTAAAAAAAATGAAAAAAGATGATATTTGATAATGATGAGAACGATGAGCCGGGTGATAAAAAAATGATCTAGCTGGGTATCCTGAACTCCCTATTGGGAATGATATAGCAAGGAAGAATTTCTCAGTTGTATTTATCAACGAAAAAAAAAGTTTAAAAAGAAATTTGGCGAACAAGAATTCCTTGGGGTAATGCATGAGAAGATATAGGTAGGGGAGGTTAAGAGACGTCAACGATAAAACTAGAAAAACGCAATAGAAAAAAATCTTAAACTATTAAAAATATTATAAACACTGTCAATAAATTCAAAGTTTTCAAATGATATAAAAGGTGGTTGAAAGAAGTTATAATATGTGTGTGATAAGCCTAGACACAATGAAAAATAAAAATTGAAGAACAAAAAGGTATAATTAGTTTTTGATGGCTGATGGCATTGCTCATGATGGATGAATGGCACACAAAATAATAATAAAGAATAATATAATTGATTAATGTTAAAATATTTTATCCACATCTAATCTTATATTAATTGAAATAGTAATGGGGCAGGTAAAATAAAGAACTTGACGTATTATAATAATAATAATGCTATCGACATAAATAGGGTATAGATTTATTAGTTAATTGAGTTCGAAAAAAAAACGGAGATAGTGTTACATTAAGAGAGTTCTGTAGATAAAATTATCCTACCAGATGGATGATGTCTTGGATGGGTCTTGTGGAGTCGCTTGCGATGAGGCTAGGTGATCATTTTTACGGTGGTTGCCATGGGACATCGTCGGTTCTAGTAAGCGGGGCGTAGCGAGGATTTCTCGATGGATCTTGTCTGCCTGTTTGAGCCGATGGAGGAAGATGTTCGTAGCGCAGGAGCTGACGATGAGGGCGATGATGACCTCCTCGGTGCGAGGTACGAGTACTCCTCGCATGGCGATTTTGAGATGGTCCACTGGATCGTCAAGGTGGAGGGCAAGTAGAAGGAGCATCCACACGAATGCGCCGTTGACCATAGGCGCCTCTGTCATCCTCTGCATGACGCTGTCCTCGGTCATCCTGTCGACTTTCTGCAATATTGTTGCAAATGATCCTGTCGACGTATGGATAAACTGGCAGTCGTGTACGTGAGGCGAATGTTGATGTTCTTCCCACACGCGGAGAACAAGAAGCAGAGGGAGGGCTAGATGTTAGCACCGAGAGTGAAGGGGACAGTTCACGGGACAGAGGTAGATGCCATGACACAAACTTGGATGCCTATCACCGAGACATGGAGAGAGAGATCGAGAGAGACAGAGGCGGTCTGCCGATGAACACCCTGTAGAAAATACTGCTGCTGACCCCCTGCTAAAACCTGTCCTGTTTACAGGGGTCGTCTATAAAAAGCCCTGGAGGGAAACCATCTGGGCGTTGACTATTTCCTCTCTCTCTGGCCCCAGCTGCCACCATCTTTGGCTTTTTAGTTTCACGTCATCATTTTGAGGTTAAATTCAAATAAGGGTGTACAGGTTGTATTAATAAAGATATAGCATATATACAAAATATGGGGTGGTAACAAATAGAAGTGTACATTTTAATAGAAGGATTTGATCTTATAAAGTATAGGTTCTAAATAATTGGAAGATATGTGAAATATACTAAAAATGTCATTATTATACAGTTTAAAATATACTTTATATATAGAACTCATTTTTTTTCCTTTAATATTTTAAGATATTTTACATATTTGATTGCAATTTTTATAATAATATTTTCACATGCACAAATTTCTCCCACTTACTCTCTATTTTAATTGATTTCAACTGTGATATTATAACACTATGCGGCGCTGAGTTTGTATATACAAAAATGTAATGCCTCGATAAAGGTTGGCGTTCAGCCAGCCGAAATATTGGCAAAATAAATATTTTATTAAATCCAATATATGCCTTTTATTATCTAATGAATCAAGTATGATTTGCTCTATTTTCAAATATATATATATATATGGTAATTTAAACCAACAACCCTATATTGTATAATTACACAGGTCTACAAAACTCAAAGTAGTTGTACCTTATAGCATATATATATCGGGATTCAGAGAAAAAACTCTGAGAGATATTTGATGCACAGGGATATTTATCACTGTGCATCAAATATCTCTCAGAGTTTTTTTTTTCTGAATCCCGATATATATATGCTATAAGGTACAACTACTTTGAGTTTTGTAGACCTGTGTTACTTATAACAAGATTGTCATGTTGTATATAGAAACACATCTATAAATAATTATGCGCATGATTAATCTGTGTCATTGCATCACCATATGTAATGTACTTTGTACAAACTAAAGACAAATAAATAAAACTATGTAATAGATTAAGAGCTGAGTTAAAGCAAGATTGATAAGTTCAAAAACGTCTAAAATCGAGAGAGAAATCCAACAACCCTGAAAAGGAATTCGGCAGCCCGTTGCCATCTGGTCCAAAGGGTGCGGAATGCCGCAGACGTTTAAAGTCCAACCCCCCCCCCCTCCTCGGGAATGGTATATAAACCTCGGTTTTAGCCGAGCGCAGTTAGTCCGCAGTTAGTCCGGAGTTAGTCAGCAGTCACCACTTCACCGTCGGCGTGTGCCCTTGTTGGTTGTAGCCAGGTCCACATCATCGCCATGTAAAACAGTAAGAACTCTATATCTCCATCTTGCTTAGCTCAACTCCTATCTGTTCATGGAACTTTCCTACTTCAGCTGTGTCTCTTCGTTTTGTGTGTGTGAACATTCCCAAGCTTTCCACTCTGCCTCGACCACGACTGCCTGTACTCTGTGAAAACTGTTAAAGGTCTTCCAAAGTGCAGAGAGGTACTGGAAAACTCTCCACGCCCTGACTGTCCCTCTCGGTTATTACAGGTTTGACCCTCGGTTACCACAGCTTATAGCGAGAGTCGACAGGATCTCATCACAGATAAGTCGACAGCAACTCCAATATCACATCTAAGTCGACAGGATTCTACAAGGCTTACCAGACCACACTTCATCACATCTAAGTCGACAGAATTTTACAAGGCTTACCAGACCTCACTCTTTATCACATATATATATATGAAATAATGTTGAAGTCCTGGTAGCTCTTGTTGTACTGTGTTGACCGAGAGGAACAGTCAGGATGTAGAGTTTTCCAGTACCTCTCTGCACCTTGGAAGACCTTTAAAAGTTCTCACAAAATACAGGCAGTCGTGGTCGAGGCAGAGTGGAAAGCTGGGGATATCCACACAAAAAACGAAGACACAGTTGCACTAAGAAAGTTCCGTTAACAGATAAAAGCTGAGCTAGGAGCGAAAAGATGGAGATAGACGAGTTCTTCCTAACTACATGTTGGATGAGATCGACATAACATACGACCGACGCGGCTTGCACTAAGGGTGAACTAAACTCAACTGAACTGAACTGTCAAGTCCCTGTAAAAGTGATGTATTTATAGTTTAAAAGACGGGGGGGGGGGGACCTTATGTGACAGGGGCGTTTGAGAAAGGGCGCCTTTACCTGTCCAGGTGTGAGAGGGGTCTCTGCATTCCACCACATGTGACAGTGTGGGTGGCCTGTCGTGGGAACTGTGAATCTACCTGATTTATGACTTACATCTTTAGACTTTGTTGTTTTGGTAATACTATGCTCGATCTCTGCTTTAGCTCAACTCTTAAATCTATTACAGATTTTATTTATTTATCCACTTTGTACAAATTACATTACATAGGGCGATGCGATGACACAGATTAATCATGCGCATAATTATTTATAGATGTGTCTCTATATACAACATGACAATCTTGTTATAAGTTATCTACACAATATGAGGTTGTTGCTTTAAATTACCATAGATGGGCCCCGGGAGTGAAAGCGTTTATCCGGGTTTAGGCGGGTAAAGCCTCTCTAATACAGGTAAGTAATTAAAATTTCTTTTAATTAATTTAAACTGTGAGGGTTAAAAAGGGCTATAACAAGATGATATTTGTTGGATATATAAAAGTGAAATAAAAATGACATTGTGTTTGATTAACAAAAAAGATGATTAAAATAAAATGATGACATAAAAATTCACATTCTAAGAGAATATTGGTGGGCGTTGGACAGGGTTAGTAGTTAAAGAATAAGCAATTGTGAGATTTACACATGCAATCAAATACTTAGGTCCAGGTGCAAAGCGAGGATATGGACTTGAGCGTCTTCCTAGGCAATGTTTCACCTGCGATCCTATATAAGGGTTACAGTGTTTTGTCACAATTTTAGGATTATTGGGTTAAAAGTTGTTGAAGAAAAGTTGCTTATTAATATGATTGAGAAAGGAGTGAAATAGAGCCATGCGATAAGTAGAATTGTAGCGACAGTAGATGATCTGACTTGACTCGAAATCAAAGGTTGAATGTGGTCCGCTAGAGCTGAAAAAAAAAGTTGAAAGTTGAAAAAAGTGAACGCTTTGTGTATGCGTTGGTGATTTGCTCTGCGGATGAAATGAAATAAACTCTTGAAGCATGTTCAGACCAGAAGTTTGGATTGGTAAGTCTGGGGAACGGTGTTCTCAAAGAGAAAATTACGAAATCAAAAAATAAATTGTCAAGCAGTGCTGTCGTTTTTCTACATTGATGTGACGCAATGACTGCAAAGATAGTGATGAAAAATATAGGGGATTGATTAAAGAATATGATTGTTGAAAACGATTGTTGTAGATGCCCGATAGTGGATGATAAACTTTGTCAGATAATAAAGGTATTTAAACAAATAAAATATAGTGAATAGAAATATAGAAATATGATTGTGGGTACAAAAAGTGTAAGTGGACAAAATTAAACCTTTAATATATAAAATATATAAAAATAATAAAATAAAAATAATTTTTGAAACAATTAGATGTTTTACAATACTAAAATAATATCATGAAAAATAAAAGTAAATTTGATTAAAGTTTTTTTTTTTTTTTAAATGTTGGATTAAAAAATTTGTTTATATAATTGAAAGGTAAGAATAAGAATAATTATTCAAGATTTTATACAAAATTTATAATATAATTGAAGGTTATTAATGATTGGATAAATTTTAAGTAGTGTAAAATTGAACAAAAATTGTCTCTTTTGACGAAAAGTTACAGTTGTGGTGTGTGACTAGATTATATCCCTTTGGTAACATCGGTGTTTCTATGACTCTGAAACTGGGAATACGTGAAATGATCTTTTCGTTTGTCCTCAATGCTGGTATGTAGAGAATGATTTCTCTTTCGCGTTAAAAAGTCTATATAAGACTTAACCAAATTGTTTTAATTGGTGTTATCAATTAACATGTAAAATGTTTAAAGTATGTTGTGTTGTGATATCTCGTTGGTGAGATTTGTGAGATTCTCGAGGAAATCTAAATGAGTAGTGTGACACATGTGTTCAAAATGGCGTCATGAAGCTAGCGGTCAAGAAGATCTGCCTTGAGGGGGAAGAGAGGGCATGTCCAAAGATATTCTCAAAAGATAGTAGTGACCAAGGGAGTGGCGTCAAAAAGGGCGTCCACTTCCCTGTTTTTCACGGTTTCGCCGTGGGTGGTCAATCATGGGGGATGTTTGAGATTTACTCGAAACTGACTTTCTCTCTCTCTCTTCTTTTGTTGAGTTTGGCATATTTCTTGCCTATTTAAAAATACCGGGATTTAAATGTAAAAAGGGTTGTGAGCTTGTAGGCGGTATAATTCGGACTAGTTGCGTCTCGAAGATATCTGGAGTCAAATGATTGAATTCACTGAAATATACATCTTGAGACAATCGCTGTGGGTTTTGAGCAAATCGGGTTTGTGGAGGTGTAATGTACAGAACATTCTCTGTGTAATATTTTAATTTATTGACATGTATGGTGTCACTGTCTCTATTGAGAGGCTGATTAGGGCGATCTATTCGAACGACATTGGGTGAAATTATTTCAATTATTTTGTATGGTCCAGTAAAATATGGTGCTAATTTACCTGTGTCTGGATGTCTGTAATTTTTTACCAAAACAAGATCATTCACTTCGAAATGTGGTGTTCTGTGCTGCTTATCAAATGTTTCTTTATCTCTTTTATGCTTATTTTGAGTACGAGAGTTTGCTATCTCTCGAGCTAAATTTATTTCGGGGTATGGGTTAAGATGAGTTCTTAGATCTGGGGGGATAACATTGAACATTAAGTAGGTAGGTGGAAAACTTGTGACAGAATGGGGCGTGTTATTGTACGTCTGAGTGACGCGTTTAACTAGTTGAGTCCAGGAAGCTTTCGGATTTTCTAGATAAGCTAGTCTGAGCTTGCCTGTAATGGTCGCATTTAAGCGTTCTATTAAACCGTTTGCCTGTGGGTTATTGCTGGTAGTTAGTAGAGGTTGTATACCATGCGTTATTAGAAATTTACGGAATTTTTCTGAGGTAAAAGCGGGCGCTCTGTCAGATAACAGACGTTTTGGAGATCCTTGCTGTAGTACCGTTTTGAGGGTTTGTATGTATGTTAGGGTACTGGTGGACTTCGATGGAAAGGTCCAAGCATATCGCGTTAAATGATCCACTATTACGTGTAGTTATGTCTTGGAGTGTCCATATTTCGAAAATCCAGCTATGGTATCTATAGAGATTAAGTCGAATGGTTGTTGAGGTGGTGGAATTTGTCCAAGGGCACCATAGGGTTTACCTTTGGGCCTTTTAATGATTTGGCAGGTGTGACACGACTTGACAAATTTTTCTATAGATTTAGAGATACCTTTCCAGTAGTACTGGGCAGTAATTATGCGGGTCATCTGAGAGATGCCTGGGTGGTTATATTCTTGGTGAACTTTATTCATTAGAGTATGTTGCAGGGTTTCGGGAATTATTATTTTAATTACACCTTTTCGGGTAATGGTATGTAAGCCGTTTGTATCAATGTTGAAGGGGGATGCTGTTGGTTGATGCTGTTTGATAATATCAGCACTGACAAATCCTACAAAGGTGTTTCGCGATAACAAATCTGCTTCGTACTGTTGGCTGCCTTTGAGGTAGTGAATTTCGTAATTATAGGTAGATAGTCTCAGGCTCCATCTAAAGAGTCGTCCTGACGGATTTTTTTATAGTTTTAAGCCATTGTAAAGCTTGGTGATCTGTGTATATGGTGAATTTTATACCGGTGAGGTATATTCGGAATTTGTCTACACTTTCGACGATGGCGAGGCACTCGAGTTCGGAAACGGTGTAGTTTCTCTCATGTGCTCTAAGGGCGCGGCTGAAATATTGTACAGGATGTACTTGTCCGTCTGGATGTACCTGTTTGAGTATGCCTGCGATCCCTTGGGTGGATGCGTCGCAATAAAGGCGGCAGGGTAAACCGACTTGATATAAGTGTAGTACTGGTTTACTGGTTAAACTCTCTTTGAGAGTGGTGAAAGCTTGTTGACAATCTGGGTTCCAATTCCATTTCACATCTTTTTTAAGTAGTTTATTTAAAGGTGCTCGTAAGCGGGCATAATCTGGTATAAACTTATTATACACGTTCACTGCTCCTAAAAATGATTGTAATGTCTTTTGATTGGTAGGTGGTTTGATGGCACTTATGGTATCAAGGTTGCGCGTCTGTGGTGCATAAGTACCTGCGGTAACAGTGTATCCTAAGAAATCTATATTTGTTTTAAAAAACGAACATTTGTTATAATTGAGTTTGATGTTTTCGTGTTGACATACCGTTAGAAATTGTTGTAGGTGTTGTAGATGATCCTCTAAGGTGTCAGAAAAAATAATGAAATCGTCGAAGTAATGGGTAACAAAATTTAGTTTATATTTTTGCATGACCTGGTTTATGGCACGATGGTATATCTGTGGCGAATTTTTAAATCCGTAAGGAAGTCTACAAAATTCGTACTGACTATCCAACGTCACGAAAGCTAGTAGATTACGTGAGTTAGGTTCTACTTCCACTTGCCAATATGCGGATGCTATATCTACAGAAGAGTAGTATTTGGCTTTCGACAATTTGTCAAGAATGGTTTCTATTAAAGGTAAAGGATGTACGTCTGGAGCGATGATTTCATTAAGTTTTCTGTAATCAATACAGAAACGTTTCGTTTTGTCACGTTTTGTAACAAGAGTTATTGGACTGGCATAAGGTGAAACTGACGAGGCAATAATTCCATGTTGGAGCATTTGCTCTATTTGGGTTTGTATTTCTTGTTGGTCGTGTAGTGGCACTCTATATGGGCGTAATGCTATTATTTTATCTGTGGTGGTATTGATTTTTACCGGTGGTATGTTCAATTTGGGCACATTGTATTTATTAGTAGAGAACACATGCGAGAATTCATATAGAATTCGGTGGAGTTCGTGTGGACAATGTTCTAACTGAGGTGTCGCATTAGAAGGAATAGAAATCTCAATATCATGGGTAGGAGATATAGTGGGTGAAACAATAGTGGGGGAACATATAATTGGGGTAGGGTCCGCCACGTGTAAACAGGACTGGTTCGAGGGGAAGGTGGTAAAAATAGCCGTTTCCCTCGGTTGAGTGGGACATAAATCCTGTTTGCACTTGATGAACTTATAGACATTCGTTGGGAGAGCATCATTATTTTGATAAATTTGGAGATTATTAAAATCTATAATTAATTTAAATATTTTAAGGGTATTAATAGATAAAATACCAAAAGGTAGTGAAGCTTCTATTATAAAAAAATTTAGTTTTTGGGTGAGGTTACCTATTTTAAGTTTTAAAAATATATATCCAAGGGTATTTACATTGTGGGCTATTGCGTTTATAGTTAAACTGTACTGATGGATAATAATTTTATATGGTAATCTATTTTCTATGGTTCTTAAAATATCTAAGTTAAGTATGTTAATAGATGCTCCCGTGTCTATTAAAAAGGGCAAATTTACATTGGGTGACAGTTCAGTCCATATTACGAGCTGTTCAACGAAAAAAGGTTTCAGGTTTTCCTACCGTTGAGTTGCTCGCGGGGCTTGTAGAGTCATCTTGGACTTGGGGAACAGGGCTCCGAGATTGGACCTTGGGCCGGGTACCAGATTTTGGTACAGTGGTTGTGCGTGGTCTGGCGCTGTAGACTTGGCTTGTTCAGTCCCGTTGGAACCGTTGTTCACACTGGGAGTGCCAGTGCATAGCATTGCAATACTTGCAAGGCGAGGGTGGGGGTGCAACTTGGTACGTTACACGTGATGACCGCTGGTTGTTGTGCCGCGGTGGTGGGTTGTGGTAGGTTGGATGTGGGGCCTTGTCTACTTGGCGCTGGTACACTGCACTGGTGGTACACTGGGTTCTTCTTATTCTCGACACTAGGTCGAACCATTTTTTAATGGTGTTTGGCTGCACCGTGGCGATTAATCGCTGATCTGCGACGGGTAGTCCTTCGGTTAGAGAATCTATTAATATGTCGGCGGGTAGGTTTAATTTCATGCCCATTACCGTTTTGTTTTGGTAGTAGTCTTCTAGGGGCATTTGGGGTGTCAATTTGATGGCTAGGAAGCGTGAAAACGACGCTTCTGTCGCTGTTGGGAATAAATCGATCAAGGTTTGGCGGACATCAATATAAAATAACCTATCTAACCGTAGGTTTCGGAAATATTGTAGGGCTTACCTTGCAGGTAGCAGGGTAACTTGCGTAGGCGGTCCGTGTAGGTCAGCTTAGCTCGGTCTGCTTGGGCATCGAAGTTGTCGAAAAAGCTCTGGGCTTCAAAGGTACCATCGTATGGACTCACATCTATCTCCCTCAGAGATCGGGCGACCAGCAGCTTATTCAGGGCATCGGCGATCTGTGTCAGCGGGTCTGCGGAGGTCCCTTGGGGCGGCGACGTTTCCTCCTCTTCAAATGTCGTATCTTGTTGGGGAACAGATAGCCCGGTCGCATCGTTGGACTGTTCGGTTTGCTCTTCCATCTTTGCACTTTCTCGCTTCTATCTGGACTATCTAGCTTTCTTCGTTTGGTATCCTTCGTTTTGGTTATCCTGTCGGCTTAAATGTGATGATGAGTTGCTGTCGACTTATCTGTGATGAGATGAGAATTTCAGTAGCTTTTGTAGAGATCCTGTCGACTACTGAAATAATGTTGAAGTCCTGGTAGCTCTTGTTGTACTGTGTTGACCGAGAGGAACAGTCAGGATGTAGAGTTTTCCAGTACCTCTCTGCACCTTGGAAGACCTTTAAAAGTTCTCACAAAATACAGGCAGTCGTGGTCGAGGCAGAGTGGAAAGCTGGGGATATCCACACAAAAAACGAAGACACAGTTGCACTAAGAAAGTTCCGTTAACAGATAAAAGCTGAGCTAGGAGCGAAAAGATGGAGATAGACGAGTTCTTCCTAACTACATGTTGGATGAGATCGACATAACATACGACCGACGCGGCTTGCACTAAGGGTGAACTAAACTCAACTGAACTGAACTGTCAAGTCCCTGTAAAAGTGATGTATTTATAGTTTAAAAGACGGGGGGGGGGGGGGGACCTTATGTGACAGGGGCGTTTGAGAAAGGGCGCCTTTACCTGTCCAGGTGTGAGAGGGGTCTCTGCATTCCACCACATGTGACAGTGTGGGTGGCCTGTCGTGGGAACTGTGAATCTACCTGATTTATGACTTACATCTTTAGACTTTGTTGTTTTGGTAATACTATGCTCGATCTCTGCTTTAGCTCAACTCTTAAATCTATTACAGATTTTATTTATTTATCCACTTTGTACAAATTACATTACATAGGGCGATGCGATGACACAGATTAATCATGCGCATAATTATTTATAGATGTGTCTCTATATACAACATGACAATCTTGTTATAAGTTATCTACACAATATGAGGTTGTTGTTTTAAATTACCATATATATATATATATATTTGTAGAACGACATTAAAATTCCCGCATGTGTTGACAAAAGTTACTATTACGGGTTATCACACAAAAAGCAATAAACTAGGGCCTACAGTAAGAGTAACTCAAATACAGAAAAAGGTACACTCAAGAGTACAACACCAACAACAAAAAGGGGGTAAATAAAAAAACACGATTTGTTAAATAAAATAAAAACAGTACTTATCTTTTATTTGCAGCGTTGATAAGGAGCGGACCGGGGTTTCACAGGTATGCGAGGAGAATCACCAGACAAGCACACAGAGAACGCTTTAAGCGTCTCCACTCGAACACCACTCCACGACTTCTCGCATTCCGTTTCAACCCTCTTTTATGTACAAACATGGCCACATTCGTCCAATGAGAAGGCGTGGGAGATCAGTTCACTTAAAAAAAAAAAAATTCTTCCCCCATAACTGAGAAGATTAAAACTGATATGTTTGTCAAATAATTTGACAGCGTTTCTTTTGAACGAAAAATCTAAATTTATTTTAAGGAGAAATACTGATTATTTCTAACCTTTGGGATGAAATATGAAAGGATGAATTGTGAAGAGTAATGATAATGAAATTCATCCTTTCATACTTCATCCCTAGAGTTAGAAATAATCGTTATTTCTCTTTAAAATAAATTTAGATTTTTCGTTCAAAAGAAACACATGCGGGATAATTTTCAATGTCGTTCTACGATCATAAGCCGCATTATATTGTATTATATATATTTATTTACGAGGGAGGATTGATAGTAGAGAGAGAAAGGAAAACCTATATTAAAAAGAAACATTTGTTATCTGGAGGACTGCTATCAGGACTGTCTTCTCTCATTGAGGTCTGCTTACCATGGCCAGCGATGTTCCAGAATTCTCAGTGTTATAGAAGGTGTTTTCGAGGATGTATAAATTTTTTATTTTATTAAACAATTAAACCATTAATTATCTTGTCCAAAATTTGGCGATAAAAGTGTAATTTAATTCGGTTTTTATTTAATTTTGACGTGACAACGTCTTAAATTAGGTTGCGGCTGGGAGTCACTTATGAAAAAGTGTAACGCCCGGTAGGTAACGTTACGATGAGTCATCGAACGAGAGTGCTGCGCGCGCAGCTGCGCGCGCAGCGCTAGAGAATTAGGCGCATTGAATCGGCGCATGCTTGTCTATAATTGTACACTGATATTTCATTATCGTAAACTATGATTGATTGATTAATTGTTAGATTGACACAAAAGTTGAGAAACTGAGTTTATAGGTTATGTGATACTATTGATAAATGTTGATAGTGTTAAGTAAATTATTAGTTTAAAATTAATTAATTAATTAATTATTATTTTACAAATTTTAAATAGTTTCAAATTTATTTAGCAAAAATTTGAACCTTCGATCTGAATAAATGTTTTGATTTTCGAATTGATTCTTTAAAATTACAAATATTAAGAAAAAGTGGCAGATATAAGAAAACTTTATTTAAACTGTGTTGAGCAAGAATTTTAACATCTAATTTAAGTAAATGTTTTAATTTTCAACTTCATCATTTACAATTACAAATTTTATTTAATTTCAAATTTATTTAGCAAAAATTTGAACCTTCGATCTGAATAAGTGTTTTGATTTTCAAATACCAACGCGGCTGGTGGAGTGGCGATCTATCGTAAATTATCATCGACATCTACGGCGGAAGTGTTCCAAGTTGCGATTACAGACGTAACTCGTGTCATTAAAACCAAGGGTGACATGTGCATGACTGAAGTTACTTGCTTCGCCGCTAATACTAGCTTCAAGTTTATACTCGGTGCTGTATATATTCATCCAGGAGCTAGTATGCAGGATATTGGAATGTTACTATGGCAAGGACTCGGTCCGTACATTCACAACAGCCAGTACGTGCCACCGTTCGTGCAAGTTGATTCTAGTATACCGATTCTTCTGTGTGGTGATTTTAACAAAAACGTAAAGCCTGACAACTCGTTTCTTAATATCATGAAAAATACGTATAATCTTGATTGCGTATCAAACGTTTCTAAGTCAACTACGTTAAAAGGAACAACTATCGACTTGACTTTCGCAAGACACATTACAGCAGAAACACTTCCTTTCATTTCATATTTCTCCTATCATCGTCCTATCCTCAACAAAATCACTCAAATAGGAATTAGTTAAGTTTAAGTTTACATGTACAATGTTTTAGTAAACAAAATATATTTCTATAGTTAAAATTTGTGCAATTCTTATTTTCATTCAATTCCTTGTTCCTATTGTGCAATTTAATTATATTCATATCAATAAATATTCTACCGTTGTCACGTAAAATCTTCGCCCGTAAAACCGACTTTACAGGCAACCATTGTTTTGTTTTTTTGAAAATGTCATTGTGAACATTTCAGCATTTGCCACATTGTTCAATGCAAATATTAGCAGAATTGTTGGTTTCTTTAAAGTTCTGTGATATCTTTGGACAGCTTGTATATGTTTACAATAAGTATTCACAAAATTATTGTTATGTATTATAAATCATTGATTTTATGTTATCATCATCATTTCGTATAAAAAGACATGCCGAAGAATAAATTATCACGGACAAGTATAGGAGCTCTATTCAACCTATCAAACAAGATACTGAAGGAGGACTTGAACCAACCCGATCTAGAAGATATGTACCAAACTTCCGTTAAGAAATTATACCTTCAAATGCAAAAAATTCAAATAATCCAACCATACAAGATGTTCTACAAAATAAAGGAGATATCAATCCCCGATTCCGACGACCCGGCCCTGACACTTGTCAAGAGCTCATCGCCCAACAGCTGCCCTCCTGCAAGGCCTAGGGAGACCACCTCTACTCCACCAACTCGCCATGTGTAAATAGCCAGGACAAGGTGACTCGCGAGCTGTGCTCGAATGTAACACCTGTAAATTGAGACGAAATAAATAAAAATATATTATCACATTGTATTGAACTTAATGTTAAACAAAACTTGTACTTAATTTAAATAAAGCATAACAAGTTTTGGCGACGAGAATTCTCAATTAAGGATGTAAGTAAATTTTAAATTAAAATATTGCTAAGTGTTTGGCTTAATGGGGAGGAGTTGGTATGTATTATAAATCTTTGACTTTATACATTTAATGTTATCATCATCATTATGTATAAAAAGATATGGCGAAGTATAAATTATCATTATATTGTATTGTTATGCTAAACAAAACTTGTTATTAATTTAAATAAAAACATAACAATTATGTGGTTTTACATCTCCAAGTAAATGTATGAATGTCTCATCATATATATTTCACGCTCTTTACCTTTTATTCAAATAATGTGGAACTTTAGGATTATTTTCCATCATCTTCTCAAATCTACAAAGCATTCAAATAATGGATTTGTACTTCTGAACACAGATGAAGGGAAATATTCCGAAAGCTCCTTATTTGAATAAAAATAAAGAGCGTTAAATGTCTCTGTTCGCGCCTATTACGTAAATCTAGTTAAAATTTGTCTTCCTATGTAAATTTTGTTAATAGTTTAATTATGTAAATTTTAATTGTATAAAAACGGATAGCTGGACAAATAACGGTGAGTGTGTAGTCAGTCATCGAATCGGTCTAGTTCTTTGAGTCTGTGCTCCAATTAATTAGCGTTAGAAGATTCACCTAGTCGAAGAGGCTTGATGTTGCTCACGTAGTCAGAAGGTTTTATAAAAGATCGAAAGGCTCTAATTCAAGGGTAATGTTCAGCAGAAAAGGTCTGGCTTATCTAGATACATTCTGCCAAACTAAAACTTAAAGTACTAGCCAGACTGATAGACAAAGGGAGTGGCCAGGATTCCTAGCTATCTCTGCTAGGCCCGAAATCGTTTCCGCCCAGTCTCTTTATTTAAGTAGAATTCCCCAAATTCAATCAAAACGTTATTCTAAAGGAAGATTTGAATGGCTTTAGAGCAATAGTACAGTACCTTCCGTTGAGAAATAAAATTCGATAAAACAACGCTCAAATAACCATCCTCCATCAAACTGCAAGGCAGTGTAGACGGTGTTGATTTTTCTCTAAAGAAACGGGAAAATAAAAGCAGAAAAACTTAAATATTTAATAAAATTTTTGTTTTTTACCAATTTGTTCCAATGGCGAGGGACAGAAAACATGGATTCTTACTTAAAGTTTTACACTTGCTGACTTGGAGGCGAACTCTGAGAAAAGTTTTTAGAAGTATCGTTTGTCAACTCTCACTGGTGTTGGTAACAAAGGGCTGTTGTGTCGATTGTTGGGCCACGTCGAATGACATAGCTTCAACATTGCAGTTTAAAACACAAGGTAAATTTTATTTTAAACTAGCGGACCCGCCCGGCTTCGCCCGGGTTTTACCCGAGTAAAAGTTTGTCTAACGAATCTCTCGATAAAGTGAACATTTTTTTCCCGGTCCCTTGAAAATACTCGATAAGTTGAATAAAATCAATATTAATTGGTTCCCTCGGTAATTGGAAGTTAAAGGAATAGTATCTTGCCTTGGAATTGTATCATTATTCTTGTATGGATGTACCCGGCTTCGCCCGGGTTTTACCCGAGTAAAGGTTTGTTTAACGAATCTCTCGAAAAAGTGAACATTTTTTCCCGGTCCCTTGAAAAAATACTCGATAAGTTGAATAAAATCAATATTAATTGGTTCCCTCGGTAATTGGAAGTTAAAGGAATAGTATCTTGCCTTTGAATTGTATCATTATTCTTGTCTCAAATAAATTGCCGTGTCATCCTGAATTTTGTCTTTCCTAATTTTCTACATTACAAAATCATCGTATCATCATGATAATATTTAGAGCAGATTGTTGAATTATAACAGATAAATTAGAATATTTATCTTGATTATTTCTAGGCGAAAAGTTATTTCAAAAATTTTATTTGCTTGAAACCTTCCCAGTACTATACTAAATAACTTCCCAAAGTTTCATGGCGATCCAATGAGTGGTTTGGTCAGGCATAAAGGACAAACAGACATACATTCATTTTTATATATATAAAAAATATATAAATATAAATAAATATAATATAATATAATATAATATAATATAATATATATATATATATATATATAATATATATATATATATTATATATATATAAATATATATATATATATTAACAGTAATTAAACGTAACAGTAAGAATTTCATATTTTAAATATGTAAATAGAGTCTCTTAAGAAAGACCACCTAAAAACATGAATCAACTTGTTTCTCCTGTTGGTGGTCTCTCATTGAAGATTCTAATTGCTATTAAAGAATCTCTAATAGACCTTTAATAAGAGACTGCCTCTTGGAGAGACGGTGTAGCTACGAAATGGATATTCCCGGCTTCGCCCGGATTTTACCCGAGTAAAGGTTTGTCTAACGAATCTCTCGATAAAGTGAACATTTTTTCCCGGTCCCTTGAAAAATACTCGATAAGTTGAATAAAATCATTATTAATTGGTTCCCTCCGTAATTGGAAGTTAAAGGAATAGTATCTTGCCTTGGAATTGTATCATTATTCTTGTCTCAAATAAATTGCCGTGTCATCCTGAATTTTGTCTTTCCTAATTTTCTACATTACAAAATCATCGTATCATCATGATAATATTTAGAGCAGATTGTTGAATTATAACAGATAAATTAGAATATTTATTTTGATTATATCTAGGCGAAAAGTTATATCAAAAATTTTATTTGCTAGAAACCTTCCCAGTACTATACTAAATAACTTCCCAAAGTTTCATGGCGATCCAATGAGTGGTTTGGTCAGGCATAAAGGACAAACAGACATACATTCATTTTTATATATATAGATGATATTTTACCTATTATCACACACATATTTAGATAATAAAAAGGAATATATTGGATATATTGGATTGAATAAAATATTTATTTGCCAATATTTCGGTTGGCTGAACGCCAATCTATGTCAAGACATTACAACTCAGCGTCGCATAGTGTTATAATATCACAGTTGATTTCAACTGTGATTGAGGGGAATCCCTCTAAATATTTTGAAAAAAAAATTTTTTTTTCTTTCACAAATCCCGATACGCCTTTTTATAAAAATATAGTAGGAATTGTTATTTTCTATAATACAATATGGAAAATTGAACCTGGTTTGTTAATAGAATTGTTGCGTTCCCGGTTTGGATAGATGAAAAGGGAGGATACACGATGTGACTTATTAAAGTTTCCTTACTTAAGTATATATATATATAGCAATTTAGGCCAACAACCCATGTATATAACCCGCAGCAAGACCTTAATGTTGTATAATAGAAGCACAGCTGTCAATGATGCACTATCGACATGTGTCTTTACATCATCACATGTAATGCAATTTGTGCAAACAGGATAAATAAAAAAAAAGGGGGGAAACTCTGTAATTGATTAAGAGTTGAGCTAAAGCAGGGATCGAGCATATAATATTGTCAGAACAAAGGTCTAAAGATGGAAACAGCCACGACACTAGTATACAATTTCATCAGACAACCCATGAAATCGTTATTAAATTGGGCAATCTATAAAAGACTCCTTCTGGAGGTTTAGCAACCCACTGAAGACGCTGGGAGCTATTTCATAGAGGAAAATTATAGCAACAGATCTCTATAATTTCTACAGATCAACTGTAAATAGATTCATATTAAGGCATTTTTATAGCCCAAATAACACAAACAATAGTCAAACATACAAATCTGTTTGCATCATGCCGTACCCTCCTAACAGCGTAACAATAGCCCGAGGAATCAGAAAATATGGTATAATGGTAAATATGATGGAATAACGCACTGAAACACATAAAAGTACAAACATTACTAAAACCTGACAGATAGATACCCTCAAAGTAGCCCTAATAAAGTCGTAATTTGCAACTGTCGCTGTGTCAATATATCACAGCAAAGATATAGTACACAACTCTATTCCAACAGAGTCGGTAGTTCAATATTTATTACAATTTGTGAAATTAAGGTGTGGGGGGTAGTACCATAAAGCAAAAGGAATGAAATATGTATGAGAGGAAACAAGAAAATTTCTCTAGATATTTATTTAAATAAATTAAAATTTGGGAACATGTCTATACTGACGAGATATGCTATTTACATAATAAAATTTAGATAGAGGTGACCTGAAGTTACTTTATAGCCCTTTAGGGCCCATGCGAAATCTAGGTTGGTTACTACACAAAAAGGGGGGGGGGGGCGCTAAGTCATAATGACAAATGGCTTACCTTTTCTCGAAAGTGCCGGCAAAGGTCTGGTCTCCCGTCTGAAGACTGTCCTCTCACTGAGCGACTCAGATTCAATCTGCCTTTTGGCAAAGAAACCCTCTTTTATTCTTTTCTCTCTCCGTTTTCATTTGCTGGCCGCGCCAAAGTTTCTATTGGCTGGCATTTTCATTCGCCGAAAGAAACACCAATCAAAATGGCCAACGGCTCCAGTATACAATTTCATAGACGCTCCAGGCCTCTCCCATCAAAATAGAACATATAGTATTACCAAAACAAAAAAAAAATCTAAAGAGAGAAACAGCCACGGCACTAGTGTAAAATTTCAGACCCCAGGCCCCCCCTCCACATGGATTGAAATACTATCCTCCCTTTTCTCGGGACGGTATATATATCGCCCCCCGTCTTGGCTAAAAATCGACCCAGGCCCCTTTTACCTGGACTGTAATGTGATGCTTCCTTTTTTCGGGAAGGATATTTATAAGGCTTAGTCTTTTAGAAATCTTCCTTCTCCATTTTTTTCTGGTCACCTTTACCTAAATTTTTGGTGAGGGGAATATATGTACATATGTAACAACAGCTTCCAGCGCGGATGTCTCTGGATGTCACTGGTGTCTTCTTCACCAGGCATCAGCTTTCGGCATGGAAGTCTGGTGTCATCAATTGTCTTGGTTTCTGGGCAAAAGGTGGTCTGTAAGTCTATGTGGGAGGGAAGCCATGTATCCATTTGATTTGATTATACATACGCCTTCTGTTGGGGTATGGTTTCAAAAACGTGCCCCAACAATCCTCCCCCTGCCAAGTAATGGACAAATGCGTTTGTGCTACTCATTATTCATCTGCCTTTCATCAGTTACTATGAAAGCAGGCCCATTTCTAGCAAAATGCATTTTCCATTACTAGGTGAAGCCAGATGTACCGAAACCTATAGGGAAGATAAGGCTAGTCAAAATGATGGTATGCCATTCTAGATGTTTATTATTCCGAACATTAGTGGGCATTGCGCATCCTGGCAAAGGGTTTTTTTTATGTGTTATTATTCTGTCAGCACACTGTTATCAACATAGGTTATGGGGGACAGTCATATCATATGTATGGAAGTAAGCAAGGTCATCTGTCTTACCATTCATGGGTATATATACCACCCTTCCACTTTCTTCTTTGGCCTTGAGGAGTAGGCCTTCCTTGTGGTAAGTCCTCTCAACCCCATCCTTGCCTCTTGGGGTGCTGGATTCATTGCTACCTTCTTTCTGTTAACAATACAGTTAGAACATTTCCCTATTACATATTATATATAAAAAATTGGGCGCCAAGAAGTCGTTTAGAAATAACTGACTAGTCCAACTCCTAAAACATGCCAGCATCTTTATTTAAGTACCAATCAAGACATTCGTGTGGTATAGTTATACATATACAATCAAGGAAAGGATAATTATAGTTAGCTGAAAGAAATATCTTGGTATATAATAATTAGCCTATGACATGATGACTTTTGCTAAATTAAAAAATTACAGAAACAAATTGTGAAAGTAATTATTAAATAAGGCAAGAAATATGTAATGATAAAATGAATCCTTCCATGTTATATGATGGGTATAATATATATATTGAAGAAAACACGTATCATGCAGATAGTGATTAAATATGATAAAAATCATCCCATGATAGATGATAAAGAAAACCACTACAAAATTATATATGATGACAAAATATATATACATATACAAGTAAGGCGGATAAAAGACAATAAGGATAAAATAGATCATGCCTTGAGGGAAGAATAAGCCACGACAACATGTTAAAAAAAATGCAACATGGCAGGTAAATATTACTAATATCATGAATATCAAAGGAAATAAATTTGTTGAAATGAATAGTATATGATTATAATATAATATAAATGATATAAAATAATAACCTATTCAATAAGAAAATGAAAACACATTATATATATTTGTGCGCTGAAGGATCAAGGTTTAGTATCTCAGTTAAGTTTTCAATCTTATTCAGTCTGGAATCACGAGTTGGTCACTGGGTAATATTCGTCTATCCCGATCCTACTGGAGGGTGTGTTTTCTCTTATGTGTTAGATTCCTCTGTTACAATACTCTCAACCCAGGTGGGAACGTCATTCAGAATCTTGGTCAAATGGAACATAGCCCAGACCTCTATTAAACTACACAGTCCTTTTGAATCTAGGGTGACAACCGTATGAAGAGAAAATTTCTGTTTTGGCAGAGCGACTAATCAATTTCTACTATTTTGTTTGTGGCTCCGTTTACCTTGCCTCTGGGGTGTGTACAGTTCAGCTACCTCCCCCTTCCAAGAAATTCACATTACTTTCATCTACTAATAGACCCTCTATTCATTGACCTGAATCCTATAAATCTACATCTTATAAGTTTGAATTTTATCAATCTGAAATTTTGGTTCCTTTTACAAATTCCTTCAGAATTCTACTCCCTGTATAACTGCTCTTAATTCTACTGTCCTCAATACAACACTTCTAAAACTTTGACTCACTGGCTTGTTCTGGCGTCTCGTTCGCGGTCATTATAGTTAACTAATACTTTAAAATCTTATCCTAACATGGAACGAGTCTAAACTCGTTGAAGGTCCTAATAATTACTTATTCTGCCTCTCGAATCGGTCTTATGCTCGAATTCATTCCAACAAAACGTATGGCAGGGCGAATCCTTTATTAGAAGAAACTTCCGCTAGCTATGGGGGATCAAACTGGTACCAAAAAAATTCAATAGACGGAAACACTTCGTCTAGAATAACTGGGCAATCTCTGCCTACTTGCCAATCTTACAGGACCTCCCGTTTGGAACACCCTCGCTCCAGCCACGCTAAAAGCGTCGAAACTACGGTGTCAGATCGGTCACCCAAGGTCGCGCCGTTATACCCCAGGCTATACGGCATGGCTAAAACAAATCCCCCATCCTGCATAAAATTCAATCTATACCTCTTCGTTTCCTCTTGCGAGGAGGAGTTGAGTGGGAAATTCGGCTTGATCCTTGCCTTCCACTATCTCCAAGTCTGAGGGTCGGGATAGGGATCATTTATCCACAATCCTTAGAATTCAAGCTAAACTAAGATAAAAGAAAATCAAAGGAAAATTATACCCCCTAACGAGGGACCTAACAAAAGGGAGCGAATATTTTCTAACTAGGTAGAGTTGTAGTTGTCCTGTTTGAGGCTTCTCGGTCCTAACAAAATTCGAAATAAAAAATAAAATAAAATAAAAATCGATCCTATTAAAGTCCTTAACCCTATTCTAATGTGTTTTGGTCTCACAATATAATAGTTTTTAACCTTCTTCTACATTTATTCCTCTTCACATTCACACAATTCAGTCACTGAGGGCATTCATCCTAAAGTTAGAAGCTGCTATAGACGCCAAAACACTCAATTATTTCTATCAAATAGACCCTTACAATAATAAAATCTTCTAGGACTAGACGTGAAATCAAATAAAGTTACCTAATTAAAACAAAGTGGGGACCAAAGCCCTATTTACTTAAACGAAATGCCTCTGCACAAGCTCTATATATATATTAATTCATTATACTCACTAAATGATTGTTAACAATAACTGTTGACAAGTCTAAATAACCTGGAAGCTAATCTACCAAAAAAAAAAAAGAAAGAATCAGTGTAACTTCAAAAACTGCCCTTGCCTTGACACTAAGCGACTATTCACGACAATTTTATATAGACACACACAAATTATTGGGGCGAATAAAGAACCATTAAACGTGACACCTCATAAAAGCGGATTGAGTCATTCCCCTAGCCACCGTGGGTGAAGTCACTTTCTTCTTACTTCCTCGTGCGTCTGCCCCCTTTGCAGTAGTCCTACCTCAGCACTCTATTGAAAGATGGATTTATAGGGTTTACGATTCACTACCCAACACTAACATTCTCAAGTGCTTTCCAAGGATCGACTACAGTCTGGGCCTACTTAACTTCTACCCCTGGCTTAGGGTCCCTATACTTCACAACTTTACTCTGAGAGATTGACCTTTCATGTTCTCATTAGAAACCTCGTTCAAAGCTACTACCTGAAGGCCAGGGATTATAGGGTTTCTGAATTACCCAACACAAGCCATAGGATGCCTATTAGGTTTGTTGTTTTAGACATAGCCCCCCTCTAAGTTGTGATTTCCTACACCTTCCTTCACCTATTACTCCTGATAATAACTAAAATTTCAGATTTACACTAAATAGTTAATTCACAATGGTATACATTACTCTCATTGGTCTTTGAAACTCGGGTTTTAACAAGAAATAGTTTGTATAAAAAAAAAGGAATCCTAATGAAGTTCTACTTAAAAAAAAAAAAAAGGTTTTTAAATGAAAAAAAAAAAAAAGGTTGAAATCTCTAAACTTCTCATTCTATCGAGCTGATTCTCCGTACACACTCCAAAATCCTAGTTAGAGGCGACAGTCTAAGCAGAATTTACACTGTGTGGGCCTTTTCACCCTTGTAGACCTGCGTAAAGTTAAACTGTTCACACTAACTCTGTCAACTTCCCCTCGTCTCATTACTTCTGAGTTCGCTCTGGTTGTCACTTAGCGGCTGTTATTAGAAATTTCCTTCTCGTATTTATACAGTATGAGGCATAGTAATTAAAATGCTGCATTTCCATGAGTTCAATTCTCTCACAACATGCTGAAACAAAATCAAATGTGGTTATAAGATCACTGTCTATGTGGAAACAGGTGCACATTGGATTGGGAAATGACAAAGTTATTTCGCTCTAATTGTGACTGAGTTTTCTGTTGAGTTATGATGATATACTGAGAATTTGATAGGGAAATTATTTTGTAGACTTTGTTGCATATCAGGGGTCTTGTTTGTTCCTGGGTTAGAAATTTTATATTATTCCTTACTGTCAGTCTGATAATTACATTCCTGGCTCATGAGATAGGTGTGCAACTTGTATAAACGTTCTAAATTTGAACCATGGGAATCCAACCTCATTTCTCATACTGTATATAATAATTTGAGAAAGTAAAATAAAGAAATTGTAATCAATGGTGCTCGCAACAGAATTCAAAATGATTGAGACACAGAACATTATAAATAATGTCCAGCAAGCAGGATACCAAACCACCTTTATATTACAACATTTCCACAAAAGTATAACTATCAATAACCCAATAAACAAAACCACAAAATATCTATAGGGCGATATGTTACATTCCATACTCACAAACATCTATAACAATAGCCAACTACTTAAGAAACTCTGGCATCCAAACATATTACTGTAATTCCCCTAACATAGGCTCCACCATAAAAGTCCACTATCTAAAAATAATCCTACTATCATAAAACCCACTAACCAAAACAGAGAATAAAAGGCAATATATTCCGTAGAGTGTAACAGCTGCCAAGCCAAATACGCAGGGGAGACAGGAAGGAGAGTCAGCAATAGAATATATGAACATAGACGCAACGTTATTAATCAAGACAATAGGTCTCTAATTTTCCAATACTGCAAAGGAACAGGTCACACTTTCGCATTAGGAGAACCTAGAATACATTACAATAACATAAACAGCAAATATCAAAGGCTTATAATTGATTCTCTATTATTCAGAAAACACAATAGCATTAATAGAAAATAGATTTGCCCGAAACATATAACACAATATATCCTAGTACCAGCTAATAATATCAACAATAATATAAGTAACTTATATGTAATAGCCAATAACTATTATAAAACTACTTAAATAATAGAATTTCTAACCTATAAGATAATTCTTAGAATATAGCAAACAATAGTAGAATATGTGTAAATACCTTAACCAAAAAAAAAAAGTCTTAAGAAAACAAATAATATGCAAAACTTCCTAATGTATATATATATATATATATGTACATAGAATCATAATAGTTTTAGCATCAGGCGACGTTATATTTTCTTGATATATTGTATATGTTTCTCCTGTAGAAGGGCGGACAAGCTCGAAAGCTTGAGAAGACCAGAATAAAAGATACTCATCCCCATAAACGTTTTACTTTGATATCAGAAATCAATGATAATATTAAGGTTTTGCCACAAACAATGTGAATCGTAAAAGACAGCGGCGAGAGATGCGGTATACACCGCCTCAACATAACTTTCATTGCCTAATAAAATGCCAGTGAAACGGAAAGCATAAATTAGAATTCACGATTTATAATAGACTGTTAATCTCAGGATGCGTGGACTACTTCACCAATACTTAAAAATAGTATGGCTTTTCATTAGGTATATATTTCTAAAGTATAGGGGATGAAACATATACTAAATTCGAGCCCCACGTTGGGCGCCATTGTTGCGTTCCCGGTTTGGATAGATGAAAAGGGAGGATACACGATGTGACTTATTAAAGTTTCCTTACTTAAGTATATATATATATAGCAATTTAGGCCAACAACCCATGTATATAACCCGCAGCAAGACCTTAATGTTGTATAATAGAAGCACAGCTGTCAATGATGCACTATCGACATGTGTCTTTACATCATCACATGTAATGCAATTTGTGCAAACAGGATAAATAAAAAAAGGGGGGAAACTCTGTAATTGATTAAGAGTTGAGCTAAAGCAGGGATCGAGCATATAATATTGTCAGAACAAAGGTCTAAAGATGGAAACAGCCACGACACTAGTATACAATTTCATCAGACAACCTATGAAATCGTTATTAAATTGGGCAATCTATAAAAGACTCCTTCTGGAAGTTTAGCAACCCACTGAAGACGCTGGGAGCTATTTCATAGAGGAAAATTATAGCAACAGATCTCTATAATTTCTACAGATCAACTGTAAATAGATTCATATTAAGGCATTTTTATAGCCCAAATAACACAAACAATAGTCAAACATACAAATCTGTTTGCATCATGCCGTACCCTCCTAACAGCGTAACAATAGCCCGAGGAATCAGAAAATATGGTATAATGGTAAATATGATGGAATAACGCACTGAAACACATAAAAGTACAAACATTACTAAAACCTGACAGATAGATACCCTCAAAGTAGCCCTAATAAAGTCGTAATTTGCAACTGTCGCTGTGTCAATATATCACAGCAAAGATATAGTACACAACTCTATTCCAACAGAGTCGGTAGTTCTATATTTATTACAATTTGTGAAATTAAGGTGTGGGGGGTAGTACCATAAAGCAAAAGGAATGAAATATGTATGAGAGGAAACAAGAAAATTTCTCTAGATATTTATTTAAATAAATTAAAATTTGGGAACATGTCTATACTGACGAGATATGCTATTTACATAATAAAATTTAGATAGAGGTGACCTGAAGTTACTTTATAGCCCTTTAGGGCCCATGCGAAATCTAGGTTGGTTACTACACAAAAAGGGGGGGGCGCTAAGTCATAATGACAAATGGCTTACCTTTTCTCGAAAGTGCCGGCAAAGGTCTGGTCTCCCGTCTGAAGACTGTCCTCTCACTGAGCGACTCAGATTCAATCTGCCTTTTGGCAAAGAAACCCTCTTTTATTCTTTTCTCTCTCCGTTTTCATTTGCTGGCCGCGCCAAAGTTTCTATTGGCTGGCATTTTCATTCGCCGAAAGAAACACCAATCAAAATGGCCAACGGCTCCAGTATACAATTTCATAGACGCCCCAGGCCTCTCCCATCAAAATAGAACATATAGTATTACCAAAACAAAAAAAAATCTAAAGAGAGAAACAGCCACGGCACTAGTGTAAAATTTCAGACCCCAGGCCCCCCCCTCCACATGGATTGAAATACTATCCTCCCTTTTCTCGGGACGGTATATATATCGCCCCCCGTCTTGGCTAAAAATCGACCCAGGCCCCTTTTACCTGGACTGTAATGTGATGCTTCCTTTTTTCGGGAAGGATATTTATAAGGCTTAGTCTTTTAGAAATCTTCCTTCTCCATTTTTTTCTGGTCACCTTTACCTAAATTTTTGGTGAGGGGAATATATGTACATATGTAACAACAGCTTCCAGCGCGGATGTCTCTGGATGTCACTGGTGTCTTCTTCACCAGGCATCAGCTTTCGGCATGGAAGTCTGGTGTCATCAATTGTCTTGGTTTCTGGGCAAAAGGTGGTCTGTAAGTCTATGTGGGAGGGAAGCCATGTATCCATTTGATTTGATTATACATACGCCTTCTGTTGGGGTATGGTTTCAAAAACGTGCCCCAACAGAATGACGGGATCACTTTTTAAAATTTCGTTTCAATATACACTCATGGACAAAACTATTGGAAGTTATAACTTTTAGCATGTATATTGAAGACACACGAGATAACCAAGTGTGAACAAAATTTCCTCTGTCTCCCAAAAAGAAAAAGGCGACCGGCAAAGTCTTTCCTTAAGTTTTGTTCCTGAGCGTACCTTGAGAATATATGCATGGGGAGGATTGAGAAGAGAACGACAAGTCTGCTCGGACCTTTTCTTGAACATTCGGAGTGGATGTTGCTTTAGGGATGTATGAAAGGAAAACCAAAAGAAGGCCGAGAATAGAATTCATGGACCATATTGGAAGACGATTTTACTATCCCATCACAAGAGACTAGCCATAGAAAGAAAGATCTGAAAGGACAGGAATGCTATGGCAGGAGAACTAGCTATGGCGAGAAAGAGGGAGAATATATAAATACAAAATATAATTTAATTACGTCCCTGCTCTTGCCATTTACCAGAAGAAATTACTTTTTTAATCTAAGAGCAGGATCCCCCCGCTATTAAATTTTTACTGCTATCTCGCCCCCGATCTACCAGAATATTGAGATGGTCCCCCGCCCTCACTAGCTCTCTCATATTCCATTTCCGATAAGGCGCAGGAGATTAAATGGTAATACTTGAATAGAAATGGCAAAAAGAGAGATGGGTTCATTTTAGCCCGTTTTATATTTTTTATAAAATAAATAAATAAATATATACACATTTATTCTCAATTTCAAATTAAAATATGTAACCTAAAATTAGTGTTAACAAAAATACAGATTATCCAAATTCGAACTTTTTTTTATCCTATGAACTTAATTTTACAAATATTATTTCTCTATCCATCAAAATATTTATTTCAAAATAAACTATAAAAAGTTGGTGTGAAGATTTAATATATTTCAGTATTTTCACTACAAAGGCGTAGGGGGGTTTTCCCGAGTAATACATTTTTGCCCTAGCATATATTCTGTTTGATTGAATATATTCAAATAATAGTATGTTTTGAGTAAAGTCTTATGTAATTAATAACCTTCTGTATGTGCGTATTGAGGGGCATAAAAAGTTAGGATGGAATCTGGAGGCCAAAAGAGAGAAAGATTGTAATTGAAACTGATTTATTACAACGTCCATATAGGATTATACTAGTATAAGGTTAAATACAGAATAAATATAAATATGAATAAATATGATTATATAATGGTGAAAATATGATTAAATAGATATAAATATATAAAATAATTGATGGACTGCGAGAGTTCTCTCCCACAGAGTGGGCAGGTCGATGTATTGGCTGGCATTACCCAACTCAAGACCAAGATGGTACTTGTAGATGGTAGCCTTCGCCACACTTGTTAGTTTCACTGCCTCGGGATGGAGGCCGACGCCGAAGAGCCAGGCCTGCAGATCCAGGGGCACTTCACAGGAGGCGAACACCTCCCGGAGCAGGGGTCGCACGGCTCGGCAACTCCAATATCTGTGGGTCAGCGACCCGTCGCTGGACCCACAGGCGGCACAGGTGGCATGCCTCGAGGCAGGATGGTCAGGATGGGGTAGGGCGTGGAGTGCCAGCCGTAGGGCGACATCTGCGTCGTGCCCCGAGAAGCAGTTCCGACGCAGGTCGGCCCAGGGGATGGAGCGGGGCACATCCATGGTGGGAGTCCACCGGGCAGCCAGCTCTGCAGTAGGATACGCCTGGAGCCGTGCCGAGTCCAATGCCCGGCGGGCCCTCTGGCTGTTAAGATGGGTAATGGGGGTCGCCGATCCCCGCAGGATGATGGTCTCCGCCTCATACTCCGCATGATAGCTGGAGCTTGCGTTTTCTCGCAGGAGACGTTGGCAGAAGGCCTCCAGATGCTGCGCGTCCAGGAGCGCGGCCCGCGTCGAGCGCGCTAGAGCAGGGGCGCCATCGGAGAAGTCCCCGATAGTCGCCTGTAGCCATCGCTCGGGAGCCAGCAAGTCTGGCGGCCGCGGGAACCTGTTGTCGCCTCGAAGACGCAGAGACCTCAGGCTACCGGGATGAAGAACCCGGTGGTCGAGCTCGAGGACGCTGGACGCGGCCTCCCACAGGTTCAGCAGTCTCCTCCTCCTAGGCGAGTGCCAGACGTCAGGAGCCGGCGGTGTCAGCCACGCCCGGCTGAGGACCAGCCAAGAGTAGCCGTTGGCGGCGCCGCGAAGAGAGGCCTGGACCCCCTTCAGGCAGGCGAGCCGAAGCTTGCCCGCGATGTCAAGCAGGCCGACACCACCATCGGAGACTGGACGAGCCAGGATGCGCCCGGGGACATCGAGACTCGGCTCGTACCCCACACGAAGCGCGCCAACCGCGCCTGCCGATGGTGGTTTCAGGTGGAAGGTAGCCGTGGAGGTGGTGCATTATGGAACCCAAGACCAGGCTGTTGGCCGCGCGAGCACGACCCACAAGCGACAGGCCGCGGGTGAAGGGTGACCACCTCGCGATGGCTCGCTCCAGCAGCCCCATCAGGTGTGAGGCCTGGGAGGCAACGGTGTTTATGGTGGTGATGGTGCAGCCCAGGACGGTCAGCGACAAAGAGGAAGAGAGAGCGATTTTTCGTCAATGGAGAATTGCTTAACATCCCAGACGCCACGAAGGCTGGATAGTGTCTCTAAACATTCCATAAAAAAATAAGAACTGTTTGTTTCATACATATTTGTGTATGAAAATATTTGGTATATATTGGTGACTTATCTGCCATCACCGAAGGGTAATTGTCGCGGGATTAGCATCTGAGTAAGTGTTGGAGGAAATGGAACTAGAAACAATAATTGAAGATATTAATTATAGAGAATTTTGTGTTAAAAGGGGAGCAAGGAAATAAGAGTGAACGCAATGTTCAGATCTATAAAAACGCTTTAAATTCAAATGAAATAACTGAAGATATGAAGGAGAAACATAGAGAATATTTATGTACTAAAGGATATACTACACACAGAATGGCATCGTACCAGCTAAACTAAATCTGAAAAACTCGTCACAAAAATGTGTGCAATAGCAACAGTCTATTGGAACATGTGGGTGATATTTGTTTATATTATCACGCTTATTTGCATTTAACAAGTGCCAACTCCAGAGGGGAATTTGAAAATGTATATACCCCTAAACTGGATTAAACCATGTTAATAAGAATTATGGATAAAACTATTTAAACATTCATGAAAAATAAGTGGGAAGATCTCATTCATCTAGATAGGAAAACTTAGAAAAGAGCTGGCACAAAATATATTCCCAAAAGCATAAATTTAGCACGCACAATTTAAACGTAATGAGCACCATTAGAAATTGAGTATGCATTTGTGTAGAAATTTGATTAAATATCTCATTTTTTCTTAACACCCAATATCGACTATACTTCACATCTTTTGGGCATTTATTCTTCATTTTAGAATATATCTTCAGAACAAATTTCTTTAAGTTTTACTGCGATTAAAGAAAAAATATGAGGTGTTAAACTGATCTAAAGTATTCTCATCTAAATTTCCTAGCATCGCAGTAAAGTTTATAGAATAAGTTTTGTTGATTTGTTCATGTAGGCAGGTGTGTAGTATATTTGCATGTTTGCTCTTTGCATATTTGCTCGTGGCATGTTTGGCACGATTTGCATAGTTGTTATAACCTATTTGTGCCAGCTATATATAGAGCGTGTGTGCCAGTCCAGCCAGAGGAGAATAGGGATAGTCTTGTTACCTAAAACGACTTTTGCTTATATAGTTTTATCCGGACAAATAAAGAGCATTTGTATAAAACATGGTGGCAGCGGTGACTGGATAAAATACGAACCCGTATATTGCAAAGTATCGTTTTGGAGTACTTTGGAAGATAATTCAACATGGCTCTGATTCAACCTCCAGAAACTTTCGACTTCTCGACTCCCAACGAATGGCCAAAATGGAGGAAGCGATTCGAACGATACCTCGTGGTCAGTGGAATGAAGAAGAAAGAGGAGGCGTACAAGATCGATTTGCTGATGTACTTGATAGGAGACCGCGCGGATGATATATTCAGGACCTTTAGGTTCGAAAAGGAGGAAGAGGCAACGAAATTTGATTCCGTCCTCAAGGCGTTCGACAGCCACTTCTGTGTAGGAAAGAATATTATCTACGAACGTGCGAAATTTAACTCAAGAGTACAAGAGGATCGAGAGCCAGTGTACGAATTTATCACTTCATTGTACAAATTGGCTGATAGTTGCGAATTCGAGAGTCTTCATGAGCAGTTGATCCGTGACCGAATAGTGGTTGGAGTGAGGGACAAGGCGTTATCTGAAAGAATGCAGTTGGACAGCGAACTGACTTTGGAAAAGGCTGTGAAAATGGTTCGGCAGCAAGAAGCCGTTCGACAGCAGCAAGTCGACCTGCAGCGTCCCTCAACAAGCCAAATGGTCAACCAGGTGAGGTTCAACTCGAGAAAACTTTCACCGAAGCAACAACAGCATCCTTCGGGGAAGAAGGAAAAGTCAGCCAAAACAAGAACAAGATGTCCAAAGTGCGGAGGTTTCACCCACAGGGAAGGACAGGCTTGCCGTGCTGAAGGAAAAAGATGTAACCTATGTTCAAAAACTGGCCATTTTGCAAATTGCTGCCCAGATAAGCAGGCGAAGACTGCGGAAGTCAAAGCTGTTTCTGAACTGGATGAAGAAATTGGTTTTCTCCTGGGTGTCTCAGCTGTAGCGGATTCATCTAATCTCGATGATGATGAAGGCGAGTGCAGGAGGCGATGGACAGCAGAAATCCAGGTGAACGGGAAACAGGTGATGTTCAAGCTCGACTCCCAGGCGGATGTTACATGTGTTCCTCTGTGTCTCTTCAAGACGATAATGGGACAGCAAAGACTGGTGGAGAGTAACATCAACCTTAGAGCTGCTGAATTTTCCGAACTTCAGACTGTGGGTATGTTTGTGTCAACGCTGCGAAATGGCAGTTATGAAATCAAGGAGAGGATTTATGTCATTCGTCGTTTGAGTGAACCTCTTCTGAGTCGCCGGGCATGTGAGCTCTTGAACCTGGCGAGGCGAATTGAAGTGGTTGCGACGAAAATTGACCCGATCAAGGAATTCCCCGAAGTATTTGAAGGACTGGGACAGATCGGAAGCCCTTACGAAATCAAATTGAAACCTGGAGCAAACCCATATGCTGTGCATACTCCTCGACGGGTACCGGGTTTCGCAGGGCAGTACGGATTCACACATGTTACTTCAAGTCCTAGATTCCCGCAGAGCAATGGGATGGCAGAAGCAGTTGATCCCCAAGAAAAATCAAGACCCATCGCTTTGACTCCTGGAGTGTCGATCGACCCCTTTGGAGAACGGTTGCAGCCCTGCTGAGCTTCTCATGGGACGTAAACTCCGAACGACCTTGCCAATTGCACCAGAGAATCTTGGTCCAAGGTTGGTGGACTCTCAGACCCTGAAAAGAAAGGAGGAGAGGAGGAAAAGGGATATGAAATCCAGATATGATCGACGCTGCGGAGCTAGGGACATGGAGGAACTGGTTAAAAATGAAAAGACCCCAGCTGTGGATTATCCCTCTGGCGACTCATATGACGGCCAGATAAGAACACGGGGTGGACGAATTGTTAAACCCGTGGATCGCCTTCATTGTTGATTATACTGTGCATTTAAAGTTTGTAATGTATATGTATATATTTCAGATCTTAAAAAGGGGGATGTAGGCAGGTGTGTAGTATATTTGCATGTTTGCTCTTTGCATATTTGCTCGTGGCATGTTTGGCACGATTGCATAGTTGTTATAACCTATTTGTGCCAGCTATATATAGAGCGTGTGTGCCAGTCCAGCCAGAGGAGAATAGGGATAGTCTTGTTACCTAAAACGACTTTTGCTTATATAGTTTTATCCGGACAAATAAAGAGCATTTGTATAAAACAGTTCATAATAGAAATATTTTAATGTCAAAATATACATGTAAGTTTAAAATAAAAATGCTTGTATGTAAATGTATTGCGAAGATACTTCTGGTAAAGAGAATATATTCCATTAATTATTTTATTGCCCTTAATGTGGAGAAGCGAAACTTCTTGAAAATAAAGGAATTTTTAATTAGTTTCGCTTCTCCACATTAAGGGCAATAAAATAATTAATGGAATATATCGCGGTGTGAGGTTTTATCAATGTTTTAACTCGCAAAAGTTACTTTTGCAAGTTTACACACAAAGTAGAAAAAGTACTAGCCTAAAGTAAAAGGTAGCTTAACACATCAAAACAAGTACACACAAAAGGTACGACAACAAAAAGAGAGGACATAAATAACAAATAAAAAAACACGATGAGTTTTAACAAAACTATCTTTATTCCAACGTTGATAGGAGCGGACACACATGCGAGGAAATTTCTAGACACGAACAAAGTGAAAGCTTTAAGTGTCTCCACACGTTTAACCTCCAGACAGATATTACCTTTGAACCTCGTTTATGTAAAAACATGGCTACATTTGGTTAATGAAAAGGCGTGGGAGATCAGTTCGCTAATCAAATACAAAGCATTTTCCCCAGCCAATTCAAAACCTCTAAATGGAATATGCTTGTCTAATAATTTTAGAGAAACACAAAGGCAAGGTATCCTCCTTTCACACAAATTTTCTTGTTTTATAACAGATTATAAATTTTGATATGTGGTATCCTGTCGACTCTCGCTATACTGTGATATCCCTGAAGGTCAAACCTGTAGTAACCGAGAGGGACAGTCAGGGTGTTGAGATTTCCAGTACCTCTCTGCACCTTGGAAGACCTTTAACAATTCTCACAGAGTACAGGCAGTCGTGGTCGAGGCAGAGTGGAAGACTTGGGAATGTCCACACAAAAACCGAAGTAACACAGTTGTACTAGGAAAGTTCCGTGAACAGAGGCACGCACTAATATTTGATTTAATAGATGCTGAAAATTCATTAGAGTGACACCCGGCAGTGGCGATGGGTCGTGACAAGAAAATGTCGGCATGTATCTGTCCATTACCCCACGGACTTATTTTTAGCGAGTTCCGGGCGTTGGCGATGGATGTTTATTTGGGTCAGGGGCCCCTTTTGGTGACCGCTTGCTTTCTTCTAGTTTATTGGAAGATCTCTTCAGTGAGATGAAGAAAAGAGGCTGAGCAAGTCGGGGGTTTAAGACGGGATTTCTGAGCGTCAAATATCGTGGGACATAAATGGTTAAATTCTACTAAGTGTACATCAGGTGTTACGAGAGGTGTTTGAATTCGTGGCGGGGGGCGCGAGGTATAGGATATTTTCTGTATAGTCTTTAAGTTTGTTCACATGAACTGTATCATCTTCTTTATTTAGGGGTCGATTGGGTCTGTTAATTCGGACTACGTTCGGAGACATTATCTCTATAATTGTAAACGGACCTGTGAAGTATGGTGCCAGTTTTCCCGTATCGGGATGTTTATAATTTTTTACGAGGAATAGGTCACCAATCTCGAAATGCGGGGCTTGATCGCCTTTATCATATCTTTGTTTGTCTCTTTCATGCTTAAGCTGTGTTCTGCTGAAGGCAAGTTGCCTAGCTTTCTGTACGTCGGGGAACGGGTTATAATGGTTTTTTAATTCTGGTGGGATGCTATTAAACATCAAAAAGATCGGTGGGAAACCTGTGACGGTGTGCGGGGATTGATTATAGATTTGGACAACTTGCTTAATTAATTTGGTCCAGGATGTCTTTGGGTTTTCGAGATATAGTAACCTTAGCTTTCCAGTGATTGTGGCGTTCAATCGTTCTATCAATCCGTTAGCTTGCGGATTGTTACTGGTGGTAAGTAGTGGTTGTATACCGCGAGATAGCAGAAATTTGCGTAATTTTTCGGAGGTAAATGCGGGCGCTCTATCCGAAAGTAGGCGTTTTGGAGACCCTTGTTGTGGTACCTTTTTTAGGGTTTGGATGTACGTTAAGGTACTGGTAGATTTCGATGGGAATTCCCAAGCGTATCTGGTCAAGTGATCCACTATAACATGGAGATACGTCTTGGAGTGTCCGTATTTCGAAAATCCGGATATTGTATCTATTGATATTGAATCGAATGGTTGTTGTGGTGGGGGAATTTGTCCTAAGGTGCCATTAGCCTTACCTTTGGGTCTTTTGATGATTTGGCAGGTATGACAGGAATTTACAAATTTTTGTATGGATTTGGCCATACCTTTCCAGCAATACTGAGTAGAGATTAGGTGAGCCATTTGTGAGATCCCGGGATGGTTGTATTCGCCGTGAACCTGGTTCATAAGCGAGTGTTGAAGAGCTTCGGGTATTCTTATTCGATTTACACCTTTACGCCGTATGGTGTGTAGAACGTTGACGTCTACAGAGACACTGGTATCCGTGAGATTCGGTTGGTGTTTCTTAATAGTACGAGCACTGATAAATTCACAAAATGGATTGCGAGAAAGTAAGTCGGCCTCGTGTTGTTGTGTACCCTTGAGGTACTGTATTTCATAGTCGTAAGTGGATAGTCTTAAACTCCACCTAAAAGGTCGTCCTGAGGGGTTTTTAATAGTTTTAAGCCATTGTAGGGCTTGGTGGTCGGAGTAGACAGTGAACTTGGTACCGGATAATTAGATGCGGAATTTTTGGATGCTTTCTACGATTGCCAAACATTCTAACTTTGAAATGGTATAATTGCGTTCGTGAGGGCGCAGTGCTCTACTGTAATACTGTGTGGGATGAATTTTTCCGTCCGGATGTACTTGTTTGAGAATTCCTGCGTTTCCCTGGGTTGAGGCGTCACAGTACAAGCGGCAGGGTAAGCCATCCTGATACAGATGTAATACGGGCTTACGTGTTAAGCTCTCCTTGAGAGCCGTGAATGCCTGTTGACATTTGTCGTCCCATTGCCATTTAGTGTCTTTTTAAAGTAATTTGTTGAGTGGTGCTCTGAGACGGGCATAATCTGGTATAAACTTGTTATACACGTTGACGGCTCCTAAAAAGGACTGTAACGTTTTTTGGTTGAAGGGAGGTTTGATAGCGCTAATAATATCGAGGTTACGAGTCTGCGGTGTGTAGGTTCCGTTCTTAACGGTGTATCCTAGAAATTCTATTGATGTCTTCAAAAATTCACATTTTTTGTAGTTTAGGTTAATATTTTCCTGTTGGCAGATCTCCAGGAATTGTTCTAAGTGTTGAATATGCTCTTCTAAGATATCCGAAAAGATAATGAAATCATTGAAATAGTGGACTATGAAGTTTAACTTATATTTTGGAATATTTGGTTTATTGCGCGTTCAAAAATATGTGGTGAGTTGCGCATCCCAAAAGGAAGCCTACAAAATTCGTATTGCCCGTCTAAGGTCACGAAAGCTAAAAGGTCACGGGAACTGGGATCTATCTCGACCTGCCAGTAGGCAGAAGATATGTCGGCCGAGGAGAAATACTTGGCGCGCGAGAGTTTGTCGAGTATATTCTCTATCAAGGGGAGAGGATGGACGTCTGGTGCAATGATTTCATTAATCCTACGATAGTCAACACAAAATCGTTTGGATTTGTCACGCTTGGTGACAAGCGTGATGGGACTGGCATAGGGAGATACAGAGGTTGTAATTATACCGTGTTCAAGCATTTGTTCGATTTGTGTTTGTATTTCAAGTTGGTCATTTAGGGGTACGCGATAAGGACGTAAGGCAATTACCTTGTCCGAAGTAGTATTGATTTTTACGGGAGGTATTTTAAGCCTAGGAACGTCGTATTTATTGGCGGCGAAAACGGGTGCAAATTGATGCAGTACCTTGTGTAAATTATAGGGACAGTGACCTAGGTTACTTGTGTCCAAAGCTATGCAAGAGGAGGACATAGAGGCGTTGAAAATAGGATCAGGAACATTACAATGAGGCCAAATAAGAGCGTTGGAGTTCACCACGTGTGAGCAACCCGTTTCAGGAGGGGAAGCTTTAGTAAATGGGACAGTTGTATTAACCTGTCCATGGGACACGTGTTGCTTGCATGAGGTGAATTTGTACAATGTAGTTGGTAGGGGTAAATTATCTTGATACAGGAGTAGCTGAGGACAGTTTATAATTAGTAGAATTTATTTTATGGAGTTAAGGGATAATATGCCAAAAGGCAAAGGTGTATCTATGATATGGAATTTTAGGTTCTGCGTTATGTTACCTATTTTTAAGTTTAAAAATATATAACCTATGGTGAACATATTGTTAGATATGGCGTTAATAGTTAAGTTAAATGGGTGGACAGGAATCTTCTTTTGCAAACTGGTTTCTATTATTTTAAAAGTATTCCGACTAATTATATCGATAGATACTCCTGTATCAAGTAGTAGAGGTAAGTGTACATTATTGGACAGTTCAGCTCGAACGAGCAATTGTTCAACGAAAATTATGTGAGGAGGAACCTACTGTTGTGCTGTCTTGTGGGTCGGGACAGGCCTGGTCTGGTGCCGTGGTTAGAGGATCCCTGGGAAAGTTAGAGTTCACTGCTTGCGCTGGGCTCGTGGTGTAGAGAGGATCAGGGGAGCGGGTAACATGCGCCCGCGTGTTGGTAACTCGGAAGGGAGCGGGAGAGAACAACACAGTTCTTTCGTGCTGTGGATAAGTTGTGGCTCGATACACAAGTCTTGGACGGCTCTGTGCAGGCCGCTTGGGGCACTGGGCGTGCCTGTGCATGGCGCCACAATACCCGCAGGATGAAGGGGGTGGATTGGCAGCGTAGTTGGGTCGTGCTGACCACGGTCGCTGAGCACTGTACCTCGGTGACGGTGCGAAGGAAGGGTTGGGATTTGTTCTGGTCGTCTGTTGGCACACTTGTGACGCACTGTGGGTTCCTCTTACGCGAGGCACTACCCTATACCACTCTTGGGTATACGCTTGTTCGGCGGTACATATACTAAAATTGGAACGATACAGAGAAGATTAGCATGGCCTCTGCGCAAGGATGACACGCAAAATAGTGAAGCGTTCCATATACCACTCTTGGAGGGTGTTCGGTTGCACGGCAGCGACAATGCGCTGATCAGCGACGGGTAACCCATCAGTCAGGGATTCTGATAGGATTTTGTGGGGAAGATTCAGCTGTAGGCCACACACCGTCTTTTTTTGATAATACTCCTCTAACGAGGAGCGATCTGACAACTTAATGGCAAGAATCGTGCGAATGACGCGTTTATGGTTTCAGGAAAGAGGTCTATCAGGTCCTGCCTTGCGTCAACGTAGTAAAATTATCTAATTTTAGGCTGCGGAAGTAGTGCAGGGCCTTACCTTGCAGGAGGTTTGGTAGCCTTCTCAGTCTTTCTGTGTATTGTAGTTGGGCCCGATCTCTTTGGGCGTCGTAATTGTCGAAGAAGCTCTGCGCCTCGTAGGAACCATCGTAGCGCGTTAGCTCCACATCTCGCGATAGTCCGGTCGCCGCGGACAGCTGATATAGCGTCCTCGCCAAACTCCCTAGGACATCTAATGCCACCGGCGGGGGCGGGGCGTCCTCCTGGCTGGGGGCGACCTCCTACGTCCTACCGAGGGTGTTTTCTATCTTGGGAAAAGTGGTGTTTTCGCCACTTTCATAGTCGGGATCGGACTCCATGTGCTCCTTTGAATCCTCCTCTCTTTCCTGTTCCATCTTTCTGTACAGACAGTGGTCTACTTGCTTACTTGTACCTTGGCGTCCACAATCCTGTCGACTCTTCGGACGGGGGAGTCTGTAATATCTTGGGACCTCTGTGACCAGTGTTACCTGATGCTAGACGAACCTCGATGTCACCTCTACCGTGCAGTCGTGGTGGAAGGCGACATAGTTGGGCCAAAGGTGAAATAAACAAACAGAGATTCCACGAAGAAGCGTCTGTACGTCAAGAAGGAATGGGACGAGGAGGTCTCTGGCAGGAAAGGGTTTACCTTTTATCGGAGCGTCCGGCGCACTGGGGCTGAAACAAAGACTAACTAAGGACTGACTAACTGAGGCTTGGGGCCTCCTTTTATAGCTTCCCTGGGTCCAGGCAGGTCACTGCCCTTTTCTGACGTAAACAGGGGGGTGGGGGGGAGTTACATCATCCTGGAGGGCATGACCTCGTAAAAATTGGACTGGGCTCGATAGGCCTACTTTCTTATTCTCACTTAGGCCTGATTAGGTTTAGCCTTAATTTTCTCCTGTTATTCTCCATTCCTTCTATCTGTACAGTTGCTATACTTTATTAGAGTCTTAAGCGGTACAGATTGATGTTATTTGATGCTTTCTATTTGCAGTAAATAACAAGTTATATACAGTCACGTGGTGAAATATGTGGTAGTAGATATCTGGATTATTTACAACAATTCCATGGTCTTAAATCATCACATATGAATGCTTTGAAGCAATCTTAATAAGAAATTTAAAGTCGTTAGAAATTAACAAATGGCTTATTGTACCGTTGTTGTTCAAGACCATACGCAATTTTATATATAAACCATGTCAATTTCTGAATCATTCTTCTAAGGTTTATGATGATCGAGTAAAAAAACGAGCACTTATATATGCATAAGATGATGGAAAAGGCTTTAATGACGCACCCCATTCTAGATTCATCGTTTGCAGAATAAAATGAAATTCTGAATATTTTCAGCATATGCCTTATTTGTGTCAGTTTAATTATCACGCTCATTGGCCCACTACTACTTCTGGAGACGCATGCGCAGTTTATTTCTTTTCTACTATCCGAACGAGCGGAAGATGGGGTCCCTCTGGCGGTAAACAACGGGGAACATCCACAAATATCCGCACTTGATTGGTTGGTCAGACGTAAACTTGGCACTTTCCTGGGAAGATTCAAAATATATTTCTAAGAAGCTGAAACATCGCTTTTTAAAAGCGTTGAATAAAGTTTCTCAAAATTCCTTTAAAGTTACATTAAAACAAATACAATTGATGAAAAATATTATCCGAAACCAAGTTGAAGTAAAAATATTATATTTTTAAAATATACTAAGACAATTGAAACTGAAATTAAACTAAAGTGAAAACGATATGAAAGGTAAATTCATATATTTTAAAATATTGTTTAGATATTGTAATTTCCCGAGTTGGTGAATTTAAAAAAAAAAATTCTCTCTCCACCTTCATACTTCAAGAAATAATTCTATTACTCGTTTTTATTTAATGTGGAAGATAATATGATTAGAATATATGTTTATACACCCTAAAACAAAAATGATATCGACGTAACAAGGAGTTGTCCGATTGTACAGAAATTGGTGTATGTGAACAACATGTATAGATGAAAATACGATCAAAATTTCAGAACATTTGTTGTTTTATTTCGAGTTTTATTCTCACAAATTGATTAAGTCAATATGTCGTTGGACTCCTACTTGCCTGGATGCAGGCTTCCACTGGCGTGTCATGGTCTGATAAATATTCCGGATGGTGGGCTCTGGGATATTTTGCCAAATGGCCTCCAACGGTGAGGCTAAATCGCCAACATACCGGGATAGCTGCAATCGCCTTCCCATCGCGTCCAAGATGTGTTCTATAGGTGAGAGATCAGGCAACCTTGCTGGCCACGAACGTGTTCGGCAAGATTTAAGACAACCCATAGTAACACGTGCCGTGTTTAGCCGGGCATTATCTTGTTTTGAAATAAGCACGGGGTGATGTGAGAGGAACGCCAACAAAACAGGCCTAAGAATGTCATCTACGTACCTTTGTGTTGCCAGAGTGCCAGGAATGAATACGAATGGAGTCCTTCTATCAAATGAAATGACATCCCAGACCATAACGCTCTGTTGTGGACTTGTGTAGTGTTCTAAAGTAAGGCCAAGATCCACATGCTGCCCAGGACGTCTTCAGAAACGTTTACAACAATCGTCAGGACACAGTAAGAAACGGGACTCGTCACTAAAGACTATACTTCCCCAGTCAGCGCAGTTCCAAGTTAATCGCTCCCGATACCACTGTAGTCGGACTGGTCGGTGTACGGGTGTGAGGGGTAGTCCTCGTAACAGTCGGCGAACTCCAATAATGTTTAATACCCGCGCAATGTCGAGCGATTAGTCGATTCAACCACCACCCTCTTTCAATCCAATGGAACGAATGAGCACGAATATTTTAGCAAGGCTTACTGCAAAATAATTAAAACTGAAATTTTGAGAATCAGCTCGTGCCACGCCGAATATTTAGTCTATAATTACTCGTGCTGGAGACGCATTTCAGATGCGCTGGAACTCTTTCTTTTCATAAATCGGTCACAAAATTCCAATCATTTGCATGTTTGGTCGAAACGTCTTTATATACGTGTTTTAATACAAACTGGACAATTCCTTCTTAATGCGTCGATACCTTTGTTATAGATTGTATTTTATACCAGCAAAGAGAGACATAAAGATAGAATTCAACAAGAGGCGTCCATCGCGGGAAATTGACGTCAGCCAGTCGTATATTTGAGGCCAGAAGACAAAATAAGTGGTCCGCATTAAATTTTAGATCTCCCGCCCGTTTGACAGAGACAAATCTGGAAACCTGCGATGGGTTTTTCATGAAGGGAATAAATCTCGAGAGGGGGAGCTACCGATGTAATTATGTCTGCATTCTCCCAGATTAATTCCGCGGTCAGACAGGCGCAGCAGCGACTTTGTGTTGTTCTGGATGGATTGATTGTTGGAGTCTGCTCTCAGTGAATACAATATGTGAGATTATTTTATAATATTTATTTTGAAACATTCATACCTTCAATGGGGTAGAATTATTTTATTACTTCAAAATGAAAACTATGAGCTCTTAAAGAATCTCCTTTATTTACCTTAAAATCCAGGCTATGACATCTTAGAGCATTATTGAAGGATGGGACATATTTGTCAGCTTAGAACAAGGAACAAATTGACACAAATAGAAATTTATGGCTCTTATTATCTAATCGAATCGTCGTGGTTATGACTATTTTATATTGTCACGAGTCATCAGTGAAAAAAAAAAAGAACTTATCATCATCACAAAAAAAAGCAGAAGAAGAAAACAACAACAAAGAAATAAAAGGAAAGGAGGATTTTTTCTAATAAATCGGTGCCGAATGCCATGTGTGACATTCCTCAACAAGAGATTTGTTTAAGTAATAAAATAACTCGGTCTAGGTTAAACTCTCTCTTTCACCATATATTTACTCCATTGTGTGTATGCATATCGCATAGAATCAATAAGGAAGAATTGTATAATTAGATGGAATTTTCAGGTTCAGGTTTCCTTTACTTGTAAAATTTCATTTTCACCATAAAGATAAAATGTCTTCAGATGTGAAAATGTATATGAGATTAATACACTGTATATGCAACTCCTAGTACTTTCACTTGGATTTATATTTTAAGTTACTAGACGAATAACCCATGGATCTTACCAAGTGAATGTTTTCCCATATAACATTGTAGTAACCCAAGTATAATGCAAAGTAGTAGAGCGCGATACAAAATATTAATAAAACATAAAATAATGAAGCACCTTGAAACATATGGTGAAAACTTTTTATTTTCTAACAATTCTTAATCAAATAAAAATTGTTTATGGTGATGATACATTCCTTAGAAGACTAACCTGAAGTAACAGCCGTTAGATAAAACCGAAATAGTACTTGGCGATGACACCACTTAAGATAGAAGCACTTCAAAATGGAGTTCTTACTATTTGCCTTCAGATTACAAGACAAAAACGGCTTTGCCCTTTTTTAATAAACGAAATACAGTATTTGTATATGCGCAAACTAGCCTTTTATAGGACTAATTTAAACTAATTTGACGGGGTTGAAACTATGAAAACGACTCTTTCTATATCCAATTCGAAATTGTGTCAAAATGGTATCCTAATAGGTAAAACGTTGTAGAAACGTATGTGGGACGAAACAATTATCTTTATTCACTCAGGTTATATTTCAGGTAACTTTGTTGTTCGACTATCGGTGTGGTGGATGGAAGTTTTCAGGGAGAGCAGGGGCTCACACGCACAAAGACATAAAGACATTTCCGCAATTAAGACAATTTGAATTTATATCCGCTCAATTCATGAATTTTATTAGTTTATAATTCTCTGCACCGTTCACTGATTTATTTTCTTCTTCAAATTCACATTTGGAGAATGTGTGATACATTGGAATATATTGAGCTATTTATGAAACATTTCTTAGAAACAATAGTTCGATTTGATATTATAGTAGAACTTGGATAATTCAAAGCTCAAGGGACCAAAAAAAAATCGAATTATCAAAAAATTTGAATTGAAAAGGTTTTGAATAAAATACTTAAAAGTCTAGAGACCAAGATAAATATTGTTATTAAAGGCGTTCGAATTAGCCAAGCTCTACTGTATTTCTATTTTTTAAAATATTTATAAATTTTTCTGGTTGTTAATAATCTATAAGCGAAAGGCTGTCTTTCCTGTTAAAATAGACATCATTATAACGATGTGACAACGGCGTATTAAGAGTATATAGGTGATGATCTATTCTTATTTTCTATAAACATTTTTTACCTAAAGGTAAATTCGTTAGAAGCATGAAAAACTGTTATTTTAGCTAATGAGTTTTATAAGCAGACATTTATATAATTACTGTTGAACTTGGATATTTCGAAGCACAAGGGACCAAAAAAAAAAATTCAAATTAAAAACGTTTGAATAAAAGACTTAAAAAGTCTAGGGACCAAGATAAATATTCGATTTGAAGATGTTTTTGAATTAAAAATGTTCGAAAATTATCCAAGTTCTACTCTATAATAACACATTCATACACTTATATATAGAGAGAAAATTTGCAAAATTGATTCTCTATTTTCTTCCGATAAGCAAAATTAGAGAACAACTATTTACGTGATTAATTCACAAAAAAAAAAAATAATAATAATAATAATGACCAAATGGAAAAATTAATAGCGCACGCGATATAAAAATAGTTACGATTGTTAGCTATAAGCTTATGTCCATAGTTCACTAAACACCCCTAAGCTGCCTTCCATAGAAAATGCAGGGTATATAACAAAACCAGTCCAATACAATAGTAGAGCGGTCTAGAGATTAATTTGGCGAAACCGCTGAGAGGGTTCACTACTGATGAGCCAAGCCCTCTCATTCAAACTCATATCATTGCAGTAAGGTCTGTAGAGATAATATTTGATGATATTTAAAAGAAACACATTGCCAGTAAATTTATTTGTGTAAAATTTTAACGATAGATGGCAATAAAATTAAATATAATAAAAATAGTTACGATAATCATTGATTAGTGAATTTTAAATAAAATCTCTTTAAAATTATAGATAGACTACAAAAGTAATAATTTATTTAAATCTCCTGAATAATAGTAATCAAGCAAATGTTACAGGTTTCTGGAGATGAGTTTTTTTAAGAAACATACATAAAGATACTCTCCAGAAACCTATAGCATTTTCTTGAATAAAAAAATGAATATATCATCCATATATTAACACTAGCCGAATGACCCGGGCAACGCCCGTGTTTTACCCGATTGAATGTTTTTATTCAAATACTATTTGTTACAATTATAAATTGGCGCCTTAAATAAATGCATATATTAGTTAATAATTATAGCCTATGTGCTTTATCTGTCTATGTACTGTTGGCTTCCGTAGGCGTCTCTTACTGGGAAAAAGAAAGAGAGGATCCCATTTAGTTATTAACTAATATATGCATTTATTTAAGGAGCGACCCGCTCCAACACAATAGTTACAAAAACCAAAAAGCGGGGGGGGGGGGGGGGGGCATGATGGGGGGGGGGGGGGGGGCAAAGTCAAAAACAAAGTGTCTCGCGCATTGGCGGCGCCATCGTAGCGAACCAATAGGAGAGCGCCATTCCAAAAAAAAAAAAAAAGCAAACGGTGACAGAGATGAAGACATGACGCATGACGCTCGTAACTGTATATAGAATTGTAATGTTTCAAGTAATCTGCTCCAAAGATGCTGAACTATACAATTACTTCTCTGTAGAAATTTTCCTTGGAGATCTACTCTGGACGCCCAGGATTTATCCATGTACGTATCTTCCCGAAAATATATACTTTGCTTAGAGAGTTTTTTTTATTTAACCTTACTTGAAATACTGCTTCTAAGAAATCGGAATATACCCATTTTGTTATTTTTTCATCGCAGTAAGGGCAGTAGAAGTTTGTATTATGTATAAAAGAAACATTCATGCCTTTAAATCTTTTAATTTTACATATATAGATGGCGCGTTATTGCTTTGTATTAATTTATGCCTAACTGGCTTTGTCTTTATTGTTTGCGGAAGAGCATTGCTCGATGCAAATATTTGAATGTAATTCCACTGTCCTATAAGCTTATGTCCATAGTTTTCTTGAAAACCATTTCTGAGATTCCATCCTTCAGTGCTGCGTATATAAGCGGAATCGTCCAATACAGTATTAGAGCTCTGAGAAGCGGTCTGGTGGATTAAATTGGCGAAACCGCTGAGAGGGTTCACCACTGATGAGCCAAGCTCTCCCATTATATTTTTTCATCGCAGTAAGGGCAGTAGAAGTTTGTATTATGTATAAAAGAAACATTCATGCCTTTAAATCCTTTCATTTTATATACCCATTGCAATTTTAAGCCCCTATTTATACTCTTAATGTGTCTTCATAGCCCTTCGGGTAAACCCGGGGTGTTTGCCCGGGTCACTCGGCTAGTATGATTAATTCATCGTAAAAAATATATAATTGATTAAACATTTTTTTGTTTTAAAATTATGAAGATTCGTGATTTTGTAATATATGAAAAATGAAAAAAAAATTCAAGACAGTTTGACTAATAACTTAAAATCAATTAACTATTAGTACACTGAAAAATCAAATTAAAATAAACAAACAAATAAAGAATACTGATATTTGCTATCTTCTAGCGTATCGAAAATAAATAATGCCAATATCCCCTCTGTCGAGGCATTAATCAACTTTGCTCTATTTCCATATTTACAAAAATATGTGCGGGCAAGTAAAATGAATAACCTTGATCTTAGCGGCGCCACCTGGTAGCCAACTTCACAGAGCTGTTCTAGAAATAAATATATAAGAAAAAAATGTAAAAATAATACATATATAATTACTTGAAAAATAATTTTAAAAAAGGTCAGGTGTGGGTATTAAAATTCAAAAAAAGGCATATCCTGACCAAGAGATTTTGAGATGACAGAGCGCCATCTAATGGAACAGAAATCAAATAAACGTTGATTTAACCTGTTCCATTAAATGACGCTTTGCCATCTCAAAATCTCATGTGCTCTTGTATGTTCAGAATATGCCTTTTTTGATATTATATAAATATAATTTTATATAAATGGAAAATTTGCCTGGAGGAAATTAATCCATAGAAGCAATGGGCGCTTCTCCCGTCAAAATAAACGTCAGAATCTGACGGCATCTATTGACCGTCGCAGCAACTAGCGACCTCGGGTTATCAGTTTGCCAAAGCTGATGTTGTGGCTTTGTCACCGACCCGAGGCCGCTAGTTGCGGCGACGGTCAATCGATGGCGTCAGATTCTGACGTTTATTTTAACGGGAGAAGCGCCCATTGCTTCTATAATTTTATATAAATCATATTTAATATATATATATACAGATCGAAAATATTTCCAACCTCAATAATTTATTGAGAGATAATATATTTAAAAACTTCAGCATCATCAATCGCCCCAGAATCCTATATTTCAAAATTGACTACAATTCGACCGGCCTCAACGAAATAATTCACAAATGCAGTCAATTGCTGTAGTTAGAAGGATTAACGACCTAAAGATGAATTGGCTCTATAAAAACACTGCGGAAAACTTCTTCTTTTATTTGTAGAGTTTATTGTAGTTTTGTTCCAGAGAGATGAGAATGCAAAATACATGTATCGAACAGTCCCTCTATAATTACTAAGCGTCGACAATGTTTCAATCCAATATGGCAGCCACGTCAGCACACCTACTAATGACGTCAGTGCTGAGGACACCTAACTAGATGCCTGCTAACTTCCACAAATATACATCACGTTAAAACCTTTTATATTGAGAAAAATATATCAAATGAGGTGTAAAAAGAGATAAATTTAAGATTTGCTTTTGTCCAACGGTTACTCGTTAGCAAAATATTCGGTTTCTATGTTCCAAACTGGTTTGAATATGTTTTGAGACATATGGCGCGGTAGAATTCTCTTCTTGGTCTTATAATTCGGACATAGGCCCGTTGAAGAGCTCGAGCCTTTTTGAAAACGTAGATATGTACAATACCTAACGCAAGTTAATTTTTAACTATTTTAATAAATAGTTTTTCCACAATATATATCAAAGATAAATGTAGACCAGTTGCTGCTGAATTTTATTTCATTTTACTTTTCTTATTTTTAGCGATCATTGAATTGAGGGTCTTCAAAAACCTGATTTCAATGATTTCACGTTCTTCAATTCAATTTATCAATGAAACCTTTTATATAAATAATATTTTTTTAAATCTCTCAAATCCATACATTGTCACACCAGGTTGCATTAAGTATAGTCGCTATTTTTTCTTCATTCTTATTAAGTAGATATCCCAAGCAATTTACTATTTTTAAAATGTGATGTGGTCTTCGCTTCGTTCACTCCTGCCATAGTTAGCGTTACCTCGCGCCGACCTTCAAAAAGAGGTGTAGTATCATTACTGTTCAAAATAAATAAAAAAGTAATATAATCATTGTCTGGCGAAAAATATAACAAATAACTCTGTCGGTGTGACATTAATTACATTTTTTAAAAATTGGTCTTTTACCGACTCTGTGCTTTTGCCATCATTAGATTGATTATTCGTTTAAGAAGGAGGCTGAATTCTGAACAGATATTTGGACCGAATCCCATTTTTGAAAATCAGTAACAAGAAAGAAGCTTCGATATGTGAAACAATAGGAGTCCAAAAAAAAAAAGAAATTAAATAGAATATAAATACTCGAATTTATCAGTGACTCATCTAAATTTGGAGGGTAAGATATTTTCCTTATCTTTAATACATTTCGCTATTGTTTGGATCGTTATATTTATTAAAACGGGCAGACCACAATTATAAGTATTTCTAGCAGTAGCCAATATATCTATATAAATAAAAATTATGTATGTGTGTGTGTGTCTGTCTGTCCTTTATGTCTGACCAAACCACTCATTGGAACGCCATGAAACTTTGGGAAGTTATTTAGTATAGTACTGGGAAGGTTTCTGAAAAATAATTTCTTGAATATCTTGAATATCCTTAGAGTTATTTGCAGATTTGTAGATTTAACTCGCAAGCAGCGCCACCATTGCGACGATGATAACAATTTTTTTTATCTATAAGTTTTATTATCACTAAGATTATTATCTTAAATATTATTTATCAAAAATATATATTGGGAGAATAGATAAAATGATTAATTTGTAATGTAGAAAATTAGGAAAGACAAAATTCAGGATGACACGGCAATTTATTTGAGACAAGAATAATGATACAATTCCAAGGCAAGATACTATTCCTTTAACTTCCAATTACCGAGGGAAATAATTAATATTGATTTTATTCAACTTATCGAGTATTTTTCAAAGGACCGGGAAAAATGTTCACTAGATAAAATGATGATTTTGTAATGTAGAAAATTAGGAAAGACAAAATTCAGGATGACACGGCACACAGGGACCGGGAAGAAATGTTCACTTTATCGAGAGATTCAAATTTACGAGTTTCAAATTATCAAAATATATCTATTTTTTTATAAGTTTATAGAGAAATGTGTCAACAAATGTTCGTTAGACAAACCTTTACTCGGGTAAAACCCGGGCGAAGCCGGGTACATCCGCTAATATTTCTTTATAAGAAAGAATGTGTCAATCACTCTGAAGGACTGAAGTGGAGTAAGCCACATTAGCTAAAGTGGTGGCCCAGGGTCAAGGATGCTGGAATTCCATAACTCTCAACTTCAGATCGTTGATGACACATGATAATAGTGATACAAAGTTTCACATTACAAAGTATTTCTTTATAGAGAGCACCTCATTGTAATATTCTATCTGATAGTTGACATAATTATTATAATACTTCATATATATATATATGTGATAACCGAGAGAGAGGACACTCAGGTGTGGAGAGCTTTTCAAACCTCTCTGCACCTTGGAAGACCTTTCACAGCTTTCACAGAGTACAGGCAGTCATGGTTGAGGAAGAATGGACGACTTGGGATGGTACACTCGAGAAACGAGGGACACAGTTGCACTGGGAAAGTTCCGTGAATAGAAAGAGTTGGGATAAGCAGCAAGAAAAAGGGGAGTAGAGAAGATTGCTTACTGGTCTATGGTAGGATCATAGGATGGGATGACAAAGGCTCCCACGAACTTGGAAGTGGCGATGCATTTCTGACTTTGTAGAGTTTTTATAGTCTCAAAGGCGGAAGGCATTGGTCTGATGCAATACTGCGAGAGTCCAAGAATAAGAGGTCATTGTACTCTCTTTACGACCTTCTAGAACCTTCTGACATCTTTAAGCCTCGTCACTACACGTTGTTGGACTTCTATATATCTCACTTTCTGCTATTTTGCTCAACTCTTCTTCTATTACACAGCTTTATTTTATTATCTTCGGTTTGTACAGAGTACATTACATATTGTAATGTAATAATACATGTATAACATGCGTATAATTAGTTACAGCGGTGTTTCTATCATACAACACTTTTTCATCACATAAACTGGTTATATTACACCAATGAGGGTTATTGTTTGTTCAAATTATCATATATATATATATATAAAGAGACATGGGTCGCCTCTCCCGTCAAAATAGACGTCTAAAACAGACGCCATCTATTGACCGTCGCCGCAACTAGCGGCCTCGGGTCGGTGACAAAGCCACAACACCAGCTTTGGCAAACTGAAAAGCGTCCACCTGGAGACCATGGTTTCGGGCTGATGGCCCTCGTCAGTCCAGGGCGGACTTTATTCCATGAGATCCACACGGGATCTAATGGAATCTTGACAATCTGCCAAAGAGGTGTTTTGCTGGCAAAGTGGCTATTGATGGATCTCATGGAATAAAGTCCGCCCTGGACTGACGAGGGCCATCAGCCCGAAACCATGGTCTCCAGGTGGACGCTTTTCAGTTTGCCAAAGCTGGTGTTGTGGCTTTGTCACCGACCCGAGGCCGCTAGTTGCGGCGACGGTCAATAGATGGCGCCTGTTTTAGACGTCTATTTTGACGGGAGAGGCGACCCATGTCTCTTTAGATCATTTTCCTCCCGGCAAAATTTCCATCTATATATATATATATATATGTGATATCTTGGGACCTCTGGGACCAGTGTTACCTGATGCCAGACGAACCTCGATGTCACCTCTACCGTGCAGTCGTGGTGGAAGGCGACACAGATGGGCCAAAGGTGAAATAAACAAACAGAGATTCCACTAAGAAGCTTCTGAACGTCAAGAAGGAATGGAAAGAGGAGATTTCTGGCAGGAAAGGGTCTAGTTACTTCTATCGGAGCGGCCTGCGCGGAGTGGGGCTGAAACAAAGACTGACTATGGACTAAGGCTTGGGGCCTCCTTTTATAGCTTAGCTGGGTCCAAACAGGTCACTGCCCTTTTCTGACGTAAACAGGGAGGGGGAAGTTACATCATCCAGGAGGGCCACGACCTCGTAAAAATTGGACTGGGCTTGCTAGGCCTACTCTCCTATTCTCACCTAGGCCTGATTAGTTTTAACCTTAATTTTCTCCTGTAATTCTCCATTCCTTCTATCTGTACAGTTACTATACTTTATTAGAGTCTTACGCGGTACAGAATGATATTATGTGATGCTTTATATTTGCAGTAAATAACAAGTTATATACAGTCACGTGGTGGAACATGTGGTAGTAGATATCTGGACTATTTACAACAATTCCATGGTCTTAAATCATCACATATATATACGTTCATATAAGTGTTTTAAGTTGGAACTCTAAAATAGGTTCTAACCAATAACCATATATGGATGTATGTCGATCACACAGAGGTTGGCGGCACACATTAAAGTGTTAATTCAATTCTTAATTACGGCAGCAGCGCCGTGCCAAGCAGCGACCGTGAAGGACCAGGAGATTATTCTCTGCCAGATAAAGAAGATGAAGGAGGGAGGGATTCCCCCAAATTTGATTAAATCACTCCCCTCCCCCGAATGAATGCTTCAATGGCACGACCCAATCAAGGGGACTTAATTTTTTTTCTACCTGACGCCGCTGCTTAGGGGAGGGTGGGGGAGAAACTTGGACAAAGTTCCAATAATTCCTGGCCATTAGCCCATACTGGCGATCTGCTTTATTCCATACAGCTGCCATGTGGTGTTGGGGTATATACTTGCTAGTAGGTTGGACATATATTATATCATGCCATATGGGGGCAGGTTTATCAATAGGGTCTTTTGCAAATATGTTATATGTGTTTTTACAAATTATTAATTTCTAAATATATAAAGAATTGAGATTAAAATGCAAGAAACTTATTTCAGATTAAATTCATTTTAGGGCATATGTTAACGCATTTCTTCTGGGAAATCACTGTGTAACTAAATAATGTTTATATATAAATATGTGTTAAGAGCTAGAAGGAAGGAAATGCTGACCAAGATGGAACAACTAGGGAAATCATATTGCGCCCTTAACAATTTTCACAATTGCACGATCCGATCGAAGTATTTCCTTAATATATTTTATATTCGGTGTATCTCTCCACAACGAAAACAAAGAATGCACACACAACGCCAAATTTGATATCAATAAAGGTAAAATTTAAATAAACAAAATCGCTTCTCAGAAAAGTCGAAGGTGAACAAATTTATAGCAGACTAGACGGGTGACCCAGGCTTCGCCCCGGGATTGACCCGTGTGCATATCTACCCGAGTGATATATATTTAGATAAGATTTTTTTTATAAGTGTTTGTTATTAGCATTATCTATTTGTTTGCATCAGCATAATTTAATCTAATCTTTGATAGAGGGCGCTGTTCGTGAGCTAAGTAGAATAATTTGAATATATAGTTTTAATAATTGATTTATATATTTTTTAAAATAGCCTATCGTCTTCCCCGTATTTTTTAACCTATGTATGGAAATTTTGGTTTGAATTAGTGAACTACTGCGAATTTGTATACCGGACATACAAACAAACAAACATACAAACATTGATTTTTATATATATAGACATTCTGGAAGAAATCATCCAGGGAGGGGTTTCATTTATATATCACGAGATTTCAGACCTTGACGCTTATTTACAAAAATATTGCTAAATAGGTGGTAGATATAAGTCCTCCTGTAGAAAATTCATATCCGAGAGTAAACTTATCTACAAGGAACCTATCCCTGGCCTAGTGGAATAATATACAAGCAGTTAGTTTAAATTCGTGGTTTCATATGCCAAGGTTTTATATTCCGTGCTCCTCATAATTTTTAGGCATATAAAATTATCATTATTAGAAACTTTGTGATGCTCTCGATGAATACTAGTATATTCAATAGAATTGATGTTTTTATGAACTCGCGAAATTTATTTGTTTCAACTTCAAGCACTAAAATGTATTCTACAAATGTACAAACTGTAGAATGCCTTTTGTTTTCAAATTCTCAAAATGTTTTGTCCACTAGTCCTAAAATTCCGCTTATTTTCTCCACACTTTAGTGAATGATCTCCCCTATTCAATTTAATTGGCGGAGATGCCTTCCGCGACTACAAATACGTGTTGAAGAGTGGGACAAATTGGTCCCAGGAATGGATCCACCAATTAGGGCTCGTCATTCCAGTCCCCGCACGCACCGCCTGTCAAAAACATCGCCCCCACCTTACACGACAACTTTTTCGTCTGATTAGGAAAGTTTGAATATTTTGAAGCGTAATTGGTCCTTGCGGTCGTCGTATTTACAACGTATTTTTTTCTGTGATGGCGGGAGTTCAAAAAGTAGGTTTTAAGTAATGGTTTGGAGTTGTTTTAAATAATGGAAGGTTTTCCTTTATCTGCTCTTTAGGCAGATATTGGAGAGTGTCGAAAATATATTTAAAATTCTGAATTGTAACTCTCCTACATATAATGATTTATTTTTAAAAATATTTATAAATCCTATGCAACTTTTAAACACAAATTTATATGTTGCCTAAAGTAACTTATTATTTATAGAATATATACTATATATATATATTTAAAACAAAGTAGGCATTCATAATATATATGAAAAAATGACATCTCCTTATTGTGCAACTGAAAGTTGCTGATGGCTTGCGCCATCTATCGGAATAAATATCAACTATTCTCGTTGATTTTTTAATTATTCCAGAATTGGCCAAATACCCATTCTTGATTTATCAAGAAAAGCTAACCACGGACGCGTTTCGGGCTGTTGGCCCTCATCAGCGTGGTGCAAGCTGTACCTCAATTATGCACCTTATCCCAGCACAATATCACATTTGTACTATTTTTTCATAATCAAAAAAAATTATACTGATTTTAGAAATTATTCAGATATAGAATTATTACTTGCTGATTGTTTTGAATTCGTATTTTGATACTGGTTTTCAGAATGTGAGTATTTAATGATATTGCACAGTCTTGGTAAAATAATGAAAACACTTTTAATCATAATTTACCTCAATTTATATAATAACATAATTGAGTATGGAATGATTCCTAACTTAAGTTTTGAAGAATAAAGAAAACAATAGAAGTTTTACATAATCACAAAATATTTGAGCCGGCCAACGGGAAGGAAATATCTTTATTTACGGGGCTACTAACCAAAATAAAATGAATTTTGCGCCCCCAATGGCCGCGTAAAGCGGTATATATACAAAGCATTATGAACAGGCTGGGGAGGCTAGGGACAGGATCTCTGTCAGGGAAGAGGCAGGGATGGCCAACGGGAAACAACAGCAATGACTATATATAGGGAAAGCAGCGACATCTGGCGGTCGATTTTACAGAGTAGTTTGTTCTAAAAGTTATAATAGTTTTAAATAAAATCATTTCTATAAAACATAAATATACAAGGTATGTCCCATAAGTTCCCGGACTGGGTCTATAAAAAAATAAATAAATAAAAAATGTAAATAAATTTGACTGTTTACTATAGAAAAATATCTGGCAACACGGTGGTACCAATATCTAGGCGGTACGTGCGCGCGCGCCAAAGTCATTCTAATTTATTTCAAGGTTACACCTAGCGCTGCGGCGATTTCACGATGGAACAAAAATCGAAGCAGAGGATTTGCATAGAATTTTGTGTGAAACTTCAAATATCAGCAACCGAAACTTTTGAAATGCTTAATAAAGCATTCACCAATGACGCCTCAAAGAGAACAACTGTTTTTGAATGGCATTCTAGATTTAAAGCTGGCAGAATTTCCATTGAAGATGATCCTCGTCAAGGACGCCCAAAATTTCAAAGGACTGATGAAAATGTGCAGAAATCACCGATTTGATAAAAGAAAATCCTCGAACCACTTTTCTGGAGCTAGAGAAAGACACAGGCATCTCTAAAACAACGATTGGAAGGATCGTAACCGAAGATTTGAAGCTCAAAAAGACTCCTGCAAAATTCATCCCAAGATTCCTCACTAATGAGCAAAAACTGTGTCGGCTTGCAACCTGTGAGGACATGTTGGAAATGACAAGAACGGATCCGGAATGGAAAGACAAGATAATCACAGGCGACGAGACATGGGTCTATGGCTATGACCCTGAAACCAAGCGTCAATATGCCGAGTGGAGAAGTCAGAGTGAGCCTAGACCAAAAAAATCCAGGATATTGAAATCCAGAAACAAGGTGTTGCTGGTCGCTTTTTTTGGATAATAAGGGCATTGTTCATCACGAGTATCTTCCTGCAGGCCAAACAGTTATTAAGGAAATGTATTTGGGCATACTTCGCAGTCTATGGGAAGCGATTCGAAAAAAAAGGCCAGAAAAATTGACTAATGGTGACTGGATCTAACACCATGACAATGCCCGCCCTCACACAGCGCATTTGGTGACGAATTTTTGGCGAAAAACGGGACACAAATCCTACCTCAACCACCCTATTCCTCAGACATCGCACCAAATGACTTTTTCCTGTTCCCCAAACTTAAAGCCGTTCTAAAAGGAAGACATTTTGACACCAGGGATGACATAATAGAAAAATCGCTGTTGGCATTGAAGAGCATTCCAAAAGAGGCCTATAAAAATTGTTTCGACAATTAGGAGAGACGATGGCACTGGTGCGTTGAAGCAAGGGGGGGATTACAATGAAAAGTTTTAATAATTTTTAAAAAATATCTTACCTTTTTTTTATGGACCCAGTCCGGGAACTTATGGGACATACCTTGTATCTTGAGTAAAATATATCAGGCCTCCAGGTAAAAGTGTATTTTCAAAACATTTTTATTCTCTAGCTTTCGGGCACGGACGTCCTTCTACAGGAGAAAACCTGGTATAATAATTCGCCAATAGAACACGAGTTAAATATAATCGGATACTATTTTACATAATTTTATAAAATTCTTTAGATATAAAAAATATTTTATATTAACTATTATACAAATGGAGCAAAATATTTAAAGTATTAATATATATAGTCACGACCGTCTTTCCTCAATTCCTCATCGGCCGCTGTCACGGATGCGCGCGCATCATCATTATGATCATTATCATTATTTAATGATAATAATAATAATAATAATTATAATTATAATTATTATTATTAATATATATAGTCACGACCGTCTTTCCTCATTCCTCATCGGCCTCTGTCACGGAAGCGCGCGCATCATCATTATTATCATTATCATTATCTAATGATAATAATAATAATAATAATAATAATAATTATTATTATTATTACTATATATGTACCTAATGTACATGTGAAGTTTGGAGCGGGACGTTTCACAAGAGTGACATCCACGGCTCCAATTTATAATTGTAACAAATAGTATTTGAATAAAAACATTCAATCGGGTAAAACACGGGCGTTGCCCGGGTCATTCGGCTAGTATATATATATCTACTTATATATTTGCCTTATTCTGTCTGTTTGTCTGTTTGAAGCTCACGGATGGGATTTTTCATAACCATCGGTGGTTCAGTGGTAGAATGCTCGCCTGCCACGCGGGCGGCCCGGGTTCGATTCCCGGCCGATGCATTTTTTTTTTTTTTTTTTACAATTTTTAAAACTCATTTATATATTATACAAGAATGACATCCACGGCGCCAATTTATAATTGTAACGAATAGTATTTGAATAAAAGCATTTAATCGGGTAAAACCCGGGCGTTGCCCGGGTCATTCGTATATAATAATTGTATAAACGAATGCAAGACAAAATCACCGCGAATGTTTCTTTTTTTTAAGGCAATTTCTTTTTAAGGCAATTGTCGTTATTTATCGTTAATTTTTGTTTCGATTTTATTGAAAAAAAACGATATGGTGCCTTTAAAAAATGATCTTTATTACTATGCAGTTTTCTATTTAGTCAATATACCTAAGTTCATGTTGCAAATTTAATTATCTCTATCGATTTAGTAGGTGAAATGCAAAAAGAAAATCGACATGATGAAATATTTATGAAAATTCACATTTTTATTTTTATATTTTCAAGACACACACAGTTTGGGGCGGGACGTTTCACAAGAGAGACATCCACGGCGCCAATTTATAATTGTAACGAATAGTATTTTAATTAAAACATTTTTAAAATAAATGCGCACTCGGGTAAAACCCGGGCGTTGCCCGGGCCATTCGTCTAGTATATATAATAAGAGGCCAAACAAATAAATAAATATAAGCCTCTATAAAATAACTAAGGAAGCAAGGAATACATATTAGGCTGTAGTTATCATTATTAGGAGATGTCTATCTGGTTCCCACCGTTGCTATTCAGAGGCGATTTATGTATTTGGATGATTTGGGGTGAGCTCTCAGGGAATAATATATTATAAATTTCAGGAATGTCTATTCTCTTCTGTTAATGCTATTGTGCTTTCTTGATATTGTAGGGATTCTAATATACTCTTCATACAAAAAAAATAACTCAGAAAAATGCATAGAGAAAATAAAATAAACGAATAATTGAATGAATTCCTGTCTAATATGCAGACCGATGCCCATATATAGCCTCCCCAAAATTCACAAACCAGATGACCCCCTAAGACCCATAGCTGCCTTCTACCATCCCCCAACAGCATCTCTTTCTATAGCGTTTTACTGGAAATGGAAGATCATTAATAAATAGCTTTCAGTCAAAAAAGAACTGCGTAATTACTTATAGTGAGGATGGAATTTATAATTTTCTATTTTAAATTAATCATTTTGAATAGATTGTTCTGTTGCTCTCTTGACTATCGCTAGAATTTCCCTCTGGACCATGCTTATATCATTGCAGTGGATTAACCAAGGAAATCCAGTTGAAAGAGCATGTTGGCCAAACTTTCCACAAACCCGATATAGATATTTCTTATTCTTGATATCTCCAGAAAATGAGTGTTGATATCAACACTGTAACTCCCAGTGACGTTCGTCCACATTCTATAACGCAGAATATAACCACTAATACCTATAACTCACATGAAATGTCATTAAATTTGATAAGAAGTATAGAATAAATATATAAAATTTATATAACATAAAAAGGTAGACAAAATTATAGTAGTATATACAATAGAAATATACAATAATTATATACGAAATATACAAAAGTAGCCACAAGAAATATCTACTTATATATTTGCCTTATTCTGTCTGTTTATTTTTATTTATTGTTACAAGAGCACGAAGTCCAAAGGACTATTGTGCTGTGCTAGTATTATTTATATATATATGATTATTTGTTTACACGATGGATTAGTATTGTTTTGTAAATTATTGTACAAATAGTTCTAAACTTAACAAAGTTCTCATAAGATAGAGTATATACACAAAGAGAATTTGGTAATGTTTCAAAGTATCTACATACAATTTGATTAGTCAGAGGGCAAGATAAAAGAAGATGCTCTGGTGATTCAACATCTAAGCGGCATTCACATGTTGGATCATTGATAGCATTCAGTTTGAACAGGAAACTTAAGAAGGGTCCTTTGCCAGTTAAGAATAAAGTAGTGAATTTATCCGAAGAAATGAAATTTGGGACAGCAATTGGAAAGAATTTCTTGAACAGTTCATTAGATTGAGAAAGATAAAACTTAAATTTTAGATCCAGATATAGTTTGTTTAATTCTTTTTGAAGGGGTTTTTTGAGTGTTCGATCTGTGAGAGAATTTGTCATATTATACTTTGTTTGTAATAATTCAAGATAATCGGACAGTAAAGGGGTTTTCGCTAGTATATGTGTGATGTAAGAAGATGAAGTCCTATAAGCATGAATGCATCTAATAAGAATTTGATATTGTATAGAATTCAACTTGGATCTTTTTGCTGCAGTGATAAAAGGAAACCAAATATTTGATGCATAGCTTATTGTAGAGCGTATCATAGCTTTATATAGGATCAATCTACGCCGAGTATCAATGCCCCAAGTACGTGCACATAATGAGAATAATATATTCTTAAGTTTCGTAGCTTTCATAATTATATTGTCAACATGTGTTCCAAAATTAATCTTATTCCTTTGTCTATGATTTTTAAAAATAACTCCCAAAATTTTAACAGTTTCTGATGGTTGAATTATTTTTCCATCAAAATTAATGGGCAATTTTTCATAGTTATGTAGATAGAGTATACCTGTTTTGTTTGGACTTAGTGAAAGTTTTACCTTTTCACACCATGCTTTGATTTTTACTAAACATTTGGTAATATTAAACTGAAGATCATAGATGTTTGAACTCCATACCACAAATGTCACATCGTCCGCGAAAGCAATTACTTTAGCAAAACTTTCGTTAAAAGATAAGTTGAAATCATTAAGTAATATATTCCAAAGAATAGGAGAAATAATACCACCCTGGGGACATCCCTTATTTATCTTTTTTATACACTTTACATTAGTATATTTAAACTCTACACTCCGGTCTTCAAAGTAAGAATTAATTATTTTTATAAGTACCGCTGGAAAATTTGCCTTGTCCAATTGTTGGAGAATTGCCGGATGCCATGCGTTGTCGAAAGCTCCGCTGATGTCCACTGTTACTATTGCCGTATTTTCTGTTTCTCTTTTCAGAAGACTTAATTTAGTTATTTCTTGTAAAGCAGAGATTGTTGATTTTTCTTGTGTAAATCCATGTTGAGCAGGATGCATAACATTATTACTATTAATATGATTTAAAAGTTCAATATGAATTAGACTTTCAAAAATTTTACCTAAATTAGAAGACAAGCTTATAGGGCGGTAGGCTTTCGGATCTTTATAATTTTCTTTATTAGGTTTTTTTATAATCATTACTGCTGACTTTCTCCAGGCCTCCGGATAATAATTAAGTCCCATACAAGCATTGAACAATTTTGTTAACACAGGAGATATATGATGAACTGCCGTTTTGATCATCTGATTGCTTATATGATCTATTCCTGGAGCCTTGCCATTTTTAAGTTTTTTAATTATTGAACAGATTTGAATATTATCAAAATAAATGATTTTATCATTAGAAAAAGTATAACTCTTGTCTCTGATTAATTTATGATAGTTTGTGTCAGAAGATTGACAGTCATTCGGAAATAGAGAAGATAAAAGATTTTTCATTTCTGATTCGAGCACATCTTGAGATACATCTAGAATTGGTAAATCAAAAGACCTAGGAGAAATTTTTTGTTTAAAAGTTTTGTAAGTATTACCAAAAGGAGATGTATTTTCAACTTCCTCCAGGAATACCCTCCAGCTTACATTTCTTGTTTTTTCAATAATATTCATATACTTATTTCGTATTTCTTTATACATTTTTTCATCAACTAGCTGTCTATTAGACCGTTTACCCCGATAATATAGATTTCGAACATATTTAAAATGATTTTTAAAAAGTTCCAGTTCATCCGTCCACCAATTAAATGGATTATTATTTAAATATTTTGGTTTTAATCGTAGAGATGCATATGCAGCTTCAATTAATATGTCAGTTATGAGAGAAACTACACAGTTTATATCGTTTTTATTTGCTATTTTACCTAATTTCATCATTGCCTCATTTATCCTAGACACATTGATTGCCTGCTCATATTTTTGCCAATTGGCTCTTTTTTCTTGAAAATACCATGTAGAATTATTTTCATGTAATAAACTTTCTGTTTCCAGACTAATGTCGAATGAGATTGCGTGATGGTCTGTGATTTGCGAAAGATTTAACGTTTTCCATCCATTAACAAGTACATGAGCATGACTATTAGTAATAGTAAGGTCTATTATACTTAATCCTCGACATGTTTTGTTTCGATTGTTATGTATGAGCATATTGTGAAAATCAATTATAGGTTGAAGTCTTCTACCGTTTTGATTAATAATATTATCAAACCACATCTGACTTCGAGCATTAAAATCTCCAGCTAAAATCAATGGATTTGTGTTAAAATTTTTAATTAATTTATCAAGGAATTGAACATGACAGGTATCCATTTTATTAGGGTGTATATAAATATTTGAAAGAATAATTTGCCGTTTAGTAGTTTGTACTGATATAGTGGTTGCAAATGAATTTGAAAACTCTTTAATTAATTTACATGATAAGAAAGGGTTTGTAACGATTGTTGCGGTATATATTGGAACTCCCGGTATATTTGCATAATATATTTTTGAACGCATATTAAAGATTACTTCATTATTTATACTATATGGTTCTTGAACTATAATCATATCATATTTTTCTTTAGAAATAAATTCCCTTATTTCATTATTAACCAAATTGCTTTTCCGCGTGTTTTGTTGTAGAATTTTTAATTTGAACATTGACCAAAAAAAAAAAAAAAACAAGAATAAGTCTATTCTAATCCAAAGTAACAATATCATGATCTAAATCTGCATAACATGTTCTTTGTATCTCATATTTCATTTGTTGAAGGAACACAGGACATAATTTGTCATTAGAACGATGATTATTGCTATTCCTATATTTAGGATGTGTAGAGCAATTTATGCACTTGGGCAAGGATTGACAGTTAACATGTTGGTCATTGTCTCCGCAATTTTTACATTTTATGATGTTACATGAATTTTTACTATGACCATAACTAAAACAGTTTTGACATTGACGTACAAGCACCTTATCCTTCATATATTGTTTTGTTGTTTGTTTGTCTGTTTGTCTGAAGCTCACGGATAGAATGCGCGCCCATTGGCTGCCAGCAAACACGTGACCTCCCTGCCCGCCCCCCTCTAGACAACCCTGTTATCAGCTGTGTGATACATACACCTGTCTATAGCAGCCATTCTAGACAACCCTGTTATCAGCAGTGTGTTACATCCACCTGTTTATACAGACCACCCTGCCTATAGCGGTCACTTTAGGCAACCCTGTTATCAGCAGTGTGATACATACACCTGTCTATACAGACCACCCTGTCTATAGCGACCACTCTAGACAACCCTGTTATCAGCTGTGTGATACATCCACCTGTCTATACAGACCACCCTGTCTATAGCGACCACTCTAGACAACCCTGTTATCGGCTGTGTGATACATCCACCTGTCTATACAGACCACCCTGTCTATAGCGGTCACTTTAGGCAACCCTGTTATCATCAGTGTGTTACATTCACCTGTCTATACAGACCACCCTGTCTATAGCGACCACTCTAGACAACCCTGTTATCAGCTGTGTGATACATCCACCTGTCTATACAGACCACCCTGTCTATAGCGGTCACTTTAGGCAACCCTGTTATCAGCAGTGTGATACATACACCTGTCTATACAGACCACCCTGTCTATAGCGACCACTCTACAGCTGTGTGATACATCCACCTGTCTATACAGACCACCCTGTCTATAGCGGCCACTCTAGGCAACCCTATTATCAGCTGTGTGATACATCCACCTGTCTATACAGACCACCCTGTCTATAGCGGCCACTCTAGGCAACCCTAGGAAGCAAGATGTATACAAGGTGTAGACAAGATGAAGATCTAGATGAAGATTAAAACGTTTTTAAAATATATTCGCACTCGGGTAAAAACCGGGCGTTGCCCGGGCCATTCGTCTAGTATACAATAAACAACAAATACGCCGGGGCGGACGCGATGATACGGGCCGGGGGCTTCCAAACCGCCGCTTTCCATCTCCTGAACGGCGTGAGACAGGGCTGCGCCGTCAGCGCCGCGCTCTTCAGCATCGCTACGGGGCCGCTGCTACGTCGCCTGGAGACGATCCTTGGCGCGGGCAACGTCATCGCTTACGCCGACGACATCGTCCTCCTCGTCCATCGCGACGAGATGTTCGCCGGAATCGCGGCGGTCTTCGGGGAATTCCACCGAGCCTCTAGGATCGCCGTGAACTACAGGAAGAGCGCGCGCCTCTGGTGCGGAACTTGGCGCGAGCGCGGAGACTCTCCCCTCGGTGCCTCCTGGTCTAACACCTCCATCCGGGTCCTGGGGACAAGCATCGCCACGAGGAGCTCCGTCGCGCACCGAGAATAACATCTTCTGGCCCTCCTGGAAGCTGCCTGCCGCAAGGCGACGCCCATCACCCGCAGCCTCTCCCTCGTCGGGCGAGCCAGGGCAGCCAACTCCCTGGTGATCTCCACCATCCAGCACCACTTCCACGCGTACCTTCCAGAGGCCACGACCATCTCGAAGCTGCGGGTTCGCGTGTCGAGCTTCATCTGGGGACCCGACCACACGGCATGGCTTCCTCCCGGCATCCTGGCGAGACCCTGGTCGCGGGCGGGATCGGCCTGATGGACATAGGCACGCAGCTCCATCTCGCGTGCCTGAAGGGGGTCCAGGTCGCGCTCCGAGGAGGTAGGAACGGCTTTTCCTGGCTGGTCACCAGCGGCGCCTGGATGAGACCTCCACCCGACGGCACCCGACTCCAGCCCCGGCGTCTCCGGCTCCTTCGGATCTGGGAGGGCATCGCCGGCATCCTGACCCTCAACCACCGGGTGGCTCCGACGACCCAGCTGCTGGACCTTCCCATTATCGGCGGCTGCCGGTTCTTCCGCCCACCGAACCTCCTGGTTCCCGCCCGCTGGGTCGGCGCTCGAGTCCGGAACCTGGGCGACCCCTCCATCGTCCGCCCCATGCGCTCCGCCCTCGCTGACGCCGCGGTTCTCGCCGCCTTTTGCCGGAACATCGTGGCGGAGAACCTCCAGGGGAACTACAAAGAGTCCAGCCTGACTGAGGACGTTGTCCTACGCGGGACAACAAGGGCCCTAACAAAGACCACCACCCACTCGGCCCGCCGCGCCCTGGAACGCCCCCGCCTGGCGGCCCTGCCGATCGTCCGGCTCATCGCGAGGTGCAGCCCATAGTCGACGTGCCTGCAAGAATGAGCTGGACCTTGCTGCGGTGCGGAGCCTTCTCGGGGAATAATGTTGACATTAGCCAACATCTAGCCCTCCATGCCCTGCCTCACCCCGACCATCCAGCATCTGCCGGTCCTTCCTGCCCTGCTTGCGGATCCCCCGATGGCTCCCTGGGCCATCGGTACTGGAGCTGCCCTAACACCAGGCCCCTCGTCCGCGAGGCCTTCCAGGTCGTCGGCAGATCCCCTTATCTACAGGCCTGGATCTTCGGGACTGACCTGGTGGACGACGAGCTGGCCATCCTTGCATCGGTGAAATCGAGAATCAACCGATACTTCGTCCAGGTCGGGTTGGGTCAGGCCATCGAGGACCCCGTCATCGCCTGGTGGAGGACTCTATCGCGGTGGGGAAGAACCCCTGGCTGATCTTTTTCATGTAAATATTTTAAACTGTAACCTCTCTCCCTACTGTTGACTAGATGTCGATAAACGGTTTTAAATTGTCAAAATAAACAACAAAAAAAGCAATAAGTATACATGGATTATAAATGAAGCTTCCAGGGTTAAGTTTCTCATGGATTATACAAAAATGTTAGGCAAGAAGCCGTCAAGAATTATATTATATTAATACGCGAATGTTTATTTTCACAAATAAATCAAACTTCTATTGACCCTACCCGGATGAAAAAAATATTGGGAAGGCTTGGCTCATCAGTGGTGAACCTCCCAGCGGTTTCGCCAATTTAATCCACCAGACCGTTTCTTTAGAGCTCTAATACTGTATTGGATTATTCTGCTATTTTATGCTACACTGAAGGGTGGAATCTTAGAAATGGTATTCAAGCAAACTATGGACATAAGCTTTTAGAACAGTAGAATTACATATATATTAGAAGAAGAATTATATTAAAAGAAGAATAAAAGTAAACAAAATATCGACAATAAGTATTCTATACGAACCCATGTCGAAGTTCAAAAGCATGTAACATATTTGCCTTCTACTTTTAAATATAGTATGTAAATAAAGTAATCGGTGCGTGCACCCATGTCATGTATCAGAGTTCCTTACTGACTTCGAGAGACGCCGTTTTTAATAAAAAAAAATTCCTAACAAACGGTGAAGCCAGGAGAATTGATTATATTGTCTCTCTCTAAATTTTTCTTCCCTTCTACATTTTCACTGAGTTAATTGAACACAATATTATAAAACGTAAGCTATTTATTGTACAAATAAGTTTATCAGAAATAACATTATTCGATCAAACAATTTCCTTTCTCATTATTAATATTTAAATCCTTTTTCATAAACACTTTCTTTTTATCTTAATCATTTCTATTTATTACCTGAATTAATATGCAAATTAAAAATATATTATATCTGATATCTTATAATGGTCTTTTGAGTTTTATATCTCGAATAACCAAAATATAAAAGTTTATAGCTCAGTGAACATGCTATTCTGTTATTCCTGAATGGGAAGACTTGACGTTCACTACATACTGCTTGTCCTTCTTCTTATTTCTTATATCCACACTTGGTGAAGTAGAATTCGTCTGCCTTTGTCATTAAGACTGGGAGCACTACTCAGTGGCAGTCCAACTTAGCTCCAAAATAAATGGCCGCCTCTGACATGAGGAACAGACACCATGTGCAGCCGCTCCTAACATGGAGTACAAACGCTGCTCATCCTGTATCCCTGGATTAGAAGCCCTAACAGGGTACTATCAGCCGGGCCAGCTGAGCCCAGGTTTTTTAGTGAGCTTGTTACTGCTCCCCCTCCTCCTTTTTCATCCGGGCTTGAGACTGGCAAGGGCGGAGTTACTGCTTGCCCTAATGAAGGTAAACCCAAGGCAACGGAATGATGGAGATTAGTGTTCGAGATAATCCACAGTGATGTTCTGGCAATAAGTAGGAAATATCGAAGAGATGCAAATCTAATGCTCCATGAAGCACTTTCAAATAGCCGGATACAATGACAACTGTCGGGATATATTTTACATCTTGCTATCACAATATCTTTGTGGTTTAAAATAATCTTGTAACATCAATACATTTAAGTTAAAATCAAATTAAATACATTATTTCTTAATATGTCAAGAATATTTTCTTCGCGGTGTTTGAAATTTATCATAATTCGCTGTCTTTGGTTTAATTGATGATTATGAGAGAGGAAGATCTATCAGGTATGCAAGGAGCTCCTTTATATTTTTGAGGAAGAAGTAAAACGACACTTGAAGTTACACCGCATGCGTTTCTTTTAAACGAAAAATCAAAATTTTATTTCAAGGTGAAATATCGACTATTTCTATCCTTTTTGGATGAGGTATGAAAGGGTGAATTATGAAGAGTAATGATGAACGGAAAAATAAAAGTGTCCAGGGATAGGAATCGAACCCACAATGTTCCGCTTACCGGGCAGATGCCATGTCCACTAGGCTACCCTGGACGTATTTTTCCGTTCGTAAATGAAACATAAAGTAACTTATAATACAATATAATACACTGCGGCCTTTGATTGTAAAACGACACTTGAAGTTACACCGCATGAGTTTCTTTTAAACGAAAAATCAAAATTTTATTTCAAGGTGAAATATCGACTATTTCTATCCTTTTTGGATGAGGTATGAAAGGGTGAATTATGAAGAATAATGATGAACGGAAAAATAAAAGTTTACCTTCGCGCATGAATGGCATTCTCCCGCCAACCGCAAGAGCGTATTTCTCGTTGACATTTATACTCTCACTTGACCTGATTCAATAGTGGGATATTTACGAATTTCCTGTTGTTAAAGAGAACTCATGTCATTCTAAATCGTCCATGCCACACTTTCTACAATGGATACAAGTATTTAATATATATATATATACTTTACTTGTATTTACCTATCACTGTCGTGATACTCGCAGAAACCTGGGCGCATATATCTCGTATATATTTTCAATATTTTGGATGACATTTTCTGGGGTGTCCACAAACGTCAGAGAAATAGGAAGGAGAAAGGGAGAGGGAAACAAAAAAAGTCCCCAAATTGTTTGTGCCAGGTTTAAAGCCACAAATTACCGGTGACAGTTTTATCCGACCGTTCCTAGATCATCCTTGTATTATGAGGGATCAATACTTTGACGGGGAGATTGTTCTCTGCGCCAATTTTATTTCTATTGTTCACTTTTTATTGGAAATTTTGGAGACGGTTCCTACACCTCAGGTCTGGCCCTGAACAGCGAGGGGACTTTCTCAGTGGGAGAAAGGAAGTTTTACAGTACATCTTATCTGGAGAACGATAGACTCTGATAAAAATAACCTCAATCTTTATATATGTATGAATATTTGAAATCTATTATAAGAATGTATGTTTAAATTTATATGAATTTATTTTGTTTTATATATATATACTAGCGGATGTGTACCCGGCTTCGCCCGGGTTTTATCCGAGTGAAAGTTTGCCTAACGAATATTATATATTATGAAGTATAATAAACAATGTTAAAGATTAGTTTTAATTATTAATCAAGATTGTGTGTGAATATGTGAGAAAGATGTAATATCGTTGTTGTTTTCTTGGCCGACTGTTTTACATATGGTGTTATCTTAAAATTGCTTGTTTTGAATATTTTTTAGATTGAGTTGAATGAATTGCTGAATTTTTTTTTGTATTTATATATAAATAAAATTAACTCTGTTGATTTTTTTTTGTATTTAATCGATAACAGCGAAGTTACGCATGTTAAAGTTAGGAAAAATATTTTGATGTTAAGCAAAACCTGCTCCATCTCGTTTTACATAAATGTTGAAAATTTGGTCGAAATTGATGCATTGTAACGAAAGTTTTTAGCGAACACCACTTATGAAATTTGCATTTTATTAATATAGATTATAAAAACAAATGAGATTTTCTGTTGTATTTTGATCATCTTGAAGATTATGCTATGGAGCTATTTGTTGGTTCTTTTCAGTGCTAAATGGTATTGGTGATGCAGTCGTGGCAAGAATTTTGAAAATAAAATAATAAAAATAGTAAAGATTATAAATTGCTTTAATTGAGCTTTAGGATTATATGATAAACATAATTTGGATCCGACCGGCTGCGTGTCGCCTTAGCTCCGGTAAATATTTGTTTTGAAAATTTGTTTATATCATAGTTATTATATATTATATATTCAGATAATTATTAGTTATTGTAATATTACATTATTCTTTGCTGAATCTATTGGATTTTTAAAAATAAACACAATTAAATTTACTACCGCAAATTTTATGCAAAAATTTCATTTTATAAAAATATGCAAATTTACTGCTCTTTATTTTAGATTCTTATACGAAACTAAATAAATGGAATCAGCTGTAGATTCAATTAAATTAAAACTTGATGAAGTTCTTGAATACTTCACAAATAAATTTAAAAGTACTCAGAAAAAATTAACCAAAAATGATCTGACATTTCTTGGCACAAATATAAACCAAATAAAAGATGGTATTTCCTCCATAACAGAAATAAAAAAGGAATTTGAACTAGAAACAATAACCGAAGCCATCAAAGAGGTAATGGACAGCAGGATTGATAAAATAGAAAAGGATATTTCAGTTCATAGACCTTCTTATGCACAAATTGCAAAAAGAGAAAATGTATCAGATTTGATCGTAAAACATCAGCAAATTCAAAATAGAGAATTCACGCTTATGGCAACACCAGCCAACAATGAACCTACTTCAACCATAATACAGGCTATTTCTAAGGATATAAAGAAAATTAGAGACAGGGGCACAAAGATAAAAGTCAACAAAATGTTTAACACAAGAAGCGCAGTAATTATAAAATTGCCTAATATGACAGAGATGAATTCACTTCAAGAGGAATTGAACAAATCTGAGGAATTAAAAACAATAAGCAAAATTTTTGTTCCAAAGCAAAGAGATCCAACAGTGGTGGTGAAAAACGTTTCCAAACTAACCGATACAACCACATTTGTAAACACGATTTGCAATATGAATCAGGAGCTGAACGGAATGGAAGATGAAATCAAGATATTATTCGTAATGAAATCTAACACACCAACCCAAAGCATAGTCCTGAGAGTTTCCCCAAAAGCCTATCAACTTATGAAAAGAATGAACAATACATTATATACAGACCTAGAACGTTGTCAGATACAAGATAAAATCCTAGTAAAACAATGCCAAAATTGTTTTCAGTTTAATCCAGACCATAAAACAAAAGAATCTCCAAATGTACAAATATGCTGTATCTGTGGAGCCCAGGGCAATCACGTCTGTACAAAAGAGCTAAGATGTCATAACTGTTCAAAGCATCCAAGACTCAGGAATAGTCCGATTAACCATAAACCAAATACAAATGACTGTCCTCAATATAAATTGCAGGTTGATAGAACAGTGAGAAGAACTCAATATCTCATCGGTTCAGAAGAGGAATGAATAACGAATTTAGTTATTTGTAATCATGGTGATCACTGCTCTACCATATAGAGGAAACATAAAATGTTTACAACAGAATATTAGAAAAAGTATGACAGCTTTAAACGAACTTACAATTTCAACGAATAATAATCCACCCGATATTATATTACTTCAAGAACCATATGTTTTAAATAATCAGGTTATATTTGATTTAGACTCACCAATAATTCATTCAAAGACATCAGAAATTATTTACACAGCAACAATCATTGTAAATAAAAATATAAAATTCAAAAAATTAGATAATTTTACGAATCAATTCTGTACTGCAATATCAGTCATAACCTCAAATTCGTTTGTAGTAATCGCAAATTTTTACTTTCATCCCAATTCCTGTAATGATACTCACTTAGATTTTATAAGAAACTTGATTAAAACTTATTCAAATAACCCTATAGTCCTATGCGGAGATTTCAATTCCCGTCATCCAATCTGGTTCGATAAAATAACAAATTCAAATGGTTACAAATTGCAAACAATAATAAATGAAAATCACTTGTACATTCACAACGATAAAACTCCAACATGTAGAGGGGCAAGTATAGTAGATCTAACAATCTCGAATAGACTTTCAATAAATATGATCAGACATTGGACCACCTCATCACTGACGAATATTTCTGATCATTTGGCAATTCAATTTGAAATTCACTCAAAATTTAATTATATAAAAGATAAACAGAATTCTACATGGAAATTCAATGAAAAACACGCCAACTGGACAAATTTCTCCAAAAATCTCAAGTATCAAGAATTTATCAAATTAAAGAATGAGGCAGATATGGTGGAAAATTGCACGGATATTGATAAAGTTGTAAACAAACTCACGGATAACATAATAGAAGCAGCTTACATATCATTAAAAGTAAAATCAAACAACTACGCATACGATGCAGGTATAAAGTGGTGGAATAAAGAACTTGAACAAATGAAAACACATTTTCATTATGTAAGAAACTTATTTTATCACAGTAAGACTATCGATGCAACAAGATTTAAACAAGTCAGAAACAAATTTAATAATATGATAAAGAAAGCAAAGAGAAATAGTTTGAAAAATTTCATCGAAGAAAATGAATCAAATGATCCTTTTGGTAACGCATATAAAATTTTCAAAAAGCTCAAATCCTCAAACAAGCAAAAAGGACTTCCCATAATAGACAACAATCAAGAATCGGAAAAAGAAAAACGCATTACAGACATAATAAATGTATTAATTGCAGATGACAGAATTGATCAAGACAACCATCAACAAGAATTGGTTAGAAGTTACGAACCTTTTCTAAGGAATTCAAGCGCTATCCATATTGATACCGAAGAAATAGAATATCTAATTGACAATAGCAATGTTAAAAAGTCACCAGGTCAAGATAATATCAGTAATAACATGATAAAATGCGCAAAGACTCTGATACTTCCGGTGCTACATTCGTTATTAAATAAATGTATTCAGATGGGATATTTTCCAAGGGAATGGAAAACGACAGTTTTAAAAATTCTAATGAAACCAAACAAATCTAACGTCGAATCAATAAAAAGCTATCGACCTATTTCGTTAACATCTAATCTGTCTAAGATCTACGAAAAAGTTATTAAAAAGAAAATTTATGAATATTATATGCAAAACAATTTATTAAGTCCCAAACAGCATGGATTCATCAAGTCAAAATCTACTATTACAGCCTTGAATAATATAATCGATATAATAATGGAACACAAAACCAAAGAACTGACAGCTCTGGTCACAATAGATATTGCGGGAGCCTTTGATAATGCATGGTGGCCTGCGATCTTAAAAATAATAGATGAAGATAACTTGCCGGAAAGTTTAATAAGGACTATTCAATCATATTTCAAATTTAGGAAAACGAAATTTACATATGAGAACTTAACAATAAATAAACAAATTACAAAGGGATGTCCGCAGGGTGGCCCGCTATCTCCACTACTTTGGATAATATTACTAAACGATCTTTTGATCAAATATCAAGTTCCCAATAGTGAAGTGGTATGTTATGCGGATGATGTATCAATTATATGCTGGCACAACAATTGCAAAGACCTGAAATTAGTTATAGAAAAGGCATTAAATACGATTGATGTATGGTGTAAGAGTAACAAACTTGAAATAAGTCTAGAAAAAACTAATATACTTTAATTACATAACAAAGAAAAAATCCCAATCAAATTTAATACTGAAATAATCATACCAACTCTGAAGACCAAAATTTTAGGAATAATAATTGCAAATCACAGAAGAAGAAACAAAATAAATTTTACATACCACATAGAAGAAATAGTAAATCGTACAAAACGTTTTAAAAATTATCTCTTCTCAATTTGCGGGAAATCTTGGGGTCTAAGCACCCAGAAAAGGCTAACTTTATATAAATCCATTTTCAGACCAATACTTACATATGGAGCCGAAATTTGGTTCAAATATTTAAATAAAAAATGTTTACAAAAACTTAATTCAACCCAATATCAAATACTGACATGGTGTATACAAGCCTACAAATCCTCATCATATAGCTGTGTTCATAGTTTGGCCAACATTCCTCTGATCTCAGACTTTATCGAATCCAGAATCATGATATCTGATCTGAGAAACTTATCCCAAGATGATCAACAAATTTATGACCCATTTATTCCAGGAATTATAGATACCTTTCTCAAATCAAGAATGAATGTTCTGAAAAACGAAGCAAATAATACTTTCTTAAGCTTTTTTCCCCAAGAAATCCCTAAATACTTTCGTCCAAATTTTTATAATACTCAATTTGTTACAAACCACGGAAATTTCAAAAGTTTTCTAAATAGAATAAAGGCAGTGGAGGATCCAAGTTGCTTTTGTGGTATGGAGGAACAAACCTCAAGACATCTACTGATCGATTGCCCAGCATTTCAAAATTATAGAATGAAGAATGAACTAGTTGTTTTTAATTTAAACGATTTGATTTCCGATAAAAAATCATATCTAAAGTTCAATTCATTTTGTAAATACATTCTAAAATTTCTACAAAATCTGAATTTCTAATGTTTTTATTCGTTGAATAATGTAAATAACTTATGTAAACAAACTTCTCTCCTTGTTTGGCGCAAGTGTCCCTTGCGGGATATAGCGCTTTGGAAATAAAATAATTGTAATTGTAATTGTAAAAGCACTGCCTGGCTTAAGGCGAGTAGAATAAGGAAAACAAAAGATTATTTACATAATGTACAAAGATTGTAGCCGGCCAACGGGATAAAACAACAATGAGTTTATATAGTGGAAGTGTGACCTCTGGCGGTCGATTTAGCAGAGTATTTGTATCTATGAAATACACTGCGCGTGACATTGAAAATGGAACACCAAGAAATAGTGGCCAGAAAGTGATGAAACTCAGCAGACAGAGAGAGACAGGGACGAACAATAAGTGATCTTTATTTCAAAATGATAGTCATAATACAGAGCGAGAACGGCGTCGGCTTAGTAGCAAGTAGGACCACCGCGGACGGCGATGCACGCAGCAACACGTCTAGGTAGAGAGTCAATCAGAGTACGGATGGCGTCCTGAGGGATGGCTCTCCATTCCCTCTCAACCATTTGCCACAGTTCGTCTTCTGAACGCGGCTGTGGCAAGGCATGCAAACGGCGTTCAATGATGTCCCAGACGTGCTCGATTGGTGAGAGATCAGGAGAGTACGGTGGCCAGGGAAGCATCTGTACATTTGCAGAGCTTGTTGGCTAATGCGAGCAGTGTGCGGTCGGGCGTTATCCTGCTGATAAAGGGCATTGGGTACCCCCTGAAGGTAGGGGAGTGTCACCGGTCGCAGCACATCATCAACGTATCGTTGGGCCGTCATAGTGCCCTGAATACGAAGTAAAGGTGACCTGGAATCATACGCGATTGCGCACCAAACCATGATTCCACGTTGTCGCACGTTGGGGCGTTCCACAATTGCTGCCGTATTAGACCTTTCTCCACGTCAACGCCACACGCGTACACGGCGACTATCACTGGACAAGCAGAAACGCGACTCATCTGAGAACACGACCCTGTGCCATTCCGTCATCCACGTCGATCTAGCCCGGCACCATTCCAAACGTTGGCGCCTATTCGGTGGGGTCAATGGCAGTCTTCTTAGCGGACGACATGAGTGCAAGCCATTAGCAACCAATCGACGGGAAATGGTTCTGGCCGAGATGGAATGATCTAGGGTGTCTTGCACATGTTGCAGGATGGCGGTACAAGTGGCTTGTGGGGCCGCCACTGCTTGTCGAAGGATACGCCGGTCCACACGTGCTGACGTCACTCTGGTTGCACCGACATTCCTATAAATTGCCACATTTCCCTGTTCCAACCATCTTCTCCACAGTCGGTGCACCGTGGACGCACCAAGGTGTGTATCAGCTGCGATTTGACGTATGGACCAACCTGCCCCTTTCAGTCCGATCACCATGCCCCTCGTAAAAGCGTCTGTCTGCTTGAACTGCTTCCGTTTACGATGACCTGGCATTCTGTTATTACACGTGTCTTTTGACACAAGAACAAAATTTCTACAATGATTTTCCTTGAAGAAATAACGACACGAATACTGTCCTTTCTGCAAGTTCCTTCCCTTATATCTTACTCCATGTGCGCACGAGAGCTGCGCATTTTACATCATTTGCATAACTCGGTTAGGCGCGTCTACCCTGAAATTTGCATAATTTTCTGGCCACTATTTCTTGGTGTTCCATTTTCAATGTCACGCAGTGTATATAATTTTAAATAAAATAATATTTTAATATAACAATTTTAAATAAAAAATATTTTAATTTAACATATATATAACGCAATCATTTTAAATGTCTTTTATATATTTTAATATAACTCATAGCTGTTCTTACTATTTTAATATATTGTTACATCATGATTAATGGCGTATTTCTTATATTATTTTTAATTTATTTGAAATTTAAATTATATATTTATTTATTTTTATATAAAATATTCTATGATATTTATTTAAAACAGATTATTTAGATTATGATCATTTGTATTTAGGTACACGTGTGACTTCACTGCTCTCTTTGATGTGAGAAAAATAAATAAAGGATTCTGGAGGCTACTTAAAGAAGACTTATTTCATTATTCCCTTTTATAAATTTGTAGGATGGTTGAAACACGCTCTGGTAAGATGCAAGACCCAGCACAGGAGAGAATCCAGGCTGAAGAGTCTGCCAAGCCGCAACCTGGTGCAACAATATATTCATCATTATGTATATATCACATGGTGAATTTCTAGAATAAATCCCATTGAAAAGCTCTTATCAATAAACACAGCTCTTTTTATCGCGTTCTATTGGTTTGTAGTATGATATTAAGATGGAATTTCAAGTTGTAAGTCTCCTTATAAATTGACGCTAATCATTGAGGACTGAATGGTGTGTATATAAGAACAATGCAGGAATTGATGCATATTCTTATTATTTCTTATCTCCACTCAATCACATTAGGGTATCAAGCTAATAGAGCTTTGACAACCATCATGACTGGGTGAAGTAGAATGTTTCTGCCTTTGCCATTAAAACTGGGTTCACTACTTAGTGGCAAGTCAACTTAGCTCAAATATGAAATGGCCACCTCTAACATGAGGAACCGACGCCATGTGCAGCCGCTCCTAACATGAAGTACAAACGCTGCTCATCCTGTATCCCTGGATCAGGAGCCCTCAGGGGATACTATCAGCCGGGCCAGCTGAGCCCAGGTTTTTTAGCAAGCTTGTTACTGCTTCCCCTCCTCCTTTTTCATCCTGGCTTGGCACCGGCAAAGGCGGAGTTATGGAATTGATACATGAGCCAGCAATGAATTATTGTAAAAATATTATTTATAAAAATCGTTGTTCCATTAGCTATTAACCTCCGTAAACTAGCAAAATCTGTAAGTTTTCTGACTCCAAGACAGTGAAGATTGTTTTCACAACAGTTCACCCCTGAAAGTGTTACGATATTTAATTGAAACGCCTTCGGTGGGATAAATATTTAAACCAATATAGTGAATGTCGCGGAATAACAACAAATCTTTCATTCATTGTGGGGTTAACCATAAAATTAGGCTTCATAGAAATAATATTAATAAATTTTCATTTTCGTAAGAACCTCCACGCCAACAAACATAACTACACGACATGAAAAGACATTAGAAATGGAATTAATCTTAACACATTTACACAATAGAGTATATGTTGTTTCTCGGCTAGCTTCGCGCACACTACGAAAATATATTCTTTGGGATGATGATATTCCAAATTTTTACAGATTTTGAAATTCATGGTGGTGTAAAAAATACGTGTTTCTTCTTTTGGCATGTTAATTTTCATGTTTCAGATGTAGAAGCCGTACAGTAGATATTTTACAGAGCGAAGCCGAGCTCGGTGGGGATAAACAACGTGGTTACTTCTGTACCAACTCGTTCTCTTCATTATTTATATATTTGCAGATTTCGACAAATTACAAAAAGAAAAAAGCATAAGACGCCTCAACTCGCTAAGATGTCATAACTGTTCAAAGCATCCAAGACTCAGGAATAGTCCGATTAACCATAAACCAAATACAAATGACTGTCCTCAATATAAATTGCAGGTTGATAGAACAGTGAGAAGAACTCAATATCTCATCGGTTCAGAAGAGGAATGAATAACGAATTTAGTTATTTGTAATCATGGTGATCACTGCTCTACCATATAGAGGAAACATAAAATGTTTACAACAGAATATTAGAAAAAGTATGACAGCTTTAAACGAACTTACAATTTCAACGAATAATAATCCACCCGATATTATATTACTTCAAGAACCATATGTTTTAAATAATCAGGTTATATTTGATTTAGACTCACCAATAATTCATTCAAAGACATCAGAAATTATTTACACAGCAACAATCATTGTAAATAAAAATATAAAATTCAAAAAATTAGATAATTTTACGAATCAATTCTGTACTGCAATATCAGTCATAACCTCAAATTCGTTTGTAGTAATCGCAAATTTTTACTTTCATCCCAATTCCTGTAATGATACTCACTTAGATTTTATAAGAAACTTGATTAAAACTTATTCAAATAACCCTATAGTCCTATGCGGAGATTTCAATTCCCGTCATCCAATCTGGTTCGATAAAATAACAAATTCAAATGGTTACAAATTGCAAACAATAATAAATGAAAATCACTTGTACATTCACAACGATAAAACTCCAACATGTAGAGGGGCAAGTATAGTAGATCTAACAATCTCGAATAGACTTTCAATAAATATGATCAGACATTGGACCACCTCATCACTGACGAATATTTCTGATCATTTGGCAATTCAATTTGAAATTCACTCAAAATTTAATTATATAAAAGATAAACAGAATTCTACATGGAAATTCAATGAAAAACACGCCAACTGGACAAATTTCTCCAAAAATCTCAAGTATCAAGAATTTATCAAATTAAAGAATGAGGCAGATATGGTGGAAAATTGCACGGATATTGATAAAGTTGTAAACAAACTCACGGATAACATAATAGAAGCAGCTTACATATCATTAAAAGTAAAATCAAACAACTACGCATACGATGCAGGTATAAAGTGGTGGAATAAAGAACTTGAACAAATGAAAACACATTTTCATTATGTAAGAAACTTATTTTATCACAGTAAGACTATCGATGCAACAAGATTTAAACAAGTCAGAAACAAATTTAATAATATGATAAAGAAAGCAAAGAGAAATAGTTTGAAAAATTTCATCGAAGAAAATGAATCAAATGATCCTTTTGGTAACGCATATAAAATTTTCAAAAAGCTCAAATCCTCAAACAAGCAAAAAGGACTTCCCATAATAGACAACAATCAAGAATCGGAAAAAGAAAAACGCATTACAGACATAATAAATGTATTAATTGCAGATGACAGAATTGATCAAGACAACCATCAACAAGAATTGGTTAGAAGTTACGAACCTTTTCTAAGGAATTCAAGCGCTATCCATATTGATACCGAAGAAATAGAATATCTAATTGACAATAGCAATGTTAAAAAGTCACCAGGTCAAGATAATATCAGTAATAACATGATAAAATGCGCAAAGACTCTGATACTTCCGGTGCTACATTCGTTATTAAATAAATGTATTCAGATGGGATATTTTCCAAGGGAATGGAAAACGACAGTTTTAAAAATTCTAATGAAACCAAACAAATCTAACGTCGAATCAATAAAAAGCTATCGACCTATTTCGTTAACATCTAATCTGTCTAAGATCTACGAAAAAGTTATTAAAAAGAAAATTTATGAATATTATATGCAAAACAATTTATTAAGTCCCAAACAGCATGGATTCATCAAGTCAAAATCTACTATTACAGCCTTGAATAATATAATCGATATAATAATGGAACACAAAACCAAAGAACTGACAGCTCTGGTCACAATAGATATTGCGGGAGCCTTTGATAATGCATGGTGGCCTGCGATCTTAAAAATAATAGATGAAGATAACTTGCCGGAAAGTTTAATAAGGACTATTCAATCATATTTCAAATTTAGGAAAACGAAATTTACATATGAGAACTTAACAATAAATAAACAAATTACAAAGGGATGTCCGCAGGGTGGCCCGCTATCTCCACTACTTTGGATAATATTACTAAACGATCTTTTGATCAAATATCAAGTTCCCAATAGTGAAGTGGTATGTTATGCGGATGATGTATCAATTATATGCTGGCACAACAATTGCAAAGACCTGAAATTAGTTATAGAAAAGGCATTAAATACGATTGATGTATGGTGTAAGAGTAACAAACTTGAAATAAGTCTAGAAAAAACTAATATACTTTATTTACATAACAAAGAAAAAATCCCAATCAAATTTAATACTGAAATAATCATACCAACTCTGAAGACCAAAATTTTAGGAATAATAATTGCAAATCACAGAAGAAGAAACAAAATAAATTTTACATACCACATAGAAGAAATAGTAAATCGTACAAAACGTTTTAAAAATTATCTCTTCTCAATTTGCGGGAAATCTTGGGGTCTAAGCACCCAGAAAAGGCTAACTTTATATAAATCCATTTTCAGACCAATACTTACATATGGAGCCGAAATTTGGTTCAAATATTTAAATAAAAAATGTTTACAAAAACTTAATTCAACCCAATATCAAATACTGACATGGTGTATACAAGCCTACAAATCCTCATCATATAGCTGTGTTCATAGTTTGGCCAACATTCCTCTGATCTCAGACTTTATCGAATCCAGAATCATGATATCTGATCTGAGAAACTTATCCCAAGATGATCAACAAATTTATGACCCATTTATTCCAGGAATTATAGATACCTTTCTCAAATCAAGAATGAATGTTCTGAAAAACGAAGCAAATAATACTTTCTTAAGCTTTTTTCCCCAAGAAATCCCTAAATACTTTCGTCCAAATTTTTATAATACTCAATTTGTTACAAACCACGGAAATTTCAAAAGTTTTCTAAATAGAATAAAGGCAGTGGAGGATCCAAGTTGCTTTTGTGGTATGGAGGAACAAACCTCAAGACATCTACTGATCGATTGCCCAGCATTTCAAAATTATAGAATGAAGAATGAACTAGTTGTTTTTAATTTAAACGATTTGATTTCCGATAAAAAATCATATCTAAAGTTCAATTCATTTTGTAAATACATTCTAAAATTTCTACAAAATCTGAATTTCTAATGTTTTTATTCGTTGAATAATGTAAATAACTTATGTAAACAAACTTCTCTCCTTGTTTGGCGCAAGTGTCCCTTGCGGGATATAGCGCTTTGGAAATAAAATAATTGTAATTGTAATTGTAAAAGCACTGCCTGGCTTAAGGCGAGTAGAATAAGGAAAACAAAAGATTATTTACATAATGTACAAAGATTGTAGCCGGCCAACGGGATAAAACAACAATGAGTTTATATAGTGGAAGTGTGACCTCTGGCGGTCGATTTAGCAGAGTATTTGTATCTATGAAATACACTGCGCGTGACATTGAAAATGGAACACCAAGAAATAGTGGCCAGAAAGTGATGAAACTCAGCAGACAGAGAGAGACAGGGACGAACAATAAGTGATCTTTATTTCAAAATGATAGTCATAATACAGAGCGAGAACGGCGTCGGCTTAGTAGCAAGTAGGACCACCGCGGACGGCGATGCACGCAGCAACACGTCTAGGTAGAGAGTCAATCAGAGTACGGATGGCGTCCTGAGGGATGGCTCTCCATTCCCTCTCAACCATTTGCCACAGTTCGTCTTCTGAACGCGGCTGTGGCAAGGCATGCAAACGGCGTTCAATGATGTCCCAGACGTGCTCGATTGGTGAGAGATCAGGAGAGTACGGTGGCCAGGGAAGCATCTGTACATTTGCAGAGCTTGTTGGCTAATGCGAGCAGTGTGCGGTCGGGCGTTATCCTGCTGATAAAGGGCATTGGGTACCCCCTGAAGGTAGGGGAGTGTCACCGGTCGCAGCACATCATCAACGTATCGTTGGGCCGTCATAGTGCCCTGAATACGAAGTAAAGGTGACCTGGAATCATACGCGATTGCGCACCAAACCATGATTCCACGTTGTCGCACGTTGGGGCGTTCCACAATTGCTGCCGTATTAGACCTTTCTCCACGTCAACGCCACACGCGTACACGGCGACTATCACTGGACAAGCAGAAACGCGACTCATCTGAGAACACGACCCTGTGCCATTCCGTCATCCACGTCGATCTAGCCCGGCACCATTCCAAACGTTGGCGCCTATTCGGTGGGGTCAATGGCAGTCTTCTTAGCGGACGACATGAGTGCAAGCCATTAGCAACCAATCGACGGGAAATGGTTCTGGCCGAGATGGAATGATCTAGGGTGTCTTGCACATGTTGCAGGATGGCGGTACAAGTGGCTTGTGGGGCCGCCACTGCTTGTCGAAGGATACGCCGGTCCACACGTGCTGACGTCACTCTGGTTGCACCGACATTCCTATAAATTGCCACATTTCCCTGTTCCAACCATCTTCTCCACAGTCGGTGCACCGTGGACGCACCAAGGTGTGTATCAGCTGCGATTTGACGTATGGACCAACCTGCCCCTTTCAGTCCGATCACCATGCCCCTCGTAAAAGCGTCTGTCTGCTTGAACTGCTTCCGTTTACGATGACCTGGCATTCTGTTATTACACGTGTCTTTTGACACAAGAACAAAATTTCTACAATGATTTTCCTTGAAGAAATAACGACACGAATACTGTCCTTTCTGCAAGTTCCTTCCCTTATATCTTACTCCATGTGCGCACGAGAGCTGCGCATTTTACATCATTTGCATAACTCGGTTAGGCGCGTCTACCCTGAAATTTGCATAATTTTCTGGCCACTATTTCTTGGTGTTCCATTTTCAATGTCACGCAGTGTATATAATTTTAAATAAAATAATATTTTAATATAACAATTTTAAATAAAAATATTTTAATTTAACATATATATAACGCAATCATTTTAAATGTCTTTTATATATTTTAATATAACTCATAGCTGTTCTTACTATTTTAATATATTGTTACATCATGATTAATGGCGTATTTCTTATATTATTTTTAATTTATTTGAAATTTAAATTATATATTTATTTATTTTTATATAAAATATTCTATGATATTTATTTAAAACAGATTATTTAGATTATGATCATTTGTATTTAGGTACACGTGTGACTTCACTGCTCTCTTTGATGTGAGAAAAATAAATAAAGGATTCTGGAGGCTACTTAAAGAAGACTTATTTCATTATTCCCTTTTATAAATTTGTAGGATGGTTGAAACACGCTCTGGTAAGATGCAAGACCCAGCACAGGAGAGAATCCAGGCTGAAGAGTCTGCCAAGCCGCAACCTGGTGCAACAATATATTCATCATTATGTATATATCACATGGTGAATTTCTAGAATAAATCCCATTGAAAAGCTCTTATCAATAAACACAGCTCTTTTTATCGCGTTCTATTGGTTTGTAGTATGATATTAAGATGGAATTTCAAGTTGTAAGTCTCCTTATAAATTGACGCTAATCATTGAGGACTGAATGGTGTGTATATAAGAACAATGCAGGAATTGATGCATATTCTTATTATTTCTTATCTCCACTCAATCACATTAGGGTATCAAGCTAATAGAGCTTTGACAACCATCATGACTGGGTGAAGTAGAATGTTTCTGCCTTTGCCATTAAAACTGGGTTCACTACTTAGTGGCAAGTCAACTTAGCTCAAATATGAAATGGCCACCTCTAACATGAGGAACCGACGCCATGTGCAGCCGCTCCTAACATGAAGTACAAACGCTGCTCATCCTGTATCCCTGGATCAGGAGCCCTCAGGGGATACTATCAGCCGGGCCAGCTGAGCCCAGGTTTTTTAGCAAGCTTGTTACTGCTTCCCCTCCTCCTTTTTCATCCTGGCTTGGCACCGGCAAAGGCGGAGTTATGGAATTGATACATGAGCCAGCAATGAATTATTGTAAAAATATTATTTATAAAAATCGTTGTTCCATTAGCTATTAACCTCCGTAAACTAGCAAAATCTGTAAGTTTTCTGACTCCAAGACAGTGAAGATTGTTTTCACAACAGTTCACCCCTGAAAGTGTTACGATATTTAATTGAAACGCCTTCGGTGGGATAAATATTTAAACCAATATAGTGAATGTCGCGGAATAACAACAAATCTTTCATTCATTGTGGGGTTAACCATAAAATTAGGCTTCATAGAAATAATATTAATAAATTTTCATTTTCGTAAGAACCTCCACGCCAACAAACATAACTACACGACATGAAAAGACATTAGAAATGGAATTAATCTTAACACATTTACACAATAGAGTATATGTTGTTTCTCGGCTAGCTTCGCGCACACTACGAAAATATATTCTTTGGGATGATGATATTCCAAATTTTTACAGATTTTGAAATTCATGGTGGTGTAAAAAATACGTGTTTCTTCTTTTGGCATGTTAATTTTCATGTTTCAGATGTAGAAGCCGTACAGTAGATATTTTACAGAGCGAAGCCGAGCTCGGTGGGGATAAACAACGTGGTTACTTCTGTACCAACTCGTTCTCTTCATTATTTATATATTTGCAGATTTCGACAAATTACAAAAAGAAAAAAGCATAAGACGCCTCAACTCTCTCCCTCCATTACTTTATATATACGTTTTTAGTTATCTGAAGAAGGGCTTTCACGAAACTTCCTTTAATCAAGTAAATAAAAATAGTTGTGGCTTTTTATTCTTTTTGTAACTCGTGCAATGTTGATCCCTTGATATTAACCCTTAACTGGACAGGTGGATTTTTTTTACGTAACTGGACGGGTTGGGTAGATTCAACCCACCTATGTAACTTTATGAAATAAGCGATAATTGATGATTGAAATCAATATTTAAAAAAATACACCTATCCCCCGATTTACACGGTAGATACGTTCCCGAGAAAAACGTGTAAATCGGGTGATAGGTGTACACAGAAATAAAAATAAAATGCATTGACAGGTTAAAATATGTAGTCAGCACATAAGCTCGGGATTCCTCGTGAGATGTGTACACAGCGCATGTGTTCAATCACAGTAGCATTTAGTATAGTGCGATAAAAACAACAACAACAAAAAAAAACTTATTTGGAAAATCGTGTAAAAGTAAAAACGTGTAAAGCAAGCACCGTGTAAATCGGGAGATAGGTGTATTTAATTAATATATATTTAATATACAGATTTTGACTTTTTAAAATTCTGAATATAATCTATTTACAGTTTTCACAAATTTATAAGAAATGTTTTTGCAAACGCTTTGTTAAGAACGATTTTACAGCATATATGTTAAATATTTCAAACTTTAGTCGCAAACTGATATAATATCATAAGCAGTTACTTGGGTATTTGATGTAATGCCTCGATTTTGGATTCTTCGTTCTGTACATATGCTGGATGAAATTTACTACCACCTCTAATGACTCTATCTAACTTTATAAAGACCAGAGTCAATATCTGCTCAATTCCTTAAATATTTCTAAAAATTGAGCATGGCGCTGAATCTTGATGTAAATTTCGATTATTTGTATAATTATTATTTAAAAAATAATAAAATTAGATTTTCCTCATTTTTCCAATATTTCGGCGATTTATTTTCTGCTGCTCAAATCATAAGTTGCTATATATCTTGCCTAAATATTGTAGTCTGAAAATCGTTAAAATGTTAGAAAAAAAACTTTTGTTGATTTAGGAAATATTTGAACACCTTTAATTTCTAAAACTCTCAATAAAAAAAAAAAAAAAAAAAAAAAAAAAAAAACTCACAATAAAGTACATTATCGACGAAACAAAAGAACACAACATCGACCCGGTTTACAAGTTTGGCACAGAAAACTCCATCTTGGAACGCGACAAACCTGACATCCCCCGAACAAAGCCAAGTACGACATTTACATATTTTTCATCGACAAAGATTTTGATGCACCCCCTCCCCTTCTAACAAATTGATGTAATTTTTAAAGTCAAATAAAGGTCGTTTTTGTGTTTAAAATTCTCAATAATCAGTTTCCTAATTTAAAGATCAGTGTTTCAGTATATCGAGAGATAAGCGAGCAAAATTGCGGGAACTTTACCGCTGACAATTTCAAGAAAGGTAACCTGAGAAAACAGCGTGAAGGGAGGTAACTAAGAACCCGCCAAGATCTCACGTGTCGCTAAGATGAAAACCTCGCAAAAAAAGCCCCCCTCCCCTCGGCCAAAACAATGTCTATAACAGGTAGCAAGCCATATTGTGTTCGCATTGTTCGGTGTTGCCATTCTGGGAGGCGTAAGCAAAGGAAAGAAAACATTATACTTTAAAAAATCATTCTTTCAAAACAGCAGATTTTTTTTTTTTTGAAAACAACGATTGCTTTTTGCACTCAACTTGTATTTCTCGTTCTTGCTATGTTTACACAATGATAAAACGAGGAAATATCTCTATTGATTCATTCAATAAATATTTATTTTTAAATAGGATCATCTAATTCATCAATAGATATCAGCACGGGATTTAAAAAAAGAAAAAAAAATGTGAGTGTTGTAATAAAGAAATAAGAGCACATAAAATGTTATATAAGTCGCGCAATTTAACGTTGCGGATGGTTGCGTCATTTGTGAGAGAAAAAAAAAACTAAAACTAAATTTTATTTTTTTTTCTTCCAGAATATTGTCTAAATACCTTTTTTACGCGTTTTGGGCTATTTATTTCTCGTCAGCTAGATGTAACGCATCATTTAAGTTTCTCTGGGAATTCTGCATTCATGGCACTTTCCAATTGTTTCTTACAGAACGTCGAGTTCTTACAAAACGTCTAGTTCTTACAGAACGTCGAGTTCTTACAAAACGTCTAGTTCTTACAGAACGTCGAGTTCTTACAAAACGTCTAGTTCTTACAAAACGTCTAGTTCTTACAAAACGTCTAGTTCAGTGCCATCTTGGGTAAACTCGACCAATAGAAATACAGATTTATAACATAGCTTGATGAAACAACTGATGGGATATGCATTAACGATACAAAGAAAGTGATAAAGGAGCTTTCTTAATGAATAAAATAAATTGTATTTTATGCCAAAAGTAAGTATATTATAATATCTATATATATAATTGCCTTATTCTGTCTGAAGCTCACGGATAGAATGCGCGCCCATTGGCTGCCGGCGAACACGTGTCCTCCCTGCCCCCCTCTAGACAACCCTGTTATCAGCTGTGTGATACATACACCTGTCTATAGCGGCCATTCTAGACAACCCAGTTATCAGCAGTTACATCCACCTGTCTATACAGACCACCCTGTCTATAGCGACCACTGACCACCCTGCCTATAGCGACCACTCTAGACAACCCTGTTATCAGCTGTGTGATACATCCACCTGTCTTTACAGACCACCCTGTATATAGCGGCCATTCTAGATAACCCTGTTATCAGCTGTGTGATACATACACCTGTCTATAGCGGCCACTCTAGACAACCCTGTTATCAGCTGTGTGATACATCCACCTGTCTATACAGTCCACCCTGTCTATAGCGGTCACTTTAGGCAACCCTGTTATCATCAGTGTGTTACATTCACCTGTCTATACAGACCACCCTGTCTATAGCGGTCACTTTAGGCAACCCTGTTATCAGCAGTGTGATACATACACCTGTCTATACAGACCACCCTGTCTATAGCGGCCACTCTAGACAACCCTGTTATCAGCTGTGTGATACATACACCTGTCTATACAGACCACCCTGTCTATAGCGACCACCCAAGACAACGTTTTTAAAATATATTCGCACTCGGGTAAAACCCGGGCGTTGCCCGGGCCATTCGTCTAGTGCAAATATAAAGAACAAAGCTTAAAATCTTTTGTCCATGGTGATGAAGTGTTTTTTAGGAACACAAACATCACCAGTTCACGAAACTGGGCGTTTCTTTGTCTTGCACCATCTAACGGAATATCAATTAAACATTGTTTGAATAAAACAAATTATTTTTGTTCAAAGTTACAGTTTCAGAAATTAAATATAGTCATGACCCTGAACCAATTGACAGATAATTGCTTACAAACTATTGGACATTGAAAGCGACGTATGTGTGACAAACCATCTTCTCCCAAATACTTCTTTCAGATAAATTATTATATACCTTATTTACCTTTTACCTCTTTTGGGGTTATCGTTAATAATTGTTGAGGATAAAACAGAGATGTGTGATCCCTAAATATATAATTATTTTTTAAAGTTTCAGTAAAGACAGTAAAAAGTTTGTTCTATTTGGAAAATAAGCATTCGTGCTTAACAATTTATATATATGTTAAATATATATTATAAAAAAGGCACTCTTCCCCTTTATATTCATATTTCCCGATGCTATAATTTCTTTAATTTATTACTTAATAATTTTTGAAAATTATCCTGAAGTGTTTTTATGATTGATATTGATCTTTAGTATATTAAAAAAACAAATAGAGCAAACATATATTATATACAGACATATCTGTATATGTTTATATGTACGCCATTGAAATAAACAAATATCCTAGTTCGAATTTGATATTTTTGAGAAAGAATAAGCCCACAGTAAATATTTACACAAAGTCTTTCTTTTATTAGCTCTAACGGCAAGATTTCTTGTATTTAAATTTCATCAGGAGAATTGTGCTTCGCGAAGAGATGCCTAACATATTTATTAGAGAGTTCTTAATTCAATTTATATATTTTGTGTCTCTCACCTTTTGAAACTGTTGACTTTATCAAGAGCTAAGACATAGAATTAATTTATAGATTAAAAGAAATCTTCTTATACAATACCCCGATATACTTGTTGTAATTATTCATTGAGTTTCGAATAAGCAACTATGAAAATAATGTTGAACTGTTCCTTGTGATATCAGTCTCCACCGTACAGTGAAATCTCAGTTACAGAGCTTGGTCATTATAAAATGTCATTTTACTCTCAAATAAGAGAACGTTCCAGGATGTGGCTTATGGCGTGATACAGGATAAGTGATTCTATAGAACCAAATACAGGTTTATGACTGTTTTATCCTAGAAGGTTGGGAGGTAGCCAAGAGTGGGGTGTCGCTTCACTGAGGCAACGGACTCCAGTAATCTCGTTTATTAACATAAATTGACTGACTGCTGGTAGCTATAAACTGTCGCTATTTATATACAAAATTCGATGAAAACTATTATGCAAAACAGGATATTTGCATATCCATAATTCAATATGCAAATACACTACAATGACAATAGTTATTTCTTTTAGATAGGTTTCCAAACATTGGTCTGTGTTTTCAGTCTATACGAAGTTTCAACTAAGAAGCTCCTCTCATCCCGGCTGTATAGGCCTTGGGTGCAATTTTATAGAGTCAATAGTGCTTACCATCTCAGCCTACCTGTTGGACGTTCTCTCGTAAATAGCTCAGTACCTAAAATTCTCAAACTCCTAGAATTAATTTTGTCTAAAAACCGTTATCTGAAAAATAATATAAAAAAAATATGTGAATAATTTAACTAGAGCATATTCATTATTTTTATTTTAAATTGTATTCTTTATTTTTTTGTTCTCCCTCGTTATTAAAATGTATATTTATAGAACTATCTCGCAAACTTAAGAAATTCGCACCAATATGATGTGAATATCAGATCAATAAAAAATTCTATATACAGTTACGAGCGTCATCATCTCTGTCACCGTTTGCTTTTTTTTGGAATGGCGCTCTCCTATTGGTTGGCTACGATCACGTGGCTACGATGGCGCCGCCACTACGCGAGACACTTTGTTTTTGACTTTGCCTCCCCCCCCCCACTCGCTTTTTGTTTTTTTGTAACTATTGTGTTGGAGCGGGTCGCTCCTTAAATAAATGCATATATTAGTTAATAACTAAATGGAATCCTCTCTTTCTTTTTCCCAGTAAAAGACGCCTACGGAAGCCAACAGTATATAGACAGATAAAGCACATAGGCTATAGTTATTATAACTAATATATGCATTTATTTAAGGCGCCAATTTATAATTGTAACAAATAGTATTTGAATCAAAACATTCAATCGGGTAAAACACGGGCGTTGCCCGGGTCATTCGGCTAGTATATATAAGAATTAAGAAAGAAACTTTCTTTATAAAGCAATGCATTACTACCGTTTATATATTTTATATTTATACTTTAAGCAATTTTCTCTTTTAATATATCAATATATATGGTGCTAAAATAATCAATAATATAAAATACATTTTCAAACACAGAATAAAAGTAATGGAAATCTTCCGTTAGTTTGCATCTTCCTGTAGAAGAAGGTAAAACAACATCAAAATTGACATCTAATTACAAGTTACCTATATCAGAGTAGTGACACTAGAGATTAGCGCGGTAATTGGACGGACGAAACTTTACCTGATATATATAAGAGATTGCCTCTAAGCGATCAAATTCTCGTAAATAAATTTAGGTGCTCAAAAGAAAATTTTTTTTTTTTTGCTTATCCCTAGTACATGTGGTACAGGCCATGATAATCATGGTGGGTAGTTAGCGACTGCTTTTTACTGTAAGCGCACCACATGTCTACACATGTGAAAAGCAGTTCGACTTTGCACTTACAAATGCCAGAGCCCCGTTTGGTTACTTGCACTCGCTGGTTGGGTTGGACTTTTGCAAGAATCGGGGGCCATTGGAACATTTTTTTTTTTAAACAGAAAAAAAGTGTCCAATGCGGGAATCGAACCCGGGTCCTAGTGGTCGAAAACCAAACGGTTTAACCAGCCTTCCACCGACCCCCAAAACATTTTTTAGATTTTTTAAGGGTGCAGCGACAAACATAAAAAGGGACAAATAAATCCTAAGGAAATCCTACTATGACATGAAAAGCTATGGTCACCTAAAATAAAAAGTCTGGTCAGGTGGAGCCCCATAGTCAGAAGTGATATTTTATCTAGGGGAAGTAAATGAAGATTAAACTGAGGTAAAATTAGTTATAAAAATATTAAAGATACTTCGTTCATTTATACGATAATAACAAGGCAAAGGAAGACGAGTATCTTTATTGGTGCATAAGAGCAAGCTTTCGGGCAAAAGCCCTTCGACTGGCAAGATATAACGACACTATGAGCGATATCGATGGCTGTAGTGAATATATACACATATTAATTTACATAAATATAGAAAAAAGCATGCAAATGAACAATTAACTATTTGTAAAAAAGTGAGAAGTAAAAATAAAAATAAAAATGATTTTGCCCGAAAGCTTGCTCTTATGCACCAATAAAGATACTCGTCTTCCTTTGCCTTGTTATTATCGTATAAGTTCACTCCAGGAAGAATTATTCTACTATACTTCGTTCAGTAAATAAAAAGAGATAATAAAAAGATTTACTTGCGGAAGTATCTTTAATTTAAAAAACAATGAATGCCGGCCAGGCAGCCTCATTCTTTACGATAAAGTAAAATTGGGTTCTTGAGAGGCGCGCGCAAAAGAGATATCAACCATTGTTAAATACACAGCTCACATAATGGGAAGACTAGAGGCTGAAACGATGGCTGTCCACCGTATCAGAGTTGATAGCACTACTGAATGAGGATATAAAAACACGTATTCAGATTCTTATTTTTGTACCGTCGACCAAGTGTGTTAGAAATTGTTCTCAGAAGAAAAGAAACATATCAATGTATTTGTGGACATCAATTCAAAGAAAAATGTTAGACATGCTAACTTCATCCGTGACATTGCACAAAATATGAAAAGCCTTATTATTGAAAAGAGAGTTTTTAGATGTATTTCTGATTATTAGAATATTCAGGTGGAATTTTTTAACAAATTATTTAGGAGGTATTTATAATTTTTAGGATTAACATTTCACAGCTTCTTCAATGAAACTTGGTGATATATACATGTATATATTGTGCCGAATAAATAATTTAATGCGATTTAATTTTATTAATATTTTATAATCGTAAACATTTGAAATAAATTATTCAATGAGAATATCATATTGGAAATTGATTAATAATTTTAAAATCCTCATAAATGGGCCATAGCTTGGGTTTACATTATTAGCTGTAGATAAATACACCTATCCCCCGATTTACACGGTACTTGTTTTACACGTTTTCGCTTTTACACGGTTTTCCAAATAAGTTTTTTTTATCGCACTATACTAAATGCTACTGTGATTGAACACATGCGCTGTGTACACATCTCACGAGGAATCCCGAGCTTATGTGCTGACTACATATTTTAACCTGTCAATGCATTTTATTTTTATTTCTGTGTACACCTATCCCCCGATTTACACGTTTTTCTCAGGAACGTATCTACCGTGTAAATCGGGAGATAGGTGTAATTAATATTTTTCGTTTAAACGTAACTAATATATCCCTTTACAATATAAAATACCCTAGTGGGGTCTCTAGGTGGACGCTTCTTCAGCTTGCAAAAGCTTGATATGTGGTTTTGTCACCGACCTGACCCGCTAGTTCGCGGCGACGGTCAATAGATGGCGTCTAGTTTTGACGGGAGATGTGGACTTCATTTTTATATATTAACTAGACGAATGACCCGGGCAACGCCCGGGTTTACACGATTGAATGTTTTATTCAAACACTATTCGTAACAATTATAATTTGGCGCCGAAGAAAAAGCTTCTCTCGCTGGCGGGCGGTCGCGTGAAACTGCCTCGCCGACAGCCATGCGCGCGCACAGGGAAGTCACGTGCTCGCCGGCAGCCAACGGGCGCGCGCCGCCGGCAGGGCGCCTGCTTTTTGTTCTAAAGCGTTCTAGAGGGCGCTGTTCGTGAGCTAAGTAGAATAATTTGAATATATAGTTTTAATAATGGATTTATATATTTTTTAAAATAGCCTATCGTCATCCCCGTTATTTTTTACCTATGTATGGAAATTTTGGTTTGAATTAGTGAACTACTGCGAATTTGTATGCCGGACATACAAACCAACATATAAACATTCATTTTTGTATATATAGATATCCTCCCAGACAATCTCTCTCTGGGATATTTTGACATTGATGATTGATTTATATTTTTACATTGAATAAAAAATAATTATCGCACCGAAATTTCCTATATAAAAGCGCGGATTTAACTTATTAATTAATAAAGAAAATATCTATCTAAACTTTGAAGTGAACTCAAACTCTTTGTTGCAAACGTTGTTAAACTTGTAATATATATGATGCACTAGCGCGCCATCTGTTATCAAAATTAGAAACTATTTTAAACACGTAAGATTCCTTTTGAAATTAAACAATTTCTATTGCCCTTACTGCAATGTAAATATATATATATAAATAGATTAAACTGGTGAAACCGCTGGAAGGGTTCACCACTGATGAGCCAGGCCCTCCCATTAATTTTTCCATTGCAGTAAGGGCAGTAAAAATTGTTTAATTTCAAAAAGAATCTTACGTGTTTAAAATGTAATATATAGTTTCTATGTGATGGAGATGTGATCGTGTTGCCTATTTAAGACATATATATATAAACAATTTGCATATTCTATGAATATCAATGATATGTATTTAAATTGTGTGAGGGAATAATAAAATAAAGAAATACCATTTTGATATGGAAATTTGTGAGAGAAGGCCCAACTATTAAATCGAGGGTAAACGCAGTCAAACTATTCCTTTTAACAATAGATGCTATCATATGTTATAGCGGTATATTATATAATGGGACAGCAGAGATCTTAATTCTCTTTGAGAACAACGGAATATTTCTGGATGGAAAATGTCTTTAGGAATTCTCTAATCATTCTGTGTAATAAGAAGATATCAAGTTGGAAAATCTGGTACATCTTAGCTGGATAAGTGATAAACTGGCTAAATCACACTGGGAGGGTTCATCACTGTTGAGGCAGGACCTCCCAATACATTACATCGCATTAAAGACGGTAGGAAGTTTGTTCCATTTGAGAAAATAAAATTCGAGATGAATAGTTTCATTTCTTATACACAGGTACACAGGTACTGTTAATAGGGTTTGGTGCGCGCGCCATCTATAAATAAAAATACAAACAATTCAACATTATTTTCCCCATTTACATAATTTCCTAATGACTTCAGTGATAAACATATTTGGAAGCCTCGCAAACCCTCCCAGTAGTTTTACCGATTTAATCTTCAGATTTCTCTACTATTATATTGGCCAGTTCCCATTGTCGAACTTGTAAATTCTTTGAGAGAGGCTGTGTGTCAGGAACGACCCAAAAATGTCATCAGAAAAATAAGCTCTTGCATAATAACAATGCGCGGGCATAATACAGGCCATTATTTTACAACTCTATTTGGCCCAATATTTTTTCCTTATCTTGTTCTGCCAAAGAGTTTCTCCATTTCTCTAAAATTTAAAAAGCATTTTAAAGAACGCCGATATGACTCAATAACTGAAATGAATAACTGAAATAAAAGAATATTTTGAGAAGCCTGAAAAAAAAAAAGATTTTAAAATGTGTTTGGATATCTGGAAAAAAAGATCGACCAAGTGAATAAGTAATGAGGATGATTATTTTTTGGGATTTAAAAATAAAATTCTATTTAAACTATAACTTTGTATTTATTTAAATACAACCTCCCACCCCAATACTCCGTGTTTTACCTCGCCAATCCCCCCAGCTGAACTATTTACCTATTTTATTTGGCTATCTTTCAAGTCCATAGTTTTAAAATATTTCCAAGTCGTAACCAGAAGAAGGGCATTCTTGCCCGAAAGCTTGTTTCTTACCATTAAAAAAAAAATCACCACGCTTTTATCGCCTTCATTTCAAATTTATTTAAATATTCAGAATTCCTAAGAGCGCTGAAACAACATTCCTGAAATTTATTTATCCCACTATGTAAAATATCGGATAATTACCAAATTATACCTATGACTCTCTTCAATCATTTAAGCACTTCACTAATAATTTCTAAGAAACAAGGTACAAAATAATGCCTCTTTCATTGTTACGATGGGGTGACGGTAAGGATTTGTTTTATTAAAACAGCGGCGCATAGAAAACATATCAATCTGGAACAAACGATAGTATCTGCGACATTGCATCAGTATTGGGACAATCTGGTAGAAGAAAACGGCATCTGCTACAAAAGGTTTTATGATATTTGCAACCTGACATCAATGGTTTTCTTATGGATCCCTATTGGCTGATTGGCCAGCACGTTCTAGTGATCGGCCGACGTGAGAGATCTCCTTCATTTATTGGAGATTCCTTGATGGCAAGTTTGGAATGTGGATTGTTCTATTTGAAGATATAGATTTCCTTTGATGGGAGATGTACTGCTGGCCATTTAAGCAGACAACACAATTTTATCTCAGGTAAAACGTAAACAGACTCAGTAACACGGAACTATATTCAATAATCTAAACTCCTTTCTAAATAATGATAAGGCACAATTTGGATTATAGATTATAAACACAAGGTAAAAAGATCAAATCCAAATAAAACAACAGCGTTGTTACCGAAACGTCACACACTATTCATTTATTTGGATTTGGTCTTATAACATTGTGATTGAGTTAAATAAATTTGAAATATTTGCAGTGTTTCTTTAATAAGGTATGGGAGGCAAGCTTTCGCGCGGTCGCGCTTCATCAGGCCACTGGCTCCGCAAAGGCGTGCAACAGATACAATAGAGATTCAGAGAAATACATTTAAAAATTCAAAAATAAAAATAGTGGCAGTTGTAGAGGGTACTGTTTCGTTGGGGGTTGGCGTCATCTGCGTTGATGATTATAACATTGTGTTCATTTCTAAATAGCTGATTGAAGGCCATTGGAAGATAGGTCTTTTCCTCCATGTCCACACCCATAACATAGGAATGCCTTACACCTGAGTTATCTCAGATGTCTTAATGTCTTTTATTCACAGCCTTGGTTCCAGCAAAATACTCAAGTTGGTGCCAACTTGTTTATATATGTTTAATCATTTTGTTATATATATATATATATATATCGGAATTAATTATATTCAATAAAAGTTTACCAATGGGTAACTAAATAGATGCTTGGTATCTCGGCAGCCTTCTAAACAAGGTCAGAGAAATATTTTTGACTTATCTGATTTCTGCCAATTCCTGTAGCCGAATGGCACATCGTAATTTGCGAATTTTCTGTAAATCATCATTCTCACTGTTTATAATTGAAAAGATATTTCATGGTAATGACCGAGGTGCCACGTTTTTCAAGGTGTTACAATAATATCTATTTTATATGGATTAAAAATAAATCATTAAGAATTATTTAATGAGATTTTATATTTTAATGAAATAGTAAAATATTTCAAAATAGACTCGGCGGGTCAGTGGACGAGGGATGTAAACCGCCAAGTTTCGACAGCCAAACCTGAGAACAAATTGGGCTCTTTTTCTAATTAAGAAATGTTCCAATGGCCTCTGATTATTGTAAATTTCAACCCCAATAGTGAGTTCAACTAACCAAACGGGGCTCTGGTGAAGGAAGTTTTAATTAATGAAGGAGTTTTTAGATTAATGATTTTATTTAATCATTACAAACATTACAATTAAAACATAATAGGAAGAAAAATATATATATGGGAAATACAGCAATCTAATTAATCAATGATAATAAGCTTGGTAATTAAGTCCAACAAAGCCCCCTTTAATTTCAAGCTAAATATCTTGAAGGCGAATGTCGACAGACATTCATAGCTAAGCTGCTACGTCACAACGTGACGTCACGGCCTAAGATGGCGCTACTTGACTTTCCTTTGTTTACCGGAAAAAAGATAACATTTAGGCCTAAATAGCAAAGGAATATTATATACACACATTGATATCAAATAAAAATAACAATATACACACATTTTTACATTGAGTTGGTCTTATAATTAAATAAAGAGAACAAATGGATTAATTTTTCCTTTGATAAAGCCTTTGTTAAAAAGTCAGAAATGTTGTCTTCAGTTTGTACATATTGAATGTCAAAAATATTATTTTTCAATTTCTCATGTAAAAAAGCAATAGATCTAACTAAATGATTAGATTTATCAGTTGTTTGACCAGACTTAGTCAAAAATATTGATGCTTTGTTATCACAAAATATTTGTATTTTAACAAAATTAGATGTAATTTCTTCAAATAAGTATTGGATGTAAATGGCCTTTTTTACAGTTTGAAGTAATCCACATATTTCGCTATCACAAGTTGAAAGACATGTGTTATTAATAGTCTTACTTGACCAATAAATGAGATTTTTATCTAAATAAAAGGTTAATCCAGCAGTTGATCTTGCTGTATTGGATCTGCCACAAATCCATGATGCATCTGTGTAAGCCTTTAATTCGACATCTCCTTTAGTATATATTAATCCACACTGCTTAGTTCCTTTTAAATACCTAAGAATTCTCTTAGCTGCACTCATGTGCATTTCTCTAGGGTTTTGATTATATCTGCTTAAAAGAGTAACTGCAAAGGCAATATCAGGCCTAGATTTAGTTGAGAGATAAAGCAAAGAGCCTATTAATTCTTGATATTGAGTCTTATTGACTTCCTTAGAGCTATTAAAATTATCTAAATTAGTGTTAGGATCTAATGGGGTTGAAATATGCTTGCAATCTTGCATGTTATATTTTTGTAAAATTTTATTTATGTAATTTTCCTGTTTTAAAATCAGTCTAACATCCTCTTTAATAATTTCAATGCCTAAAATGTTACAAGTTGTTAAACTTTCCTTTATCTTGAAGTGAAGTCTTATTTTTTGTATTATATCATGCAAAATTTCAGGATTAGAATTAATGATTATCATATCATCAACATGCAGTCCTAAAAGTAAATGTGAATTGCCATTTCTAAAAGTAAAAACACATTTATCACATTTAAGTTGTGTTAAACCTATTTCAAAAAGGTATTCTGTAAATGTTTCATACCATACCCTACCACTCTGTTTAAGTCCATACAATGCCTGATTTAGTATACATACAGAGGTCTTTTTCTTGTCATCCTGGTAGCCTGGAGGTTGGGTCATGTAGATGGTCTCTGAAAGTTTTCCATACAGGAATGCTGTTTCAACATCAAAGTGGTGAAATTCATATCCTGCCATTGTAGCATAGGCTAGAAGAGTTCTGAATGAATCTGTTTTCATCACTGGAGAAAAGGTTTCTGTGTAGTCTGTCCCATATTCCTGAGAGCAGCCCAAAGCAACAAGTCTTGCTTTGTAGATCTCCTGATTGGTTTGAGGATCCATTTTCTTTGAGAATATCCATTTGGATTTTATTGCTTTAGCACCTTCAGGTAATTCAGTAAGGTCCCATACATGATGGTTCTGAAGAGAATGAATTTCCTTATCCATTGCTTGTTGCCACAAAGGTGAATCAGGATGATTAATTGCTTCTTCATAGGATGATGGTAGCAAGTTTCCATGGGAAAGCTTGAGTGCTCCTACAGTTGGATCATAGGTGGGATCTTTGTCTTCATTGTCTTCAATAGGTTCATCATCTGAAGAAAGCTCATAGTAAAGTTTATCTTTCAAATTTGGTCTGAGATTGTAAGGAAGTTCAGAATGTTCATCTTGATTTTCAAAATCAGAATGAGAATGATCATCATGATTTTCTACTTCTTCAGAAGTTTCTGGGATAGTCTCTTCTGGAAAATTGTAAAGGAAATATTTTTGAGTGTCATCTGAATCATTTTTGTTTAGTATTTCCTTTCCTAATTTATTTTCAAGAAATTTAACATCTCTTGTTTCAATTACATTTTCATTTTCAGGATCAATTAGTCTCCAAGCCTTTCTTGTGCTTGAATATCCAACAAATATTCCAGCCTTGGCTGTAGGTTGAAATTTTCCTCTTTTGTGCTTGTGTACATAGTAGTAAGCTATGCATCCAAATATCTTTAGATGAGCTACAGTTGGCTTTCTATTTGAAAATCTCTCTTCAGGAGTTATCCATCCCAATTTTTTACAAGGTGTTCTATTTTTCAAATAAGCAAAGGTTGACATTGTTTCTGCCCAATATCTCAATGGAAGTTGTGAGTCTATCAGCAAAGCTCTTGTTCCTTCAATCAGTGTTCTGTTATACCTTTCTGAGATACCATTTTGTTGGGGTGTGTAAACATTTGTCAGTTGGTGCTTTATGCCTTTACCTTTTAAATATTGAGTCATTTGATTATTTGTGAATTCTTTTCCATTATCTGATCTTAATTGTTTGACTTTGATTTCTTTTTCCTTTTCAATTTCTTCAATGAAAGATCTGATGATGTCAAAAGTTTCCAATTTGGATGAGAGAAATTCTACAAATATTTTTCTAGAAAAGTCATCAACAAGTGTTAATACATATTTAGCACCTCCAATTAATTCCTCTTGAATTGGTCCAATCAAATCAATATGTATTAAGTCCAATGGTCTAGTAGATTGAGGATATAGAACTGGTTTGAAGGGTGTTCTAGGATGTTTGGCCTGAATACAAACTTGACAAGTGTCCATATTCTGGGATTGGGTATTGAAATTGTGAGCTGAATTATTCTTCAACATTTGCTTCATGTATTCTTCATTTAGGTGTCCCAATCTTTTGTGCCAATCATTCCAGGTATGAAGAGTAGCCTTTAAAGCCTGTGATGGAATTTCTTCTGGTGCTGATGTTTTGATTATGTAGAAATCATTTATTCTTTGGGCCATCAAAATTTCCTCTCCATCTTCCTCCATTATATGTCCTCCATCCTTATCAAAAAGTACTTTTTTATTGTCATCTACCAGTTTGTTAACAGACATTAAGTTACCTGACAATTTTTCAACATATAAGACATCATTAAGCCTAATCAACTTATTCTGTCCTTCAATTTCAATTGCTCCTTCTGCATTGGATATTATTTCAGAGTCATCTGCAAGTTTTATTGTTTTGTGAACCTCTCTTTCTTCCTTTAATAGATCTCTATTTGATGTCATGTGACAGCTAGCCCCACTATCAATCACCCATTCTTCAGGTTGTTGAGTAGTTTCATTTTCTTTGATGTTGGACACATGTTCCTCAGGTTGCAAATTTACAAATTTTGCCTTATTTTGATGTTCAGGTTTATTCTTTGAGGTTTGTTTATTTTCACTCGCTCTATTATTTTTAGGATTATGCCAACATTCTATAGCCTTGTGGCCAGGCTTAGCACATATGAAACAAATAGGCTTATTACTATTTCTATTTTTGTGGAAATGCTTATTGTTTGAGAAAGATTCTTTATGTATTGTATTGAATGCTTTGGAATTTCCTTCCTTTTCTTCATGAGTGAATCTTTCATGGTATAGTTTTAAGCAATTTTTAAGATCAGAAATGCTTACCTTCATTTGGCAATTCAGTTGAAGTGCAACAAGGTTATACTTTTGGGGTAGTCCTCTGATCACTGAAGTGGTGAATTCTTGATCTTCTATCTCTGCACCAAGGTTTCTTGCTTGTTCCAATAGCTTCTCTGATCTGTATAGATATTCTTCCCAATTTTCTTCTTTCTTCATTGTCAATCTTGAAACGTCGTTTCGGGCCTCAATGATCCTTTTCTTTTTATCTCCTTCATATCTTTCATGCAGCGCTATCCAAATATTTTTGCTTGTTTTGCAATTTAATATTAAGGCGACTAAGGAGTCAGTCATTGCACATGTGATGATTCCTTTAGCTTGAGCATCTTTCTTCTTCCATTCTTTGAATTTAACTTCATCTTCTGGTGGATCACATTCCAAAAGGTCGTCCAATTCTTTGCCTTCTAAAATTGAAACGATCCTAAATTTCCAAGAAGCGAAGTTTTTTCCGTCAAATTTGGGAACTTGTACACTATTCTCCATTTTCTGAAGATGTGTATATCTTACCTTTTCGGTAAATTAGATTTATTTTCAAGAATGTTGACGCTCGACTTAAGCCTTTTTTATTAAGCCTTTTTTTATTTGCGCGGTGGGAGAAGTGCTCGGCCCATAACCATTGAAGGAAGTTTTAATTAATGAAGGAGTTTTTAGATTAATGATTTTATTTAATCATTACAAACATTACAATTAAAACATAATAGGAAGAAAAATATATATATGGGAAATACAGCAATCTAATTAATCAATGATAATAAGCTTGGTAATTAAGTCCAACATCTGGCACACTTGCAAGTGTATATGTCGAACTGCTTTCCACATGTGTAGATATGTCGTGCACTTACAGTAAAAGCCAATTGCTTCCCACCATGATTATCATACCACATGTAATAGGGAAAATAATCAAAAGGGACTGCGACAAGAAATCCCGAGAGATAATTTGGACTGGCTGGATATTCAAGGACGTTTCCCCAACGATATTGACATTTAGAGATAAAGTTGGTATGAAGGCAACTTGAGACTCGCGCTTGAAATTCATTTATAAAATATTATCGCGAATAATTCATCCAGTCCAATTATGTGTGAAGATATCATTGACGCAGAATAAATTTCCGATACATCCATTTAAAATGTACATATTTGCCGGGGACATCGACCAGGGACTGCGCGGACAATTGGAGCCTCATCTCGGAGTCGGCGCACGCCTCAAAATGCCCGGGTCTTCAACATCTTAAAAATTAAGAAACTTTGATCGCAATTTTGACAGCTGTTTGTGATTTATTAAATTGGGATTTCTCTGCAAGGAATCTTAAATATTTTTATTTCGCGGTCATATTTCCTTAGTGGTTGTCCAACTTTTCAGTCGATGTTTTCAGAGAACTTGCATTATTGACTTCGCACAAAACGAAAATGTTCTCTTTACATAATAATTATCATTTACTTCTTCGCCATATATGTTAACAACTGAAATGTAAAATAATATTTATATGCCTCTCAGTTATTTGAGCTGCGTCTGTCAATATTTATACCTGTGCCTGAAAGTTTTATGCATACTCTCTCTTCCAAAATACGTCTCTAAAAATGCATGAAATTTATCAAACGCAATCCTAAATAAAAGTGAGGTTACCGTGAATTTATTCTTCTATAAATAATCTATCAATTTGTGTTTGGTGTGTGTGAAAAAAATAAATTTTAACTGTTTTAATGAATTAATTTAAAATTGAATATTTCTTATCCTTCAGTAAAATAATGAGTAGTGTAAAAGGTGCATGTTGCTGATTTCAATATTCAGTACTATAAAAGGTTATAATTAGGGTGAAATATTAAATTAGTATAAATAGGAAGATACTACTCTGATCAAAAAGTTTCGACACTTTGCTCATAAGTTAAAAAAAAAAACTTTATTATTCTACCAAATTAAAATGGTCTCCTTCAATGTAGTCCCCGTTGGCCGCGATGCACTTCAGCCACCTTTTTTCCAGTCGGCAAAACACCTCTGGTATTCTGTTTTCGGGATCGCCTTCATGGCCTTCTTCGATTCCACTTTGATCTCTTCTATGCTCTGAAATTTCCGACCCTTTAACTTTTTTTTGAGCTTTCCAAAAAGGAAGAAGTCGCAGGGGGCCAAATCGGGACTGTAGGGGGGTTGGGGGAACAGAGGTTGAGTGGCCCTGCAGGAACTTCGAGATTTTGAGGGCTGTGTGCGCCGGCGCGTTATCGTGTTGGAGGATCCACGACTTGCTCCTCCACATCTCCGGCCGTTTCTGCCTGATTCGCTTCCCTCAATCTCCTTAAAACTCCCAGGTAGGAGTCAGCAGTTATTGTAGAGCCTTGTTGTTAAATTCATGATGAACGATGCCTTGGTAGTCGAAGAACACCGTCAACATGACCTTGACTTTGCTGGGAGACTTCCTCGCTTTCTTTGGTCTCGGCTCGTTTTTGAAGCGCCACTCCAAAGCCTGTTGGGTAGTTTCCGAATCAAAGCCGTAAATCCATGTTTCGTCTTCAGTAAACCCTCTTCAGCAATTCGGGGTCGTCGGTTGTCGCTTCAAGATTGAGACTGGCCGTTTCTTTCCGGGCGTTCTTTTGATCAAAAGTCAAATATTTGGGAACGAGAACGGCGTTGAGTCTTCTCACTCCCAAAATGTCCTTCATTATCGATTGAGTCGACCCGAATGATATCCCTGCTTCTTCGGCGACCTCCCTGACAGTTATTCGTCGGTCTTCACGCACCAGTTCCAACACCTTGTCCACTTTTTCAGGCGTGGTTGATGTGGACGGTCTCCCGGAACGCTCGTTGTCGGCGGTCTCTTCCCGACCCTCCTTGAAGCGCTTAACCACTCGAAAACTCGTCTTGGGCTCATGACGGCATCCCCGTAGGCTGTTTGCAACATCCAAAATATTTCGGTACCCTTGAATCCGTTTTTCACACAGAACTTGATGCAAATTCGTTGATCCTCCATTTCGGTGACTAACGAAATCGAAGCACGGGCAAAATGGCTTCACTTTCGAACAGCCGGTGCTCGCGCTGTGTGGCGCGTGATTTTTGAAAATTGGCAGGTCTCCAAGCCAAGGGCGACGCTTGCGTTTGCCACAAACCGGGAGAAAATATATTGAGTTTTCAGGATTTTATGAGCAAAGTGTCGAACCTTTTTGATCAGAGTAGAGTTTGTGTTAACGTAATATATTAAACTTTCTCTCAAATTATCCGACAGAAAATAAATGGTTCACGAATCGAGTAAGTCATATATTGAACCTATATTTTTGAAATTCTAAAAAGAGTTTATATTTATGCTTTTGATAGAAATTAGCACCAGGATATAAAATGCTAGTATTAAAACTTCAATCTTTGTGTGACTAGATACTTGTAATTTTATCTACGTAAATACATTTTGTTATATTTAAAATAAAGAAAGCATATCCTGACCAGGAGCACATGTGCTTTTTATATGGCAGAGCGCCATCTGGTGGATAAAAAGCACATGTGCTCCTGGTCAGGATATGTTTTCTTTATTTTAAATATCAACACCTGACCCACTTATATATATATCTGTTTTAATGTCCATCGATACAGAGTTCCAAACAACAACTGACTCACCCGTGCAGCCAAGGTCACGCTCCGCTGTGTCACGTGGGAAAACATAGGTACATGTTTTCTTACATGTTCTCAGCACATCCTCCTTTTTAAGATTTGAAATATATATATACATTACAAACTTTAAATGCATAATATAATTAATAATAAAGGCGATCCACAGGTTTAACAATTCGTCCACTCCGGGTTCTTATCTGGCCGTCTTCTGAGTCGTTAGAGGGATAATCCACAACTGGGGTCTTTTCATTTTCAACCAGTTCCTCCCCCGAAAAGGTCGGCGTCGATGGGTCGGCTGGATATTGCACTGTAACTCCTTTTCGTAGATGGAACCTGTTTCGACGTAAAGTCCCAACTGGGGTATCAACCATATATGACCTTGGTGTCGATGCTTTCTGCTTTACAATCCCCCAGGTTCGCATATCTGTAATCCAAACCGTGTCACCTTCGGAATGCTCCTCCATGTCCGTAGCTCCGCAGCGTCGATCATATCTGAATTTCATATCCTTTCTCCTTCTACCCTCCTTACTTTTCAGGGTCTGAGAGTCCACCAACTTTGGATTAAGATTCTCTGGTGCAATTGGCAAGGTCGTTCGGAGTTTACGTCCCATGAGAAGCTCAGCGGGGCTGTAACCGTTCTCCAAAGGGGTCGATCGATACTCCAGGAGTCCAAGCGATGGGTCTTGATTTTTCTTGAGGATCAACTTAGCAATTTTCACACCTGCTTCTGCCATCCCATTGCTCTGCGGGAATCGAGGACTTGAAGTGACATGTGTGAATCCGTACTGCCTTGCGAAATTTGCAAACTCACGAGCAGCTCCAAATTGCGTCCCATTATCGCTTACAACAGTTTCTGGTATTCCATGTCGGGCAAATATGGATTTGCAACTACGCACCACCACATTGGCTGTGAGCCGATCCAGCTGAACCACTTCAGGAAATCGAGAATAATAGTCAATGACGACTAGATACCACTTATTCTCGAACTTGAACAAATCCATTCCAATCTTTTGCCACGGTCGTGTAGGAAAGTTGGTTGGTATCAAAGGTTCATGTTTTGAGACGGCTTCCTGGATACAAACACTGCACTTTCTGACTGTTTTCGCGATCTCTTCCGAAATTCCAGGCCACCATACCGTCTCACGTGCGCGAAGTCTTGTTTTTGTAATCCCGAAGTGCCCAGCGTGCAACTTATCTAGGATCTCCAGTTTCATACTTGCTGGAATAACAAGACGACAGCTACGCATCAGTAGTCCATTTTGAACGCCGAGTTCATCCTTGACATGCCAATAAGAGAGCAGAGCCTGTGACATCTTCTTCTTATCTGGCCAGCCTTGCTCAAGGTAGTTGGCTACTGCTTTCAGGGTCGTATCTTCTTGTTGAGCTTCAAAAATCTTCGTCAATATATCGTCTTTGTCGAGCTCTTCCAATCTTGTTTTGAGCTTTTCCATCAAAGGTATTGGTACCCGTCGAGGAGTATGCACAGCATATGGTTTTGCTCCAGGTTTCAATTTGATTTCGTAAGGGTTTGCGACCTGTCCCAGTCCTTCAAATACTTCAGGGAATTCCTTGATCGGGTTAATTCTCGTCGTAACCACTTCAATTCGCCTCGCCAGGTTCAAGAGCTCACATGCCCGGCGACTCAGAAGAGGTTCACTCAAACGACGAATGACATAAATCTTCTCCTTGATTTCATAATTGCCATTTCGCAGCGTTGATATAAACATACCCACAGTCTGAAGTTCGGAGAATTCTGCAGCTCTAATGTTGATATCACTTTCCACTAGTCGTTGCTGTCCCATTATCTTCTTGAAGAGACACAGAGGAACACATGTAACATCCGCCTGGGAGTCGAGCTTGAACTTCACCTGTTTCCCGTTCACTTGGATTTCTGCTGTCCATCGCCTCCTGCACTCGCCTTCATCATCATCGAGATTAGATGAATCCTCCACAGCTGAGACCTCCAGGAGAACACAAATTTCTTCATCAAGTTCAGAAACAGCTTTGACTTCCGCAGTCTTCGCCTGCTTATCTGGGCAGCAATTTGCAAAATGGCCAGTTTTTGAACATAGGTTACATCCTTGTCCTTCAGCACGGCAAGCCTGTCCTTCCCTGTGGGTGAAACCTCCGCATTTTGGACATCGTGATCTTGTTTTGGCTGACTTCTCCTTCTTCCTCGAAGGCTGCTGTTGTTGTTTCGGTGATTGTTTCTTCGAGTTAAACTTCACCTGATTGACCTTTTGGCTTGTTGAGGGACGCTGCAGGTCGACTTGCTGCTGTCGAACGGCTTCCTGCTGTCGAACCATTTTCACCGCCTTTTCCAAAGTCAGTTCGCTGTCCAACTGCATTCTTTCAGATAAAGCTTTGTCCCTCACTCCAACCACTATTCGGTCACGGATCAACTGCTCATGAAGACCCTCAAATTCGCAACTATCAGCCAATTTGTACAATGAAGTGATGAATTCGTCCACTGGCTCCCGATCCTCTTGGATTCTTGAATTAAATTTCGCACGTTCGTAGATAATATTCTTTCTGACACAGAAGTGGCTGTCGAACGCCTTGAGGACTGAATCAATTTTCGTTGCCTCTTCCTCCTTTTCGAACTTGAAGGTCCTGAATATATCATCCGCGCGGTCGCCCATCAAGTACATGAACAAATCGATCTTGTCCGCCTCCTCTTTCTTCTTCATTCCACTGACCACGAGGTATCGTTCGAATCTCTTCCTCCATTTGGGCCATTCGTTGGGAGTCGAGAAGTCGAAAGTTTCTGGAGGTTGAATCTGAGCCATGTTGAATTATCTTCCAAGGTACGCAAAAATCGATATTTTGCAATATACGGGTTCGTATTTTATCCAGTTACCGCTGCCACCATGTTTTAATGTCCATCGATACAGAGTTCCAAACAACAACTGACTCACCCGTGCAGCCAAGGTCACGCTCCGCTGTGTCACGTGGGAAAACATAGGTACATGTTTTCTTACATGTTCTCAGCACAATATCGGAATTAATTCTATTCAATAAAAGGGGTAACTAAATAGATGCTTGATATCTCGGCAACTTGCTAAACAAGGTCAGAGAAATATTTTTGACTAATCTGATTTCTGCCAATTCCTGTAGCCGAATGACACATCGTAATTTGCGAATTTTCTGTAAATCATCATTCTCACTGTTTATAATTGAAAAGATATTTCATGGTAATAACCAAGGTGTCACGTTTTTCAACTTGTATGATCGAACCGAGAGGATTTTAGCAAGTCTCAAAAAGGAAATGTGTATGTAGAAATGTGAAATCAACTTATAAAACTCAAACGTATATTGTTGGCCTGCTAAATTGATGAAAAGGAAGAAATGGTAAATGAAGTTCCTTACTCAAATATACAATGTTTTCCTGTACAATTGGTGAATTAAAAAAATTTAAATCAAGTTCTAACTCAAATACACCTATATGGTTTGTATCATGTATGACACAATTAATGATGTATGATACAATTGATGAACGTAGAAATGTGAAATCAAGTTCTAAATAAAATATAACTCGTTGGTTAATACAATTGATGAACGTAGAAATGTGAAATCAAGTTCTAACTCAAATATAAATCGTTGGTTCATACAATTGATGAACGTAGAAATTTGAAATCAAGTTCTACTCAAATATAACTCGTTGGTTCATACAATTGATGAACGTAGAAATGTGAAATCAAGTTCTAACTCAAATATAACTCTATGGTTCATACAATTGATGAACGTAGAAATGTGAAATCAAGTTCTAACCCAATTATAACTCGTTGGTTCATACAACTGATGAACGTAGAAATGTGAATTCAAGTTCTAACTTATATATAACTCGTTGGTTAATACAATGGATGAACGTAGAAATGTGAATTCAAGTTCTAACTCAAATATAACTCTATGGTTCATACAATTAATGAACGTAGAAAAATGTGAAATAAAGTTCTAACCCAATTATAACTCGCTGGTTCATACAATTGATGGACGTAGAAATGTGAAATCAAGTTCTAACTCAAATATAACTCGTTGGTTCATAAAATTGATGAACGTAGAAATGTGAAATCAAGTTCTAACTCAAATATAACTCGTTGGTTCATACAATTGATGAAAGTAGAAATGAGAAATAAAGTTCTAACTTAAATATAACTCGTTGTTTCATACAATTGATGAACGTAGAAATGTGAAATCAAGTTCTAACTCAAAAATAACTCGTGGGTTCATAAAATTGATGAACGTAGAAATGTGAAATCAAGTTCTAACTTATATATAACTCGTTGTTTCATACAATTGATGAACGTAGAAATGTGAATTCAAGTTCTAACCCAATTATAACTCGTTGGTTCATACAATTGATTAACGTAGAAATGTGAAATCAAGTTCTAACTCAAATATAACTCGTTGGTTCATAAAATTGATTAAAGTAGAAATGTGAAATCAAATTCTAACTCAAATATAACTCTATGGTTCATACAATTGATGAACGTAGAAATGTGAATTCAAGTTCTAACCCAATTATAACTCGTTGGTTCATACAATTGATTAACGTAGAAATGTGAAATCAAGTTCTAACTCAAATATAACTCGTTGGTTCATAAAATTGATGAAAGTAGAAATGTGAAATCAAGTTCTAACTTATAAATAACTAGTTGTTTCATACAATTGATGAACGTAGAAATGTGAAATCAAGTTCTAACTCAAATATAACTCTATGGTTCATACAATTGATGAACGTAGAAATGTGAATTCAAGTTCTAAATCAAATATAACTCGTTGGTTCATAAAATTGATGAACGTAGAAATGTGAAATCAAGTTCTAACTTGAATATAACTCTATGGTTCATACAATTGATGAACGTAGAAATGTGAAATCAAGTTCTAACTCAAATATAACTCGTTGAGAGATGCATACAATTGATCAACGTAGAAATGTGAAATCAAGTTCTAACTCAAATATAACTCGTTGGTTAATACAATTGATGAACGTAGAAATGTGAAATCAAGTTCCAACCCAATTATAACTCGTTGGTTCATACAATTGATGAACGTAGAAATGTGAAATCAAGTTCCAACCCAATTATAACTCGTTGGTTCATACAATTGATTAACGTAGAAATTTGAAATCAAATTCTAACTCAAATATAACTCGTTGGTTCATAAAATTGATGAAAGTAGAAATGTGAAATCAAGTTCTAACTTAAATATAACTCGTTGGTTCATACAATTGATGAACGTAGAAATGTGAAATCAAGTTCTAACTTAAATATAACTCGTTGGTTCATAAATTGATGAACGTAGAAATGTGAATTCAAGTTCTATCTCAAATATAACTCGTTGGTTCATACAATTGATGACCGTAGAAATGTGAAATCAAGTTCTAACTCAAATATAACTCTATGGTTCATACAATTGATGAACGTAGAAATGTGAAATCAAGTTCTAACTCAAATATAACTCGTTGTTTCATACAATTGATGAACGTAGAAATGTGAAATCAAGTTCTAACCCAATTATAACTCGTTGGTTCATACAATTGATGAACGTAGAAATGTGAATTCAAGTTCTAAATCAAATATAACTCGTTGGTTCATAAAATTGATGAACGTAGAAATGTGAAATCAAGTTCTAACTTGAATATAACTCTATGGTTCATACAATTGATGAACGTAGAAATGTGAAATCAAGTTCTAACTCAAATATAACTCGTTGAGATTCATACAATTGATCAACGTAGAAATGTGAAATCAAGTTCTAACTCAAATATAACTCGTTGCTTAATACAATTTATGAACGTAGAAATGTGTAATCATTTTCTAAATTGAATATAACTCTATGGTTCATACAATTGATTAACGTAGAAATTTGAAATCAAATTCTAACTCAAATATAACTCGTTGGTTCATAAAATTGATGAAAGTAGAAATGTGAAATCAAGTTCTAACTTAAATATAACTCGTTGGTTCATAAATTGATGAACGTAGAAATGTGAATTCAAGTTCTATCTCAAATATAACTCGTTGGTTCATACAATTGATGAACGTAGAAATGTGAAATCAAGTTCTAACTCAAATATAACTCTATGGTTCATACAATTGATGAACGTAGAAATGTGAAATCAAGTTCTAACTCTAATATAACTCGTTGTTTCATACAATTGATGAACCTAGAAATGTGAATTCAAGTTCTATCTCAAATATAACTCGTTGGTTCATACAATTGATGAACGTAGAAATGTGAAATCAAGTTCTAACCCAATTATAACTCGTTGGTTCATACAATTGATGAACGTAGAAATGTGAAATCAAGTTCTAAACCAAATATAACTCGTTGGTTCATACAATTGATGAACCTAGAAATGTGAAATCAAGTTCTAACTCAAATATAACTCGTTGGTTAACACAATTAATGAACGTAGAAATGTGAATTCAAGTTCTAACTTATATATAACTCTATGGTTCATACAATTGATGAACGTAGAAATGTGAAATCAAGTTCTAACCCAATTATAACTCGTTGGTTAATACAATTGATGAACGTAGAAATGTGAAATCAAGTTCTAACTTATATATAACTCTATGGTTAATACAATTGATGAACGTAGAAATGTGAAATCAAGTTCTAACTCAAATATACCTCTATGGTTCATACAATTGATGATTGTAGAAATGTGAAATCAAGTTCTAACTCAAATATAACTCGTTGTTTCATACAATTGATGAACGTAGAAATATGAAATCAAGTTCTAACTCAAATATAACTCGTTGGTTTATACAAGGAATGAATGTAGATATTTTAAATCAAGTTCTAAACCAAATATATACCTGTTTGCTTCAATACAATGAGTGAATGTAAAAATTTGAAATCGAGTTCTAACCCAAAAATTCACCGATGTCCCTCACCATTGATTGATGTAGAAATATGAAATTAATTTTTAACTTGAATATTTATGAATGACTCGCTAAATCGATGAAAATGTAGGACATTTAAATCAATATTCAACACAAAAAATATATATCCATTGGCCCATTCAGTCGTTGAATGTAAAAATGTGAAATCACGTTCTGATTCAGATATGCATCATTGGTCCTAACAGTCAATGAATATGGATTTTAAAATCAAGTTATAACTTAAATATATCTTAGGTTTAGTTTATGTAGCACAACATTTATCCAACTACCATGGAGGTAAGTACATAGTTATAGTGTTATAGTTTTTTTAATTATCCCTTTTACACGTAGTAGAGACAATGATAATCATGGTGGGTAGTTAGCGACTGCTTTTACTGTAAGTTCACCTCATGTCTACACATGTGAAAAGCAGTTCGACTTTGCACTTACGAATTTTCCAGAGCTCCGTTTGGTTACTTGCACTCGCTATTGGAGTTTGACTTTTGCAAGAATAGGGGGCCATTGTAGCATTTTTTAAATTTCGTAAAAAGAGTGCTAAATGCGGGATTCTATCCCGGGTCGTAGCGGTCGTTTCAAATCATGGTGTAAACCACTCTTCCACCGACTCCCTAGTAATATAGTAAGTTAGAGTATTGTTGGTATCGTTTGTGGAATGTCTAACCAGTGAAGATATAGCGTTGTCATGGTGTGAACCACTCTTCCACCGACTCCCTAGTAATATAGTAAGTTATAGTATTGTTGGTATCGTCTGTGGAATGTCTAACCAGTAAAGATATAGCGTTGTCATGGTGTGAACCACTCTTCCACCGACAACCTAGTAATATAGTAAGTTATAGTATTGTTGGTATCGTCTGTGGAATGTCTAACCAGTGAAGATATAGCGTTGTCATGGTGTAAACCACTCTTCCACCGACTCCCTAGTAATATAGTAAGTTATAGTATTGTTGGTATCGTCTGTGGAATGTCTAACCAGTGAAGATATAGCGTTGTCATGGTGTGAACCACTCTTCCACCGACTCCCTAGTAATATAGTAAGTTATAGTATTGTTGGTATCGTCTGTGGAATGTCTAACCAGTGAAGATATAGCGTTGTCATGGTGTGAACCACTCTTCCACCGACAACCTAGTAATATAGTAAGTTATAGTATTGTTGGTATCGTCTGTGGAATGTCTAACCAGTGAAGATATAGCGTTGTCATGGTGTGAACCACTCTTCCACCGACTCCCTAGTAATATAGTAAGTTATAGTATTGTTGGTATCGTCTGTGGAATGTCTAACCAGTGAAGATATAGCGTTGTCATGGTGTGAACCACTCTTCCACCGACTCCCTAGTAATATAGTAAGTTATAGTATTGTTGGTATCATCTGTGGAATGTCTAACCAGTAAAGATATAGCGTTGTCATGGTGTAAACCACTCTTCCACCGACTCCCTAGTAATATAGTAAGTTATAGTATTGTTGGTATCATCTGTGGAATGTCTAACCAGTGAAGATATAGCGTTGTCATGGTGTAAACCACTCTTCCACCGACTCCCTAGTAATATAGTAAGTTATAGTATTATTGGTATCGTCTGTGGAATGTCTAACCAGTGAAGATATAGCGTTGTCATGGTGTAAACCACTCTTCTACCGACTCCCTAGTAATATAGTAAGTTATAGTATTGTTGGTATCTTCTGTGGAATGTCTAACCAGTGAAGATATAGCGTTGTCATGGTGTAAACCACTCTTCCACCGACTCCCTAGTAATATAGTAAGTTATAGTATTGTTGGTATCATCTGTGGAATGTCTAACCAGTGAAGATATAGCGTTGTCATGGTGTAAACCACTCTTCCACCGACTCCCTAGTAATATAGTAAGTTATAGTATTGATGGTATCATCTGTGGAATGTCTAACCAGTGAAGATATAGCGTTGTCATGGTGTAAACCACTCTTCCACCGACTCCCTAGTAATATAGTAAGTTATAGTATTGTTGGTATCATCTGTGGAATGTCTAACCAGTGAAGATATAGCGTTGTCATGGTGTAAACCACTCTTCCACCGACTCCCTAGTAATATAGTAAGTTATAGTATTGTTGGTATCTTCTGTGGAATGTCTAACCAGTGAAGATATAGCGTTGTCATGGTGTAAACCACTCTTCCACCGACTCCCTAGTAATATAGTAAGTTATAGTATTGTTGGTATTTTCTGTGGAATGTCTAACCAGTGAAGATATAGCGTTGTCATGGTGTAAACCACTCTTCCACCGACTCCCTAGTAATATAGTAAGTTATAGTATTGTTGGTATCTTCTGTGGAATGTCTAACCAGTGAAGATATAGCGTTGTCATGGTGTAAACCACTCTTCCACCGACTCCCTAGTAATATAGTAAGTTATAGTATTGTTAGTATCGTCTGTGGAATGTCTAACCAGTGAAGATATAGCGTTGTCATGGTGTAAACCACTCTTCCACCGACAACCTAGTAATATAGTAAGTTATAGTATTGTTGGTATCATCTGTGGAATGTCTAACCAGTGAAGATATAGCGTTAACATGGTGTAAACCACTCTTCCACCGACAACCTAGTAATATAGTAAGTTATAGTATTGTTGGTATCGTCTGTGGAATGTCTAACCAGTGAAGATATAGCGTTGTCATGGTGTAAACCACTCTTCCACCGACTCCCTAGTAATATAGTAAGTTATAGTATTGTTGGTATCGTCTATGGAATGTCTAACCAGTGAAGATATAGCGTTGTCATGGTGTAAACCACTCTTCCACCGACTCCCTAGTAATATAGTAGGTTATAGTATTGATGGTATCATCTGTGGAATGTCTAACCAGTGAAGATATAGCGTTGTCATGGTGTAAACCACTCTTCCACCGACTCCCTAGTAATATAGTAAGTTATAGTATTGATGGTATCATCTGTGGAATGTCTAACCAGTGAAGATATAGCGTTGTCATGGTGTAAACCACTCTTCCACCGACTCCCTAGTAATATAGTAAGTTATAGTATTGATGGTATCATCTGTGGAATGTCTAACCAGTGAAGATATAGCGTTGTCATGGTGTAAACCACTCTTCCACCGACTCCCTAGTAATATAGTAAGTTATAGTATTGTTGGTATCGTCTGTGGAATGTCTAACCAGTGAAGATATAGCGTTGTCATGGTGTAAACCACTCTTCCACCGACTCCCTAGTAATATAGTAAGTTATAGTATTGTTGGTATCATCTGTGGAATGTCTAACCAGTGAAGATATAGCGTTGTCATGGTGTAAACCACTCTTCCACCGACTCCCTAGTAGTATAGTAAGTTATAGTATTGATGGTATCGTCTATGGAATGTCTAACCAGTGAAGATATAGCGTTGTCATAGTGTAAACCACTCTTCCACCGACTCCCTAGTAATATAGTAAGTTATAGTATTGTTGGTATCGTCTGTGGAATGTCTAACCAGTGAAGATATAGCGTTGTCATGGTGTAAACCACTCTTCCACCGACTCCCTAGTAATATAGTAAGTTATAGTATTGTTGGTATCGTCTGTGGAATGTCTAACCAGTGAAGATATAGCGTTGTCATGGTGTAAACCACTCTTCCACCGACTCCCTAGTAATATAGTAAGTTATAGTATTGTTGGTATCGTCTGTGGAATGTCTAACCAGTGAAGATATAGCGTTGTCATGGTGTAAACCACTCTTCCACCGACTCCCTAGTAATATAGTAAGTTATAGTATTGTTGGTATCGTCTGTGGAATGTCTAACCAGTGAAGATATAGCGTTGTCATGGTGTAAACCACTCTTCCACCGACTCCCTAGTAATATAGTAAGTTAGAGTATTGTTGGTATCGTTTGTGGAATGTCTAACCAGTGAAGATATAGCGTTGTCATGGTGTGAACCACTCTTCCACCGACTCCCTAGTAATATAGTAAGTTATAGTATTGTTGGTATCGTCTGTGGAATGTCTAACCAGTAAAGATATAGCGTTGTCATGGTGTGAACCACTCTTCCACCGACAACCTAGTAATATAGTAAGTTATAGTATTGTTGGTATCGTCTGTGGAATGTCTAACCAGTGAAGATATAGCGTTGTCATGGTGTAAACCACTCTTCCACCGACTCCCTAGTAATATAGTAAGTTATAGTATTGTTGGTATCGTCTGTGGAATGTCTAACCAGTGAAGATATAGCGTTGTCATGGTGTGAACCACTCTTCCACCGACTCCCTAGTAATATAGTAAGTTATAGTATTGTTGGTATCGTCTGTGGAATGTCTAACCAGTGAAGATATAGCGTTGTCATGGTGTGAACCACTCTTCCACCGACAACCTAGTAATATAGTAAGTTATAGTATTGTTGGTATCGTCTGTGGAATGTCTAACCAGTGAAGATATAGCGTTGTCATGGTGTGAACCACTCTTCCACCGACTCCCTAGTAATATAGTAAGTTATAGTATTGTTGGTATCGTCTGTGGAATGTCTAACCAGTGAAGATATAGCGTTGTCATGGTGTGAACCACTCTTCCACCGACTCCCTAGTAATATAGTAAGTTATAGTATTGTTGGTATCATCTGTGGAATGTCTAACCAGTAAAGATATAGCGTTGTCATGGTGTAAACCACTCTTCCACCGACTCCCTAGTAATATAGTAAGTTATAGTATTGTTGGTATCATCTGTGGAATGTCTAACCAGTGAAGATATAGCGTTGTCATGGTGTAAACCACTCTTCCACCGACTCCCTAGTAATATAGTAAGTTATAGTATTATTGGTATCGTCTGTGGAATGTCTAACCAGTGAAGATATAGCGTTGTCATGGTGTAAACCACTCTTCTACCGACTCCCTAGTAATATAGTAAGTTATAGTATTGTTGGTATCTTCTGTGGAATGTCTAACCAGTGAAGATATAGCGTTGTCATGGTGTAAACCACTCTTCCACCGACTCCCTAGTAATATAGTAAGTTATAGTATTGTTGGTATCATCTGTGGAATGTCTAACCAGTGAAGATATAGCGTTGTCATGGTGTAAACCACTCTTCCACCGACTCCCTAGTAATATAGTAAGTTATAGTATTGATGGTATCATCTGTGGAATGTCTAACCAGTGAAGATATAGCGTTGTCATGGTGTAAACCACTCTTCCACCGACTCCCTAGTAATATAGTAAGTTATAGTATTGTTGGTATCATCTGTGGAATGTCTAACCAGTGAAGATATAGCGTTGTCATGGTGTAAACCACTCTTCCACCGACTCCCTAGTAATATAGTAAGTTATAGTATTGTTGGTATTGTAGGCGCCATCCCGACCAGAGAGCCACAGATAAACAGATTATAAACGCACAGAATATAGAATCCGAGCTCCCCAGTAGAAGGAATACCCGGAAGACGACGGTACTCTCTGTTATATTTGTTGTTCACTATTATGATTTTGTTCTAATAAACACTACTAAATTATTTCATTGGATCCTCTCTTTCTTTTTCCCAGTAAGAAACGCCTACGGAAGCCAACAGAAATTCAGAAGTGGGATAGTCCTGAAGAAAATTGAAGATTCACTGGAATAATTTGGAAACGAGAAGGACGTGGCGCGGTGACCGATCAACGTAAGAGGAGTTGCATGGTATGTACGAAATTTAATTACCTATTCCTAAAAGTATTATTACAAGTCACCTCGGTAAAATATTATTGCAAAATCATCTCGATAAGAAAGTATTTTAAAGTAAGCATTTTAAAGTAAAGTGAAGTATTTTAAAGTAAGCATTTTAAAGTAAAGCGAAGTATTTTAAAGTGAAGTATTTTAAAGAAAGTATTTTAAAGTAAAGTGAAGTATTTTAAAGTAAGCATTTTAAAGTAAAGTGAGTATTTTAAAGTGAAGTATTTTAAAGAAAGTATTTTAAAGAAAGCATTTTAAAGTAAAGTGAAGTATTTTAAAGAAAGTATTTTAAAGTAAAGTGAAGTATTTTAAAGAAAGTATTTTAAAGTAAAGTACAGTATTCTAAAGAAAGTATTTTAAAGTAAAGTAAAGTATTCTAAAGAAAGTATTTTTAAAGTAAATTGAAGAAACAAATAAAAAGTATTATCGCAAAGTATCGCGGTAAAAAGAAAAAAAAAAAACTTTGCCTTGTTTATTTTTCCTTTTGAAAAACATGACTTACTTAGCGAAAGTAAGGAAATGCGATTTGAGCAAGTTGGCGTATGAACTCGGCGAGGTAGTACCGCCAGAGAGCAGGATCGTCGACTTAAAACGCCTTATCCTGAATAGTCAATCTTACGAAGAAGAATTCGCAAAGCAACTGTTGGAGACTCTGATCGAGGAACGGGAACAAACAGAACGAGCAGAACGGGAGCGAATGGAACAAACAGCACAAACAGAGCAAGCAGAACGTATAGAACGGGAACGAATCGAGGATCGGAAACGAATCGAGGATCGGGAACGAATCGAACGAAAAGAACAAATGGTAATGGAATTCGAGCTTGAGAAGCTGCGCATCCAGACTACACGCGGAAACAACGATACGTCTCGAAGTACCAGCAATGACGCACATTACGAGATACGTAAACTGATGCCCAAGTACGAGTCGAAGGACAATGATTTGAGTTTTTACCTAATTCTTTTCGAAAGACAGGCAAAGCGACTAGGATTGGATGAAGACCAATGGGCGTTCAGCCTCCTAGGATTGCTACCTTACGAAATGACTCAATTAATCGCTCGGGAAACAGAAGAACAAAGCGGCGATTATAGGTTCGTGAAAAGGTTGCTCCTAAAACGGTACAAGTTGAGCCCCGAACAATTCAGACAAAAATTCGAGAAGCACGAGAGATCTCAAAAGGGTTCCTGGAGAGACTTCGCTTTCGAATTGCGAGGATATTTCAACGAATGGATCGAAGGAATGAACGTGGAAAATTTCGACGCCCTAAAGGATTTGTCCGTCACTAACCAGCTAAAGAAAAAAGTTCCAAATGTGCTGCGTAATCATCTCATTGACGATTGGACCAAGTTAAACAACCCAGATGAGTTGGCGGATAAACTGGACGAGTACGAAAATGTTCGCACCGAGATGGGACCTCCGCATTGGAATGCGAAACACCTCATACCACCGTCGTTTCAGCAGAAATCTGCGAGATTCCCCAACCAAAGCGAAGTTAAAGAGACTAAACAAGGAACGAATGTTTCGGGTCAAGACGCTGCAAGGAACGAAATCAGTGAAACGTACCCTAACACCTTGAGGAGAATGGTCAACCGTGCAATCAGAAACGACAAGGGAGAACCGAAGTGCTTCAACTGCAATCAGTTTGGACACATTGCCAGAGACTGCCCAGCACCCAGGACTACGTTGACATGCCGAGGATGCGGTCAAACGGGACACAAGGAAAGGAATTGCACAAGACCCAAAGAAGGACTAAAAGTAGCCAACCTGGAAGTCGAAGGACTGGAGACTGTCCCGCCAGATGTATATTTGAAGGATGTCAAGATCGACAACAAGGAAACCGTGAAGGCAATGATAGACACCGGGAGCAGCAGTTGTCTAATGAGAGAATCGGTCGCAAGGAGGATCAGCGTCGACATCGAACCAGACTCGACTAGTCTGTACGGCATCGGTAACCAGACTGCACCAGCTGCCAGGACCGTTGGGAAGACGACAGTCGACCTGGAGATTGATGGCATCGTCGGAAGGGAAATCACTGTATTCATTGTCAACGATGATGCCCAACCCTATGACCTATTAATTGGAAGAACATGGACAGATCTGCCCTACGTATCCTTCGCCAGAATTGGTAAAAACTTGCATATTGGCTATTCATCCGAATTTCCGTTTGCTAATCTGCAAGAAGAAATCAAGTCGCGTCGCATCGAACTGAGAGCAACCGAAACTGTTCAGTTGGAGAGCGACTCCATTAACTTTACAAGTGCAATCACAGACGAGGTAAAGGACGGATATGTATTGTTCACAGGAGTAGATGACGCCTGTGTCGATTCCCTATTGGAAGTGGTCGACGGAAAGACGACCGTACCCATCATCTCAGCTGGCAAGGGCAAGTTGAGAGTAAGGAAGAACCAATGTGTAGGGCGAGTTGAACTACTGAACCTTGATGATATTGTTGTTAACCTGGACGTCGCAGAGGATTCGTTTCAGACTAAAAATGAAGAGAAGAGGGAAGGACAAGACCAAATGAAACGTAAGCGCCCCATACTGCCTGAGGACATCAACGTCAATCATTCTCTGACTTCGAAAGAGAGACAAGAAATCCTAGATGTAGTAAACGAGTATAGAGACTGTTTCGCTCTTGGCATGGAGGAATTAGGGTGCACCGATGTCACCAAGATGGACATTAAGGAGGTTGATGGAAGCAAGCCAGTCTGTCTGAGACCGTATAAGACGACTGCAAGTGAACGCGAAGCAATCAGGGAGATTGTCAGAGAGTGGAAGGACAATGGAATAGTCACGGAAACTAGATCACCCTACGCTAGTCCCGTCCTACTTGTGAGGAAGAAAACTGGAGATCATCGTCTGGTGGTAGATTATAGGAGACTCAACATTCAAACAGTTAAGGACAAGTTCCCATTACCAAGGATAGACGACCTTCTGGAAGGCCTAAGGAATGCGAAATTCTTCACCACTCTGGATCTGGCGCATGGATATCTGCAGATACCACTGACCGATAAGGCAAAATTAAAGACAGCATTCATCACCCCAGATGATACAGGTCAATTCGAAAGGATGATTTTTGGACTCGCCAACGCACCAGCTGAATTCCAAAGACTGATGCACACTGTCCTAGGTCCGCTGCTGAACAAGAAGGCATTCTGCTATCTCGACGACGTGATTATCCCGGCAAAGGATTGGCGGGAGATGATCGAAAGGTTGAGGGAAGTCCTCGAAAGAATAAGATCAGCGAAGTTGACACTGAAACCCTCTAAATGTGAGTTCGGAAGGAGGGAAGTTGAGTTCTTAGGGTATGTCATCAGTACAGGCGGACTTAAGCCAGGCCCAAGAAAGATCAAGGCGATAGAAGAATTTCCAGAACCCAAGAATGTCCACGACATACGACGCTTTCTGGGACTGACGAACTTCTTCAGACGATTTGTAAAGGACTTCGCGAGGAAAGCAGAACCGCTAAGCAGACTTACGAAGAAAGGTTCACAATTTGAATGGAAGGAAGAACAGCGAAGGTCATTTGGAGGACTACGAAAGGATCTGGTCGAATATCCGGTACTAGCTCATTACAACCCTGAACTCAAGACAGAAGTACATTGCGATGCGAGTGCTGAGGGATTAGCAGGAATGGTGCTACAGATGGACGAAGACTGCAAATGGCGCTTGGTCTACTGTGTGAGCAAGAAGACAACAGAGGCCGAGAAGATGTACCACTCAAGCAAATTGGAGCTGATGGCGATAGTGTGGACCTTGGATCGACTACGTCAGTTCCTCGTAGGAATCAAGTTTACAGTGGTTACAGATTGCCAAGCACTGGTCTACATGAACGCGAAGAAGACTACAAATCCTCAGATAGCGCGATGGTACAATCTGATTCAGGAATACGATTTCGAAATTCGACATAAACCAGGGGAGAAGATGGCCCACGTAGACGGAATGAGTAGAGCTCCAGTCGACGACCCTAGAGACACGATGGAGGAAATCGTGGAGAAAAACCTTGAAGTGTGCCTCACAATCACACTGGAAGAACAAATCTTGATGATTCAGCATTCCGACCCTGAATTGAGAGACCTGATCCAGATCTTTCGAAAGGACCCGTGTGATAGGACAGTAGGAGAACAAAATAGAATTAACGACTACAGCTACAGAAGAAAGTCCGGACGAGGAGCCAGAAGTAGAAGATACCCCCCGACGCAACCCACGACGTTCCTGCAACGCAAGGTTCAATCGAGGACGATTGAAATCCAGGAATGGCCGAATGTAGGCGCCATCCCGACCAGAGAGCCACAGATAAACAGATTATAAACGCACAGAATATAGAATCCGAGCTCCCCAGTAGAAGGAATACCCGGAAGACGACGGTACTCTCTGTTATATTTGTTGTTCACTATTATGATTTTGTTCTAATAAACACTACTAAATTATTTCATTGGATCCTCTCTTTCTTTTTCCCAGTAAGAAACGCCTACGGAAGCCAACAGTATCTTCTGTGGAATGTCTAACCAGTGAAGATATAGCGTTGTCATGGTGTAAACCACTCTTCCACCGACTCCCTAGTAATATAGTAAGTTATAGTATTGTTGGTATTTTCTGTGGAATGTCTAACCAGTGAAGATATAGCGTTGTCATGGTGTAAACCACTCTTCCACCGACTCCCTAGTAATATAGTAAGTTATAGTATTGTTGGTATCTTCTGTGGAATGTCTAACCAGTGAAGATATAGCGTTGTCATGGTGTAAACCACTCTTCCACCGACTCCCTAGTAATATAGTAAGTTATAGTATTGTTAGTATCGTCTGTGGAATGTCTAACCAGTGAAGATATAGCGTTGTCATGGTGTAAACCACTCTTCCACCGACAACCTAGTAATATAGTAAGTTATAGTATTGTTGGTATCATCTGTGGAATGTCTAACCAGTGAAGATATAGCGTTAACATGGTGTAAACCACTCTTCCACCGACAACCTAGTAATATAGTAAGTTATAGTATTGTTGGTATCGTCTGTGGAATGTCTAACCAGTGAAGATATAGCGTTGTCATGGTGTAAACCACTCTTCCACCGACTCCCTAGTAATATAGTAAGTTATAGTATTGTTGGTATCGTCTATGGAATGTCTAACCAGTGAAGATATAGCGTTGTCATGGTGTAAACCACTCTTCCACCGACTCCCTAGTAATATAGTAGGTTATAGTATTGATGGTATCATCTGTGGAATGTCTAACCAGTGAAGATATAGCGTTGTCATGGTGTAAACCACTCTTCCACCGACTCCCTAGTAATATAGTAAGTTATAGTATTGATGGTATCATCTGTGGAATGTCTAACCAGTGAAGATATAGCGTTGTCATGGTGTAAACCACTCTTCCACCGACTCCCTAGTAATATAGTAAGTTATAGTATTGATGGTATCATCTGTGGAATGTCTAACCAGTGAAGATATAGCGTTGTCATGGTGTAAACCACTCTTCCACCGACTCCCTAGTAATATAGTAAGTTATAGTATTGTTGGTATCGTCTGTGGAATGTCTAACCAGTGAAGATATAGCGTTGTCATGGTGTAAACCACTCTTCCACCGACTCCCTAGTAATATAGTAAGTTATAGTATTGTTGGTATCATCTGTGGAATGTCTAACCAGTGAAGATATAGCGTTGTCATGGTGTAAACCACTCTTCCACCGACTCCCTAGTAGTATAGTAAGTTATAGTATTGATGGTATCGTCTATGGAATGTCTAACCAGTGAAGATATAGCGTTGTCATAGTGTAAACCACTCTTCCACCGACTCCCTAGTAATATAGTAAGTTATAGTATTGTTGGTATCGTCTGTGGAATGTCTAACCAGTGAAGATATAGCGTTGTCATGGTGTAAACCACTCTTCCACCGACTCCCTAGTAATATAGTAAGTTATAGTATTGTTGGTATCGTCTGTGGAATGTCTAACCAGTGAAGATATAGCGTTGTCATGGTGTAAACCACTCTTCCACCGACTCCCTAGTAATATAGTAAGTTATAGTATTGTTGGTATCGTCTGTGGAATGTCTAACCAGTGAAGATATAGCGTTGTCATGGTGTAAACCACTCTTCCACCGACTCCCTAGTAATATAGTAAGTTATAGTATTGTTGGTATCGTCTGTGGAATGTCTAACCAGTGAAGATATAGCGTTGTCATGGTGTAAACCACTCTTCCACCGACTCCCTAGTAATATAGTAAGTTATAGTATTGTTGGTATCGTCTGTGGAATGTCTAACCAGTGAAGATATAGCGTTGTCATGGTGTAAACCACTCTTCCACCGACTCCCTAGTAATATAGTAAGTTATAGTATTGTTGGTATCGTCTGTGGAATGTCTAACCAGTGAAGATATAGCGTTGTCATGGTGTAAACCACTCTTCCACCGACTCCCTAGTAATATAGTAAGTTATAGTATTGTTGGTATCGTCTGTGGAATGTCTAACCAGTGAAGATATAGCGTTGTCATGGTGTAAACCACTCTTCCACCGACTCCCTAGTAATATATTAAGTTATAGTATTGTTGGTATCGTCTGTGGAATGTCTAACCAGTGAAGATATAGCGTTGTCATGGTGTAAACCACTCTTCCACCGACTCCCTAGTAATATAGTAAGTTATAGTATTGTTGGTATCGTCTGTGGAATGTCTAACCAGTGAAGATATAGCGTTGTCATGGTGTAAACCACTCTTCCACCGACTCCCTAGTAATATAGTAAGTTATAGTATTGTTGGTATCATCTGTGGAATGTCTAACCAGTGAAGATATAGCGTTGTCATGGTGTAAACCACTCTTCCACCGACTCCCTAGTAATATAGTAAGTTATAGTATTGTTGGTATCGTCTGTGGAATGTCTAACCAGTGAAGATATAGCGTTGTCATGGTGTAAACCACTCTTCCACCGACTCCCTAGTAATATAGTAAGTTATAGTATTGTTGGTATCGTCTGTGGAATGTCTAACCAGTGAAGATATAGCGTTGTCATGGTGTAAACCACTCTTCCACCGACTCCCTAGTAATATAGTAAGTTATAGTATTGTTGGTATCGTCTGTGGAATGTCTAACCAGTGAAGATATAGCGTTGTCATGGTGTAAACCACTCTTCCACCGACTCCCTAGTAATATAGTAAGTTATAGTATTGTTGGTATCATCTGTGGAATGTCTACCCAGTGAAGATATAGCGTTGTCATGGTGTAAACCACTCTTCCACCGACTCCCTAGTAATATAGTAAGTTATAGTATTGTTGGTATCTTCTGTGGAATGTCTACCCAGTGAAGATATAGCGTTGTCATGGTGTAAACCACTCTTCCACCGACTCCCTAGTAATATAGTAGGTTATAGTATTGTTGGTATCTTCTGTGGAATGTCTAACCAGTGAAGATATAGCGTTGTCATGGTGTAAACCACTCTTCCACCGACTCCCTAGTAATATAGTAAGTTATAGTATTGTTGGTATCTTCTGTGGAATGTCTAACCAGTAAAGATATAGCGTTGTCATGGTGTGAACCACTCTTCCACCGACTCCCTAGTAATATAGTAAGTTATAGTATTGTTGGTATCGTCTGTGGAATGTCTAACCAGTAAAGATATAGCGTTGTCATGGTGTAAACCACTCTTCCACCGACTCCCTAGTAATATAGTAAGTTATAGTATTGTTGGTATCGTCTGTGGAATGTCTAACCAGTGAAGATATAGCGTTGTCATGGTGTAAACCACTCTTCCACCGACTCCCTAGTAATATAGTAGGTTATAGTATTGTTGGTATCGTCTGTGGAATGTCTAACCAGTGAAGATATAGCGTTGTCATGGTGTAAACCACTCTTCCACCGACTCCCTAGTAATATAGTAAGTTATAGTATTGTTGGTATCGTCTGTGGAATGTCTAACCAGTGAAGATATAGCGTTGTCATGGTGTAAACCACTCTTCCACCGACTCCCTAGTAATATAGTAAGTTATAGTATTGTTGGTATCGTCTGTGGAATGTCTAACCAGTGAAGATATAGCGTTGTCATGGTGTAAACCACTCTTCCACCGACTCCCTAGTAATATAGTAAGTTATAGTATTGTTGGTATCGTCTGTGGAATGTCTAACCAGTGAAGATATAGCGTTGTCATGGTGTAAACCACTCTTCCACCGACTCCCTAGTAATATAGTAAGTTATAGTATTGTTGGTATCGTCTTGAATGTCTAACCAGTGAAGATATAGCGTTGTCATGGTGTAAACCACTCTTCCACCGACTCCCTAGTAATATAGTAAGTTATAGTATTGTTGGTATCATCTGTGGAATGTCTAACCAGTGAAGATATAGCGTTGTCATGGTGTAAACCACTCTTCCACCGACTCCCTAGTAATATAGTAAGTTATAGTATTGTTGGTATCGTCTGTGGAATGTCTAACCAGTGAAAATATAGCGTTGTCATGGTGTAAACCACTCTTCCACCGACTCCCTAGTAATATAGTAAGTTATAGTATTGTTGGTATCGTCTGTGGAATGTCTAACCAGTGAAGATATAGCGTTGTCATGGTGTAAACCACTCTTCCACCGACTCCCTAGTAATATAGTAAGTTATAGTATTGTTGGTATCGTCTGTGGAATGTCTAACCAGTGAAGATATAGCGTTGTCATGGTGTAAACCACTCTTCCACCGACTCCCTAGTAATATAGTAAGTTATAGTATTGTTGGTATCATCTGTGGAATGTCTACCCAGTGAAGATATAGCGTTGTCATGGTGTAAACCACTCTTCCACCGACTCCCTAGTAATATAGTAAGTTATAGTATTGTTGGTATCTTCTGTGGAATGTCTACCCAGTGAAGATATAGCGTTGTCATGGTGTAAACCACTCTTCCACCGACTCCCTAGTAATATAGTAGGTTATAGTATTGTTGGTATCTTCTGTGGAATATCTAACCAGTGAAGATATAGCGTTGTCATGGTGTAAACCACTCTTCCACCGACTCCCTAGTAATATAGTAAGTTATAGTATTGTTGGTATCTTCTGTGGAATGTCTAACCAGTAAAGATATAGCGTTGTCATGGTGTGAACCACTCTTCCACCGACTCCCTAGTAATATAGTAAGTTATAGTATTGTTGGTATCGTCTGTGGAATGTCTAACCAGTGAAGATATAGCGTTGTCATGGTGTAAACCACTCTTCCACCGACTCCCTAGTAATATAGTAAGTTATAGTATTGTTGGTATCATCTGTGGAATGTCTAACCAGTGAAGATATAGCGTTGTCATGGTGTAAACCACTCTTCCACCGACTCCCTAGTAATATAGTAAGTTATAGTATTGTTGGTATCGTCTGTGGAATGTCTAACCAGTGAAGATATAGCGTTGTCATGGTGTAAACCACTCTTCCACCGACTCCCTAGTAATATAGTAAGTTATAGTATTGTTGGTATCGTCTGTGGAATGTCTAACCAGTGAAGATATAGCGTTGTCATGGTGTAAACCACTCTTCCACCGACTCCCTAGTAATATAGTAAGTTATAGTATTGTTGGTATCGTCTGTGGAATGTCTAACCAGTGAAGATATAGCGTTGTCATGGTGTAAACCACTCTTCCACCGACTCCCTAGTAATATAGTAAGTTATAGTATTGTTGGTATCATCTGTGGAATGTCTACCCAGTGAAGATATAGCGTTGTCATGGTGTAAACCACTCTTCCACCGACTCCCTAGTAATATAGTAAGTTATAGTATTGTTGGTATCTTCTGTGGAATGTCTACCCAGTGAAGATATAGCGTTGTCATGGTGTAAACCACTCTTCCACCGACTCCCTAGTAATATAGTAGGTTATAGTATTGTTGGTATCTTCTGTGGAATGTCTAACCAGTGAAGATATAGCGTTGTCATGGTGTAAACCACTCTTCCACCGACTCCCTAGTAATATAGTAAGTTATAGTATTGTTGGTATCTTCTGTGGAATGTCTAACCAGTAAAGATATAGCGTTGTCATGGTGTGAACCACTCTTCCACCGACTCCCTAGTAATATAGTAAGTTATAGTATTGTTGGTATCGTCTGTGGAATGTCTAACCAGTAAAGATATAGCGTTGTCATGGTGTAAACCACTCTTCCACCGACTCCCTAGTAATATAGTAAGTTATAGTATTGTTGGTATCGTCTGTGGAATGTCTAACCAGTGAAGATATAGCGTTGTCATGGTGTAAACCACTCTTCCACCGACTCCCTAGTAATATAGTAGGTTATAGTATTGTTGGTATCGTCTGTGGAATGTCTAACCAGTGAAGATATAGCGTTGTCATGGTGTAAACCACTCTTCCACCGACTCCCTAGTAATATAGTAAGTTATAGTATTGTTGGTATCGTCTGTGGAATGTCTAACCAGTGAAGATATAGCGTTGTCATGGTGTAAACCACTCTTCCACCGACTCCCTAGTAATATAGTAAGTTATAGTATTGTTGGTATCGTCTGTGGAATGTCTAACCAGTGAAGATATAGCGTTGTCATGGTGTAAACCACTCTTCCACCGACTCCCTAGTAATATAGTAAGTTATAGTATTGTTGGTATCGGCTGTGGAATGTCTAACCAGTGAAGATATAGCGTTGTCATGGTGTAAACCACTCTTCCACCGACTCCCTAGTAATATAGTAAATTATAGTATTGTTGGTATCGTTTTGGAATGTCTAACCAGTGAAGATATAGCGTTGTCATGGTGTAAACCACTCTTCCACCGACTCCCTAGTAATATAGTAAGTTATAGTATTGTTGGTATCGTCTGTGGAATGTCTAACCAGTGAAGATATAGCGTTGTCATGGTGTAAACCACTCTTCCACCGACTCCCTAGTAATATAGTAAGTTATAGTATTGTTGGTATCATCTGTGGAATGTCTACCCAGTGAAGATATAGCGTTGTCATGGTGTAAACCACTCTTCCACCGACTCCCTAGTAATATAGTAAGTTATAGTATTGTTGGTATCTTCTGTGGAATGTCTACCCAGTGAAGATATAGCGTTGTCATGGTGTAAACCACTCTTCCACCGACTCCCTAGTAATATAGTAGGTTATAGTATTGTTGGTATCTTCTGTGGAATGTCTAACCAGTGAAGATATAGCGTTGTCATGGTGTAAACCACTCTTCCACCGACTCCCTAGTAATATAGTAAGTTATAGTATTGTTGGTATCTTCTGTGGAATGTCTAACCAGTAAAGATATAGCGTTGTCATGGTGTGAACCACTCTTCCACCGACTCCCTAGTAATATAGTAAGTTATAGTATTGTTGGTATCGTCTGTGGAATGTCTAACCAGTAAAGATATAGCGTTGTCATGGTGTAAACCACTCTTCCACCGACTCCCTAGTAATATAGTAAGTTATAGTATTGTTGGTATCGTCTGTGGAATGTCTAACCAGTGAAGATATAGCGTTGTCATGGTGTAAACCACTCTTCCACCGACTCCCTAGTAATATAGTAGGTTATAGTATTGTTGGTATCGTCTGTGGAATGTCTAACCAGTGAAGATATAGCGTTGTCATGGTGTAAACCACTCTTCCACCGACTCCCTAGTAGTATAGTAAGTTATAGTATTGTTGGTATCGTCTGTGGAATGTCTAACCAGTGAAGATATAGCGTTGTCATGGTGTGAACCACTCTTCCACCGACTCCCTAGTAGTATAGTAAGTTATAGTAATGTTGGTATCTTCTGTGGAATGTCTAACAAGTGAAGATATAGCGTTGTCATGGTGTAAACCACTCTTCCACCGACTCCCTAGTAGTATAGTAAGTTATAGTATTGTTGGTATCATCTGTGGAATGTCTAACCAGTGAAGATATAGCGTTGTCATGGTGTAAACCACTCTTCCACCGACTCCCTAGTAATATAGTAAGTTATAGTATTGCTGGTATCATCTGTGGAATGTCTAACCAGTGAAGATATAGCGTTGTCATGGTGTAAACCACTCTTCCACCGACTCCCTAGTAATATAGTAAGTTATAGTATTGTTGGTATCATCTGTGGAATGTCTAACCAGTGAAGATATAGCGTTGTCATGGTGTAAACCACTCTTCCACCGACTCCCTAGTAATATAGTAAGTTATAGTATTGCTGGTATCATCTGTGGAATGTCTAACCAGTGAAGATATAGCGTTGTCATGGTGTAAACCACTCTTCCACCGACTCCCTAGTAATATAGTAAGTTATAGTATTGTTGGTATCTTCTGTGGAATGTCTAACCAGTGAAGATATAGCGTTGTCATGGTTAGTCATAGGCCTTATAGGAACTCCTCCATTCTATATACAGTTATCAGCGTCATGCGTTCTGTCACCGTTTGCTGCGCCACCACGTGGCGCGACGGTGACCTTGAGTGACGTAATGACAGGGTGGGGGAACAAGAAATCACTTGCTGTCATTATAATATCATTTTATGTATATATCAGATTTAAAATATATTTATACAAAAAATCTAAATAATACAATTTTCGAATATCGTTGTGAAAATTTACATTTTTATTTTTGTATTTTAAAAACAAACAAAGATTGAAGCGGGACGTTTCAAAAGAGTGCCATCCACGACGCCAATTTATAATTGTAAAGAATAGTATTTTAATAAAACATTTAATCGGGTAAAACCCGGGCGTTGCCCGGGTCATTCGGCTAGTTGTTTATATTTGGTAGACCTACGGTAGGAACTATCTTCAATAGGCTATCAAAGGTCCACAAAAGATACTCTAAGACCTATTATATCAGGAATCAAGGCTCCCACCAGAAGTCTAGCGGACTGGATAAAAATACAAGTTCTTTATTTTAATATTTCCTGACGATACAAATAATTTATCGAAACCTCAGTAAAATAAAACCATTACTGGTCGATGTACTAGATTAACCTGCTGAACTAACTAGTAGATAACATTGAATAATTGTTAGGTCGATCAAATCTCTTCATAGCTGTATCTTAGTTGCATATTAGGCATTTGTACTCAGTTGTTGTTGTTGTCGTGTCCAATGAAGAGCCTCAGATGTTCCCATGCATCTCTATCACAGAAGTCCAATGTCCACTATCTTTGGTGTGTAAAGCTGCTGCTCTGGGTCCATGTCAATTTTGTGTACTCAATGTGTACTAAGTGAATTCTATAAAACACTTTCTACCTCTGATATCCAAAAAGCATGATTTTCAGGTGTATTAGTAATAAAATTCGTTATAAAGATTTAACTAAAACGATATTTTAATTCTAATATGAATTAAATTGACATAGGAAACCTTGATCATTTCATCTAGTTATCCTTTATAAAAAGTCAACGATACTTTTCCATCTTTCCAGACCTTTTTGATTCACAAAACAGATGCGAACTATTCCCCATTGTGTCAAATTTATTTAATAATTGTATATTATATAATGAGAATATATTAAGGTATAATAATATCTTAATATCCACAAGATATACTTTTAGGATTATTTTATAATATTGATTGTTCTTAATGATTCTATATACAGTTACGAGCGTCATTCTTCATCAGTCGTCTCTCAGCACCGTTTGCTTTTTTTTTTTTGGAATGCGCCCTCCTATTGGTCGGCTACGATCACGCCACCTTTGCCCCCCCCCCCCCCCCCCCACTCGCTTTATCGTTTTTGTAACCATTGTGTTGGAGCGGGTCGCTCCTTAAATAAATGCATATATTAGTTAATAACCAAATGGAATCCTCTCTTTCCTTTTCCCAGTAAGAGACGCCTACGGAAGCCAACAGTACATAGACAGATAAAGCACATAGGCTATAGTTATTAACTAACATATGCATTTATATAAGGCGCCAATTTATAATTGTAACAAATAGTATTTGAATCAAAATATTCAATCGGGTAAAACACGGGCGTTGCCCGGGTCATTCGGCTAGTATTATATACTAGACGAAAGGCCCGGGCAACGCCCGGGGTTTACCCGAGTGCGAATATATTTTTAAAACGTTGTCTTGGGTGGTCGCTATTGACAGGGTGGTCTGTATAGACAGGTGGATGTATCACACAGCTGATAACAGGGTTGTCTAGAGTGGTCGCTATAGACAGGGTGGTCTGTATAGACAGGTGGATGTATCACACTGCTGATAACAGGGTTGCCTAAGGTGTCCGCTATAGACAGGGTGGTCTGTATAGACAGGTGGATGTATCACACTGCTGATAACAGGGTTGCCTAAGGTGACCGCTATAGACAGGGTGGTCTGTATAGACAGGTGTATGTATCACACTGCTGTTAACAGGGTTGCCTAGAGTGACCGCTATAGACAGGGTGGTCTGTATAGACAGGTGTATGTATCACACTGCTGTTAACAGGGTTGCCTAGAGTGACCGCTATAGACAGGGTGGTCTGTATAGACAGGTGAATTTAACACACTGATGATAACAGGGTTGTCTAGAGTGGCCGCTATAGACAGGTGTATGTATCACACAGCAGATAACAGGGTTGTCTAGAATGGCCGCCATATACAGGGTGGTCTGTATAGACAGGTGGATGTATCACACAGCTGATAACAGGGTTGCCTAGAGTGACCGCTATGACAGGGTGGTCTGTATAGACAGGTGGATGTATCACACAGCTGATAACAGGGTTGTCTAGAGTGGCCGCTATAGACAGAGTGGTCTGTTTAGACAGGTGGATGTAGCGCACTGCTGATAACAGGGTTGTCTAGAGTGGCCGCTATAGACAGGTGTATGTATCGCACAGCTGATAACAGGGTTGTCTAGAGGGGGGCAGGGAGGCCACGTGTTCTCTGGCAGCCAATGGGCGCGCATTCTATCCGTGAGCTTCAGACATACAGACAAACAGACAGAATAAGGCAAATATATAAGTAGATGCCGGACTCGATAATACAAATGTTCTCACCTAGTACCACTGCTATTCTACCACAAATTATATAGTAGCGGCAGATTCTTTGGCCAGCCTTGAACATGTACGTTCAATATTCTGGGGGAAAATAGAGATTTATTCCGGCCAGCAGACACTCTCAGTTGTATTAGCAGGAGAAGGTTTTATTTATTTATATTTATATTAGGTTTTTTTATTTTATATTATTTTATTACATCTATATATTATGATGCATTAGCGCGCCATCTGTTATCAAAATTCGAAATAACGCGTATGATTCTTCTTATATATAACGAATAAACATCTATATATAACGAATGAAGAAATTAAGACGCGAATGCTTCTTTTCACAAATAAATCAAACTTTTACTGTTCTTACAGTGATGAAAAAGTATTGGTATGTAATATGACCAAAAGTTATTACACTGTAATATTTGATGTATTACACTGTTGTAGAATCCTGTCGACTTAACCGTTCTGTGACAATATCGTTGCGGAATTTCTTGTTGTTCGATTTGAATGGTGAGGATTGGTTGAAACGCAGTCGTTTGAGTGGAAGTTTAAGCATACAGTTAGGAATAATCAGGACACGTGATGGGGTTTGAAAATAAAAGGCAACTGGGTTGGAGGGAAGAAAGCTTGAGAAGAGCGGAGCGGTTTTGATTATTCCTTATCTAATCACATGGCGGTGATTGTACTTAGCTGTGGGATTAGCAGAGGGAGAGAGGCCTCGCGAGTAGATGTCACCTTGTTGGAAGCGGAATCACAACTGTCCGAACTCAGCGAGAGCCAGTGAACAACTGCCTATTCTTGCTTTTCGATTTAACACCAAGACTCAGTTTCTCTCTGATTGGTTGAGAGATGATCACATGATCTTTTCCTATTGGTCGACCTATTTAGGTGCTGTCTTCTGATTGGCCCGCGGCTCTCTTTGGTGAAAGATATGGCCTGCCTGATATATCCGATTTCGTCAGGAAGTGTTGGGTAGCTTGACGCTTATAACTTCGACGGATATTAGATACGTCCTGTCTTTGCCGGAAATATTGGGTGTTAGCTTTAACATTTATAACTTCTGGTCACCAGATACATCCTGCTTTGTCAGGAAGTATTGAGTGCTTCTTGACTAATATAACTTCTGCGGTCACTAGATACGTCCTGTTTTGCCAGGAAGTGTTGGTTTAAACTTAGCTCGCAGGGTACCCGGGGTCAGAAGGTTAACTGCGACGTTATTAATAAATATGTTCTCCTCTAGATCTACTTCCTATGTCTTTTGTTACTTTCTTTCCTCCAGTTACCTTATTCTTTTATTAAATCTTTGAAAATCATACATGGTACATACATAGTGGGTCGGGGTTGCATTTAATTATATACAAATTATGACAGGTATCTATTCATACTAGCGTAGTCCTTCATTGCTGAGGGGTCCTTCAGGAACCTTCTTTAGTCCGAGTTACGGATGCCCCTGTAGATATTTTGTCCCAATCTGACAGATTTATCGATTGAAGACCGTGCTCCACCATGACGAATCTTTCTTTAACATATTTCCAAAAAGATTTGTGTTTTGGAGTCTGGTCCCCAGGAAGCGGCCTGATTCTCCAATGTCGGAAACATTGCAATATTTGCACGGGATTATATACGCAAATATTTTTGGAAATATGCTAAGGAAAGATTGACCTAGGGGGAGGATGGTTTTCAATCGGGACATCAGCCAGATTGGGAAAATACTTCCAATATTTACAGGGGCATTCATAACTCGCACCAAAGGAAGTTCCTGGAGACCACAGCATCAATGCAGGACCCAGCTAGTGTGAATAGATATGAAGAAACCCCGAACCTTATGTATCTCTCTTTTAAATAACAGAATAAACTTCATTTATTTTTATTATACATTTCCCTTTTTGTTTGTTTGAAACTATAATTTACAATAATCGCAATTTCTTTTTTCCTTTTTTAATCTTTTTTTTTTTTAATTCTTCCCCTACCTCTTTTTTTTTCTCTTTTGTACATTATAATATATGGCATTACTATAATTACAAAAACCCTTTAAATTTCATAACTACATTTTAATACTCTTATTTCATATCTTTTTTGTTAAATTTTATTCTTATTATTATTTATTCGTTTTTGAATAATATGACAACGTTGTTTCCCTGTGATCTACAGAATATTTAAATTACCTTTATGTTTATATAACAACAAATTGATAAAGAGGAAGCAATCCCTCGAAATATTTGGAAAAATAAAAGTGATTATTTTCTTTCACAGATAGGTACGCCCTTTTTGAATATAAATTCATTCAACGGGTCACCTTTTGACTCAAATTTCTCTGTTTATGATCGAATATTTTTTATCATTATTTGATTAGTGGTTTCAGCAATTGCGGGTGTACAGACAAACTAGATCATTGTTTCCCGCCATAATTGTGTTTCTTATCTCCCTAGAGATTCAGGGCTAATTGCCAAGTCAGATTTTCCACAACCGCCATTGGCGTTGTCTACCCACATGGACAATCAGTCCATATAAAAAGTGCATTATAAACTAATTAGAAAAAGAGGCAGATATAAGTTTGATTCCAGAAAAAGTCATTAAATGTTTTTCACACAACGAGCTCTATGTCTAATAGTTCTTAAACGCGTTTAGTTTTTAAACGATCAAATCATCTTTTTGTTTTAAATCAAAATGAGATAGAGAAATAGTAATTGTACATTTATATAAATGAGGCTTTTCTTATTTCTCCATCTTGCTGCTAATGCTCCAATTGCGCGCAATTATTTATCACTGATCGTATTCAATGAAAATTATATTTCATCATACAGATGATATAGTATTTAATCTCTCTTTACTTATTTGAAAGAATCTTTCGCCTTTTTATAAATTCTGATGATGATAAATCATGTGTTATAGAATTCAATTTTAAAAATATTATCGTTTCACACAATTGACTATTTAAAAAACAACTAAAAATATTATAATTCATTTTCGCGCCTAAATATAAAATCACATGTTTATTTTCTAAACAATAATTATTTTCTTCGACGCGTGAATCTTATGTTTTATGTGAGTAGTAGTTAAATAGAAATTATTTGGAAAAGTAACAATAAAATTCAGGAAAAAGAGTTTCATTTAATTTTAGTTTTGCAAGATTTCAAGCAAATATTCTGCTCTTCAAACGGGCAAATACTTCTATGTACAATATCAAGATGATATTCCTTCAACAGGGCCTTTAGATGTTCCTCATCGAATTCTGATGGTCGTTCGTTTCGAGGCGTGTATTCAAGGTCCAAGTCGCCGTTTTTGAACTCTGCAAATCATTTTTGTGCTGCTCGTTCCCCTATTCCCCCTTTTCTATACACGCTGCATATGTCCCGAGATACTTCGGCTGCTTTTTGACCTCGATGAAAAGCGAAGAAAAGCTGATCTCAAAAATGTTGATTTTTGCCTCCTGGATATTCCAATTTAAAGCCTGGAAAAAGAACAAAAAATTACGTTTTTCAAAAAACAAATAATACAGGTTTGTAGAGCAGAACTAGTACAATTTAAAGAATATAAACACTTCAGCGTATAACAACAAAAACCGTTATGAACCAAAGGGATACAAAAACCGAACTAACTTTCTTCACAACCCAATACTTATGTTTGTGAATATGATTTTGTTTTGATGTTTTTTGGTTTTACAAATAATATTCTTATGATATATAATAAGGCAAAGAGCATGAAGCCATCTATGATTCCATCAAACATAGTCTTTAAATGTATCAAAATAAATTTCAGGTTGAAACGAAACTTCAAAGTTTCCCTTTTGTTCTAGACAAAAGTTTCAAAAGCTTGGGGAAAAAAATTGGAAAATATATGTATACACACAAAAATAATCTATATTTGATTCATATATAAAATATAAGTAAAATGATATACGTAATATATAAATCATATATAGAACATCAAATGGAAATTAAGTTGGGAATATATTTGTTGCAACTAAAATCGTATAGCTCACTAACACGAACTGAAAAATATGGTTCATAAAACTTGGATTCATACCTTCAGTTCATGAAGCCTTCTGAACATTTCGCAAAAAAAGACACTGAAAATTTTCCAAAGAAAAGCTATTGTTGTTGTTGTTGTCGTGTCCAAAGAAAAGCCTTAGATGTCTCCATGCATCTCCATCACAGCAGCAGCAATGTCCACTATCTTGCTCTTCATTGGAAAATGGGTGTCGTTGCCACGTTAGTCACCTTGTAAACGAACCAGAATTTGGTCAAATATTCCAAGGGTCCAGGGGGGACCGCAGGGAGGTATGGTCGGACTTCTCCCCCCCCCCCCCCCCCAGAAAAGCTATTTGAAAAATAGAAATTCATTGATAAATTGGATGAGGTTTTTGGCTTAATTTTAATGTCAATTGATTTAAATATCCTGGATATTGATTAGATAAATGCTACAGGTTTTGGAGATAGGTTCCTTTATCTCGATCTTACGGGCATCTCTGCTCTTCTACAGGAGTACATATAATTTTAACGGCGTTTATATTGTTACGTAGCAATTAAGGCACATTCCAGATGGAGAGAGAATGTTCTAGAGCGTTTAAGAATCATGTAGAAAAAGCGGAAGACAACTGATTGGTCAATCTACAGCTATTGCGCAACGCTCGGTGCTGGCGGCTTTCTGATTGGCTGACCAAACGTGACCGTTCTGGAAAGATCTACTCCGGGATATATAGGGATGAGAAACTCATGCCGGGGGGGAAGAAAGATAAGAAAAAGAGTCGAAGAACGAAGCTACGTGGTGTACTCCATGCAAGCTGCTGTCTCAAGAAATCGGACTGCTGCTTACCGCCGACGCCGGTGTACTTCTTGGAAGATTCTAGAAGGTTCTACGAACTTCTGTCTCCTGTTTTGCTCCTGCTTTCCCTCACCGTGCTGCAGTTGGTGAGTTTTTAACTGCTGTTTTCTTTATTGTTGTTTTATTTTTGCAATCTTCTGTAATTATTTTATCGATTAGGCTTAAATAAAGTCCTAAAGATCCTTTGTACCCACGGAAGTTATTCTTTGTTAACCAACAACGCAACAATATATTTCTATGTAGAAGGGCAGACATGCCAGAAAGCTCGAGACTACGTTTAATAAAGATAAAGAAGCTCATCTCCAGAAACCTGGAGCATTTGTTTGATAAATTTTAATGTTTAATTTAAAAGGAAAAATTCCGATCAGTAAGTGGCGAAAAAAAAGAAGTATTCCTTGTTCAAGATAAAGGCTTGAGGTTTTCACGAAGAACTTAGTGATTATGTCCTGAGTTTTTGTTATAAAGGCTGATTAAAAAAATCACAAAATTTATAATTAAATTATCATAATAATAGGACAATATGTTGAAGCATATTGTTTTAACATATTTGTACTATTATAAAATTTAATAAATCTAGATAAAACATCAAGAAACTTCCAAATTAATTCTTGGAATTTCAAATCAGATAGCTATTCAAGTTTCAGCCATTTTTAAATTCATATTCCATTTAAATCATCAGATTCCTATCCAATGTGGTTGTTGCTGTCTTAAAATGCTTTACAGAGAGAAGACCATATTTGATGGTTCCTGGAACGGTGTAAATGCTGGGTAGAAAATAAGTTTTGCATTCAGGTGTAGATTTAGGGTTGAAATTCAAGGCTTTAAGGTCTCTCGAGGCAAAGCATTCAATAATTGTCTTTTATGTTGTTTATATGCATTATATTGATGTCTCAGTATGTAAATTACTTATTTATTATGGCGTGTGTGTAATTTTTTGATTGGGGAATCTATGAAATCCTGGCGTACCACAGCATTTGGCTAGATAATCTCTCTAGAACAGTGATTCTCAACCTTTTTTTTGTTGCGGCATTATTTTAAAGATTTGAAAATTTGGCGGCACAATTTTAGAATTTCGCGGCACACTTTTGCTAACTTGAATGCAAGAAAATTCAAATTATGTATCAATATTTCTATGCAAAATATAAGTAATATACATCTCTAACATTCAATTTGCTAATTTCGTTATTTTAAAAAGTAAAAAAATGAAAAAGAAAAAAAGAAAAACCAATACAAACGTGAACATAATCATATGACTAAAATTCGGCGGCACATTTTTAGAATTTCGCGGCACACAAAATTACCGCGGCACATTGGTTGAGAATCACTGCTCTAGAAGAACTGATGTTCTCTCTAAAAACAAATGACATTGTAGATTCCATTTCAGAATCTTATCGTTCTAGGTTTTAGTGATGATTTTATTGTGCTATGTAACATATACTGATTTCTAAAATGCTCTTCTATTTTGGCTATTAAAATCTACATTTAGGCAGATTCAAAAGCCACACGGAAAGCTGCAACAGTTCTATACTTTAAATTTGATCTATTGACTATAACATGATTCATAACTCTTTTATCGGTTGTTTGGAGTTTTCAATCTTTCTTGGATCCAAATTTATAGTCTAGGATTATTGGCTCTTAGAGTTCTATTTCTGATGATATATACATGGGAGGATCCCCCTGGTTTTGATTCTAAGAGACATTTTCGCTCTCGTAGATTTTATCGTTGAGGCGGCAATTATTCACAGCACCATTTCTTATTTTTAAATAAAAGACCAATTTCTCCAACTAGTGAACTTAAGATTGGAAGAGACTTGGCTCATCCGTGGTGAGCTAACCTAACCATTTCGTCAATCTAATCCGCTAGATCAACTTGATGTCCATTCTGCTTATATATAGTCTACACTTCAAGTTTTATCCTTTGTGAAGATATTTAACAAAACTATGGAAAGAGAGGCTTCTAGGTAACTGTTGATATTATCAAAATAATTTACATCGAGTACAGCTCTTCCGCTTAAAGTACAAGACAAACTATTTAAATACAAAAGTTAGTTAAGGCAACTTTAGTAAACAATACATAACGTACTCACTCTGTATGTTGGGATTTGAGGAATTCAATAGAAAACAATGAATTGACAAAAAAATGGCATCACCCCACCTGATAATGAACTAACCAAAGAAATAACCATCCTCGAGATGACTAAAGAAATCTCTCGCCTGAAATGTGGTAAGGCCAGTGGAGTCGACGATGTTCCGAACGATGCAATAAAAGTCCTACCTCAGAATTATTTGATCATTCTGAAAGATCTATATAATAGAATCTTGAGAACGGCTTCACTCCCTTCAATATGGTCAAAAACTATTATTCACCCTATCTTTAAAAACGGTGATAAAGAAAATCCCGCGAATTACCGGGGAATATCTCTCTTATGTAATTTGGCAAAACTCTTCACATCAATACTGAAAACCCGTCTATATAATTGGATTGAAAAATAGAAAAATCCTCCCAGAGAATCAAACCAGTTTCAGGGCTAATCATTCCTGTCAAGATCATATCTTCACTTTAATATCACTGATTCAACTTACACTGAGGAAAAATAGAAGAAAGTTTTATGTTTTTTTTTCGTGGACATTAAAAATGCGTTTGACTCGGTTCCCCACTCTTTACTATGGAAGAAACTGACTGATATGGGCTTAAATTATAGTTTTGTGAATTTAATCAAAAATTACTACGAGAATATGACAGCAGCGGTCCGCTGGAATAATTCCTACACGGAATTCATAAAGATAAGATCAGGTGTTCTGTAAGGAGAACCACTTTCCCCATATTTATTCCTGCTTTTCATAAATGATCTCGGCAAAATATTTGATGACTCGAATTTGCCAGGAATATATTTACCTAACTTTGGAAACATACATATACTGCTTTATGCGGACGATATAGTTTTAATTGGTGAATCTCGAATTAATCTTCAAATGAAAATTAATATTTTAAAAACATATTTAGAAACTAATATTTTAACTTTGAACGAAAGCAAGTCAAAAATAATGATTTTTCGAAACGGCGGTAAACTAGCACGATCTGAAAAATGGTACTGGGGCCAACAAATCATAAACTCTACACAGAAATATTTATACCTGGGATATCCGATAACCCAATCAATTTCATTTACCCAACAGCTCTTCATTTTAAGGGTAAGGCCATAGCAGCTATAGGAGCAGTATGGAAGATTCTTATAAAATCAAAGTTAAATTCTTTTCACTCAACAATGAAGCTGCTCGATACCATAGTTATAACAACTCTACTATATGCTTCTCCAATCTGGTCCAAAATATGTACATTTTAAGTTTCTACAACTAACCGTTTTTTTATAGGTTCTGAAAGAGGACAAGAAACAGGAATCATCTAAAATGTAGACAAACGAGATTCGTGCTGTAATAAAATATCTTTGTACGAAAGTAATGTCGCCGAAGGAAATCTATGAAGATATGGTGGATACATTAAGGGAAGATGCTCCTTCCTATAGCGCAGTAAAAAAATGGGTAGCTGCGTTTAAGTTAGGGAGGATCAGCACCGAATACGAACATGGATCAGGAAGACCTGTTGAGTCAGTTACTCAAGAAAACATCGACAAGATACATGATTTGGTTATGTTGGACAGAAGAATGACAGTTCGTCAGATAGAAGAGACCTTGGGTATTCCAAAAACAACAGTGGAACGGATCATGAGAGAACACTTGGGCCTCAGGAAGCTTTCTGCCCGTTGGGTTCCCAAACTTTTGACACCCGATTAAAGGCTATAAGGAGAAAGTAATCTTCGGACAATCTTGCGTTATTTGAAGCCAATCCAGAGGAATTTGTTACCATGGATGAGACCTGGGCCCATTACTTTACACCAGAGTCCAAGCAACAATCCATGCAATGGAGCCACTCCGGTTCCCCTCCCCCCAAGAAAGCCAAGACAGTTCCATCAGCAGGGAAGGTTATCGTGTCTGTCTTTTGGGATTCCGAGGGTGTACTTCTTCTAGACTTTCTGATTAAGGGTCAAACCATCACTGGCAATTATTATGAAAATCTTGTGAAGCAACTGCGAGAAGCTATTAAAGAAAAAAGAAGAGGAAAGCTGTCCAGGAATATTGTTTACCATCAAGACAATGCTCCGAGTCATCGGTCGCTGCAAGCCATGGCTACTATTTATGATTCTGGCTTTGAACTTTTACCACATGCACCCTATTCACCAGATCTAGCTCCGTCTGACTTGAACCTATTTCCTCATTTGAAAAAATCACTTTCTGGCATTCATTTTAGGTCAGATGAAGAGATCATTGATGCTGTAACCTAATTTTTTGAGTCACTTGAAACATCGTTCTTTTTGGAGGATATAAAAGCATTAGAACATCGCTGGAAAAAGTGTATAGACCTTAAAGGGGATTATGTTGAAGGATAAATCATAATCATTTTATTAGTAATTTTATTTATATGTCGGGCCACGGACTTAGGGACACTCCTCGCCCGCGTGTTTCTTTCAGACATAAATCGAACTTCTACTGCCCTTACTGCGATGAAAAAAATATATTGTTTGCGGAAGAGCACTGCTCGATGCAAATATTTAATATTTAATTGAACTGTCTTAAAAGCTTATGTCTATAGTTTACTTAAATACCATTTCTGAGATATCACCCTTCAGTATAGCATATATAATCAGAATGATCTAATACATTATTAGAGCCGTAAAGAAGTGGTCTGGTAGATTAAATTTGCGAAACCGCTGGGAAACTTCACCACCGATAAGCCAAGCCCTCCTAATATTTTTTCACCGCAGTAAGGGCAGTAGAAGTTTGAGTCTGAAAGGAAAATTTGTCTTTTAATGTTTTTATTTGATATGTATCATCTATTATTGCTACCCCAAACGAAAGATGGAAATACTGAGAAGATATGGTTAAAAAGGTATATAATATATTTAACAATATAAATCACTATTGTGAGTAAATATATATATGACGGCATGTGTTCTAAGAAAAAGTTAATTACACCAGTATTAGAAAAAAGAAGCTTTGATAACCCGCACGCCACCATGGATCTTTATTTATTTATATCAGGCAAGATTGAAATGTTGCACGTACAATATAAACAAGTTTAAATATGCATATATTTAGGCAAATCTATTTTCAAGTTTTTTTCTATTGTGTTGTCACGCATGTTCTTTCACGGTTTAGCGTTTTCTAAAAGCTGCTAGTTTAATTTATTCCACGAACTTGAAATCTCGGCTCTATTGTTGACAACTTCTAGCGCTTCCTACAAGATCCTTGTATATCAGAGGCCACGGATTCTCTACGTTAGGCCTTTAAACTTATTAATTCTATAGGAATAAATAGTCTCTTGGATGAAACATGTATACGTTATAAACGAAAGGACCGAGTTTCTTTAATTGGATAAAAAACGGCGAGAATTCAAGCTTTGGTTTTTTTAGGTAGCTCACCATTTTAATTCAATATGAAATCTCTTTGCAACCATCCTTTATTATGTAAATATTTTAATAAATGATTAGTTAATTAATATATAATTGATTAATATATCTCTACAAAACATATGTAGAAATATCATATTAAGCATTGTGATGTGTCCTTAAACTATTTTCGCTTAAAGGACTCCAGCAGTAATCTATCGCCAACACAAAGGTAGTGTTGCAGAGAGAGAAATAGGTAAGTGTGGTGTGTTTTCTACAAAATCTCCTTGAGATGTCAAATTATATTGACAAATATTTGCAATCTTATCATATCTTATCTCAGGTTTTAGTGGAAAGAATTTGTGTTTTCGTTTGTTTGTGAACAAATCTCTCCCGCCTTCTCATTGGACGAATGTGGCCATGTTTGTATATAAAGGGGGTTATGGTATGAGTCGAGGCGAGTGTTGTGGATTATCGTGTGGAGACGCTTAAAGTGTTATCTGCGTGCTATATCCCTGTCTGGCAATCTTCTCGCATACCTGTGTAACCCCGGTCCGATCCCTACCTAAGCAGCAATAAAGCTAAGTACTGTTTTTTATTTTTATTTAACAAATTATGATTTTTTTTTTTTGTGTGTTGTACTTTTGAGTCCACGATTTTTCTGTGTTTAAGTTACTCTTACTGTAGGCCCTAGTATATTGTATCTTGTGTTAACCAGTACAAAGTAACTTTTGTCAGAGAAACAACAAAAGGCCTTTATTAAGACATATATCTTACACAGACACATCCCGGAGTCTCTATTAAAGGAAAAATCCATAATTGTTAGAAAGTATCAGCGATATTTATTATTGGTGTGGTGAGCCATTAGCAACAATGAGTATTTTATAGTCATCTTCTTTTTAAATTTTCTAATAATATTCTAAGTTTTTATTCCTAACAATAGGGCTGATAGTAGACGAAGCTGTCAAGAGAGAAGATTGTAATTATTTGATCTGTTACAGCAATAGTTATGTGAGAATGCTAATTGTGGTATTCCACGTCGGGAAAAGTAAATACAATGTGATATCCTATTTTTTTTCAATTAAATTTCCACATAAATCTGATCCCAGCACAATATAACTTTTATACATTTTTTTATTCATATGCCAATATTTGTTTCCTAAATCAGAGGGTTATCGGCGATTTTTTTATGTGATGACAAAAATATCTGAACAACGAATATGTATTTACATCTGCTTAAAAAAATGTTTTAACCATTTTAAAATCAATAATTATATTTTTATTATTATACAAAAATGAATTTAAAATGGTCAATTACAGGTAAATTTGGTCTAAATTTACGTGAGTATTCTTCTGTATTTTGCATTCCTTAACTTTTGTATAAGTTGAAATGAATATATTTATCCGACCTAAAATAAGTATATGATTATATCCTAAAACAACTTTGCCATGCAGAACTGTTGTCTTTATAAAGGCGATTGTACTGCTCCTCAAATTTCATAATCTAGATATCCGGGATGAGCCCATTATATCAAAATTAAATTATATATACCAAAAAAGGCACCTCTCTCTTTAAATATGCATAAGAACGATGCCATATATATGTAATATTTTTGCAAATGTCGACGTATGAATAAACTGGCAGTCGTGTACGTGAGGCGAGTTTTGATGCTATTCCCACACGCGGACAACAAGAAGCAGAGGCAGGGCTAGATGTTAGCACCGAAAGTGATCGGGGACAGCCCACGGGACAGAGGTAGAGGCCATGACACAAATTTGGATGCTTATCACCGAGACATGGAGAGAGAGAGTGTGTGTAAGACAGAAGCCGTCTGCCGAGAGACACCCCCTAGAACCATCTGCTGCTGACCCCCTGCCAAAACCTGTCCTGTTTACAGGGGATGTCTATAAAGAGTCTCTGGGGGCCCCACATGGGTTGGGCGTTGCATTTTACCACTCCTCTGTCCCTGCCACCAGCTGGCCGAACACTCTTTGGATATTTATTTTGACGTCAACATTTTTAGTTTTACATACAAATAGGGGGTTTAAATACAAATAGTTTATATAAAAAATATGGGGTGGTAGTAAATAGAAATAGTGTACATTTTAATAGAAGGGTAGGATCTTATATGGTATAGGCTTTAACTAATTGGAAGATATGTGACATATACTAAAAGTGTCATTATTATACAGTTTAAAATATACGACATATATATATCACCTTAACCATGACCCAATGAATGAAGAACAAATCGACCAAAAATCAATGTAGTAGTAATGTATAAGATTAGTACAATTAAATAGTCTTCACTGTCCCACAATGTGATTGATCCATGGTATGGTAGTACAGCCTGTTGTACAATTAGGAGAGAAATGATGAGGTAATTAGAGAGGTGTTTGTCCAGCGCTGTTGACTGAATATTGTAATTATAAGCTTGGGTACACTCGCTCTCCTCTCCTACTGTCAACTCACTACTATTGCAATTTGCTAACAACGCTGTTTTCTATTCTGTCGGGTATATTTGCCTTTTTGGAAGAGTCACAGTTTTTCAGGTCATTTATGGAATTTCCATAAAGACCTTGCTGAATGCGAAATATGTACCTCTCTCAATTCCAATCAGAACGGACCAATCGTGCTGGATGCCAAAGAGAGATACACTTGGCTGCCAAAGTGAGAGTTCGGCGGTAAATTCTGAACATCTCTAGCTAGCACATCTAAATATTAGCTGTGTGTGATGAAAATATAACAAATATCATACATTTTAAGGTTATGTAAATTTATTCAAAGATCCTTTTCTATTTAGGTACATTTATACTATAATATGAACATTTCATGTAACAGAATAGCAAATTATATCTTGACTATGATAAAACTAGCCGAATGACCAGGGCAACGCCCGGGTTTTACCCGATTAAATGCTTTTATTCAAATACTATTCGTTACAATTATAAATTGGCGCCGTGGATGTCATTATTGTATAATATATAAATGAGTTTTAAAAATTGTAAAAAAATGCATCTGCCGGGAATCGAACCCGGGCCGTCAGCGTAGCAGGCGAGCATTCTACCACTGAACCACCGATGGTTATGAGAAATGGCCATATTTGGGTATTTATTCCATTCACAAAAGCAAACGGTGACAGAATTGATTAAGAAAGAATTGATTATGACGCTGCTAACTGTATTATTTAATATTTTAATATTCCTGTCATTATTATAAAACAGAGATATAATAAAATTTAAGATTTCAAAAGAGGGAGAGGTATTTTACCATAATTCCAAAAAAGGTTTTCGTATACATATATAGGAGAGCTAGAAAAAAGTAGACGCATTTTAACGATCAGGCGTCACGAAACAAAAATTATGAGTTCGAGAAGGAAAGAACAGAGAACAATTACACACAATATTTTACAACAAATAATAAGTTTTTATTTAGAGTTGTATAGAAAACAGTTAAAAGAGTTTCAATCGTAAAGATTTATATACTCGGAGAATATTTTTGAGCTTAAAGGAAAAAAAATGTCTGCAAATTTAATCTACAACAATTTAACTAAATTTACCCTTTGTAATAAGTTTCTTCAAAGTCAGAGGGAAGTCAGGTGAGCTAGAAATAGTCATTCGATATGAGGAATTTATAATTACGTCATCAAAGGTTCTGAAAGCTTAAAGGTAGACCGGAATCTGTAAGAGAACTTCCGCAGCAGTTGTTCTTCTCAGAAACTTTGCTTCGTATAGTCAGACAATGTTATAAAGAAATGTCTGGGGTCATTATGAATATATTGAAGTATTGCTTCATTATACCCCAACTGAACCTTTGTTGTTGTATGTTGTGTATGCAAAGTGTTAAATATCTGTATGTATTTTGCATGTTTTTTTATTATTAATATGTAAATATTTATTTGTATATATAGAACATTAACGGTGCAATTAAATAGAAATTGACCAGTAAAGATAGGCTGCGTGTCGTGACTACTACTGGGAGGCGACACAACAACTGGCGACGAGTGTGTGGGAACCGTTTCAAGTGCTCGTTCACAGGTGGAGGAAGATAGAAATCTAAGCGAACGAGAAGCCAACAGGATGTCTGGAAGTTCAGTGATTGTACCGTTCGGTTTCTTCAGGCCGGGGGAAGAATCCTTTGAGATTTTCGTTCAGAGGTTTGAAGCAGCCTTTGAGGCAAATGCATTAGAAGAAAAAAGAAGAATGCCCATCTTTGTTTCTCTGCTGGATTCGGAGATGTTGAAACTGGGCAATGATTTATTTTTCCCGAGTACAATGAGAGAACAGCCGTATGAATTGTTAGTACAAAGAATAAAACTACATCTAGCTCCAAGAAAGAAGGTGATTCCTCAACGATGCAGGTTCTTGAAGAGAATACAACTCGAAAATGAATCCGTCTCAGAATACCTGCGTGAGCTCCGGCATTTGGCTATGGATTGCACTTTTGGTGAAATGTTGGAGGTCATGTTACGAGACCGTTTTGTGGCTGGTATAAAATCGGAAAGCCTTCAGAAGAAATTGTTACAGGAGGATGACGATGTCACCTTGGACAGGGTATTTTCTATAGCAGTCTCGTTTGAGCTAGCTGAACAAAATGCTAAGGAGCTGCAGGATGGACTAGTGGCTAAGATGGATATTGTTCCGGGAGGAAATAGAAAGAATGAAGCTCGTAGAGGATGGCAGCATGGGCCCGGTATGCAAAGAAGGGAGACAATTTGTTTCCGATGCGGAGAAAAAAATTCTCACCTGGCACCTGCATGTCCACATAAAACAAAATCTTGTTTTAAATGCAAGAGAATTGGACATTTGAGCAGGGTGTGCAAAACGGGTAAATCAGTGCCAGACTGCCGATATGCGCAGGACGAATTAATTTATTCTGTACAAGGTGATACTGATGCAAAAATAAATCTACATGTTGACGAGTATCAGTTGTGTTTTGTGGTGGACACAGGAAGTCCCGTCACACTGATACCGAAAACAATTTATGAAAAATACTGGAAAGATGGTAAATTGTCTCCATCTTATTTAAGATTGAGGTCCTTTTGCGGAAACCCAATAAAAATTATTGGTGAGAGAAGAGTTTTTGTGAAGGAGGCAAATCAAGATTTGCGGTTGATAGTTGTAGATGAAGATATTTCAATAGTTTTGTTGGGACGAGAATGGCTAAAAGGTTTAAATCTTGATTTTTCTAGGTTATATTGAACATTAGACAAGTAAGCGAGTCTGATATCAAAGTTATAATAAATAAGTATGCTAATTTATTTAGCAAAGAATTAGGTTGCTTAAAAAACGTCCATATTGATTTTTATTTAAAAAAAAAAATACGACTCCTGTATTTTGTAAGGCGAGAAGTTTGCCTTTTTCTTTGAAGAAAAAAGTAGAAAATGAAATCGATGGCATGGTTAACGAGGGAATTTTACAACCTATTGAGTATGCAAACTGGGCCGCACCTATAGTACCAGTACTGAAGAAAGATGGAAGCCTTAGAATTTGCGGCGATTTTAGATGCACCGCAAATAAGGCCATAGAATTGGATAAGTACCCGCTTCCATCAATAGACGAAATATTTTCAAAATTGTATGGAAATACAGTATTTTCGTCATTGGACTTATCCAGAGCTTATTTGCAGGTCAGATTATCTGAAGAGGCCAAAAGAGTGGTGAACATTAATACTACGAAGGGGTTATTTGCCTTTGAAAGGCTACCCTATGGAGTAGCTGTAGCACCAAATAAGTTCCAAAGAGAAATGGACAATCTATTTGCAGATATGTCGGGAGTGGCTTGCTACATCGATGACATCCTGGTAGCCGGAAAGGATCATAGGGATCACGAGCAAAAGCTGGAATTGGTCTTTAAAAGGCTGCAAGAAAAAGGTTTAAGATTAAACAAGGATAAATGCAAATTCGCAGTAAATGCTGTTGAATATTTAGGTTTTAAAATAGATAAAAAAAAGGACTGCATCCCATAAGTAGTAAAATAGAAGCGGTGGTAGAGGCGCCTGAACCTACAAACGTTTCTCAATTGAGATCTTTTATAGGTCTCCTTATGTATTACTTTAGGTTTATAAGAAATATTGCAGATATTTTAGCGCCCTTCTATCACCTCTTAAAAAAGAATTCCAAATGGAACTGGACTGGCGAACACCGTATATTATTTGCAAAATGCAAAGCATTGCTAACTAACGAGTCGGTGCTGGCACATTATGATGCAACTAGGGAACTAGTCCTTGCATGTGACGCCTCTAGCTATGGTTTAGGAGTGGTTCTGAGTCACAGGAACGATAGAAAGGAAGAAACTCCTATAGCCTTTGCTTCAAGAACGCTAACTGAAGCGGAAAGGCGGTATTCGCAATTAGAAAAAGAAGCCTTAAGCATCATTTTTGGTTGTGAGAAATTCCGACAATATCTATTGGGACGTGAATTTGTGTTGATCACAGACAACCGACCTTTAATGCACATTTTTTCACCCCAGAAACCGATCCCCATATGTGCTGCATCAAGAATTAAGAGGTGGTCTTTAAAATTATCTGCATTTAAATACACTGTGGAGTTTCGAAAAACTGATGATAATGGCAATGCAGACGCGTTATCACGATTACCTTTAGTCTCAAAGACCACGGAATCTTTGGATGAGGATCAGGTGCTTCTCCTTCGGAAAATGAGTGAGGTCCCCTTCTCATTCCAGGATGTGGCAGTTGAGACACGCCGGGATAAATTACTATCAATTGTGTTGAGAAATGTTAGGGAAAATAATTGGCAAATTCCAAAGGTATCGCAGGAAAATCCACTTTATTCCTATTATAGGATAAAAGACGAATTAAGTTGTGAGTTTGGCTGTCTGCAATGGCGTGAAAGAGTGGTAATTCCCCAGAAATTAAGATCCTTAATTTTGAACGATTTACATGAGATGCACCTAGGGATGGTGAAAATGAAAATGATTGCTAGACGGTATTTTTGGTGGCCAGGCATAGATAAGAACATTGAAGAGTTGGCTAGAGATTGTAGAATTTGCCAAGAATCTGCAAGTATGCCGCCGTCTACCATTTCAGAGTGGACTTGGCCTGAGAAGCCGTGGCACCGTCTACACTTAGATCTAGCAGGTCCCTTTTGGGACGAATGTTTATGGTCCTTGTAGACGCGTACACCAAATGGCTGGAGATTGTCATCATAAAGGACATTACGAGCAGGACCATCATAGGACATCTTAGGGAGATCTTTGCCAGATTTGGATTACCTGAACTTTTGGTAACCGATAATGGCAGACAATTTGTCTCAAGTGAATTTGAGGAATTTACAAAAATAAATAGTATAAGACACACAAAAACGAGTCCGTACAATCCCAGCACTAATAAGTTGACCGTATCTGAAGAGAAAACGAAAATCTTATACTTGTTTAATAGCAAAATAGCTGCAAAAATTCCTAACACTATCACTGCCAATCGGGTAGAAAAACTGAAGATTATGGGAATAACTTTTTAAAATCATAGAAATAAAAACAAATTGGATTTTGTGCCCCATATTGATGATATTATTACTAAGACAAATAGAGCTAGTGGATACCTAATTGGATTAACCGGGAAAGCATGGGGACTGGACAGTAAAAGAAGAATAGAACTCTATAAGACACTGTTTCGAAGTTCACTAACTTATGGTTCCACGATCTGGTACAACTTTATACCCAAAAAGTCAAAGATAAATTAAACTCTCTGCAGTACAAAATTTTGAAGCACAGTACACAGGTTTATAATTCAACATCTTCAAACTGTACTCATATTGTTGCTAGAACACCAAAGCTCACGGATTTTATTGAAACAAATAAACTAAAAATGAATATTGGATACAAAAAATCAGATCCAACTAAAAAAAAAATGATATCTAATTTTATAAACCAGAAATTTGAGGAATACTATGGAGTTGCCAATGATAATTTCAAGGGATTCTTTGATACTTCAAGAATTCCTAACTATGTTCAACCCAACTTCTATAACGTTCAATTTTTTACTGGACATGGTGACTTCAACACATATTTGTTTAGAATTGGCAAAATTGGTTCACCTGCATGCACTTGTGGAAACGAACAACAAACCCCTGAACATCTTCTGATAGACTGTCCATTAACTTCTGATCTAAGGGAAGAAAACCAACTTTACCTGACTAATACAAAACAAGCTGCTTGCAATAAAGACCAATACATCAAGTTTAATAGATTCTGCAGAATGTATATTTTGAGGCGAAAGCGTTGACTGTACATATTTCAAGCTACTACTTATAATTGCTATATGTAAAATTTGACATTGAACGTTTAATTTTAATGATTTCCAATGTTCAATTGTATTAATCCTTTCCTTTATATCTATAAAAATGAAATGCGAAATCGATGTTTGTTATCGCATCACGCAAAATCTACTGACTCAATCATTATGGAATTTCGCATGTAGGTAGCTGAAGATTTCGTTTAACATATAGGCTATTCAAAAAACGAAAAGGTTTAATGTGCTATTTTTAAAAAATGTTAAACCAAAATTCCTTAGTTCAAGCCTTTTACCGCTTGGCGGCGCACTGGTCGCGACGATAAATGAATTTGATTGGTTAATAATTTTACACGTTGTTGTTTTGTAATTTTACCCGATTAATGTGTCTTTAAAAGGTAAGATTATTTTTATATATTTAAACTCTTTGAAAATAATTTTAATCGATCATTATCAAATAAATACGCCCCCGGAACCTGGGTTAATTAAAACTGTATTGTGAAATTTCGCACGTAGGGAGTTGAGGTTTTGGTTTAACATTTAGGCTAAAAGCACAAAAATTGCATTTCGAAAAACTTTCTTTTCCTTTTTAGAAGGTAGATTTTATTTAATCATTTAGTAATATTTTTTCAATTTAAATTAATTGGAATTATTATTTATTTCGCAGCTTATTCATATATTTTGCTTCGTTTAATTTTAATTAGTGTAAATATAACGATCTACATTTTTAAAGATAAGTGTACTATTTTATCTCATAAGGTATATTATTTTTAGAACAGTATTCTATTTTTTTTCTTTCTTATATTTAGAGTGCGTATAAATTTTATTAAAGTTGTAAAAAGTATATTTATTGAAAAGAGTATGTTTTACAATATAACTTGCTACATATATTTTACTATATGTTTGTTCCATGTAATATGTTTATGCTCTAATAGCATTTATATTGTAAGCAGCAGCAATGAATTTTCAGTAACTGCTTTATTTGAGGGTTGGCTAAACATTTTTTGTAGTATTTTGTATTACCATAAACTACAAGATAGCTTTTTTTATGCTTTTAAAAGTACGTATAATATATTTAACGTTTCATAATACTTTTCAACTTAAAGTCTTTGGAAACAATATTGCTTTTTTCCTATCCTGCAGGTCAACAGTACACTGCAACATGCTATCATAACTCTGGCTTTTGGCATTGATATTTATTTATTGTGAAAGTACTGTTTGCTACCTTAAGCTCTGGAGAAATTATAATGTAGATCCATCCTGTGGAAATCACACCATAGTAAAAAAGAACGCATGTAGCTGGTAGCAAATTTTGTGCCCTGTGTGAAGCTAGCGTTCAAATTTAATTTTTTTGAAAGATATTTCTATTGTTGGCCTTATTTTCACTTGTCCTGACCCATATAGGGTTAATTAATAATTCATTTGACATTTTACCTTTATTTATGGTCTTGGCAATATATATGTAAAGCTTTTTAGGTAAAAAAGAATTGAGGTATATTTTGAAATATAGATAAAAATCACAAGGAAGCAAGACCAGATCCAAATAAATAAATTATGTGTGGTTTCAGAAACAGCATTGTTACCATCTTCAGACAAAAGTACTGAATACATTCAGTAATTTTGTCTTTATAAGGTAACAATGCTGTTATTGAAACATCACACATAATTCGTTTATTTTTTATTTGGTCTTGCTTTTTTGGTATTTTTAACATTGCCCTTGACTATTAGAAAATGATGCAAATTTCCTAATTATTTTATGCTACATGCTATCATAACTCTGGCTTTTGGCATTGATATTTATTTATTGTGAAAGTACTGTTTGCTACCTTAAGCTCTGGAGAAATTATAATGTAGATCCATCCTGTGGAAATCACACCATAGTAAAAAAGAACGCATGTAGCTGGTAGCAAATTTTGTGCCATGTGTGAAGCTAGCGTTCAAATTTAATTTTTTTGAAAGATATTTCTATTGTTGGCCTTATTTTCACTTGTCCTGACCCATATAGGGTTAATTAATAACTCATTTGACATTTTACCTTTATTTATGGTCTTGGCAATATATATGTAAAGCTTTTTAGGTAAAAAAGAATTGAGGTATATTTTGAAATATAGATAAAAATCACAAGGAAGCAAGGCCAGATCCAAATAAATAAATTATGTGTGGTTTCAGAAACAGCATTGTTACCATCTTCAGACAAAAGTACTGAATACATTCAGTAATTTTGTCTTTATAAGGTAACAATGCTGTTATTGAAACATCACACATAATTCGTTTATTTTTTATTTGGTCTTGCTTTTTTGGTATTTTTAACATTGCCCTTGACTATTAGAAAATGATGCAAATTTCCTAATTATTTTATGCCATTTTAAAAAGCACATTCTTTTGTAAAAATATCTAATTTCCCACATTTTTCTAAAACTGCCAACAATAACCTAATAAAAAAATAATCCAAGTCTGGGTATTTCAGTATTGCAGATATATTACATTTTTAAAAGTTGTTTAACTATAGATGTACATGCCGGATTAGGTGCCCTTAAAATGTTTAATCTGGCTGTTTCTTCTTGAACTGCCGAGAGTGAAGTGGAGAAAGTGAAATTTTCAGGTTGCGAGGACCATTTACCTTAATTCACACTAATCATTTGATTTTTTTTTTCATTTTTTGATACCAAAGCCCAGTTTGGTTACTTGCACTCACTGGAGGGGTTTGACTTTTTCAAGAATCAGGGGCCATTGGGGCAATTTTTTTCAGAACAAATTCCCCAAAACTGGATTCGATGATCCCGGGTCGTGGTTTTTAAAAATCAACAGTTTAGACCACTCCTCCAAAAATGCACTCTATTCATTAGATGTGTTTGTGAAATTGATTTATATTTCAGATTATTTTTACCAGAATTTTTAATTTTGATATTTGCAGTTTATCTCCATTGTGCTGAAAGAAAATTCTTTACTTTAAGTTTTAAAACAGTTGGGGGCTCTATTCATTCAAGAGTAAACCCCACTCGAACAATACCCGGGCGAAGCCGGGTCCATATATCTATATAGGCTCAATTTATTGGGCAGTTTTTCAACCAAATTAGACTTTTTTTTAGGCCTTCTTCCATTGTCTTTTTTTTTTGTTTTGCTGTCATTTGTTTAGGTAGTATTTAGATTTATCTGCTTCATAATATGTAGCTGCTCATATATATCTTTGTATGTTCTACTCATATTTATTGTGCATATTTTTCAGCTAATTATACTTTTTTTTACGTCTTCTTCCATTTGATTTTTTTTAATCAGTTGTTTTACGTTTTCACTGAGTTTTATGCATTTTTCCCCTCCTTTCAGATTATTTCTATGCTTTTTTTTATTTTGGCCTTAGTCATGAGTCGCGCTTATTTTAATACACTATTTTTGAATTTTTTTCTTCAATCTCAGTCCTTTATGTTTTACATTTTTCAGTTATCCTTATTTTTATTTTTACTAATGCTTTGTGTTTGTAGGTATGCCAAGCCATAGGAGAAGCAATCTTTCTCAGCGTTCAACATGCTTCAGGGTCAAACATTGCAAGTAGTTGGTGTGCATCTTGAGTCTCCCTGTTTCTCGCATGGGCAACTCTATGTAGCATGCTCCCGTGTTTCCAGCCCTAAAAATTAATTTGTCTTTAGTTCTACTTTTAGCAAGACACGCAATATTGTTTATCAGGGGGCTTTGATATAGATTTTGACAATTTTGAAAGAGATTTCTTCGAATAATGATTTTGGGAAGCTTGACTTTTGTAACTACATAATTTGTGAATAATTTGTTATCATTATTGCTCTACTGTAGTTTCATCAATAAAGCTTTTTTTACTTTATTTTATTTTAATTTTTTTCACATTTAATTCATTTACATAACTCTATTCTTGAAAATTGTTTTTTATTTTTTTTTATGGTATCAACATTTCTGGTTCAATTAAGGTTTTTGTTAGCCTGCAACACACCTTATCATAGCTCATTGCATTTATCAGGATAACTTTGCTGTTTTGATTTTTACACCATTGGTATTTTCATGCCTCTATAATATTATATTTGTTTGCAGAATTTTATAGACAATTTGGTTTGGGTTATATACATTAAGAATTTGTAAAAATACAAAGGTCAAAGTTTTACAACAAAAAAAAATTTTGGAACACCATTTCTCTCCCATTTAATTTAATGATGCTTCATTTATGATTTTAAGAATTGCATTATTTTTATGCATATTATTTTTAAAATTTGTGTTAGCAAGACATGGAATATTGTTAAGTTAATGTATTATTAACATAAACTTTACCAACCCGTGAAGCGTTAGCTCCAGTCTTTTACCGCTGGGGGCAGCACTGTTAGAGCTAATAAATGCTTTCGATTGGTGCTTACTTTTACATGCTGTTTGTTTTTAGACTAAATTAATACACATCAAGTTAGCATTTTTTCATTCTTCAAAAGTTAAGATTATATTTTTAACGTTTCATAATACTTTTAAAATTAAAGCCGGAAATAATATTGCTTTTTCCCATCCTGCAGGTCTACATTACACTGCAACAGCTATCATAACTCTGGCTTTTGGCATTGATATTTATATAATGTGAAAGTACTGTTTGCTACCTTAAGCTCTGGAGAGATTATAATGTGTCTACAGATCCATCATGTGGAAATCACACCATAGTGAAAATGCATTTAGCTGGTAGCAATGTATCACATTTGTAGACATGTGGTGCGCTTACAGTAAAAGCAGTCGCTACCTACCCACCATGGTTATCATGGCCTGTACCACGCGTACTAGGGATAATTAAAAAAAAAAAGGAAGCAAGACCGAATACAAATAATTACATTATGTGTGGTTTCAGTTACATTTTGGCTATCTTCAGACAAAGGTACTGAATACATTCAGTAATTTTGTCTTTATATGGCAACAACGCTGTTACTGAAACATCACACATATATATATATTTTTTTATTTGGTCTTGCTTTTTTGGTATTTTTAAAATTGCCCTTGACTATTAGAAAATTATGCAAATTAACTATTTAGATGTGTAAATGCCGGATTAGGTGCCCTTTAAAATGTTTGCTCTGGCTGTTTCTTCTTGGACAGCCGAGAGTGAAGTGGACAAAGTGAAATTTTCAGGTTGTGCCGACCATTTTCCTTTATTCAAACTAATCATTAGATTTTTTTTTTAATTTTTAAGAATAAAAGCCCAGTTTGGTTACTTGCACTCACTGGAGGGGTTGGACTTTTTCAAGAATCAGGAGCCATTGGGGCAATTTTTTTTTCAGAACAAAGTGTCTAAATCTGCATTCAATGATCCCGGGTCATGGTTTTTAAAAATTAACAGTTTAGACCACTCCTCCAAACAGCACTCTATTCATTAGATGTGTTTGTGAAATGGATCCTATATTTCAGATTTTTTCACAAGCATTTTCGATATTGCTGTTTGCAATTTATCTCCATTTTGCTGAAAGAAAATTCATTACATTGAGTTTACAAACAGTTGGGGCCTCTATTCATTCATGAGTAAACCTCGCTCGAACACTACACAGGCGAAGCCGGGTCCAGTCGGGTAAAACCCGGGCGTTGCCCGGGCCACTCGGCTAGTTGTATATAATCTATATAGATAATACCGTAACAGAGTTTTCCATTGTAAAGTCCTGAGCTATCTCCTCCGAAGATTCTGAACTACACATAACGATCTATATACCAAAATTTTCGTTATTTTTTTCTTCGTATGATAGGCCTGTTTTTATTTTCCTAATGTTAACAGTTATTTTTATTTTTTAATTTAATCTATTTTACAATCGTAGATTTTTTGCATTTATCATCATCAATTCTTTTGTTTTGAAATGCGTTCTTTTGTTTACCTTTTACTAATTCTTATTTACTAATTTTTACTAATTTCTGCTTCATTTGATTATGATTATAATTTGTAAGTACTTTTTTATAATTTTTCATTTAAATAGAGCTCAATTTTTGTGTATGTTTCATATTTGCATTATCTTTCCTAATATCTTTGGCAACGTTTTTTTTTTCTCATAAATAGGCTGAGGTTATATTATTTTTCGAATTGTAGATTGAAATATTTATTTATGTCTTTCTTTTGCTTAATTATTTCTTCTTTATATTTGTTCTTATTTATTCTTTTTTTTACTCTTTCACAATCAAATTTTGAAAATGGCTAAATGGCCCCACTTCTCCCTATTTGCTTTTGCAGCTTTTCTTATTAAAACTTAGAATTAAGCTTTGCTTTTTTATATACATGTTTATTACACATTTAGCAATACTTTTTCTTTATATTTGCTCTTATTTACTCATTTTTTTACTCTTTCACAATCAAATTTTGAAAATGGCTAAATGGCTCCACTTCTCCCTATTTGCTTTTGTAGCTTTTATTTTTAAAAAAAATATTAAAACTTAGAATTAAGCATTGCTTTTTCATATACATGTTTGTTACACATTTAGCAATATATATACCAAAATATATTTTTTGAATACTTAACTCTTTTAGTGAATTTTTGTCAGGGGGGCTGCAAAAGTGCCGTACTTATGCAGTATTTTGATGCTTTTCCTGTGACAAGGATAATGAAATTTAAAATTAAGCTTTGCTTTTTTATATACATGTTATTTACACATTTAGCAATATATACACAGAAATATTTTGGAATATTTAACTTTTTTGGTGAATTTTTGTCAGGGAAGCTATGGACTGCCGTAATCATGCATTATGTTGATGTTCTTCTCATAAAAAAAATATTTGGGTTTGGAATTGGGCTTTGCTTTTTTGTATACATGTTTTTTACATATTTAGCTCCATTTTTGTGTCTTATTTTCTTTTTTGCAGTATCTTTCATAATGCCTGATTTGATTACTTGATCTGTTATAGTTTTTCATTTGAATTTAGCTCCATTTTTGTGTCTGTCGTTTTTTTTCTTCTCATAAATAGGCTGATGCTGTATTTGTGTACTCAATTGTTGCTTTTTGTGTCTGGTTTCTTTTTTGCAGTATTTTTTTGGAATCCTTTTTTTTTTCTTCAATTGTTTCCTCACATGCTTGGAATTTTCTTTTTATGCCTGTCCTGGCTTTCAGTTTTATAGTTTTCCTCTGCTTGGTTCTTATTTTCCCTTTTTTTTCAGCGTCTTCTGTCATGCCTCGAAAAGGCCGTGGAAGACTCACTCCCCTAACCGCTAGGCGTGCTAATAGGACTCGCCGCAGGAACAAAACCACGATTGCTATTTCTCCAGTTTACTTTTTCACCAATGTCTATAATTTTTCACCTGAAAATATTTTTTATTTTATTTGTTATTCAATAAACTATTATCACTTATTTTTGGTCTTCTTTTTATTTACTTATTTTACTGGGGGTTGGTGGAAGGATGGTTTAAGCCGTTGGTTTTCGACTGCTACGACCCGGGTTCGATTCCCGCATTGGGCACTTTTTTCTGAAAAAATAAAAAAAAATGCTCCAATGGCTTCCGATTCTTGCAAAAGTCCAACCCCACCAGCAAGCGCAAGTAATCAAACGGGGCTCTGGCACATTTGTAAATGCAAAGTCGAACTGCTTTTCACATGTTTAGACATGTTGTGTACTTACAGTAAAAGCAGTCGCCTACTCTACCCACCATGATTATCAAGGCCTGTACCACGTGTACTAGCGATAAGCAAAAAAAAAATTATTTTACTCATTGATCTATACATACAATTATTTGCATACAATTATATACATACAAATATATGCATACAATTATATACATACAATTTTCTACATTTTTGCACTCTGCAGTCTGATATGTTGTTAATAATAGGGGTTTTAGACAAATATCAACTGTTGAAATTTAAATTTCAAAATAGTTGAATTATCGAAAGTGTCGAATTAGTTTGTCATATTGTCACTGAATAATTATTTTAAATATTCTGTGGTATATCATCATTAATATTTGCATAGTCAACACCCCTTACCATTCTTGTATATTATTACTTGTAAATAATTTTTAGAAATAGTTTGGCATTTTATAAATAAATTATTTTTACTTAAACTTTTGTTATACTCGTTATCACTACCGTGACAACTGGTGGAGAAGCTGGAATATTCCCTCGACGCCCAAGCCGTTAGAAGAAGCCGAAGACTACAAGGACTAGAACCTCAAGAAAACATCGCTATGATCAAGCAAGAGACACAGACAAAAATGGGTGAGTACCATTTTCAACCTTTTAGAAACCCTTCTATTTTTACTGGAGAACGCAACCAGAATCCAGAAAAATGGTTGAAAGAATTCCATCGCGTCGCTCGTTACAACTGCTGGGATGATTCAATGTGCCTCGCAAATGTCTATTTTTTCCTCCAAGGAACAGCGCACAGATGGTACGAAAATGTTGAAGAGAAAATTAATTCATGGGATATTTTTGTGAAAATGTTTTCTCAGAATTTCGGACATCATGTCACCCAAAAAGATCAACTCGCAGAGAACCTCAAAACTCGAGCTCAGGGGAAGGAGGAGACCAGTGATTCTTACATTCAAGATGTTCTCCATCTGTGCAGAGAAGTGAATCCGGCTATGATGGAAAATGAAATAGTTGCACACTTGACGAAAGGAATATCGGAGGAGATATATCAGTCAATCATCATTTTAGACATTGCAAGTATCGATGAGTTCATCAAATGGTGCCGAAAAATCGAGGCTTCAAATAAAAAACGTGTAAAAAAAACGTGTAGTATTTGACAGACTACCGAATGTTGCCGCCATCGATTCAGCAGACTCTGAATCAATGGAAGACTTAATCCGACGCATCGTGCGTGAAGAAGTTCATCGCGCACTAAATCCGGAGTCAACTACCCCTGAACCATCTTCTCTGAAAGAAATTATCCGAGAAGAAATTGAAAAAAACGTAGCTGCAATTTCGAAGCCTATTCAAAGGCCTCCGCCACGACAGTCGTACCCCAACCAAACACGTACATTCAACCAGGTTCCACGACGTCAGTACCCTACCCAAACGCCCATATATAACCAGACGCCACCACAACGAAGAACGGATGAATGGAGGACGCATGACAACATCCCAATATGTTTTAATTGCGGCCGCCCAGGCCATGTTAAGCGATATTGTAGAGAACGCCGACAATGGACGCAGAGACCCGAAGGACATGCACCAAGCACCCAAGAACCTCAAATGGGTAACCACCAAGCCATAAGAAGCCAAACCTACCGCAGACAATCGCCGTATCCAAACAGAGGAAGATCTCCAAGACGCCAGTCCATTTCCCCAGGCCGCCATACAAGCCAATCCCCACGCCGCTACAATCTAGAAAAAAACTAAGCGTCGCGTCTTCTTTCGAGGGGGAAGCCGCGGGTGTGAAAAACCCTCCATCGTCGACAGCCGCTAAATTACAACAAAATTATGTCGAAATCATCATTGATGACATTGCATTTTCTGCTCTGGTCGATTCAGGTTCCTCTTTTTCAGTTATCTCTGATGGATTAAGACGACAATTAAAAAAGACCATGTTCAAAGATAGTGGAATGACTCTGAAAGTTGCTGATGGCAAGAATGTTACATCGATCGGCCGATGCACAATCAGCTTGAGCATCAATGGATTGGAACAGCCGCTTGAGTTTATCGTCCTCCCTAATAGTAACCCAAGTATTATCCTCGGATGGGATTTCCTAGAATATCAAATGCCGTGATTGATTGTGGACGCGCCGAAATCAGATTGGAAGAGGCCAAAGATGTACTAAATTCACCAGCTTCCATGGGAAAGGCTGTGGCTAGCAGAAGCGTCGTAATCCCAGCCGAATCTACCAAACTAATAAATGTTATGAGTGAAGAGCTTAATGGGCAAAATCAGGTACTTTTTGAACCTTCGAAAAAGGTATTAATAGGAAAAGGGTTAACACTTCCCTGTGCATTATTCAGGCTTTCCCATAATAAAGGAAAACTTTGGATCGTAAATTCTAGCACCACAGCTCAAATAGTCCCTAAGGGAATGTGCCTAGGAAAAATTCAAAGGGTTGAAGAAAATAACTTGACGGCTATTTCAGAATGTTCTGAATCTAATAAGGAGGTGAAAAATGCGAATCATGCCAGTCATGCTGATAAAAGTTACTTTAAATTTTTACAAAATTTAATTAGTGATGATTTATCAGAAGAGCAGCAGTCTCAAATCTTATCAATTTTAAAACGATATGATAAAATATTTGATAAAAATAATGAACCAGTAAAGCAAACTTCAGTAACCAAACATAAAATTGAAACTGGAAACCATCAGCCTATTAAGCATAGACCATATCGAGTCTCCCCTACAGAACGCCAAGCAATCCAAACGGAAGTGGACAAAATGCTAGACGCCGGTATTATACGTCATTCAGAAAGTCCATGGTCATCGCCGGTTATTTTAGTGAAGAAGAAGGATGGTAACTGGCGTTTCTGTGTGGATTACAGACGACTAAACAAAGTTACTAAAAAAGACGTTTACCCACTACCCCGAATCGATGATACACTTGACTCCCTGAAAGGAGCCAAATTTTATTCATCAATGGACCTTCGTTCAGGATATTGGCAAATAGAAGTCGACGAAGCAGATAGAGAAAAAACTGCCTTTATCACCCCTGACGGACTCTACGAATTCCTAGTCATGCCCTTTGGCCTGTGCAATGCCCCTGCAACATTCGAGCGCATGATGGACAAGATATTGAAAGGCCTGAAATGGACGATGGCCCTCTGTTATTTAGACGACATCGTGGTGTATTCCAAATCGTTCAACGAACATTTACACCGGCTTGAAATCATACTACAATGTCTCGACAAGGCCGAGCTACGCCTCAACCCAAAAAAGTGCCTTTTCGGAACCAAACGAATCAGAGTGTTTGGACACCTCGTCGATAGTAAAGGTATTTATCCCGATCCAGAAAAAATTGAAGCTATCGCCAAGTTTCCAACCCCAAAATCTATAACAGATGTGAGAAGCTTCATTGGCCTATGTTCCTATTATCGTAGATTTATCGAAAATTTTGCTGAGAAAGCTGCTCCTTTACACGAAGTCCTCAAAAAAGATAATAAATTCATGTGGAACTCTGACCAACAGGATGCTTTTGATTCCTTGAAAAAAGCATTGATGTCTGAACCTGTTCTTGCCTATTTCGAAGAACAACTGCCAACCGAGCTTCATACTGACGCCAGCGGTTATGGAATTGGAGCTGTCCTCGTACAGATCAACGATGGGAAAGAGCGGCCAGTTGGTTATGCTTCAAGAACTTTATCTAAGGCGGAGAAGAATTACTCAGCAACGGAAAGAGAATGCTTGGCCGCAATATGGGCCATCAACAAATTTCGACCATACCTTTTTGGTCGTGAGTTTGTCATCGTCACTGACCACCACGCTCTTTGCTGGTTATCTAATCTGAAGGACCCGACAGGAAGACTAGCAAGATGGGCTTTAAAACTCCAAGAATACAATGTAACGGTTGTTTATAAAAGTGGACGCAAACACCAAGATGCCGACTGTCTTTCTCGAAATCCTCTCCAACTTGAATCGGAAGAAGCATACAATGATGAGGATGATGATATACCCTCAATAACTGCTCTGACGTGCTTCGAGGCTGAACAAAGAAAAGACCCTAAAATTTGTAAATTGATAGAGGAAACAGAAAGATTTGGTGCGGAATCGAAAGGATATGAAATGTTAAAAGGAACCTTATACAAAAAGAATTTCGACCCCCTGGGAAACCAACACCTTTTAGTTATTCCCAAGCACTTACGCTTAGAACTACTGAAAAGTTTACACGACGCTCCCACAGCAGGTCATCTTGGATTTTCGAAGACATATGAGAGAGTTAAAAATAAATATTTCTGGCCAGGACTTCTCCGGGACATACGGAAGTATGTCGCTCATTGTAAAGAGTGCCAAAGAAAGAAACAATCAACTCAAAAGCCACCCGGACTACTTAAGGCCATACCTCCTGCAACCTCCCCTTTTCAGAGAGTTGGAATGGACCTCCTTGGAAAATTTCCCAAGTCTGATAATGGTAATAAATGGATCATAGTCTGTACCGACTATCTTACTCGATTTGCCGTTACTAAAGCCTTACCCACAGGGGAAGCAAAAGAAGCAGCCAAGTTCTTAATGGAAGATGTTGTTCTCAAGCACGGAGCCCCCAGAGAAATCATCACTGACCGAGGACGAGTATTTCAATCCAAGTTGATTGCGGAACTCACCAATCAATGCTCGTCGATACATCGGTTCACGACAGCGTATCATCCCCAGACGAATGGACTGACGGAGAGGTTAAACAAAACCTTAGCCAACATGATCGCTATGTATGTAAGTGTTGAACAGAAGGACTGGGACGTAATTCTGCCCTACGTCACGTTCGCCTACAACACGGCAAAACAAGATACGACAGGTTTTACCCCTTTTAAACTGATTCATGGACGCGAAGCCGAAACAACTGTAGACACTCTTTTCCCAAATCCGCATGAAGATCTCCAAGAGGATTACAGTCAGAAGATTGCCTCGCGAGTCGAAGAAACTAGGCAGCTAGCAAGATTAGAAACCTTGAAAGCCCAAGAAAAGGACAAGGCCAGATATGACTCAAAGCACGAGGCAATGGATTACAACGTCGGTGACCTGGTATGGATTTTCATCCCGATAAGAAAGGTGGGACTCTCAGAAAAACTGATGAAAAGGTACTTCGGGCCATACAGGGTTACTCGGAAACTCTCTGACGTGACCTTCGAAGTTGAACCTGTGGACCAACCAACCAGGAGACGCAAAACAAGAGACCTGGTCCATGTACTGAGAATGAAACCCTACCATGACCCTGAGGACCAAGCTGATCTGTTCAAGTGATAATTACAGCGGGACGCTGTTCATCTAGGAAGGGGGCAATGTCACTGAATAATTATTTTAAATATTCTGTGGTATATCATCATTAATATTTGCATAGTCAACACCCCTTACCATTCTTGTATATTATTACTTGTAAATAATTTTTAGAAATAGTTTGGCATTTTATAAATAAATTATTTTTACTTAAACTTTTGTTATACTCGTTATCACTACCGTGACAATATGATAGGCCGTAGGTCGAGACATCAAAAATGGTCGAATTATCGTGTGTTGATTTAATTAGATTATATTGTATATATAAAAAAATAGAATTGTTGTTTTTAATGAGGTCTTTTAAATGAATTTATTCCTTTAATATGTTGTCATATCTGCAATATAGTTATGTTGTTTGCAATTTTCTTTTTTTTTTTTTCCTTTCAAATATTTGTGTCCACTCTGAAATATAGTTTGTGAATTTATATTCCAATTTATTTTCTTATATATATATATATATTTTTTTATTTCCAAAATATTTATTTAGACTTTCACCAATGCCTTTAGGATCTTTGTGATGGAACACGTATGGTGTTTCAGCGCATGTGCTCTCATGTCCTTGAAGCACATATACTGACAGTGCCCAAAGTTGAACACACTGTATAGTGTCTGAAATATCTTTGGCCCCTTCGGATACCAACCTTCGCTTCATTCTAGAGAGGCGTTAGTTTTCACTAAGGTTGGCTTTTGCTATGACTATAAATAAGGCTCAAAGACAAACCTTGGCTACAAGAGCCTGTGTTTACGCACGGACAACTTTAAGTGGCTTTTTCAAGTGTGCGAACATTGGATAGCATACATGTAAAGATGGCCCATATCTTTTGGTCCTTCAGATTTCAGACTTCCATTCATTCTGAATATTTGGGTTCTTCCTACAAGAGCCTGTGTTTAATTTTAAAGTGGCTGCCTTCGCCTCTGTAATACCTTTTTACCGGTAAAGTTGTATTTAAGCAACAATCAACCTTGAAAATTTTATTTTTAAAATGGTCGAATTATCGAAAGTGTCGAATTATCGATAGTGTCGAATTGCAGTTTGTTTATTTATTTTTTAATAAGGTCCTCTTATCTTATCTGCAATATAGTTGTATTGTTCGAAGCACATATACTGACAGTGCCCAAAGTTGAACACACTGTATAGTGTCTGAAATATCTTTGGCCCCTTCGGATACCAACCTTCGCTTCATTCTAGAGAGGCGTTAGTTTTCACTAAGGTTGGCTTTTGCTATGACTATAAATAAGGCTCAAGGACAAACCTTGGCTACAAGAGCCTGTGTTTACGCACGGATAACTTTAAGTGGGTTTTTCAAGTGTGCGAACATTGGATAGCATACATGTAAAGATGACCCATATCTTTTGGTCCTTCAGATTTCAGACTTCCATTCATTCTGAATATTTGGGTTATTCCTACAAGAGCCTGTGTTTAATTTTAAAGTGGCTGCCTTCGCCTCTGTAATACCTTTTTACCGGTAAAGTTGTATTTAAACAACAATCAACCTTGAAAATTTGATTTTTAAAATGGTCGAATTATCGAAAGTGTCGAATTATCGAAAGTGTCGAATTATCGATAGTGTCGAATTATCGATAGTGTCGAATTGCAGTTTGTTTATTTATTTTTAATAAGGTCCTCTTATCTTATCTGCAATATAGTTGTATTGTTCGAAGCACATATACTGACAGTGCCCAAAGTTGAACACACTGTATAGTGTCTGAAATATCTTTGGCCCCTTCGGATACCAACCTTCGCTTCATTCTAGAGAGGCGTTAGTTTTCACTAAGGTTGGCTTTTGCTATGACTATAAATAAGGCTCAAGGACAAACCTTGGCTACAAGAGCCTGTGTTTACGCACGGACAACTTTAAGTGGCTTTTTCAAGTGTGCGAACATTGGATAGCATACATGTAAAGATGACCCATATCTTTTGGTCCTTCAGATTTCAGACTTCCATTCATTCTGAATATTTGGGTTCTTCCTACAAGAGCCTGTGTTTAATTTTAAAGTGGCTGCCTTCGCCTCTGTAATACCTTTTTACTGGTAAAGTTGTATTTAAACAACAATCAACCTTGAAAATTTGATTTTTAAAATGGTCGAATTATCGAAAGTGTCGAATTATCGATAGTGTCGAATTATCGATAGTGTCGAATTGCAGTTTATTTATTTATTTTTCAATAAGGTCCTCTTATCTTATCTGCAATATAGTTGTATTGTTCGAAATTTTATTTTCTAATTTGTTAATTTTTTCTTTTTTTTTTCACTCTAATAATATTTATTTAAATCTGATAATTTTTATTTAATGCAATTTATTTAATAATTTATTTAATCCAATGTCTATAGTTTCTTCCCTGAAATTGCTTACCAAACATGAGTCAGTGTTTCCTCAGTGTTAGCAGTTGGAGTGTTAGAATGCGGAGAAGCAAAATAACTCCCTACTGAATTTCTCAATAGTCTTACTCCCAGAGGAATGCATCCACACCAGTTAAACTCTAGGTTGGTGCTATTGTTATGCTTCTGAGAAGTTTTAATCCTAAGCAGGGTCTTTGAAAATGGTACACGTGTGGTGATACTGTGCATGTGCTCTCATGTCCTTAAAGTAGTGTAGTTCTGTTGTTTGCACTTTCATTTTCTGATTTGTTAAAATTTTTCTTCTATAGTTTCTCACCTGCGGGTCCTTCGGGTAAACCTGAGTCGTTGCCCGGGTCACTCGGCTATTTATATCTATATATATATCTATACTTTTAAAGTCTCTGCAGGCCCTTTGGGTAAACCCTGGGCGTTGCCCGGGTCACTCGGCTAGTTTAAAATATACACGCAATTATCCAAATTGTGGATATGGCGTGTCTCTCCCAACTGTTAAATAAATAAATAAATGGCTTAGCTGAGCGATATGTACGTGAATTTAATAACTCTTTACGAAAGAACCAAGGAAAGGACATTGTAGAAATCAATCTACAGCGATTTTTATTCGCCCATAGAGCTTTTCCTCAAACGGTATTAAAGGAGTCTCCCGCGGAACTTTTAATGAAAAGAAATCTAAGATCAAGATTTTCAAATTTGATTCCGAAAATGGCGAAGGTAGGAGAGGTGTACCATGATGCCATGAGGAAGCAAAAGCATTTTGCGGTCGGCTCTGATGTGTATTTTCGGAATTTTGCTAACGGACCAAAATGGAAAAGGGGCAGGATCATGGAACTACTGAGCAGCCAACATTACCTTATAGAAGACGAAGGCCGTTATGTGAAAAGACACATAAATCAACTAAGGCCAGTTATCAAGAAAGAAGTTCCTGAAGTGAGAGATTTGGTATTGCCGGGTACATCAAGAGATTTTATACTGCCTGGCACTTCTCGAGATCACCCTGAGCTTGGAGGGCAGGAGAAGACAAGGGAAGAAGCCCCGGAGATGGACGAAGAATTGAAAGGAGCGGAGTCTTCAGCACAAGAGGACACTCCAGAACCAGAACCAGGCCCTGCTGCTGCGGCTGTCCCTGTCCCTGTGCGCAGTCCAAGACCGCAGCGATCCAGAAGACCGCCAGACCGGCTGCACTACTATTAAGAGGGGAGATGTGTTGTGTATGCAAAGTGTTAAATATCTGTATGTATTTTGCATGTTTTTTTATTATTAATATGTAAATATTTATTTGTATATATAGAACATTATCGGTGCAATTAAATAGAAATTGACCAGTAAAGATAGGCTGCGTGTCGTGACTACTACTGGGAGGCGACACAACATTGTATATATGTTTAATTGATTAATTGTTCCCACAGAGTATGTGTGTGTAAGATCAGAAGTAGATAGGCGCTAACCGTAAGAATAAGTAGAAGTTTATTTTTATTTATTACTAGCCGAATGACTCGGGCAACGCCCGTGTTTTACCCGATTGAATGTTTTGATTCAAATACTATTTGTTACAATTATAAATTGGCGCCTTAAATAAATGCATATTTTAGTTAATAACTATAGCCTATATGCTTTATCTGTCTATGTACTGTTGGCTTCCGTAGGCGTCTCTTACTGGGAAAAAGAAAGAGAGGATTGGCGTGATCGTAGCCGACCAATAGGAGGGCGCCATTCCAAAAAAAAAAAAAAAAGCAAACCGTGACAGAGGCCACGCATGACGCTCGTAACTGTATATAGAATGTGATACGTTTTCTTTTAGCTTGTTCTCTCTCTCTCTTATAAATCAATAAATATAATGTTTGATCAATATTCTTAGAATCAGTATTTTTAAAAGTCTAAGCAAAGTCAACACCTTTCGTAAACATTGTTTAATATTTTAAAAAGGTTTTTTAAAATGCGCCTAAAATCCTTATTCGAATTAAATATGATCTTTTGAAAAAAAAATCAATTTTACACACCGGATCAATTGAATTATATATAAATGATAGGGTGCCTTTATAATAGAGTTTTCATGTGTTTTTAGTTTCAGAGTTTTAACACCCATATTCACAACATGAAAACATACATAGAATGGAGAAGAGTGGGAATTATTTCAAGCCTACCGTAGAATTTGTTTTGGTGGATTGTGTCTGTGACAAATTAAGCTATAAATATGCGATGGAAAATAAAATCAATTTTAATTTGAGGGAAGTGAATAATTTAAGCAGAAGATTGCGTGAGCGACGGCGAGTCGCCCATTTGTCATTAGATTCGCCATTGAACCGGTTGACAGTTTCGTGGCGTACTCCCACTCGCGGGGTCTTGAAATCTGTGAACTATCTCAAAAGACAGCTAAGACTTTTTCTTGAGATGTGAGGATATGAAATTTAAGATTAGAAGTTCCATAGAAATCTTCATTGTCTACAGCTAAGAAATAGAAACAACGAAAGTTTCCTGTCTATCGAATCAAGGATTTACTCTCTGATTCAATGATCAATGAGACGTACCTTCAGCTCTAAATTTCAGAAGAAAAGTTGAAGATATTGATGACAATAGATGACACGCAATGTTTGTTATGCTTCACACCGCTTAGTCTGTTTATATGTTACCTACTTATTTATTGACACTCTCACTAGTGTCTGTTTTCTATTTCTAAAAGGTCTTTTTTAGTCGGTATTATAATATTGAACCATTTATACACAGGAAGAATGAACATTCCATATACCAAGGGGGATGTGACAATAATAGGTTTACCATATTTGTTCAGTGCCGACACCTCGCATGGTTTTCTACCTCAGGTTTTTCGTTAATTTTACTTATATTTTTAAGTTAATTGATCTAGAGTATATATAAATAGGAAATATTTTAGTTTCATTAAATTAATATAATATCTTATTATGTGTGTTTCAAAAAAGCTCCATTTTTGTCATTATTATAGGCTTTTAAAATCACAAAATTTAATTTTTTTACAGCATCAAAATTTTATTATTTTTCTTCAAAAGAAAAGATGGGGAGAAATTATTTTCTTTTTTTCATTTTAGCTTATATTTATTTATTTTAAAATTATTATCATGGTTCTTTTTTATTTCTGTTTCTGCAATCCTATCTCTTCGCTTATAACTTTTTCTACCCGCATATATGACGCGTAACGACCGAAGCACCTTTGGAATTTTTCTCTATTCTTATTTTATCTATTTGTATTTATTAAAAATATATATTTAAAACGAACCTCTTAATTTAAATAACCATATGTCAAGGGATAAGGATTATATTGAAAGGTTTAAAAAGTTTTTAAATTTTTTTATTAAGAATTGAGAGAGAGAGCTATGACAATTTCACGCTGAAGCTTTCATTAGGTTTGTGCAGCTCTTAAAAATTATCTTTCTTTAAAAAAAAAAAGGATTTATTTCATTAGTAAGAGCATACCACATATGGAGAAACTTTGAATATAATCTATCTCAGCACAATAGAGTGAACTCGAAACGCAGAAATAAAAAGAACCAACCTGACTAAAGGTGTGCCATTAAAGGCTGACACTTGATAAAATGCTAACACCGCTGGCGGAGATGAAAGGGTGGTGTTAAATGGGTTGTCTTCTTATTATGATTTTTTTTTTGTAGTCACAGAGAGCTTTTGTAAAAATTAAATTACAAGATTTAAAATGGAAGAATAATATATTAAATTTTACATTCGATCAGGCACATCGACCAACAATGGAGCCGATTTATTTCGGCTGACTGTCGACGGCGCTCTGGAAAATTTACTGGGACATTTATCTGTCGGTTGGGTTGTTGAAGGCGCTGTGGGGAATTTAATGAAGTGTCAACTTCGAGTCTGACGTTGACCTGTAAATATTCTAAATATATTATTATGCATATTGACCGTTGTTAGAAATACAATTAGATTTATTTATTTAGACAATTTTGTTCAATAAAATGCATGTTTAGGATATTACTTAACTCTTTATAAGAAATATAAATACAGTTTAATTACTAGGTGTATCCAACAAGAAACATTATTTATATTTCTATTTAAAATCGTGAAATCGTGAAAATATCATAAAAGCACAAACCAGCAGTCACATATTTGAAATGACATTATGCGTAAGAAAATATGCAAAGCTATTCCGATATGCAAATTAGATACGGCCACTCAAACATTTATTGTTTCTCTTGCCAGGTCTCTCGCCTGACTGCTGATTTTTGTTGTCTGAACATTTTTGAATTGTTTCTTTTCAAATCAATTGTTATTCTTTTGCACTTCAAAATGGCGTCTAGGCATCGTTTATCTGATTCTTTAAAGTGGCGTTTTATTGGATGGATAGAAATGGGTTTAAGCCAAGCTGAGGAGCAAGGCGTCTAAATGTTTTAAGAATGGTGGTCTCACGCCTCTGGAAACAGTTTCAAGATACAGATCATTTCTCCAGAAGACCTGTTGCAGGACGTCCAAAAGTCACAAGATGACAGAATTTTGGCAATAGCTGCCAAACACAATAGAAAAGTATCTCGCAGGATGCTTTTTTCTGAGCTTGAATCGGTCACCGGAAGAAAATTTCTGTCCAAACTGTCCAGAAGGCTTAATGCTGTTGGTCTCTATGCATGACGCACAGTTGCATGCATCCCATTATCACCGTTACACAAAAGGACATGTTTAAATTGAAGTCGTCAGCATCAAGATTGGACAGACAACGACTGGAGCAAAGTTCTCCTCACAGATGAATCTCGATTTAGCTTCCAGAGTGATTCTCAACGATACAAGATATGGAGAGAAGTTGGAACACGATATAGCCCATCAAATGTAAGAGAAAAAGACAATTTTGGTGGTGGCGGTGTGATGGTGTGGTCAGGAATCCCTCTCAATGGACGCACTGATATGCAAGTGTTTGAAGGAAGTTTCCTTATGATCAAGGGTATCGCGCGATGAGATCCTAGAGCAATATGTTCTTCCGTTAGCTCTTACAGTAGGCACAGATATTGTGTTAAGGGACGATAACGCTCATACTTACAGAGCGAATCTGATGACTCAGTATCTTCAAGACACTGGAATTCAAAAAATGGACTGGCCATCCAGTCTCCAGATTTGAATCCTATAAAACATCCCTAGGATGCCCTTGGGAGACAAGTAACCGGTCTTTGTCCCTCTCTCAGCAGCCCTTTTGAACTCAAGACTGTTTTCCGAAAATATTCTTCTAATTATTATTTAACAGGTTAACAACCTTGTATAAAGAGTATGAGAAGCAAGTGTCAATAATATATTGCTGTAAAAGAGGATCACACCCATCATTAAATGAGTCAATTATTTGTTTATTTAAACATTTGTAAATCTATTTCTGAGCTCTGATCATTAATCCCTAATTATTGATAAACATATTATAGAATATTTTTGTTGTGTCTCTACAACTACTCCAGGTCACCGAGATCCACTAAGTCAGAGATAAAACCTTTATTGCTTCATAACACTAATATGACTGAATATTTACAATTTAATGATACATATATATACATAAAAATAATTAACATACAAACAAACAAACACTATGCAAAACCTTATTTGCATATCTCGACAATTTATCTAAACATAACTATTGTTATGCAAAACACCACATCTACTCACCCCCAATTTGTTACACAATCTTTTAAGTATTCGGGGAGTCTCCGGTTTCTTATTGGTCTACTTGGCCCAGGTGTTTCCTCCAGCCTTTCCGGTGATTCGTTTGGGTCATTCATTTGTTCCCCCCTTCTTTCGGTGTTACACTCCTCCTTCTTCTCCACATCCTCCGATACTTCTTCCTTGACTCTTCTCATCAATTGGTCCTGGTGTCTTTTTGCTGTCACTCCGTTTTCCATAATTACCTCATTGATTTGACATACACTGTCGCCATAATTTATCCATTCAAGACCAATTCCAATCTGGTCAAACGCCTCCCTTCCAATCAGATTTGGGCCCGGACCTTCGATCACAAGCAATTCCATTGTGATACTTCTTTTGTTCACTTTTACGTCAGCCTTTATTTTACCCAGAATGGATAACCTCTGTCTGTTCCATTGCACCAACTTGGTAGAATCCTTCTCTATTCTAGGCCTTTCTGACTTCACCCAAGTTTCTATATACGTCTTCTCAGAAATAATATTTTTCCCTGTTCCTGAGTCAATGAGCATATTCATATCTCGACCGCTAGTCCGTACTTTTACCATATAATTTCGCATGTTACTTGTGTCCTTCACTTGATTTATATTAAAAAGGCCATTAGTTGCCTCTGCCTCCTCATCTATCGAGCAATTATTACGATCGCTCCTCCAGTTCCCGTTCTTACAGACCCTAGATATATGCCCTAACTTCTGGCATTTAAAACATCTTTTATCTTTAAAGAAACATTGCTCTTCTCTGTGATTTGTGTATCCACAGCGGAAACATTTAAAAATCTTTTCATTCCTCAGTCTCACCTTAACAGCTCTTCCCATTACATTAATTTCTTCCTGAGGTTTTCCGTCTTTAATTTCTGCAACGTTCTTTACCGCAGCCTCATGTGCCAATGCCATTTCTTGAGCCACTTTAAATGTTAGCATACTGTTCATTAACAGCATTGATTGTATCTCCCCGTTTAGAATACCGCATACTAGGGCATCACGCAACCTATCTTCCAAATCAGGGAATTCACACTTCTCGGCAATTTTCTTTAGAGCTGTTATAAATTCAGATATTGTTTCATTTGGCATTTGAAGCCTTTTCGTAAATTTAAAACGCTGCACTATTATATTTGGCGTTGGATCAAAATATTTTTTAATCCCTGTTACCACCTCCTCCCATTCTGTTTCCAATGGATTCTTGGGAGAGGTCAACGTCCGTATTATATTATACGTTTCTCTTCCACATAGCGAGAAAAATGTTGCCCTTTTTTTAACGACCTTTACTATATCATTCGCTATGCAATAGGATTCAAAGCGCTCTAAATAACTTGAGATTTCATTTCCATTGTTTGGGTTGAATTGTTCAATGTTCATCATTGTTCACTCACTTTACCTTCGTCGCCAATGTTGTGTCTCTACAACTACTCCTGGTCACCGAGATCCACTAAGTTAGAGATAAAATCTTTATTGGCTCATAACACTAATATGACTGAATATTTACAATTTAATGATACATATATATATACATAAAAATAATTAACATACAAACAAACAAACACTATGCAAAACCTTATTTGCATATCTCGACAATTTATCTAAACATAACTATTGTTATGCAAAACACCACAATTTTCAATACAAAAAGAAAACAAAAATGTTTTGGAAAATATAAATATATGTTTTATGAAATCTACTTTATATAATATTAAATTAGTAATAAAATACTAATTGTAACTTAACTTTTAACAACTAGTGTAGTTGGAACTTCATATGGTAGCTGCCAAAGCATTGTTCATTAACATTTAAACATGGAAAAACTTTGTAGTCACTTTATTTTATGACATCTGAACATGAACAGAGCATGAACAGAACAGATTATAAATTTTTAGTGATTCAATTGAGAGCGGAATTGATGACATATTAAAAAATAAAACAATAATAACTTGAGATGATACTTGGTTCTATCTTCATTTTCTTCAGAAACAAAGAAAAAATTACTTGAATGTGGCACATTCCGAGTTCTTGGAAGAATAAAGTTGATCTTGATCGACCAAAAGGAAAAGCTATGCTTATTGTTTTTTTTTTTTTACTACCAAAGAAATGAACATTATGAGTTTATTCCAGAGGGAACTTCTATCAATAAATACACATACAAAGAAATACTTGTGCGCCTTAGAGATTCAATACGATGAAAAAGGAACAAGCTCTTTCAGCCCCAACAATGGAAGTTGCTTCATGACAACGCGCCTGCCCATAAAGCCATCATGGTATATAGATTATTTACCTCAGCACTCTGTGACTGTTTCACCATATCCTCCTTATTCCCCAGACTTCTCCCTCTGTGATTTATTTTATTTTCCTGAGATCAAACTTGCATTAAGAGGAAGATGCTTTTCGTCATCTAAATGCGACGGCTGAAATAAACAAGCTCAGAAAAATTGACTATGAATCCGCTTTTAAGCAGATTTTCGAACGCTGTTAAAGTGCAAAGGTTTCTCTTTTGAAATATTTGATTAATAAATTATTTACCCCCCCCCCCCTCTCTCTCCGTTATATATATATATATATATATTTTTTTTTAAGTTTGGTTACTTTTTATCGTACCTTTTATGAAAATTTTGCTGGTGGTTGTTCCTTTTCGTGTCTATTGGAGTATTGCAGCCGTTTTTCTCGAAATTTTCGGCTCAAACGCATCAATTGTATTCAGTAGACCTCCCCTGTGATACTTTTGTTCGGTTGTAGCAGCTCATAATATACCACTCCTAGCTGGTCCCACCAAATATACAGCATAAACCTCATGCCATGAATATTCGGTTTGGCCATCGATGATGAGGTACGGCCAGGGTATCCATAGGTTGCCCAACGTTTTGGATAATCGTAATGGGCCCACTTTTCATCACCAGTGACAATTCGATTGGAAAAAGCTCTTTTTTAAAGTTGGAGCAGTTGTTAACACGTGAAAAAACGGCGTTCGACGTCTCTTGGCTTCAGTTCATAGGCACCCAATTTCCGACCTTTTGGATCATTTCTATTTCTTTTAAGCGAAAATATTGCTGGTAGAGCGACTCCAAGTGTTTTTATGAATTCCTTTTGCGTTTGTGTTGGATCTTCATCAAGCCTTGCCTCTAAATATTCACCCTCAAACTTTGGTGTCTCCGGGTCTTTCTTCGTCTTCCAAATCAGAATTACCACCTTTAAACTGTGAAAACCACTTCTGACACGTTCGATCGATCAGCTAGAGCATGGTCATCATAAACTACGATGACTCTCAGAAGTCCTTTTCACCACACTGAAGTAATGAAGTAAAACTCCCCGCAAAACACATCATTTGGTACAAAAGATGACATTTTAGGATCAAACAGGAACTAGGTTGTTTATACCTCAGAGAAATGGCGGTTACTGAAACGGAAGCGTTATGATGACGCTTCAAAATAATGGTGTTGCCAGATGAAACAGTGGAATAATAAACTAGTATCGGCATCTTTATTAAAACCGCACGAATTTATTTATACTTCCAATATTTAAAGATGAGATTTCTTTTCAACATATGCTGCTGTCAGATGTATCTATTTCGAGAAGTGGCGGGCAAAGCTGAGCGCCGTAAATGGAAAAAGAAGTTTTCCCCGATTGAATGCTGTTGTAAAAGCACGGGGCTCTTGTGCAATTCAAAGTGTCATAACAGTTTAAATTGTTGCAATAGAGAAAAGTATTCAATTAGAGAAGATTATATAGAATGTAACTCACATATTTAAGTAACATTTTTAGACAAAGCCAATTTGTAATAACATCGGCTGAGGAAGAACTACCCTTGAAGCATTATGGGAAGATTTTACATATTCTTATATTGATAAAATAATCACTATTTATTAGAGCAAATATTTATTACTTTTTAAGCAAATCTCAGCAATTCACAAAATATGAGTAATTAAGGAAATTTATTAATGGTGTATTTTCTCTTCTTATTGAAAATTTAATGTTCGTTTTTCAGATCACCATTTTAATTACATATTCTGTTACTTAGGCTTTTATTCATCTTATTAAAACGTATCATATTTAAGTGATAAAGAATAGTTTGTAAATTATAATTGTATTCAATATATATCAGTGCATGGGGTACATTCTCCGGTGTAAGTGATTCAGCAAATATAGAATGCACATAAGTCATTACAGTCGAACTTGGATAATTCGAACCCCAAGGGACCATAAAAAAAATCGAATTATCCAAAAATTCGAATTAAAAACGGAAATTATAATTATAGGAAATTCTAGGGACCAAGATAAATATTCGAATTAAAAAGGTTTTCGAATTAAAGAAGTTCGAATTATCCAAGTTCTACTGTATTTGAATCTAGGCATCAACCTGAGAAAGTTTACAATCCCCAATTTCAGTATTTCACAGTAACAAGTCACATCGTTAAACAATTGTTAAAATGTATTATTGGAATACTAAACACCTTATTATAAATCTAGTAAAAATGAATATATTTCTTAGATGTAAAACATTATTATAATTTAAAAATTTTCATTTAAAATTTTGAAAGATCTTATTGGGGAATAATCCTCGAAAGTGGGACAAACAAGAGAGTAAATACTAAACTTGATGACATTTCCTTTAATTATAATTTTGCGGCAAGAAACCAGCAGTTTGGCTTTATATAGGTCATCCATCAGAGAGAAGTTAAGTCTTTCTAATCCTCATTTGCTTATTTGTATTTCCATTTACATATTTCTTTTATAGACAAAATCAACTCTTCAATATAAATACTTAATTAAATTAAAACGAGAACGAAGAGGAGTTTCTTATTTTAATATTCGCGAGCTTTCGGACCGTGACGTCCTTCTACAGGCTATAGAATGGAACGACTATATATAGAGTAAAAAATACTAATTTACATATTGAAAATTAATCGTATACATCTAAATAAACATACAACAGAGATTAACCAAGAATACATATTTACATCTGAATTAATATACAACGGCGTAAACTATTGTAATTGTGAGGGATAAGAAAGGAAGAAAATAACTATGAATGTGATGTTTAAGGCATGATGACGGGTGGATGTGGATAAAGTGCTATTTCAACAGAATATGGTATGAGTCAGGTATATCGATGTGTCTATTGATACTATTGCATTGTAATGATATCATGGCCTCCAGGATCAATCTTTGATATTTGTTGTTGATGTTCTTATAATGGATGGTTGGATTGGATAATTTACGTGGGGGAAACGGGTAGATCTGCGGCCATCAGAATGTACGAACATAGCAGGAACATAACTAATAAGAACATAAGATCCCAAATATATACCCATATCTTAAACACAGGTCACTCGTTTGATTTATCCAATCCAACCATCCATTATAAGAACATCAATAACAAATATCAAAGATTGATCCTGGAGGCCATGATATCATTACAATGCAATAGTATCAATAGACACTTCGATATACCTGACTCATACCATATTCTGTTGAAATAGTACCTTATCCTAATCCACCCGTCATCATGCCTTAAACATCACATTCATAGTTAATTTCTTCCTTTCTTATCCCTCACACAATTACAATAGTTTACGCCGTTGTATATTAATTCAGATGTAAATATGTATTCTTGGTTAATCTCTGTTGTATGTTAATTTAGATGTATACGATTAATTTTCAATATGTAAATTAGTATTTTTAACTCTATATATAGTCGTTCCATTCTATAGCCAGGAGAAGGACGTCACGGTCCGTAAGCTCGCGAATATTAAAATAAGAAACTCCTCTTCGTTCTCGTTTTAATTTATTTAAATATTTCTTTTATATTTCAAGTTCAACCTTTTGTATATTTATCTATGTACTCTCGGCGTGTCTAATAGTCCATTATTTGTTACAAAGTGTGCATTTATTTCATGATTTTATCATCAATAGAAAATAATCAAAATTTCCAACTATCTCAATTTTAATCCACGCCATAAATGCATGCATGAAATATTTTATAGCGTTTAGTGGTTGGAAAATATTTTTAAAGTTATGCATTCAACTGAACCCTTTCTCTTTACATATATATGTTCAATATATAAACGTCTGCATATATCAATTCTGAAGGCTGCATAAAATTTCTCGGTTCGATTCAGGTGTGCGACAAATGATTCATCTGCCCAACATATATTAAATCATTCTCTGCGACTAACCGAATTACTTCATCACACCCTAACATTTAGTGAATAACCTCACCGTAAAATTAGCACAGATTATGTTCTTTATTTTTCCCAAATTTTCCGAAACTCCGCCTTCATCCGTATTTCCAAGATTAGATTAACACTCTGGAGGTTCAGTATGTATGGAAACAAATGAAAACATTACTACGCGGATGTTTATTTCCCAAATAAATCGAACTTCTACTGTCCTTACTGCGATGAAAAAGATATTGGGAAGGCTTGTATCATCAGTGGCAAACCCTCCCAGAGGTTTCGCCAATTTAATCTACCAGACCGCTTCTTTGGAGTTCTAATACTGCATTGGATCATCCTGCTTATATAGGCTACACTGAAGGGTAGAATCTTAGAAATAGTATTTAAGTAAATACTATTTACTAATAATACGATTTTAGGACAGTAAAATTATATATAATATATGAATCGAGCAATGCTCTTCTGCAAATGTATAGATGCCAAATCCCCCAATGCTATATAGAAGTTCCAAGGTTTGCTCAACAAGTGATTTCCTTTGTAATTTTCCGCCACCTCTGGAGTTTTCCTCGGAGACTTCTCTATATAACGGAAGGACGGAAGGAAGACCAATGACAGCGGGACAGCTGTCAGCCAATCAGAGCAATCTAAGCCAATCTAGTGGCAGCCGACGGCTCAACTCCCTGATCCCCGTCCAGACGATGTAATTGTGGTGCCAGCACTTGATTGGACATGGGGATTATAACATCAAGCACATTGTTCTTTTTCATGCTCACTCACACAAACCTTTGTGGGGAATTATCTAACACTCCGTTTGTACTATGTTACATGGTAGCAGTGGAAAAAGAGATAATGGTACCATAGCCTATTTAAACAGTGACATTTGGAGAGCTGATAATTTTGTACTCATATGGTGCAGTCATTTGTAACAACTGAGTTTCCGTGATATTGTTTCGATACAGAACTTATGAGATCATCTGCCAAGAAGGAAGAAGGCACGACTAGAGAATAACCAACACGATGCTATCGCCACTTTTATTCGTTTTATATTAAACACATATTTACACAAATCTTAGGGAGGCATAATTAAACACAAAAATATAAGTGACGTTTAATATTACTTTACACTTTTAATTTATATATGTTCATATAAATATTAATATATAGTTTCGTCATTCATACCACTGTGTACCCGTGTCATGGATTCACCACTTAGGAACTTGCTAGAATTTATCTGATTGAAATATAGAGAAAGGAATGACACTTATTCGATCAAATCAAAATAGATGTCTGATAATTTTTTCTTTTATTACCTGCACACAATCTAATTATTTATCAATATTGCGCTGCATCATCTTTGATATTTTCAAATATTTTTGAAATGTTTGACGTAAATTAGATTGGTCTAAAACTTTTAATTGGCTGGCGTTGGAGAGAGATGATTATTATTGGCCGGAGATGTTTATTGTTGGTTGAAGATGGTTATTGTTGGCCGGAGATGGCTATTGTTGGTTGGAGATTTTTATTGTTGGTTAAAGATGGCTATTGTTGGCCGGAGATGGTTATTGTTGGTTGGAGATAGCCATTGTTGGTTGAAGATGGTTATTGTTGGGCAGAGATGGCTATTGTTGGCTGGAGATGTCTATTGTTGGTTGGAGATGGCTATTGTTGGTTGGAGATGTCTATTGTTGGCCGGAGATGGCTATTGTTGGTTGAAGATGGTTATTGTTGGCCGGAGATGGTTATTGTTGGTTGGAGATAGCCATTGTTGGTTGAAGATGGTTATTGTTGGGCAGAGATGGCTATTGTTGGCTGGAGATGTCTATTGTTGGTTGGAGATGGCTATTCTTGGTTGGAGATGTCTATTGTTGGCCGGAGATGGCTATTGCTGGCCGGAGATGGCTATTCTTGGTTGGAGATGGCCATAATCGGTTAGAGATACCTTATTGATTTATTAATTCAGGAATTTATTCAGCCTTTGGTCAGTTTTCATATCGCACTGATCAAGTCGGCCTTCTGTTATAATAAAATTTTAAGATAGGAATTATTTTTAAGACAAATATAATGTCCCTATTCTCTATAGAATAAGGAACATAGGTCGGGGAGAAGAAATTCTTTTTATTAAAAAATGATCGTACAGGCTTTCGACCAAGATTCCTTTCTACGGGTACAGAATGACACGGGTAACAATGGTATTTTATATATATACACTTTCATGACAATTTTTTTACCTAGTTCTTTCCAATTGCTGTCCCAAATTTTTTTCTTCTGATAAATTCACTACTTTATTCTTAACAGGCAAAGGACCCTTCTTAAGTTTCCTTTTCAAACTGAATGTTATCAATGATCCAACATGTGAATGCCGCTTAGATGTCGAATCACCAGAGCATCTTCTTTTAACTTGCCCTCTGACTAATCAAATTGTATGTAGATACTTTGAAACATTACCAAATTGTCTTAGTGTATATACTCAATCTCATGAGAACATTGTTAAGTTTAGAACTATTTGTAAAATAATTTACAAAACACTACTAATCCATCGTGTAAATAATTAATCATATTGTAAATAATACTAGCACAGCACAATAGTCCTTTAGACTTCGTGCTTTTTGTAACAATAAATAAAATAAAATAGTTCTAACTTTCTATGTTATGTTACTAAACCCTTCTATTATACAAAGCGTGTAAAGATTGACAAAAACATGTAGTTCAGATATATAAATATATGCAAAACCCCGATCATTTTCTATGGAAAGAAGGAAATAAGTGTAAAAGAGACGAATTCAAAATGGTGGCCAGGATTAGTACAAAAATAGATTATATATCTGGAAATTTTATCTTTCTATCAATACTATGATATTTGTTGGATACTATTGATTCCAATACCAGTTTTTTGGCGCAAGATTAGTATGTATTTGAACAATCCTAAAACCCACTATGATTATATATATAAGTTAATACTAATTTACAAACAGTAAAGGTTGTCAAAATTCAAAACTATTTTAAAGGCGTAAGATTCTTTTTGATATTAAACAATTTCTACTGTCCTTACTGCAATGGAAAAATTAATGAGAGGGCCTGGCTCATCAGTGGTGAACCCTCTCAGCGGTAGATTAAACTGGCGAAACCGCTGGGAGGGTTCACCACTGATGAGCCAGGCCCTCTCATTAATTTTTCCATTGCAGTAAGGAAAGTAGAAATTGTTTAATATCAAAAAGAATCTTACGCCTTTAAAATAGTTTCGAATTTTGATAACAGATGGCGCGCTAGTGCATCATAGTAAAGGTTGTAGAGATGGGATGTCTTGCAGGCTAGGGCTAGGAGATACTTAGGATAATGTTTATAAATTGTGACACATATATATCAAATATTGATGAGTCTCATTCTATTTAAGCTCAAAGTTTTATGATCCTCGTATCAGTGCCAATGTAGAAATAGAAGATTCGTGACAAGAGCTTTCCGTTGATTACAAGGGAGTTACTGGGAGTTAACGAAACAATAACTCCGCCTTTGCCGGTCCCAAGCCCGGATGAAAAAGGAGGAGGGGGAGCAGTAACAAGCTCGCTAAAAAACCTGGGCTCAGCTGGCTCGGCTGATAGTACCCTGTAAGGGCTCCTGATCCAGGGATACAGGATGAGCAGCGTTTGTACTCCATGTTAGGAGCGGCTGCACATGGCGTCTGTTCCTCATGTCAGAGGCGGCCATTTGTTTTGGAGCTAGGTCGGCCTGCCACTGAGTAGTGCTTCCAGTCTTAATGACAAAGGCAGACGCATTTTACTTTACCCAATCATGATGGTTGTTTGATACCTTAGTGTGATTGAGTGGAGATAAGAAAGAAGAAGAAGAGACGAAACAATGGGTTCAAATATAGAGAAGATAATTAATGGTTGTGGCACGTTCTCCTTAAATGTGATTAACAATCAACAGACATTTTTTCTCTCCACAATATAAGAGTATAAAGCATTGATTGAGCGGATGACGTGAGGGCGGGCAGTAGTACCGCCACATGATGGAGAACGGCCATTAATAAATTCCAGGGCGCAGTTCATCAGATTTAACTTAGTTCCGAGTCGGAGGATGATGAGTCGTTATGGTGTCAGCTGATTGGTCACTTTGTCACGTCGCTTTCTTATTTAATGACCAATCAGCTGCTAAAGTAATGCTGCGGTTGATAGACGCTGCCATAGACGCTACCCGGCCATTTGCAACGCTCTCTTCTTAGATTTATCTTTTCTTCTAGGTAGAATCACTTCAAATATAATTTTTATAGAATAAAATATCCCTAAGGTGACATATAAAGCAATTTATGAAGGTTTTAAATAGTTTGAGTTATATATTAATCCCAAAATGATAAATGCTATGTGTTCTTGGATATGGTTTTGGTGAAGGAAAATGCAATGTGTTCTAATATTTGGACATATTCAGACACCATTGAAAGAATTCGATGAACAATCAGCTATATTCCAATATTTATTTACTCTTATTTCAACATGTTGATTTTATCTCTTGGTTGAAAAAACCGTATTTGCCAAACTAGGAATATTTGTTTGTATTTATTTCATTAGTTGGTTGTAAATTCAAGCATGATTTTAAAGTCCTTTATTTTCTTCTTTAAACTCTACTCAAACCTTGTAATTATTTAATTGTTTATGTAATATAGTATCTTAGTGTTGTTTCTTGACGCAAGCATCCCTTGTGGGGATATCACGTCTGATTTGACAATAATTAAATAGACATGTTTGAAATCTATCAAAACATCTTCAAACATCCAAGCGACCATCATTCTCCCATTGCCTTTTGACAGACGAAACTGTTGCTGGTAGGATGTCGTCCTTACGTAAGATTTACTTCTGAGAGATCATTGATACAGATAATATTGTCAAGTAGCTCCATCTAGATGGGACACCTGTCAATCATCCCTGGACCCCGGGGGGGGGGGGGGACCACACGTGTGAGGGGTTCTCGGAAGCTGATCTGTAAATAAGGAAAACGGGACGGTGGACGGTGGCTGAGGCCGCTCATTAGGATTATCTTTAACTTGGGGTAAGTTGTTCTCTCTCTCTCTCCCTATAAATACCCCTTATAATAAATTAATTATCCCCAAACTTGCCCTTGCTTTATTTATCTCCGCGACATATTTTGGTGGAGATGCTGGGTAAGTTAGGGAAGACAAAATGAAGATCGCCGAGACCTTGAAGCCATGGGTGCTGTAATCTACATTTTCGGAGACTGGCTCCAGGATTCCACCGCCGTGTCGAAGCCAAGACTTCCCTCGAAGATGACGATGTCCCTATAGATGATACGACGACAAAGCCGCTCTTCACGCCGCAAGAAAAAGGACGCAAAGGTACTAGGGACAAAGTTCCAAGACTTCGATGGAATCCTTGGCAGAAGCATGTCATATCAATGTCAGTAACTATCATAATTGCAAGCTGTGGGTCACAGCTCCCATAGGGAAGGAGCTATGTCGCAAAGTATGTATTATTTAATTAACAGAGTATCATTTTTGATGTTTATACTTTGCTACTCTGTAAACTTCCCTCTTTGCATATATTTTTGTTTACCATTCATAGTTTGTCCTTGCCTGAAATAAATTGCTGTCTCATCCAGAAGTTTTTGTCTTCCCTAATTTTCCACGTGGCAATATTTTTCTCAGTTGGGTAATCGATAACAATTTTAGACGACCTCAAATTTTTGAACAAATATCTAACGACATGTTATTTTTTTAGCCAATGGGGAAACAATCGACAAACAAACGTCCTGTGAAACAAATTTATATCAATAAAAGTAAAGATCAATGGCGAATCAACCATCAATTTCTCCATAGGTTTTATTCCTCTGCTGTGTATTCAAATTTTGTTTGTGGGGGAAAATATATTTACGGACCTTAAAGGCCTGCCTTTCTTTACAATATGAATTATTAAACGTTTATATTCCACACAACAAAACTGTTGCTTGTAAAGAAGCTAGGTCGTAGGCGTTCTTTTGATAATAGTAATTTAATTAGGTATTGATTATAAACTTATTTTCAATAGTTAATATGATCTCTTAATATTTCATTGTTTGGGTGAGAAAACGTTAGTTATGGTAGCTATTCTAAAGTAGAATTACTCACTCTGGTAATATATCAGAGTAAATATTTCCGAAAAATGATTTTTTATGAATCTATTGTTAAATTTAAATAATATATATCAGAGGACCTATTAAAACAACGTAGTCATGGAATACGGATAGGAGGTGTATTATAAAAATACATGAAAGTTATATATAATACGTACAAGCATATACGTATAATACGTATCTATATAACTCCGCCTTTACCGGTCCCAAGCCCGGATGAAAAAGGAGGAGGGGGAGCAGTAACAAGCTCGGTAAAAAACCTGGGCTCAGCTGGCCCGGCTGATAGTACCCTGTAAGGGCTCCAGATCCAGGGATACAGGATGAGCAGCGTTTGTACTCCATGTTAGGAGCGGCTGCACATGGCGTCTGTTCCTCATGTTAGAGGCGGCCATTTCTTCTGGAGCTAAGTCGGCCTGCCACTGAGTAGTGCTCCCAGTCTTAATGACAAAGGCAGACGCATTCTACCTCACCCAGTGTGAAGATAAGAAAGAAAAAGAAGACTTATCTATATTCGTATATACGTATAATCGTATGATCGACCTCTTATATATGGTCATTTATAAAATCGTAAACTATTTAACTTTTTTTTTTTAACTAGCGGACGTACCCGGCTTCGCCCGAGGTTTTACCCGAGTAAAGGTTTGTCTAGCGAACATTTTTAAAACATGCCGTGTCATCCTGAATTTTGTCTTTCCTAATTTTCTACATTAGAAAATCATAGTTTTATCTAGTGAACATTTTTTCCCGTGTCACATTGCCGTGTCATCCTGAGATAATCTTACTTTTGATAAATAATATTTAAGATAACAAACTTAGTGATAAGAAAACTTGTTATCATCGTCACAATGGGGGCGCTGCTTGCGAGTTAAATCTACAAATCTGCAAATAACTCTAAGGATATTCAAGATATTCATGAAATTATTTTTCAAAAACCTTCCCGGTGATATACCTAATAATATCCCAAAATTTCACGGCGATTGGATGTATGGTTTTTGAATCTATAGAGTACAGACAAACAGACAGACAGACATTCAATTTTATATATATAGATTAGGCAATTTCTTACTTTATGATGCATTAGCGCGCCATCTGTGATGAAAATTCGAAACTATTATAGACGCGTATGATTCCTTTAAAAGAATCATACGCATCTATAATAGTTTCAAATTTTCATCACAGATGGCGCGCTAATGCATCATAATATAAATGTTCCAATAAAACCTTTTACTTTCCTTAATCAATTGAAAAAAATATAGTTTTTATTTACATATAGGTGTTCTTGGAAATGGCACTTAATAACGCTAATTTGAACTTACCGAACTGATGTTCTGAAAGTTTTGTAGTGATATTGCAGTTAATATTGTACAATGATATTAGTTTTAAAATTTAGGTTGGTTTAATTGGGAAAATATACTGGAGGGAAATGGGGTTTTAACCTTGTATATATATGAAATCCATAACTTCCAAAACTGAGCGTACTAGTTAAGAAAACCCTATATAGAATTATTTCATATAATATCAGTAAATAGTAAAATAATATTTCAAATTATCCATGAATGCATTTAGTAAATAAATATATATAAAAGAGTTTATGCAATAAATAATAGACTTTATTTAATAAATAATTTTATAATCTCTCATCTTTTTGTTAAGAGGCATAATTTTAAATTTTCATTCAAAATTGCTTCATTGATCCGATATTTAAATGTTTAACGATTTTCATAAAGCTATTACTAAAATTTAAAAATTGTATTAAAGGCAGAGTTATGGGGGATTAAAGGCATGCCTTCCATTACTGCCAGCGTCTCTTCTGATTTAAATAGAAGCCAATATCGTCTGCCCAAATGTTTTTATGAATTTTTATTTGATGAATTTTAAAATCTTCATATTAGCAAGTTTGGCATGAAATTTTCGAAACTTTTAAAGCTGTTTCTAAAGGTATTTTTATTTTAAAAATAATTTTCATATTTTTCTCTCTCTCTTTAAGCAGCGTTTTAAATTTAGTTTAAATTCTTCGACTTTTTGCTAATGATTTTTTCAACTTTGTGTTCAATTACATTCGAATTAAATGACGCATAGGAAGTTTTTCAAAGTGAAATTAAAATAGTTTAAAATGTAAATATAATTGATTTTTGATCATTCTATATTATATAGAATTTTAACAAAAAGCATGTTTATCCTAAAATGGAATATTTAAAAAAATTATTCTTCGCTTATTCAACAAATATGTTTCACATATAAATTGAATATTTGATCTATAAATGAATATATCTCGTGTAGCACACACACACAAAACCATGTTTGTAAATATTTAAATAAACATCTCTCGCTAGAGTGCCCTGTCTTTCAAGATTACAGAGTCAACAACGGTTTAATAGCTTTAGGCCTTAGTGATTTAATTTCAAGTAAGGACACATATATAAAATTTAATTTCCTTTGTAAATATATTTTGGATTTCATTAAGAAAAATGGTCTTTGATGTAACGATCTCAAGGAAATATTGGACATATCTTTTGGTTGTAAACAATATATAGGTGTATGCGTGTATATGTGTGTATATATGTATATATTTTTAAATTTAATGATGTAACTGTAAATAAAATACAAAGAATATCTCTATATGTAAATAATATTTATGAATCTTTCTAAGTTGCTTTCTGTGTATCTTTCCATGTTGAATATTTTCTTTGTTATATTTGTATGTACATTTAGCGCAAGTGTCCCTAGGGGGACATAGCGTTTTGAATTGAAATAAATAAATAAATTCAAATCAATTTTCAAAAACGACTTACAGGGATATTCAAATTCAGATTAATTGTTATTGAACACAAAAGGTTCAAAGAAATATAGGTACATCTTCACATTACATCAAAAACATATTAGCACATAAATACGAACCTATATAAACCATATTTTACCGACACAAAGACTACAACAACACCTATTTAGATCCAATAGGCCAACAACTATGAACCCAACAGTTTTATAATACCCAGCAATCAGAACCTAACATATACAGACAATAAATAGAACAGCATTTTATAAAACTTTACTTAAAAATATATATTATAGAAATACCTCACTTTTTTTCTCAGAAATCATTTACTTTTCTAGAGAACAAGAAAAACAAAAAAATGATAAAGAATATATTTCTAGATGCATCTTTGTTTTCCTACATGCTAAGGAAAATTGTCTTTTAAGCAGAATCGTCCAATACAGAATTAGAGCTCTAAGAAGTGGTATCGGTGAATAAATTGGCGAAATTGCTGGTTCACTACTCATGAGTAAAGCCCTTTTAATATTTTTTCATTGCAGTGAGGACAGTAGAAGTTTGTGTTGTGCGTAAAAGAATCATTCGTGCTTAAATGCTTGCATTTCCTATATATATATTGTCTTTTATAATAAAGATTAGATTCGATAAGGATAAGTTTCTTTATTTGTAAAATTAATTCGAGCTTTCGGGCGCAAGCTGCCCTTCTACAGGAATAAAGGATACAATTTCAAATAAACATGTATGTACAAATATATATATTTTCTTTAAATGATATCTTGCTCTGGTCTTGTATAGCGTGAGTGGATCACATGCCCGCGTGATTTAGTTTAAATCAAAGAAAAGCCTTGATAAAGAGAGGCGTGTTGCCCCTAGAAATACGGCCCGATCACGCGGGCATGTGATCCACTCACGCTATACAAGACCAGAGCAAGATACCATTTAAATAAAATATATATATTTGTACATACATGTTTATTTGAAATTGTATCCTTTAATCCTGTAGAAGGGCAGCTTGCGCCCGAAAGCTCGAATTAATTTTACAAATAAAGAAACTTATCCTTATCGAATCTAATCGTTATTATAATATATTGAAAGGATTATTCGTCTTAAATATATTGTGTGTGTTCGAAAAGATTTATTTGCCTGTTAATAATTCACTACACAAAAAAAGTTCGATATTAACAAAAGGTGCGAGTGAAGATATTTATTTCAAAGCGAATGTTTTAAAAAAATCCAGGAGGACATATTAAGTATAGAGATATCTCATTACGTGATTCTTTTCGGAAAGTTAAAGAAACATATTTTTCAGTAGTGCGTTTCTTAATTATTAATATATATTTTTTGCTTATCCCTAGTACACGTGGTACAGTCCATGACAAATCATGGTGGGTAGTTAGCGACTGATTTTACTGTACGTGCACCACATGTCTACACATGTGAAAAGCAGTTCGACTTGCACTTACAAATATGCCATAGCCCCGTTTGGTTACTTGCACTTGCTGGTGGGGTTGGACTTTTGCAAGAATCGGGGGCCATTGGAGCATTTTTTTTTAACAGAAAAAAGTGCCCAATGCGGGAATCGAACCCGGGTCGTACCAATCAAAACCCAACGGTTTAGACCATCCTTCCACCGACCGCCCTTTCTTAATTATACTTAGGTTTAATTTTTGAAGTCGTTTTTTCTTCAAATTTCTTCAGATATTAATTTGAAAGAGAAAACTTTGTTAAAGTATAGTTTGCCTTTCTATTTCTGAGCTCTTTTACAAAACAAAGGAAACTAGATCAGACGACAATACCCGGTAATGACACTGACTAAAAGAAAGGCTTCCCCTGAGTATTCTCATTTCAGTGTTGAAAGTGTAAAAAGAGGTCAGTTACACGACCCGAGAGACCAGCGACGATCAACCAACTGCCATCATAACCTAGCTACCTCGAGACATGATTATTGTGTCAGCACCTAATAGGAAAGAATCGTTCCGTAAATTTACACTGAATGAAAGAATCAAACAAACCTTCGTTTGATGATTTTCAGCACTTTTAAGTCGGATTTAAAGTTCTATTTGCGCCTTTTCTTGATTAGTGCATTTTAGTTTGTCCTTCACTGCACAAGAAAACTATTTGAGACTCTTCAATAGTGACTAGCAGTAATGTCAGTTTAATCTACAAGATCTCTTGTAGGACTGTTGTATAGCTTACTCATTATATATAAATACTTGGGTATATTGAGTAAATTATGGATATTTGGATGCCACGTGTGTGTATTCATCAAACAGTTATCAAATATTTGCTGATAGGTTAACCAGGCTTTCCAAAAACATTATCATTGTTGTGAGATACAGTAGGGAAATGGGAGCAATAAGTTGGAGACCATTCGGAAGAACGCCTGACTACAGGTCGCTATATTGATCCTGGCGGAGGTCGCACTAAAGATCTTTCAACACTCATTACCAGATATGGCACCTGTTCTCGTCAACTCTATATCTATCTGAGGGTTCAGATGAGGTGATCACAAATGATGCTGATAGCTTGTTTCCGTTCAACGCATCTTCAATTCTAGATCTCACTTGCCTATTTCTATAGAGTTGGGAGATGGTTAGATAGGTAAGGTAATATACATCAGGTTTATGTCACAAAATTGTTTATATTTAATGCACACTCAAAGGTTTGGGAGATAATATTGTCAAGTAGCTCCATCCAGATGGGACAACTGTCAATCATCCCTGGATCCCGGACGAGCCCCCACACCTGTGGTCCCCCCCGGGGTCCAGGGATGATTGACAGTTGTCCCATCTGGATGGAGCTACTTGACAATATTTTATTTTTCAAAAATTGAATGAATTTTCCTATAATGGAATATTAAACTTGAAACTTCGTAAATAATAACATACACTTTAGTTTTTAAAGCGTTTGTTCATTGTCATAAAACCAGAGAACGAATGCCAAAATTTGTTTAAAACTTTATAAATCTCCGGCTTAATCATACCAAAAAAATAATGAAGGGCTTACAGCAATACGGGCGAGTGTGTTGAGACTCAACAGAATCAGCGAAAATTCAAGAAATCTGCCCTCTGTCAGTTCGACTTATGGTCAATGAAGGTCGATCTAACGAGACACACACTCACCAAGAACTCAAACAACGACTAGAAGGGCAGAGCCATTTCTTTCCACTGTTTGCCGCCAAATTAACCAATCTGATAGAAATACAATACAAACTCTAGCTGGAATTTTATTTAATAAGGATATATATGAATATCCCGAAAACATATTTATAAACTAGACAATGGAAATACTGGGAAAACTCAGTCCTTATGGGTTGAATGACATGACAGCTATATGAAGAAAACGCCAACATGAGGGTAATCAGTTTATCCAGAGCGATTTTCACCATATCTAGTCACATATCCAGAGCGATTTTCACCATATCCAGTCACATATCCAGAGCGATTTTCACCATAAAATCTATCGTCTAAATCTAATATTGCCATTTAGGTGAACAGTAAGCATTGGGAAACATCTGGACACTTTTGGATCTCGTTTGGCTCATCTTAGATTGCTTCAAATTGTCAAGATTATAATAATATTTGAGTAATTTCAGGGCTACTACTGTTCCTATAGCTATTGATATGGAATAAGCCAAGCGGTTTATTGCTTCGTTTAACAACAAACAGAAAGGTGTCTTTAACGCAATTGTTCAAGCACCCGTAAGCGATGCCCCGGAAATGTTTCTTGATGACCTAGACCAGGTTGCTCTGAAAAACCTATCCCCACAGGATTCTCTCATTCATTTTTTTCAAAAATTGAATAATAAGTCATTTCTCCGGAATGTTTTTTGTAAGTTTTCATTCTATAACACTCAAAAGAATTATTCGATATCTCAACTCGCTAAAAGTAGGAAAACAAATATCTTCAAATTAATTTTCTCAATGAATTAATATCAGTTTTTCAATATTTATACGTATATATTTCACCTTTTTACATGTATTTTTACACACATATGTGGTATCCAGTCGACTCTCTCTATACTGTGATATCCCTCTATACTATGATGGTCTCTCGCTGTGGTGTGAGTTCCGAGAGGGTCGATCGCTTTACTGTGGTAACCGAGAGGGTCAAACCTGTAGTAACCAAGAGAGGCAGTCAGGGTGTGGAGAGTTTTCCAGTACCTCTCTGCATCTTGGAAGACCTTTAACAGTTCTCACAGAGTACAGGCAGTCGTGGTCGAGGTAGAGTGGAAAGCTTGGGAATGTCCACACAAAAAACGAAGGGACACATTTGTACTAGGAAAGTTCCGTGAACAGATAACAGTCGAGCTAGGAGCGAAATATGAAGATCTGAGAAAAGTTCTTACTGGTCTGAATGGTCGATGAGGTGGACCTTGGACACAACCGACGAGAGCTCCCGCTGATGGTGAAGTGATTATTATTTTCGGCTAGGGCGGAGGTATTATATATCTTTGCCGAGAGGAAGTATTGGGTTTCAGCGGATGTTATAAGGGCGTGGATCGGAAGACAATTGTACACTCCTGGCAACGCCCTGAGATCTTGTTATCTGTAGGCCTCGTTTTTAGGTTGTGGGACTTCTACATATCGATCTTTGCTTCAGCTCAACTCTTAATTTATTACAGAGTTTTATTTATTTATCCTCAGTTTGTACAAAGTACATTACATATGATGATGTAATGATACATGTCAATCATGCGTATAAATATTTACAGATGTGTTTCTATTATACATGACAATCTTGTTATATTATATACAATACGAGGTTGTTGGTTCAAATTATCTTATATATAATAAATATCTGCACATTTCTATGGGTTGTTGGGTTTACTCATGACCGTGGTGTCGTATGAAAATGTACCCTTTATCAAAATAACAAACTTAGTTTTCCCTTTTCTTCAACGTGCATACGTTGAGCAAGCAACCTTTTGTACAAAGTAGTATTCATATTGAGAAGACAACTTAGAAATACATTCGACTTGTGGAATAAGCGAAACGTTTATTTTCCCAATCAAACGTATATTACAGGTTTTGGCATCAACAGGAACGTTAACGATGCTACTTTCTATTAAGAAGAACTATCGGAGCTTTCAGGCAAGCCTTTCATAATCTTGAAATATATAGTAGAAACATTAGTTTATAAATGCTATGGCATGGCGAGTTGATTAGGATTACATTACAACCAGAAGAGATGATGAGAGGCTTTATTTAGGCTTTCAAAGTTACTTTTAGGTAGCCATTTGATGATTGGTTATAAATAGGATCAGGTTTGAAATTGAACATTCTGTATTATGTAGCAAGAAAGCAAAGAGAATCGGAGGTATGTCATAAGGCGGTTCTTCCTTCAATGGCTTCTGAAGGAAGTCTGATTGACAGAGTTCCTTCCATTAGCCTGCAATCCCCGCCATGTCTGCCAGCAGCCCATGGTGCCTCCCCTCTTGACAATTTGATTGTAGGTGCCAACACTCGATGTCAATTTCCATTAGTCTCTTCCCGCCATTTTGAATATAAAGCAGTCTTCCCGAAGCCTGGCTTATAGAGGGGGATTTAACAAGAGAGATAATGGTTCTACCCCCGGGAAGTTACTTCGAGGGATTTTAAAATGCATCCAGTTCGATACATTGACCGCAGACATGGACTACTTGAAGTTGGAAATTACAAAAGTCAAACTCTCGTATCCTCAAAATAACATATAGTTTAAATGGCAAATATAAAATAATATTTTGTTTGAGTCAAAAGGCGATCCATTAATTAAGATTATAAAAAAGGGCGTACCTGGATCTGTAAAGAAAAAAAATATATTTTTTTTTCTCAAAATATTTCGAGAGATTGCTCCCTCTTTATCACTGTGCAATAAATTGATAAAGAGGAAGCAATCTCTCGAAATATTTTGAAAAAAAAAAAGTTTTTTTTCTTTACAGATCCAAGTACGCCCTTTTTTATAATAAAATAATATGTAAAAATTCATATATATAATACACTAACAGAGCTTTAGTTGTAAAGTTTTAAGCAATCTCCTTCAAAGATACTGAACTATACATAGCTATCTATATACCAAATTTTATTTATTTTTCCCACTTATTTTCATTCTCGAAATATTAGTGATTATATCCATTTTTTAATTTTTCAATATTCTAATCGTAGATTGTTGCTCTTCAAATTTTACCTTATTGCTTTGTTTTTAAAATATGTGCGTTTTTTATATTGAATTTTATTGATTTATAATGGTAGATATTTCCTGTTTCTAATTCAATTTCAATAACTGAGTCAGTATATTGTATAATAATAAATATGCTTGCATGACGCCCTTTTTTTTCTGTCTTGGCATTCTACAGATTGAGGATGATAAGCAAGATAACTTGAGACTTTTCTGTCTTGGCATTCTACAGATTGAGTATGATAAGCAAGATAACTCGAGACTTTTCTGTCTTGGCATTCTACAGATTGAGGATGATAAGCAAGATAACTTGAGACTTTTCTGTCTTGGCATTCTACAGATTGAGGATGATAAGCAAGATAACTCGAGACTTTTCTGTCTTGGCATTCTACAGATTGAGAATGATAAGCAAGATAACTTGAGACTTTTCTGTCTTGGCATTCTACAGATTGAGGATGATAAGCAAGATAACTTGAGACTTTTTTGTCTTGGCATTCTACAGATTGAGGATGATAAGCAAGATAACTCGAGACTTTTCTGTCTTGGCATTCTACAGATTGAGGATGATAAGCAAGATAACTTGAGACTTTTCTGTCTTGGCATTCTACAGATTGAGGATGATAAGCAAGATAACTTGAGACTTTTCTGTCTTGGCATTCTACAGATTGAGGATGATAAGCAAGATAACTTGAGACTTTTTTGTCTTGGCATTCTACAGATTGAGGATGCTAAGCAAGATAACTTGAGACTTTTCTGTCTTGGCATTCTACAGATTGAGTATGATAAGCAAGATAACTCGAGACTTTTCTGTCTTGGCATTCTACAGATTGAGGATGATAAGCAAGATAACTTGAGACTTTTCTGTCTTGGCATTCTACAGATTGAGGATGATAAGCAAGATAACTTGAGACTTTTCTGTCTTGGAATTCTACAGATTGAGAATGATAAGCAAGATAACTTGAGACTTTTCTGTCTTGGCATTCTACAGATTGAGGATGATAAGCAAGATAACTTGAGACTTTTCTGTCTTGGCATTCTACAGATTGAGGATGATATTAAGAGAAGCAAGATAACTTGAATTAATGATGGACTAGAGGCACAATTTTTAAATATATATATATAACACCTTTCATTAATAAACCAGGCTATTTTTATGCACTTACATTCTAGTTACGTTTTCATAAAACTGATAATTTACAAACCACTTAATGCTATTATTAAGTACAAAGGGGGGGGGGGAGAGAAGTCCGACCACACCTCCCTGCGGTCCCCCCTGGACCCTTGGAATATTCGACCAAATTCTGGTTTGTTTCCAAGGTGACTAACGTGGCAACGGCACCCATTTTCCAATGAAGAGCAAAACCGATATTTCCACATTGCTGCTGCTGTGATAGAGATACATGGAGCCACTGAGGCTCTTCATTGGACACGACAACAACATTAAGTACAAATATTTTATGAAATTTGCAAGTGTTTATAGATGGTGCAATATTTTGTGGCCAGTGTTTGTTTGCAGAATTAATCCTTTTATTAATCTTTTTGAATACAATAATTAAAATACAAACCTCAATAAGTAAAACAGGTAGAAGTAACGCCACCTTAACTGTCTCAAAGAGATTTCACTTACAACATTTACATTTCTGTTGCATGTGAAAGTGCTTGTTATGCCTCGTACAAAGGAGGAATCCATACAGCACATTATGGAATTTAATCGCTGGAGAACCGTAGCCTATCGATAGTGTATCCATCCTATTGTTATTTTACGCTCGGGTTGGTCATAATCCCATGACCATCACAACAATTTTAATCGATGAATCTATAAGGTAATGCGAAACATTATGCAGGATATAAATTGCCCTCGGTCATAGACTTTTTGTTCGCATGATTCTTCAAGATCGCACAACCACATCATGATGATCAAATCCAGTATATACCATGACGGCTGTATCGTATGTGGAAACATAGAGGGAAAAACTATTATCAATTAAAATATATTATCAATATCATTTTCTTCCTTTAAAATATGAAGAAAACAAATCCGCCTGTGAATCAACAAATATTTCAGCTTATAATATTGGCTCATCAAGACTTGCTCGATATATATAATCAAAGATCTATCCCAATATCGTAAATATGCATCATAAATGGAATATTTGCCTGTAATAATTGTATTTAGGTATTAAGGAATTGACATCATTGTGAAAATGTTGGCGCAGTAAACAGAAATTTCAAATTTGCTTGTTATCTGACAAATATTCAGAGTTCGAAATCATGACGACTAATTACAGACCTATCACTATCTTTATTCGGATAGGTGAAATATTGGGGAAAAACGTTTGTGAAGCAAAGACTCAAAAATATTTATTCTTTATTTATAAGTTAATGCGCCATCTTTAGAAAAAAAGTAAACAATAAAATTCGAATTGTTTGAATTCTTCCTCAGATATATATTAGAAATATAAAAAGAACATTTCCTGACCGCTCACATGATCACTTTAGATGGCAGAGCGCCATCTAGTGGAACTGTTGTAAATAATTTTGTAATATTATTTTCTACATAAATTGTATTTTTATTAATATTTTATTATTTATTTCATAGATGAACTCTGTGACGCCGAGAAGTCCAGACGGCGCAGATGTAAATATAAATATTGTTTTTTTTTTTTTGCTTTAGTTAGTTATACTTTTTTTTTTTTTTTTTGTTAGCCAATATGTAAATTTACAATATTTTGTCTTAATTAAGTTTGTTTTTTTGCTTTCAAGATTTGATGTATTCTACCTATTAAGATGCCTCAAGATTATTATTACCATTGAATTTGAAAACCTGTGACGATTTGGTTAATAAATAAACCCGTCAAGAGTGGAGCGTTTGATCTCATATCATCACCAGCACCATTTTTCTTTTAAAATAGAAATAAAAATATAATAATTAGCCGACAGGATTCGAACCTGTGCGGGGAAACCCCATTGGATTTTCTGACCGCTCACATGAGTACTTTAGATGGCAGAGCGCCATCTAGTGGAACAGAAATACTCATGTAAGCAGTCAGGAAATGTTCTTTATATATATATATTAAACATATATATCTGAGAAATAATCCAAACAATTCGAATTTGATTGTTTCAATTCATTCATAAAGATGACGCACTAATCTATAAATAAAGAATAAATATGTGTTTGAGTCTGTATATATAGATATCGGTTGCGTGTATAGAGATGCCAAGTTTCCGTCCGCACGGAGGCCCGGCCAACCAACCGACTACAGCTACCTCTCCAGCTCAGCAGTTTCCAGACGAATCACCCACCTTCATACACGTGGCAGGCAAACAGCAGCGGCCTCCCCTGATTGGCCAATCAAATTTGAGCAGACGATCTATTGGTATGCTAAGGCCTAGTCTTCATTAGAAGGTCTTTTCTTGGTCCAAAGGCTTCGTTAGCTTACTTTCGTGGTTTTACAACTCGTAAATATTTCATAGGGGACATTTAATTAATTCTCTTCTTCTTTTATCGAGAAAAAATAAATAATATCTTAAATACTGATATTTTATTTGAAAAGAATGGTGGAATGGAAATATAATGGTTGATGGGTGCAAATGTTGAAAGATAGAGTAATTGACATTAAGAAATACATTTTCACTAGAATATTCGTGTTGTTGAAATATATTTACCCCAGAATAAATTTAGCGTGAAATGTAAATAATTCTAATTATTATTTGATAATATATTGATAATATTTGATATATATATATATAAATAGATGGAAAATTTGCCGGGAGGAAATTGATCCATAGAAGCAATGGGCGCCTATCCCGTCAAAATAAACGTCAAAACCTGACGCCATCTATTGACCGTCGCCGCAACTAGCGGCCTCGGGTCGGTGACAAAGCCACAACACCAGCTTTGGCAAACTGAGAAGCGTCCACCTAGAGACCATGGTTTCGGGCTAATGGCCCTCGTCAGTCTAGGGCGGACTTTATTCCATGAGATCCACACGGGATCTAATGGAATCTTCACAATCTACCAAAGAGGTGTTTTGCTGGCAATGTGGCTGGGCCAAATCTATGGCTAGAATATAGATGGAAAATTTGCTTCTATGGATTAATTTCCTCCCGGCAAGTTTTCCATCTATATTCTAGATATAGATTTGGCCCAGCCACATTGCCAGCAAAACACCTCTTTGGCAGATTGTCAAGATTCCATTAGATCCCGTGTGGAACTCATGGAATAAATTCCGCCCTAGACTGACGAGGGCCATTAGCCCGAAACCATGGTCTCTAGGTGGACGCTTCTCAATTTGCCAAAGCTGGTGTTGTGGCTTTGTCACCGACCCGAAGCCGCTAGTTGCGGCGACGGTCAATAGATGGCGTCTGGTTTTGACGTTTATTTTGAAGGGAGAGGCGCCCATTGCTTCTATATATATATATATATTGTTGCAAATGTCGACGTGTAGATAAGCTGGCAGTCGTGTACGTGAGGCGAGTGTTGTTGTTCTTCCCACACGCGGACAACAAGAAGCAGAGGCAGGGCTAGATGTTAACACCGAGAGTGATCGGGTACAGCTCACGGGACAGAGGTAGAGGCCATGACACAAACCTGGATGCTTATCCCCGAGACATGGAGAGAGAGAGTCTGTGTGAGAGACAAAAGCGGCCTGTCGATCGACACACTCTAGAATATCTGCTGACCCCCTGCCAAAACCTGTCCTGTTTTCAGGGTTCGTCTATAAAGAGTCCCTGGGGACCCACATGGGCTTTGGCATTTTCCTCCTCTCTCCCGAGCTGTCCCCAGCTGACCGCTCTTTGGAATTTTATCTTGACGTCAACATTTTTAGTTTTACATACAAATAGGGATTTACAGGTATTATTAATAAAGATATAGCATATATACAAAATATGGGGGTGGTAGCAAATAGAAACGGTGTACATTTTAAAAGAAAGGTAGAATCTTTTAAGGTATCGGCTCTAATTGGAAGATATGTGAGATGTACTAAAAGTGTCATACAGTTTAAAATATACTATATATAGAGAGAGAGATTGAAACTTCTTTATTACATTGTTCATATGATGCTGTTTAAGGTAAAAATAAGCATTAAAATGAATAAATAAGGATAAATATAGATACATAGTTGTAATATATAAAATTGATACATATACATATGTGAAAAATAATAGAAAATAAAAGTTCAGGTGTTGATATTAAAAATTAAAAATAAATAAATAAAAAAGGCATATATGTGATATCTTTGGACCAATGTTACCTGATGCTAGATGAGCCTCGATGTCACCGCTACCGTGCAGTCGTGGGGAAGGCGACACAGCTTGACCAAAGGTGAAATAAGCAAACAGAGATTCCACAGAAGAACCGGCTGTCGTCAAGAGGAATGGAATAAGGAGGATTTAGGCAGGGAAGGATTACCTGGTGATCGACGTGTACCAAAGGCTCTCGCTGACGGAAGAAAACTACTAACTAGTTAGGTTTGGGAGCTTCCTTTTATAGCTTCCACGGGTCCAGGCAGGTCACTGCCCTTTCTGATGTAATCAAGAGAGGGGGGGGGGGTTACATCAGCCAAGAGTGCCATGATCTCGTAAAACTTGGACTGGGTTTCTGAAGCCTCGTTTCCTAATTGTACTAGGCCTGATTAGTTTTAAACTTAAGGTTCTCCTGTAATTCTCCATTCCTTCTATCTGTACAGTTGCTATACTTTATTACAGTCTTGCGCGGTACAGATTGATGTTATTTGATGTTTCATAGTTGCAGTAAATAACAAGTTATGTACATTCACGTGGTAACACATGTGGTATTACATATTTGGATATATTACAATAATTCTATGGTCTTAAATAATCACATAGACATATATATTTAAATCAAAAAAGGCATATCCTGACCACGAACACATGAGCTTTTCAAATAGCAGAGCGCCATCTTATGTGCTCATGGTCAGGATATAACTTTTTGTGATTTTAATACCAACACCTGACCTTTATTTTATTTTTTTTTCCACATACATATATAGAAAATATATACAGTCTTCATTAGTGGTGCCTACCGCGGGAAAGACTCCGCCACCGGTGGACTGGGATAGTTCTTTCCCACAGAGAGAGAGAGTTTGAATAGGTTGGTCCATTATTTTGTGTGCGAACTTATTCTTTTTTTAAGCGATGTCTTTGTAACAAAATTCGTCAAATATCAGTAAATGTACTAATTTGAAAGTTAATTTATTTTATTTACATCTCAACAAAATGTTATAAATAGAACTTAGTCAAGAACATAGTCATAATAAGTTTAGTACTTTTACTCCTTTTACTTTTTAAATTACCCACATATATGTTATATAAAAATATTATTTTATTTCAAATTATTATTTCATAGATTCAAATACTCTGCTAAATCGACCGCCAGAGGTCACTCTTCCCCTATAAAAAAACTCGTTGTCGTTTTATCCCAATGGCCGGCTCAAAACCTTTGTACATTATGTAAATAATATTTTGTTTTCCTTATTCTACTCGCCTCAAGCCAGGCATTACTTTTATCAAATTATGTTCTTTCATGTAGTCCTCAGCTCAATAAAGAAATCTCTGATCTTCAATATTATTTTTATTTCAAGATTTTAGCCACGACTGCACCGCCATAGCTTAATCCTCAAGATAACCAAAATCAAGATAATCTCAACAATTCTAAATTAATGCAGAAAATCTCATTTCTTTATATAATATATATGTTATATTGAAATATTTTATTTAAAAATGTTATATGTTAAAATGTTATTTTATTTAAAGTTATAATTTCATAGATATAAATTTTCTGTTTTAATCGACCGCCAGAGGTCACGCTTCTACTATATAAACTGATTGTTGTTTTATCCCCGTTGGCCGACCCAAAACATTTGTACATTATGTAAATACGCTTTTCATTTTTTTTATTCTTACGCCTTAAGCCAGGCATTACTTTTATCATATTATGTTATTCATATATATTACTCAGCTCAAATAAAGAAATCTATGATCTTCAATATTATTTTTATTTCAAGATTTTAGCCACGACTGCACCACCATAACATAATCATCAAGATGATCCAAAACAACGGAAATCATATCTTTTTTTTTTTTTTTAATGTAATATAATATATATATATATGTATGTATGTATGTGTGTGTGAAAATAGCAAGAAATCTTTAAAAGGTCAAGTGTGGATATTAAAAAAAGGCATATCCTGGTCGCTAAGTATAGCTCAGTGTCTTTGGAGGAGATTGCTTAAAACTTTACAACAGAAAACTGTGTATTATCTATATAGATATAAGTGATGATATTGGAATTAGACCGTTGAAATATGACAAATAAATTCAAATATTTATTGACTTATTGCTGGTAAATAAAACAAAGCAATTTGGTGATGATAAATAAAGTCAAATTTGAAAGCAAAAAAATCTACGAATGGAAAAAAAAACTGAATAAATTAAAATAAATAAACTAATATTATATGGAGAAGGAGAATAAGTGTGACACCTGGGGTAATAAATAACGGAATATTCGGTATGTAGAACGCTATTTATAGTTCATTGTCAGTGTTCAAAATATAATATGTCCAAAATATTTTCAAAGAGATAAATTTCCAAAAGCCTTGTGTCGCGCCATTGATGTAGTCGATGAACAACCTTGAAAAATATTGGCAGATATCTCATTAAAAATAGTACTGATAAAATTAGTTTTTAAATGAAATATATTCCTATTTCTGCAGATTTGATCAATAGCTGGCATAAGAAATAATTATACCGCAACTTTTTTGTGTCAAAATAAGTCCAGATAACAGAAATGTCGTGATTAGAAATTTCTGGTGACAAGGGATAGTTGAGAAAAGAATTTAATTCTATACTGTCCTCTATATCAGCTATTAATAATACATGTGATTCGATAACCTCTATTGGCAACATATCGACCGGACTGTATTGATTGAATTACATTTTTAGAGTTCGATACCAAAATACTTCTTATAATGTGTATTCTTGTGTCTTTTGGTCGATAAAGTAGGCTTCGATCAAAATGAAAATATATTGAATTGATAATTCGATCAATAATATAATGATTGAATGCTTTTTTATAATAATTCGAAATCGAGGGGATCGCTTGCTTCCCTGAGACACGTCTTCTTCTGTCTCGCGTGAAAGATGCTAACAAATTGAAGGTCGTGATTGATCAATTAAGTTTTTAGCTGTTCGTGTAATAGATGTTGTGTGGAAATATCGCTAGAAATATCCTAAACACCTACTTATGGTATTGTATTATTCTCACTTAGTGAGGTTTCAATTTTAGAATGTGAGAAATGAGAGATTCTTCTTTCTGTATTTCAAAACCTTATTTTTATATTAGGTTTGATAAAAGAAAAGTGAGAACGTCAGTGAGACACTTTATTTCTGATAAGAAACGATCTATAAAGAACAAAGAGATAATTATAGCACATCAAAGTTAATTGAACAAACAATTTTATTATGGCAAGTCCAAGTACTTGTTTTCATTTGATAAGTCAAGAAAAAGGGGTAGAGGATAACCTAGTAAAATTAATAATCAACAAATAGTTTATATAGTTTCCAATAGATGGCAGTAACTATTAGAAATATTCAGTTGTGCCTCATTATATTGTACGAGTACTATTATTTCTGCTTCTTTCTTGTACAAGAAGTGTTACTTGTAAGAATTCCATCAAGTTTTTGAAGGATGAATCCCACATTACTTAACACTCCTAGAATGGAGAAGTTGAGGTTGCGTTAATAGCAACTATTGTTCTCCCGAAGAGAAGCCTTAGGTTTGAATAAGCTCATGGCTTAGACTTGGAAGTAGAATCACTCAGAGCGACAAGTTCTTACAAAGTCCCAGCTTCAGCTAATCTCTCAGGTTACTTCACCATTCGAAAATTCTATAGTGCGGAAAGATCATATCGTGGTTTGAACCTTCCAACTAGGTACCAAGATATTGTAAACTGCTTCCAGAACTTGGAGAAATTATGAAGAAATTAGAAGAGTGGCCAGCCTCACCTTGACACCTACAACCATTTGATGATAGTCGTCGATATGAGGGCTGAAGTAATGAATAACAAACTCGTGGAACATCTTGTGAATTCAAAACTAATATTTCATTACCGCCGATACTCAAATGATCGTTTGCTGCCGATATTCCTCAATTATTCAATTTTCCACATACCAGTATTGGATATACATTATTTATAGTTGGTTATACACTTCAACACACGTAGTATTTGTTTACTTTTTTTCTATAAGTTATTATTATCAGCGTCATAATCAATTCTTTCTTAATCAATTCTGTCACCGTTTGCTTTTGTGAATGGAACAAATACCCAAATATGGCCATTTCTCATAACCATCGGTGGTTCAGTGGTAGAATGCTCGCCTGCCACGCGGGAGGCCCAGGTTCGATTCCCGGCCGATGCATTTTTTTTTTTTTTTTACAATTTTTAAAACTCATTTATATATTATACAAGAATGACATCCACGGCGCCAATTTATAATTATAACGAATAGTATTTGAATAAAAGCATTTAATCGGGTAAAACCCGGGCGTTGCCCGGGTCATTCGGCTAGTTTTCAACAAACACAATTTTGATCGTTGAGTTTTAAAAATCATTTGGGAATTTGTTTCTCTGATATGTTCTAATATATTTTCTAAGGTTTTCTAGCTTTCAACCACTTCTATATAAGAATATTAAAAATATATGACCTATATTATTTATACATAATCTAGGTTTTATTGTTTTTATACCCCGACGTTTCGAAATCTCACCCATTCTCATAGGATCGGAATTCTAGCCTCTACTTCTTCACACCACTTTCTAAGAGAAAGAGAGAGTATTCTTATAAAATCTTCTTTGTGTGATAGAAACTAGAATTCAGGAAGTCTGAGGCAGCGAGATACATCGTGAAATAAATACATAAATGAACTCTTGATGATTGACGTTTTTATTTCATTTATCATCAAGATTCAAATACTTTTAAACATCTTCAAAAATCTACCAGCAACTTGTCCCTGGCTGATTTTATTTCCAAATGTTCTCAATGATGCAGGGGATTATAAACAACAATTTCCACCTAATATTTCAACATAAATTCGGGTAGTTTCTCAGTGAGGAAAAAAATTAATCTTTCTGTTTTTTTAAATTAAAAAATCCAATAAAAACATATCATAAATGTATTATCTTGTGAACCGCTATAAAAGGTGCAATAACTTTAGTGAAACGAAAAAAAAAACTTTTATTTTTGGCGTACCTTTTGCACCATTGAAAATTTGAATATTTAATCAAAATAAATAAACACAAAAATATTAAATTAAATGAATGCAATAAAGAGAAGAAAATAATGCAAAATTATATATATTCAAAACAACTCTGATGATAAAAACTTGTGAATTACAGAAGCAAACAATATTCACAGAATATTTCACGCTGATATATTACAAAAGGCCTTCTATTGGATGTATTGAGTATTTTTTTAACAAGGAGCTTGATTTTACTTATAATTATGCTTGACATAACAACTTCCTCTATAGAACAAATTTCGTATTTCTTCATCAAAAAGGTTTATAAAAAGTCATATTATTCAAGAATGAATTTAACTTGGTTTAAAATATCTTAAAATACTTTTTAAATGATATCAATGCTATCTGAGTAGAGCGATGTCTCATTCCTTCAAGAATAGGAATGTATGTCGCTGATTTCAATGAAGCAACCCTCCAACAACATCTTATCTGATTGGTAGTTTCACCCTCAGCGAGAGATGCCCTTCCTTCCATTTGTCAGAGCATGATTGGTGCACATTTTGTGGGATTTCTTAATGGATCAGTCGCCTTGTTATGGAAATTAACGTGGTCTGATTGATCGATCCGCCGTCGGTTGATTTATTTGGATCAATGCACGGCGCCCAGTAACTGGGATGAGAATAGGGGCCAGTCGGAGTCCGTGGTTTTAAAGTCCGTAATAGGCTAGAGAGCCTGAATGCTCTAACATCCTGCTTCAATGACAGATGGATAGATAGAGAGAGGTATGACAATAATATTGTACCACAGGGTGAAATGCATCGACAGACTTAAGGAATAGTTTCTATACATAAACATTTCAAATATTCTAAATAAATTTCGTCATATTTGAATATTTTTAAGAAGGTACTGTCTTAGAAATATTATAGGATATTAGAGACCAATATTAAATAGATATTAAAGTTCGATAATATCACACACACACAAAAGCCTTTATTAAGACACACAGGTCTTACAGAGGATTATCCTTGGAGTTAAGTTTGATAATATATTTTCTTTATTAAAAATTCAGACGCGCATTTTGAAATAAAACTGAATATTCATTTTAGGCTGAATGTAAAATTGATAATAATGGTAATATTGGTTTTGAATAATAATATTATTATTAAAAAATAAACCAGGTATATTCTGACCCTAACATGAACATCTTTTAGATAGCAAAGCGCCATCTAGTGGAGCAGAAATCAACTAAACGTTGATTCAACCTGTTCCTTGATATTTGGTCAACTTATTTTCATGATAAATCAAGAAAAGTCAACCACGAACGCGTTTTTGTCTGTTGGCTCTCATCAGCGTGGTACAGGCTGTACCTTGTTATTCTATAGAAAGTCTGTGTAACTCAAATAAATATTAACAATATTTTAAAGAAGAGGTTTTACAAATTAAATATTTTGGAATGGGGCAGCGAAGTGGCGGATAGCAATTAAATCAACGTTATCTCCATAGTAACTGCGCATTGATACATTTAGCTCTTAATATAAAAAAGGAGTGTTTGAAAAGAAAAAAAAAAATCCATTTCAGAAATAAATCCTGGAATCCTATTGTTTTGCAGAACCTATTCCTGCCGCATATTTTGGATTCCTCCTGTATGTTGTAGCTGCAATCTCATCTATCATAATTTTAAAGAGTGGTCTGCTGAAAGAATACTAATTTTGTACTTCAAAGCGGAATCAAATTCAACCACAATTCACAAATATAGCACATGATGCTATTAAATGAAACATAGGCTCTCAAACCGCGGTGAGCCTACTGGTGCTCCTGCTGTGAGACTGTGGAAGTGTCGCACCATTTATAAGAGTCTGTGGAACAGCTACTGATATAACCCGCTAATTAAAATTCTATAAGGTTGTCCCAAAAGTTCGTGTTTTTTTTTTAAATGTTGTTTTCTTATCGAGTCTTTTGTAAGACTTTGGGTCTTAATGGGGGCTTTTGTTGTTATGTTGTATATATGTATGTGTATGTATATATCATACTTACATAATCTTTCTTTTTCTTCCTCTGTATATTCCCCACTTTCACAGGCCTATCTCTCTTGTAATCTCGGGGAGAATCCTCTATAAGACCAGTGTGTCTTAATAAAGGCTTTTGTGTGTGTGTGTGTTTTTGTTATTACTTTGCGAATAATATCACTGCAGCGAATTCATAATAATACATAATACAATAACTTTATACATAATACAATAACTTTATACATAATACAAAGACATTATACATAACGTGGATAATATTATGGCGAATAATATTGGTCTTTCAATTTTTTGCTAGTGTTTACGAACCTTTGGGACAACCTTGTATATAACTTTATTGTTGTATCTCTATATATATATATATAAATGAATGTTTGTAAGTTTGTTTGTTTGTATGTCCGGTATACAAATTCGCAGTAGTTCACTAATTCAAACCAAAATTTCCATACATAGGTAAATAAATACGGCGAATACGATAGGCTATTTTAAAAAAATATATAAATCAATTATTAAAACTACTAGACGAATGGCCCGGGCAACGCCTGGGTTTTACCCGAGTGCGAATATATTTTAAAAACGTTGTCTTGGGTGGTCGCTATAGACAGGGTGGTCTGTAAAGACAGGTGTATGTATCACACAGCCGATAACAGGGTTGTCTAGAGTGGCCGCTATAGACAGGGTGGTCTGTATAGACAGGTGTATGTATCACACAGCCGATAACAGGGTTGTCTAGAGTGGCCGCTATAGACAGGGTGGTCTGTATAGACAGGTGTATGTATCACACAGACGATAACAGGGTTGTCTAGAGTGGCCGCTATAGACAGGGTGGTCTGTATAGACAGGTGTATGTATCACACTGCTGATAACAGGGTTGCCTAAGGTGACCGCTATAGACAGGGTGGTCTGTATAGACAGGTGAATGTAACACACTAATGATAACAGGGTTGCCTAAGGTGACCGCTATAGACAGGGTGGTCTGTATAGACAGGTGGATGTATCACACAGCTGATAACAGGGTTGTCTAGAGTGGCCGCTAAAGACAGGTGTATGTATCACACAGCTGATAACAGGGTTTTCTAGAATGGCCGCTATATACAGGGTGGTCTGTATAGACAGGTGGATGTAACACACTGCTGATTACAGGGTTGCCTAAAGTATCCGCTATAGACAGGGTGGTCTGTATAGACAGGTGGATGTAACACACTGCTGATAACAGGGTTGTCTAGAATGGCCGCTATAGACAGGTGTATGTATCACACAGCTGATAACAGGGTTGTCTAGAGGGGGGCAGGGAGGACACGTGTTCGCCGGCGGCAGCCAATGGGCGCGCATTCTATCCGTGAGCTTCAGAATAAGGCAATTATATAAGTAGATATATTCAAATTATTCTACTTAGCTCACGAACAGCGCCCTCTATCAAAGATTAGATTAAATTATGCTGATGCAAACAAATAGATAATGCTAATAACAAACAATAAAAAAAATCTTATCTAAATATATATCACTCGGGTAGATATGCACACGGGTCAATCCCGGGGCGAAGCCCGGGTCACCCGTCTAGTAGTTTATATTGTTACATATGAGTTTGAAGGGTTCATCAACCTTAATTTATTCCTTTCTTACGTTCTACATGAATCCCGAACAGGTTTCCATACTAAGAATATAGAATAAATAAATTATATATTTAAAAAATGACTAAGTTTTATTTATTTGCTGTGTTTCTTCCTCGTAGATGGTGAACCCCATAATTCTCGTTGGTACCTCTTCGCTTCAAAGGGGTGAGTTGCAACAATGTGAAAAAAGATAACAATAAGGATATAATACTATTGTATAAATATAATGCATAATCATTGAAAAGAAACTATATATATATAATTTATAAAATATATACTACAATATAATAATTTTATTGTGAATATTATCAGAAATCTCATAATTTTTATTTATTTATTTCAATTCAAAACGCTATGTCCCTCTAGGGACACTTGCGCTAAATGTACATACAAATATAACAAAGAAAACATTCAACATGGAAAGATACACAGAAAGCAAATTAGAAAGATTCAAAAATATTATTTACATATAGAGATATTCTTTGAATTTTATTTACAGTTACATCATTAAATTTAAAAATATATACATATATAAACACATATACACGCATACACCTATATATTGTTTACAACCACAAGATATGTCCAATATTTCCTTGAGATCTCATAATGCTGCAATATACTAATAAAATAAACAATTCGACCTTTTACTTTGCAGTGTATTTTTTAAATTCTAATATTTCAAGTATTATTTAAGCGAGAGAGAGGGGTTTGGAAATGGTCAATCTAGGTAAATAGAGTTTGCTGGGTACAGATCTAAACTATCGCTCACCTCTCTGCAGCTCTTTCAACCTCATCAATACTAATAATATAAATAATGTAAACAAAAAATGTTGCTGAAGATATTTCAAAATGAAACCTAATTTACATTTTTTTTAAATTTCAGATGTTCTACCAAAGATGTCTGAAAGTTTGTATGATTTTTATATTTTTACTTTTACCCATAGTATTGAAATTTGTGTTTTACGTGTGATTTTGTGGATAATTTGGCAGGCCACTTGTTGAACCTTCTTAAATCCATTTTTCACTTCCAGTTGGGAGATCGCAAGGATGCGAGGAAAGTTTCAATCTAAGCCATGGTAAAAGGCTGGAACTAACGCTTTTTGGTTTTACATTTAAAAAAAAGCACATTAACCTTTTTAGTTTTTTGAATAGCCTATATGTTAAACGAAATCTTCAGCTACCTACATGCGAAATTTCATAATGATTGATTCTGTAGATTTTGCGCAACGCGATAACAAACATCCATTTTGGATTTCATTTTTATAGATATAAGGAAGGAAGGTGCGACAGGATGATAGTAATGTGAAAAAATAGTTTAATAAATACGTAAAAACACGTTTTGCATGCCTCAAATAATAATCCCTTGAATCAATATTAAATTACAAACATAAGGCCTCTGGAGGCCTAATGTTTGTATTTTAACTTTTTGCATGCGCGCATCGAAGTAATCAATTATATTGTTTCTGACGTGCAGATTGATATCCGTGAATAAGCTACAACACCCGATTTGGCAAATTTGAAGCTATCTTTCCCAGTACATGGATGAAGGCCTCAATTTTCACCAATATGAGACATTTACTCGAATTATATATTTATGTAGAAGTGTATTGATTTATGTTTATAATGACACAAAAAACTAGCCAGAGGATCTTTTTCACTCAATGATACGACGTACTGAAATACCGATTTAAAATGGTATGAATGGAGATTGCGTGTGAAGATATTGTGTTGATGAGCGGGTGAGCTAATCAATAGCACCTGGGGGCCGTCGGATCGGACAATTGATTGGAGGGCCCCGGGGCCCCGCTGATTGCATTAGCTGCCCCTACCCTCACAGCCTGATAACCCTTCTCTCTTTGTCTGTCTGACTGACTTTCCTTCAGGCCCCCAAATCTTAGAAAAAAAGGAAGGATTTATTAAAATATTGTTCTGATTTAAGGATCAATAGACGATCGCCAAAAGTTTAGTGTTTCTTTAATATAACATATCGTTCTAGCTTCCAAACCTTACAGGTATCTGCAGGATGATGCCAGTACGATATGTGTTAAATGGAAGAAAGATTTCACCTTAAAGTTAGGGCGATCACATCTATTGATCGTCAAGCTAAGATACCATTGAGTGATTTTCGCACATTTCATTTTGAAATATTGTTTTTCCCTAATTTTGTCTCATATCCTACTTAACTCTTTCGCTGCGTTAGCTTGCGTTGCTAGCCAATACTCTGTCCCAAGTACCTGAATTTTCTTTCAACGTGGGCTATACAATGAATAAATTTGGCCTGAATTTACAAATATAGTCCACTGTCAACTAGGTAACAATGTTTATATACTTACACTGTTACCATTAAATATAGTTCAAATATAATCCATATTGAAAACTTGAAGAATAAATGTTGGATCTAACATAAGCGTGCTATAGTCTCCTGAGAGGAAAAGCGTACATGTAGGCGTATGTCTGGCACTAGACTATCATCTATACTATAGAATTGCTGCTATTCGTGTGTATCCCATCAAATACTGGCGAACAGCCAGCCTGTTGGGGAAACAGTGAAATCTCCCTGACTTTTCCATCCGATTAGCGAGGCACACACACAAAATTTAAACGGCTAGAGAACTGAAGCATCCGTATTTCTGAGTGGTCTCACATCGTAGGGAGGTTTAACCTGATCGCCTTTTGATACCTTAACACCTAATATGAATAAAGCGACACCTACCCTAAATGGCTGTTCAGTTGACATGATAGCTTGATATAAAATATTAAAGACATATCTTCCTGCTGTCCAATTTATGTAAGAAATGTACAATGATGTCAAATTGAAAAAGAAGATGAAAATGCTGAGGCCTCTAATTACTGCTATCTGTAGTTGAATTGTTGAAATAACGTAGAAATGCCACAGTTTGGTGGTTGAAATTCTGATAAAGAAGAACTGATAAACTTTGAGTGGAAAGTTACCGAAATTTCGGTGTCTCCTGTCCACGGTAAAATGTCCTATGTACGGTGGGATGTCGGTAAATAAACTCACCACACAATGTGTCCTACCTTAATCAGCATTGGAATGTTTTATAATACGTTTATATATTTTTTCTGTAACTCGCGGAACGCATTAAACAACACTTCACTCTTAAAGGCTGAGATGATGCTTACGTAAAGCCGCTAGGTTGATAGCTTCCTTTTATTCTGGTTTTGAAAGCTGTTGCTCTACTAACGACACAACTATACGAGGGAAGGAAGACACCGCTTTTGAGGGTCATCATTGGACAATAATTGAGAGTGAACAGTATAAAAGCTGAAACATATTTATGAAAAACGAATTATGAAGTTGAAAATCAAGTATTGTCATGAAATCACACTTTGAAAATAATCTATCAAATATAAATTTATTCTGAAATTTCATTAAACTTGAATATCTTATTTATATGATTATAAATATTTATTTATATATAATTCACAAATGAAAACATTGAGACACGAATGTTTCTTTTCTCGTCCTTTTACAGTCCTTACAGCGATTTAAAAATATTGGGAGAGCTTGGCTCATCCGTGATGAACCTCCCAGCGGTTTCACCAATTTAATCCATCAGATCGCTTCTTTAGAGCTCTAATACTGTATTGGATCATTTTGCTTTTATATGCTACACTGAAGGGCGGAATCTTAAAAATGGTATATTAAGCAAACTATGGACATAAGCTTTTAGGACAGTAGAATTACATTTAGATATTTGCATCGAGCAATGCTCTTCCGCAAACAATGAGAACAAGGCCAGTTAGGCATAAAACAATACAAAGCAATAACGCACTATCAATATATTACAAATGTTATAACAAACATATTTTGCTTAAATACCATTTTTAAGATTCCATCCTTCAGTGTAGCATATAAAAGCGGAAAGCCTCCATTTTGAAAAATAAAATCTGTTTGCAGTGATTATTTAAAAATGCCTTCCCCACTCACACACCGAGAAACAAAAACGTATCACATGCTCTTGGTTTGATCACGCGAACTTTAATATTTTATGATTCTCATTTAATAAATTATTTCGAATAGATCTTTTGAAAATATTTTTCCCAAATCCCACGTTACGCAGCCTCTTGGCCAGGATATAGAGAGGATTGTTGACCTGTTTGTTCTTCAGCAAATATTGACATCTTCTGACATACAAGGACTAAAGCACCGCCTTGCTGAGCCAGACGGAATACGTGTTAAATTGATAATTCTGCGAAATATTTGGATGAAATTCAACTCCTTTTATCTATATTGTTGGAGATGGTTTGACTATCTTTGCATATCAATCTGAGGTAGTCGCTCTTGTTTCTGTCTAAATATTCTTTAGGTTATTTAAAGAAGGCGTTATATTATTTAAAATCTTTCCCTCAGTACACCTATCCCCAGATTTACACGGTACTTTTTTTACACGTTTTCGCTTTTACACGGTTTTCCAAATAAGTTTTTTTTTATCGCACTATACTAAATGCTACTGTGATTGAACACATGCGCTCTGTACACATCTCACGAGGAATCCCGAGCTTATGTGCTGACTACATATTTTAACCTGTCAATGCATTTTATTTTTATTTCTGTGTACACCTATCTCCCGATTTACACGTTTTTCTCAGGAACGTATCATATATATGTATATCTATATATATTTTAACAACATACAAAGTTAGTTGTTGTGGTTATTTGACTGAAATTGACGGACGCTGACTGAGCCAGGATATGGCTCCTCCTAAATACATTACTAGAATTCCTGTTGTCGATCGACCAGTGTGTGGACAGAAATCCGCATCACTGTAGCAATCAAGCATGCAGCAATTGCAATCGGGTTGATAAACAATGCCCTTCTCCTCCGAGCTATCTATATATACCGGAAGACCCTCTTTTTTGATAAAATCTTATTTTGAAGTATTTTATAATTTCTTTGATATTACGCTAATTGTTTATGCTAGGTCTGGTCTGGTTCCCATCATAAAATACATTAGAGCTCCAACTGCTTCTCGGTATGGAAAATTGGATTATGTTTTTCTAGTTTCTTCGCTCTTCTGGTTTTTATAGATTTCTTTCAAAATTGGAGTCTGCACTGGTATACAACCGCTCATACCGAAGCGCTGAAGTAGTTTCTTAGCCTAGGCTTGCGGTCCAATATTGATAATTTCCTTTTTTCTCTCAATTTCCAATCCCCAAAAAAGGAAGTAGGCTTGCTTGTAATCCACGATCTTGTTTTCTGTTTATTAATAAATTATCTTGAAAGATTTTCATCTGTAGCATCAACTAACCTGTCATCAACATATAAGGCAACTATTAAATTCTTGTCCTCCTTCTGTTGAATATATAAACATGGGACTGCTTCTCTTACTCTAAATCCAATATTTACTAGAACCTCTCCAAAGCATTTGTTCCAAACACGTGGTGCTTGCTTCAAACCATACAAACTCCAGATCGAAGACTCGGGGTGCCACGTGCTGGTGAAATAGAGATTCTATGAGAATGTTTCTCCATACCGGATCTTTGCAATATGAACTTATGTTAGCACAAAAATAAGGAGATTATCTTAATAAACGCAGTTTTAGCTAAGATATTTCTAATATTGGAAAATATTTTGGATACTATTAATTCCAGGTAGTTGGCGATCTATGCATAAGCTCCAGGAGCCTGGGTTAATGCTACTACTACTATTAATATGAAATACCCTAAATAATTACTACTGTAGTTTATTTTTACAAAGTATATAAAACAATATTCTACTCTTTCCATTTTTCAATTATAAAATTATTGAGAGGGTCTGGCTCTTCAGTAATGAACCCTCCCAGCGGTTTCGTCAGTTTAATCTGCCATATTGCTCTAATGACCTATTGGGCTGTTTTGCTCTTATATCCGACAACTTAGAGGATTTCTCGGTGAAGGTATATAACTATGGGCATGGCAAAACTATTTTAATTTTGTATAATAACAATATATATGAAAAATAGTACAAATGTAATATTGTACTGGGATAAGGTGCATAAATTAAGAAAATGGCATCTCCTTATAGTGCAACTGAAAGTTGCTGATGGCTTGCGCCATCTATCAGAATAAATATCAACTATTCTCGTTGATTTTTAATTATTCCAGAATTGGCCAAATACCCATTCTTGATTAATCAAGAAAAGCTAACCACGGACGCGTTTCGGGCTGTTGGCCCTCATCAGCGTTGTTCGCCAATCTTCTTTCTGGCTGGTTCTTCTTGTTCACTTTTCACTCTTCCGCCCAGAGGTATAGTCAGCGCCAAGATCTTCCTATAAATAACGCGGGCTCTCCAAGCTAAACTACTGTGAAAACACCAGTCTCACACAGTTCCAAGTCAACACCCACTTTATTCTCAAACACACTATTTATACAATAAATTCATACACACGTGACCAGGCATTCGTGGTCAAATCTAATAAAACATATATACACAGAGTTATAATAAATTAAACTCTAACATTCCTCCCCCCGTTGATGGGCACCATCAAGATCCGGAGGGGCACCGGCAGCAGCACCAGCTTCACCAAGGGTCTTCGGAGCACTCCAACTGATGTTCGCACCGATACAACCCGCACCAGGCCGTCCTTCCCAGGATGGGTCTCCACTGGTCTGCCCATAAGCCACCTTGCAGGGGGCATTCTTTCCTCTTTTATCAATACTAACGTATTGATGTCGTCATTGGGAAAGATGGTCTTCCACTTAGTTCCATCATTAGCTAACACGGCAGCCAGTTCTCTTAATTGATCCTGAGCCAGATAGAAACTTGAACGCAACTGTCGTGCAGCTCCTACAAAACTTGTTCCTTCATCACTATATAGCCGAGTGCAGTGCCCTCTTCGCGCTACAACTCGCTTCAAAGCCGTCATGATGGTGGGTGTAGAGGCATCTGTGACCATTCAAGATGTACGGCTCGGGTCACATAGCACACAACTAGACAGATGTGGCCCTAGTCAGTTTTTTTGACCTCTACCCTTGGACATTCGAAGATGCACAGGTCCAGCACAATCTACACCTCTTATTGAGAAGGGTTTACCCGGTGTTAATCTCTCCTTGGGTAAATCGCTCATTAGCTGGCCTGGAGTGACGCGATTGTATCGACAACATGTCACGCACTCTCGAAGGCATCTTTTCATCTGATCTTTTACTTTCAGCATCCAATACTTCTGTCCCAATGTGGACAGCATCAGGTGCACACTTCCGTGCTTATTCCGCATATGAACTGCTCGATCAATCATCTGAGCTACCTTTCCTGATGAAGGCAATAGCGCAGGATGTTTTTGTTCATATGTCATAGCTGGAGCCCATTTCAATTTACCGCCGACTCCAAGGATTCCTTGATCGTCGAGGAACGGTGCTAAACCATAAATCTTGCCTGTGCGTTTCACTGATCCTAAAGTGGTCAAACGTCTTAGCTCTTCCTAAAATGCTGGAACTGAATTGATTGAAGTATTCTCCCATGAGCATTTCTCAGTTCGGCTGGGCTTAAGTGCGACTGATATCGCTCCGCACTGTTACGGCAGTTATGGCAAAAACGCAATATCTAAGGCCACTTTTCGGATATATCCATTAAAGGTCGAGCTCATCTCTCCGATGGCCACCAAGAAAGGTGTTTCACTGATGGCTTGAATACTCTGGAGCTCAGTTTGACTTTAGTTCTCAAACACAGGAGGCATTCCAGGCCTTTCTGTGGATTCCGCTGACAACCAGGTAGGTTCTGTCCACCAGAGGGAAGACTATTTCAGCTCGGACCCCAGAATTCCTCGCGAGGCAATATCCGCTGGAATATCTCCTGTGGGAACATAGCGGCACTCCCCGACTTGTGGACAACTTGAATCTCCGCGACATGATTGCCGATGAAAGTGGGAAGATTTCCAGACATAGTTCTTAACCATTCTGGACCATGGTAGAATCGGACCAACAGGTATCACTTTCCATTTGATATCCAACTCTTCCATTATATATTTCACTAGTCTGGTCAGCAGAAGAGCGCGCACAATTCTAAAGCGTGGAATTGACATCTTCCGCATGGGAGCCAACTTAGTCCTTGATGCCAACAGTCTTACACTGACACCATCATCTGTGGGAATTCTTATCTAGTCAGCTGCCGCATAGGCATCTTCGGAGGCATCACCGAATCCATGCAACTGCACTCCCTGGGTATTCCTTCCGAGACCCAACCATCAGGGTATTCTCAAACTTCTCATGAAATTCAATTCCTTTCTTAAAGTAGTCCATGTTTCAATCAATGATTCATCCATCGGATCATCCCATGTACTCCCGTTATCCACAACCTTTGAACCATTACTTTTCCTGTTACAAGGACAGTTGCCAACCGTCTTAAGGGATCATATAACTTGGCGATGGGAAAGCATTTCGCTCGTGGTAGTCACCAATGTCTCTTCCAACGACTGAACTTCATAGAAGAAACAGTCTTCACCTTGGATCCATCCCAAACCCAATGTCCTTATAACATTGGACTGTTCAAATGCAATCCTTCTGCGCAATGTTCTCTCGCAATGTTGCCCAAAATCGTCAGATCAATTTCTTTAGACTCTGTGGTTTCTAGGGCTTTGAAGGTGATTGAGGCTGGAGAGGGTTCGTTTCTTCCATTGTCTTCCTCTTCCAAGTCTATGCGGGATTCTTCTTTCTTCATGCAAAGTATCCTGGAAGATATGGCTTTAGGGCTCCTTGTTTGAGCTCTTACCTCTACATCGCTTGAAGCCTCCACTCCAGAACCCTCCGCATCAAGAGGCTCTGAAGGTTGAGAATCCTCAATTGCAGACCTTTCGTCAGAATCCTCCACTGCAATCCCTGGAACCTCTTGAGACCTTGAGCTTTACCTTCTGAAGAATCAGGATCTGATGCTAAGGCATCGTCTGCAGGCTCAGAGGTATCGTCTGAAGGCTCAGAGGTATCGTCTGCAGGCTTAGAGCTGTCATAGGACTCTGAAATCTTCTTTAGAGATCTCAAACCGCTCAATATAATAGTCCTATAATCTACAAGATTCGCAATCCTTTCCAGTCTAGCACCTTTACCAGACTTTTTCTGAGACTTGTCTCC